>CM054147.1:13976194-14101194 GCA_028751875.1 Rapana venosa
CATGTATGGGCCAATGGCCTTTTTGTGAATAATCATTCGAGTTCGAGTTCGAGTTCTCTAAGATACCCTATATATCTTAATTCTTATGTAAAATGTATTACTTACTGGCTTAGGATAACTAGACTGGAAAATCATAGACTGCCACACAGGGCTTATAAGATGCTGTATAATCTGGATGTTAATGGTAAGAAGACTTGGGCTACAAATGTACAGAGGTGCTTAAGTACTTATGGATTTGCATATGTTTGGGATAATCAGGGCGTTGAGGATGTTGGAAGCTTTATCAAATGTTTTAAACAAAGACTCATTGACTGCAGGTGGCAAGAATGGCATGACCATATAGAAAACAGTAGTAGATTTGTGGAATATAGCATGTTTAAAGTTACAAATTGTGTTGAACCATATACTGAATTGGAAATGAACAGATATGTCAAAAGTGCATTGACAAAATTTAGATTTGGTGTATCAGCTATTGCATGTCATCGTTCTAGATACGACAGGAGGTTAACGGATAAAACGATATGCCGTCTATGCCACAACTCTGTAGAAAATGAAATTCACTTTGTGTTATGTTGTCCTGTTCTTTATGACCTGAGGATTAAATTTATCCAACCAAAATATTATAAATATCCATGTCGTTTCCGATTTAATGTACTTATGGCATTGAAAAATGAAAAAGTGCTGAATAACTTGGCATTATACATTTATAAAGCTTTAAAACGTCTGGATGATGCCGTATCATAGCTGTTTTACTATACAATATACTTTGATGTTGATATTTTCTGATTGATAATGCAACGATTTACATGTGATATGTTTCATGACTACCCCTTCAGTTGGGGGCTATGGCCTAATCTGAATAAACATTTCGCATTCGCATTCGCATTCTCTCTCTCTCTCTCTCTCTCTCTCTCTCTCTCTCTCTCTCTCCTCTCATCTCTCTCTCTCTCTTCTCTCTCTCTTTCTCTCTCTCTCTTTCTCTCTCTCTCTCTCTCTCCTCTCTCTCTCTCTCTCTCTCTCTCTCTCTCTCTCTGTTCTTTCTCTGTCTCTGTCTCTCTCTGTCTCTGTCTCTGTCTCTCTCTCTCTCTCTCTCTCTCTCACACACACACACACACACACACACACACCCCTACGTCAGTACCTGTGAACGATGCCGAACCAAGCATTAACCATAGACATTGATAACATCTCCCAGGAAAGCATGCCTCCAGGCCTAGGGAAGGAAAGACAGAGTTGGAAGGACCAATTAAGCCCCCAGGAGAAGTGCAGCTGTACTGAAGAACATTATACTAACAGGTAAGAAGGACGGTGGTAGGACTGTTAAGACGTTCACCTGCTTAACAAAATAAATCGTGAGGTTCTGGGTTTGATTCCCAGCCTTGCCCATTCTTCCTAGTTTGACGGGGTAATCAAAACTCAATGTCAAGTCTTTCCGAGGAGACTCTAAATCAGTCGGACCCGTGTGCTTACGGACTTGTGCGCATCAAACTAACCCACAACAGTTGAAAAAGAGCAGGGAGGTATCTCCCGACTGTCCTGAAATTGGTAGGTTCAATTCCCAACTTATCTCTGAAGTTGGAATACAGCTACCTAAATGGAGGGCAAAGAATGGTAACATACGCATCCCCCCCCCCCCCCCCCCCCCCCCCCCACACACACACACACAACATTTTTTAAGATTCTCGGAGCTCCTAACCGAGGAACAAGAAAACTTTTTTTTAAGCAACCCCCCCCCCCCCAAAATAAAACAAAAAAACCAACCCTAACAAACGGATTTTTATTATTATTATTTATTTATATTTTTTGCATTAAGTGCATGTTCTAAGTTGTGCTTTTGTAGGTGCTCTCCACTTCCTTCCTCAGATCTCTTCTCCACAAAAACTCGTTTCGTTATCCAAGTTTTGCAGTCGTTTGTGTGTGCGTGTGGTTTTTTTGATTGAATGTTTGGCTTGTGGTCATCTTAAGCCAGGAGGAAGCTTTTAGTCGTTCCACTCAGTTTCAACCCCTTTTTTCAGTCAGTTATTATATGGTTTTTATTTTATTTTATTTATATATCTATATGTGTTCATTTTGCGTATACTTATTGATTTCTTCATTTGTTTGTTTCTTTACGGGTGGTTTCAGCTGTTTCGGGGAGGAAGGGGTGGGGTGCGGGTGTCAAGGCAACATTTATTTGAGACGAACATTTTTTCATTAATTTTTTATTCTTTTAAAACTTTCTCTTGTAATGAAAAAAACAACCCCACCAACTATCAATCAATTATGATTTCAGTGTGGAGTTTGTTTATCAGTGTTAGTCTGTCTTGTATTCTTTTGTTTTTCTTAAGACTTATTATGATTTCGAAGTTTTTCATCGACATTCTCAGTTTGCCTATGTTTGTGCTCTCCTGTCAAAAAGGGTCTTGAATGACTCTGTTTCTCTTTAAGTATCCAGCTGATCTTGCCAAACAGGCTCATTTAAAAACTTTTTTGCTCCTTATGAGCGAAACAAAAACAAAGTCTCCTATTGCAGGCTTTTCGGTGATATTTAACTCATCAGACCTTTTGGGTTGTCGTTTTGTTGTTTTTTTCTCTTAGGCTACATACGGACTTATTCCCCTTCCATCGGTGACATCCGGCGTTTTAACCAATGAACGACTGTTAGAAAAAACATGGCTTCCATGTGTCGAAACTTCGCCATGCTGACCCGGTACCAAGGTCGTATTCAGGTCGGTGATACTTCTATAATGAAAGTTTGTGATATAGTACTGGCATTTATTCTCTTAAAACTGAACGCTTCAACTTTAGCAGCATTCAAGTGATATATGCATTGATTGTTGAGGTCGGCTGTTTTCAGTTGGCAGAATAGGTAGGAGGTGATGGTCAAAGCAGTAAGCCGAGAAAGCCGAAGTCGTAGTAGACTGAGAATGATGAAATGGAAAGTTCGACTGTCATGTCCTGTCAGACTTTTCTGACTGTATCCTGAATTGTCTAGAGCTGTCACTGTGGTGTCAGTCAGTTTAATCGCTCTTTGTCACTGTTAGATTGATTTTGTATTCGTTGTCTTTGGGGAGGAATAGACGGTACTCTCCCTTGTCACTGCGTGTGGCGTGCATGAGCACACGTACGTGTGTGCACATTCTATACAAGCACGCGCCGCGCGCGTGTGTGTCGTGCGTGCGTGCGTGCGTGCGTGCGTGCGTGTGTGTGTGTGTGCGCGCAAAGGCAGCCTCATCTTTTTGATTTCCATGAGCCTACCTTCTATTATCAGAATGTGTTAAACTTGTATTTATAATTTTCAGTTGACATAGAACCATCATTAAATATTATCCCCATTATGACATTAGGCTAATCACCATGTCAGTGTAGCAAAACACACACACACACACACACACACACACACACGCACGCACACACGCACGCACCAGGCATCCCCAAGGGCCTAAGTCAGTAAGGGACTCCCTGGCTTAATAGTTGGTAAAAATGGTTGCATACACAAACTTAAGTCATGCTATGGTGAACCTTGGTGCTCTAGCCAAGGAATAAACACACACACACTCACCTGTCTCTGTCGTGTGTTATATTATGTGGCGGAATGCATGTTTCACACAGGATTCTGGTTGAAAGTCTTACAATAACACCCAGACTTAGAGACAATAACTCATGATCTAGTGAAAAAAAGAATTTTTTTAAAAAACCTCATGATCTAGTGGTATGAAGGAAAAGTCCACCTTCAGATAGGAAACAAACTTAAAACCTGTCAGTTTCTCTTTTTAAATGGGTGCATTACCACTAGCCTAGGCCACCAGTCCACTCATTCTTGCACCATGGAAAAGCTATTACAGTGTTTGATTTTAAAAACAACTGACATGATGTTCTACATATATATATCATTTTTATATGGATGTGGGAACTTGTCTCACTGAACTGAACAACACAGAAGTAAAGTGACACAGCAGCAGTCTTCTGGTGATAGGTCTTATGGCGGTCAGTATTCAGAAACCATCTTCTGGCTCTGAGGTGCTACAAGTCAAGTTAGGGTGTGGTTCTGTGCTGTTGAATCAGAAAGACCTGCATGGAAGCAGCAAGACTAGCACTTTGGAGTCTGGGTTTTAAAAAAAACTCAATTTATACCCCTATTTTTCCTATCCTTTTTGGTTCCCCATTCTCCTTGGTAACTATTTAATAACACACTTAACTCACCCCTTCACCTTCTTTTTTTTTTCTCTTAGTAAGTGAGCATGTATGTACATACATGTACACATTAAAGTATATTGCCTTAAGGCGAAAAATGATTGCTTGAAGGTTTAAGTTTATACAAATCAGTACATGTATACGTACATCGCTACAATACATGTATCTTGCATTAAGTGTTTCTCTTATTATCTGTTATTAAGAAATTTTATATGATTTCTTTATGGTGTAATTTGATGCTACTTGGTTTTCAGTTGCTCAGATATGTATCCAGCAGCAGATGGTCACTGTCCTCTACAGTTGGCTGTCAGTCCTGTGATCGGTCTCGACATATGCTTCCCAGCCACACCAACCAGCTGGACTTCAGGATAGGACAGGTAAGTACTTAGACAATACTCATGTCTAATATTGTGGTTTTTTCACATTTTGAGTGAGTGTATTATGTGTACAAATACATGTTAGGGTAAAACTTTAGAACAAATTCACCCAAAAATAATATATTTCAACTTTTTACTATTTTTGCTACAATGGTATTTTCTGCTATCACAATATTCTAATTCATGCTGTTCATCTAGCCAGTTATTGATTAGATACACTGAGCCAACAATGAAAACTACCATGACAGTCAGTATGTTTTCTTTCTCTTTTCATTTTGCCAAGCTGGTCAGCTTTGTCCATTTGTTTAAAAATTAAGCGTATAGATGCTCTATAGTTTGTCATATTTCAAATATTTGTTGTACATTAGAGTTAGACATGCATGGTTCATTGGTTGCACAGATTTTAAATCTTCTAAAACAAAAAGTTATTTCAAAGTTCATCATAAGCCTAGATTAGTTATTTATCATTCACAATTTGTTAAGGTTTTTAGGTGTGGGTGCAAAGAACACTGTTTTTTTCAACTGCAGATGACTTGATAATCACCATTTGTAAAATTTCATTTGATAAGCTTGCCATTGTGTTGTTACTCAATGTATCTTTAGCTGCAGGGGTAACCAGTCAATTGACAAGAGTCTGTAATGTTTTAGGACAGTTGTATAAAATCCTATCTTTTGGATCATTTTTCTTTTAAAAAGTAAAGTAGTTGCTGTAAGAACAATTGTGTATTTTTACTGGTGTGTGTTTTGTGTCTATGTGTGTGTATGTGTTCTCAATTCAGTCTTAACTGCTCTATTCTCTGTCAGAAATTTTTGTTTTTTTCTGTTTATACTACTGCCACAGAACAAACACTTATTATAGATGTGTACTTATAATATATCCTTCATTTTGATTTGATATGATTAAATTCATATTATGTAAGTACTGTGATTTGAGTGGATCTCAAAAGGCTAGGATGCAAAAATATCAAAGTTTTTATTCTATGTTTGCATGCTTGTACATGTTGATAATATTATTTTTCAGATACGATGCATGTCAGATGGCCGCAAGGGTTTCTTCCAACAAGTCATCGACAATGTCAGACAGGAATTTACAAAGAACAAAGAAATGAAGGTCAGTGTAGTTATTTATCACAACATACTTACTAATTCAGTCATACTGAGCATGAGTTAATTAAAACTGTCTGGCGGATTTTTAAAATGTATTTTGTAATTGCTCATTTTTTTTTTTTCTTTTTTAAAGTCGAGTTTTCTTCTCTTTTTTTTTAAACTTTGGATCAGAAGTTCTTCTTTTTATGTTTATTTCATTTTGTCTCTCTCTGTCTTTCAGTTCTTTTTTTTCTTTTTGTCATCCTCAAATTTTCTCTCTTTGTGAGTGTGTGTGCACGCATGCACCTATGTGCATATGCATGCATGTGTGTAGATAGATTGCTGTGACCCTTCAACAGGGCTACCAATGATGATGATAATGATGATGATGGTTGGTATGATGGTGATGACGACAATGATGATGACCTTGATGTGAAGGAGGATTGTAATGCCTTGCTCTCATTATTTTTTTTAAATAATGATGCCCTTGTGTTTACATGGGAGACTATCTTCTTATGTTCATTTTTCACATTTAGATGTAGAAAATATGGGTGTTTTTTTTTAGCTGTGTCTTGGTACTGTGCATTCACAGGAAAGCCCAAAGAAAATTTAAAATGTTCATTTTTGACATTCACATAGAAATTTGAAAATTGTATGTATTGATACTGTTTATTCACAGGAAAGTCTGAAGAAGTTCAAGGAAGAAACACAGAAACTGGAAGAATCTGAGGCACTGAAAAAGGCCAGGCAAAAATTTGTAAGTTCTTATGTATTGTCTGCCCTTGTATTTTGTTGAAGTCTTGTGTTTTATGCTTTAACTTTGTCTTTCTTTCTCTGCACATATAATATGCCATTTAACCATGGAGTGTGAAAGAGATTCACTGCAAAAAAACAGAGACAACACCACTGTAAGCATGCATGCATGCTATAGCATGTACACTTGAATCTGTTCAGAAAGGATTGATTTCATCTCAGCAGACACACAAATTTCTGACTGATGTCAATATATGGATTATTTATGGGTCAATGCATACAAGGTTATAAATGTAAAGTGCATCATGGAATGACAAGTCAGGTTTGTGTGTTCAGACTTTGTGAGAAATAGGTGAAAATTTCCTGACACAGTCATACGAACAATAATTCTTTCATTGTTTCTTTATCAAGCAGTCTAATGGGGATGGCTTGCTCTGAGATGTTGTGTGGTTTTGTCTGAGGTGACACTAGTGTTACTTAGAAAGTATTTAAAGCTGATGTCCTATCTCCCTGTTCAAAACCCGAGCTCACAAGGATTTATTTTTGATATAGTCGGTACATTTTCATTTCCTTAACATTATATTTCAAACTGCTATGGGTATGCTTGTAAACGGTCATTTTGTTTCCTTCATGAGGTTTTCTCCTTGTCTTCTCATTCATCCTCTATCCTCTGGTAGACAGAAAAACCGTACTCAGATCATCATAAACAACAAACCATCAGATCATATAAACAACATCATAAACAGCATAAAGTCATTGAGTTGTTAGATTGTATTGTCATGTTAGTATACTTTCAGTTAAGTAATTGAGTTGTTAGTCTGTGTGTGTTTGCTCTTATTATTTTGTTTTTTTAAATCACATTACTTTCATATTATGATATACGCTGTTACAGGAGAGTATCGAATCAGAGTCGGCCTCTGTGAAGAAAGCTTTGGAAGACATCAAGGGCAAAGTCTCTGAGGTGAGCAAATATCTTCTACACTACTTAGTGATGTACTTATGCTGTAAGTAAGATACTATCCAGTTATGGTTTTCTGTACATTGATCTGTCCACAAGAATAAGGTTGGTCAGCAAGATACAACTTAGAAATTGGTATTTTGAAGACTATGTTGATGGCCAGCCATCAGCAGATTTATTATCATTAATGGCATAGCGTTCATTCACAGAATCTAGGAATAATTATTGTTCAGAAGTTTACTTACCTGGGATCCATCATGGTTCAGGGATTCAAACGAGAAATCAACTGAAGGGCAGCAAAAAGGACATCAGCTTTGTCCTTGTTGAAATCTGAATGGAGAGACAAAAGCATCTTCATGACAAACAAGATAAAGCTCTTTATTGTATTGGTATATTTATTCAGATTCTTGTGTGCATGTGAAAGATGGATCCTAACAACAGTTTTTAAAAGGAAAATTTTAGCCATTGAAATAGGTGTTACTGCAAGGTACCAAACATCAGATAACCCAGATCATGTCTTGAATGAACATTCAACAAGAATTTGACTGTACTTCTTCCCCCCACCCCTTCCCCCTTCTGTTTAAAAAAATAAATTATTATTTTACTTTAAGGATATGGAATAAGCACATGTATGTGCTTTTTTACATTTTTAATGTGTACGCAATATGTTCTGCATGCATCACACAAAACCTCAGTTTATAGTCTCATCCGAAAGATTTTTGGGTAGATTGGAATCAGCACTAAATGTTAACTCCAAAGCAAAAATCCCATTGAACGGGCATCTCGATGATGGCTTGGACCTGGCCTGGCACCTGGGCCATCGGATCGTGAATGCAATGCCCTAACCACCAGGCTATCCTATCCCCCTTTTAACTCCTCAAGGAGTTTATTGGAACACCACCACACTGAAGTTTTTAGACAAGGAGATGTGTGCAGCTGGAACCTGGTAGAGCCTGTTCCCCTCCTGGGCTGAGTGAACATACTGGCTATGTTCCTGTCATCCAGCCCTCCACCCTCAGCTGGTTAACCCTTCTACAAAAGCTATTGAGGCTTAAACATGTGTGCAAGGTGTTCTGAATATGTGTTTGCAGATGAGACCATGATTATAATGGAGAAAAAAACCCAAAAAATACTTGTGTAAAGGGAGTGGAGTTAGTATGAGTGATAATTCCAGGGGCAAAAAATCCTTTAAGACACACAGGACCTTGGTTTATAGTGTCTTCCCAAAGTACTTGCAGGGAAACATGAATCAGAATCAGTATTTTTCTCAAGGATGAAAACTCCCCTCAAACAGTGTGTGTGTTTGTGTGTGTGTGTGTGTGTGTGTGTGTGTGTGTGTGTGTGTGTGTTTAGACAGTGGAGGAGCTGCAGAAGACGGAGCTGATGAAGAAGGGGCAGGAGATCGGCAAGGAGTTGGGCAAGACGGCCGGCAAAGCTGCTGACACCATCTCCAAGTCTGGGGAGCAGCTCAGCAAGACTGCTGCCTACAAGAGTGTTTCTGAGGTACTTTGCTGTGCTGGTGGTGGTTTTTTTCTTTGTGTGTATGTGTGGGTGGGTAGGGGTGTGTGTGTGGTGCATGTGTGTGTGTGTGTGTGTGTGCCTGTCTGCCTGCCTGCCTACTAGAGTGTTTCTGATGTATGCTGTGCTGTGCTGGTGGTTGTTTTTTCTCTGTGTGTCTGTTTGTCTGTTCTCTCTCTCTGTCTCTCTGTCTGTCTGTCTGTGTCTACAAGAGTGTTTCTGAGGTCCTGTGCTGTGCTGTGCTGCTTCTTGTGTTTTTTTCTCTGTGTGTGTAAGAGAGAGAGAGACAGAGAGAGAGAGACAGAGAGAACTAGTGGAGGGTGATTGGGTTAAATGTATGTGTGTGTAGTTAAGACACACACTCGCATGCACACACACGCACACGCACGCATGCATACACACACATTTATACAAATGCTTTCATTTTTGTCCATATAGTACTTGATGTTATGAGTCAATCTACGTAACACAGAAACATGCATCCAGTCAGACATATATACACACAGCAGTAATTTGAACAGATATAACAGTTGTTTCCCTGTCGTTTTTTTAACTGGAAAAATGTTATATTGAATGATACAGTTCTCTTAACTTAGATATAACAGTTGTTTCCCTGTCGTTTTTTTAACTGGAAAAATGTTATATTGAATGATACAGTTCTCTTAACTTATTTTTTTTCCCTTTGTCTTAGATTTTATTTAACTCTTCCCTTTTCCTTTTTGTCTAAACTCTTCTTTTTCTCTCTTTTTCCTTCTTTTTCTCTCTTTTTCCTGTTTTTTTGTTGATGTTTCTTTAACATGTTTTGTATTATATTGTTTTATCTGAAACTATACCATAGCAGAATGTGTGACTGCAGGGTGTGAGGGCGGTGAAACAGGAGTTTGATGATGTGGCGTTATCCAGAGCCAAGCTGTACAGAGCCCCAGGTGTGTGCCCTCCGCCCTCTCTCTCTCTCTCTCTCTCTCTGCCTGTACCCAGCCTCTCATGTGCACCATATCTGTCACTGGGACAAAGAGGTGTAATGTCCTAGATTTTGTGCTTATATAGTCTATACTCTACAGCAAAGAACTTTTTTTGGGTAGGGGGTGGGTAGTGATGTGGTAGGTTGTTTTGCTCTGTTACTGCCACTGTTATTCTTTGTAGTAGTATCTTTCTTGGTGGGGGAAGACATGATAACTATTGAGAACTAACAAACAATAATGCACCTTCTTTGAACAAAATTTTATTCATTCATAACAATATAGCACCAATAGAAGAAATTTTACAACAAGCAATGCTTATATAAGTGCTCCAGCATATATATGCAAAAATCGGCTGTGGCTTAAAAAAATTCACATCAGATAGATGGCTCATCTGTGGACCTTTTTTAAAAAAAATAATTTTTTTAAAAGATAGATGGCTGAATGAAAAAAGCATCTGCACTGTTTATTCAATGTACCATCTGAAAATAAAAGTTTGACTTTGACCAGCAGATAAAGTACTGTATGTGCTTCTAATGTTGGAGTAATAAAAACTTTTATGAAGACAATGTGTGCCCATTGTGTTTTCAGAGAAACCGAAAAAACGAAGTGACTTGGCCAGAATAGTGCGGGAAGAGCGACCACTGCAAGCCAATGAGTGAGTGATTTTTTTTTTTTAATGAGTGAGTGATATTGTACAACATGTAGCCAGTTAGCCATCGTATGACAGGTTTGTTGTATAATTGATACATGCTTTGGGCAGGACAGCATAGTGGTTAAAGCATCAAAGTCAAGCTTTGATGGTCGCTCGAGGTGTAAGTTGAAGTCTTTGCTGAGGTGTCTGTTAGGGGAGTTTTTTCCCCAGGAGTTAACATAAGCACTGACTCTGCTCACCTTTCCTCCTTTTGGATGAAGCTACAAGCAGAGATTGTAACATGTGTGAACACTTTCAGAACAATTTGTTCACATGTTGAAACTCCATCCATCTTCTGTCAAAGAGTAGGGCAGTAACAAAAGGTAGGGTGGATGACACAGACTTATGCTGCATGCATTCTACTGTGTGAAGAGGGATGGGACCCCTCTAGGCTCAACTTGCCCATGAAACACTGCCTGAAAAACTCTGTGCGGTGCCCCTTTGGCTCCTCCAGGAGTCAGAGAAAAAGTCACGTCAAAGTGGGGAGAGTTTGTGTGCTTTTTTCTGAACATTTCATCTCAGGTGCAGTCAGAATTGCTCTTGTGAGTGTGTGTAAAAATCTTAAAAGACAGTTGTTATGAGGCACTGATCTGTAAATCATATTGTTATTGTTGTGTGTTCCTCCACTGAAGCACCCTGGAGGTCACCTGGAATGTATACTCTGTCTCCTCATCACACCTGGAAATCACTGTTAGACCACAAGTGCACACTGAAGAAAAGATTGTTGTTTGGCTGTTTTTAAATTGTTTGGCTAATTTTGAAAATCTTTCCTAATAGGCAGTCATACTCCCATCTTCAGAGATCAGAAGCAAATGAAATATTAAGTGTGTGTATGTGTGTGTGTGTGCATGTTTGTGTGTGTTTGTGTGTGTGTGCATGCGTCTGTGTGTGTGTGCTGTGTGTGTGTGTGTGTGTGAACCAGAGAGGCCACAGGCATGGTGCTGCACAAAGACTCCCGCTTCTACCAGAGCTGGCAGAACTTCAAGGATAACAACCAGTACATCACCAGTGAGTTGTCTTCCCATGGCTTCTCTCTCCTTTCTTTTCCATTTGGTCTTAGAGCACTGACAGTGATGGAGTTGTTGGATGAGGTTCATTTGGGATTTGATTGTGATGATGTGCGGTTAGTGTGTGTCAAGTCAAGTCAAATTTTTATTTCCAGATGGTACATTGAATAAGCAATGCATTTGCTTTTTTTCATCAAGCCATCTCTCTAGGATCAGTGTGTGTGTGTGGGCTTATGCGCATGTGCGTGTGTGTGTGTGAGTGTGCGTTTTGTGTGTGTGCGTGTGTGTGTTTGCCTCTGTGTGAGTGTGTGAGTGTATGTGTGTGTGTGTTATGTTTGTATATGTATGTGTGTGTGTTTTGTGTTCAGCTGTTATTGGAATTCCAGTCCGTACCCCCTCCATTCTTCATACCATATTTTATTTTCCCACCTACGGGTGTGGAGATTTTTTCCTGTACTTTATTAATAATAATAATAATAATATATGGAATTTATATAGCGCTGAATCTTGTAAAAAAAAAAAAATCGAAGCGCTTGCACTCAATCATTTACAGGCATGCAACTCTCCTTAAACATAATGAACAACAGATTTCAAAACCATGCGCGCGCACGTATGCACGCACACACACGCACGCACACACACACATTAATCGTGCAATTGTATGTCCATTGTGATTGCAAAAGATTGTTCACTACATTAATACATGTATGCATTGTACAATTTCCTAACACACAATTCAAACACTTTATTAACTCACAAATTGATAAATTCATGAGAGGCAAACACACCAGAGGCAGTGAAGGGCAGGGTTTAAGCCTCCCTGTGAAATCAGTGTGAATTTGGGATAGAGTTTGAAAAATCAGCACAAGACAAAACTCAGTGAATATTGACAAAAGTAAGCAAACAAACAAACAGTTAAAAAGCAACACCACTATAGCAATATCACTTGCAAAACTATGATCTATAGTGATGAAGCTTGGACAGAGTCATCTCATATTTAGGCATACTCATATCATTTATAACTTTTTTGTCTGTCTGTTTGTTTGTTGCCAGAAATGTTTGACCTGAAGGTGAAGTACGATGAAAGCGACCATGTGGTGGTGCGAGCCACGCGTGTGTTCACGGACAAAATGGGGCAGATGTTTGGTGAGTGACAGGCGCTCAGTGATGTGTTCTAGTTAAGGTCATTTGTGTGTGTGCGCGTGCGCACGCGTGTGCTTGCATGCCTTCCAGTGTTTTAGAATGGGGTTTTTTCTGATAGTTGAGTTCATTGTCCAAAAAAAAAAGCCAAGTTAGGGTGTGTGTGTGTGTGTCTGTGGTTCTCTGTGTGTGTGGGTGTTGTTGGGGTACTGCTCTGAATTCCTGTTGTATCATTGTATGTCATTATTTTCTCTGTTATACCACTGATTCAGTGGTACATTTGTTATCATGAATTTGTTGTGTTGTCATTGACATCAAGAAATAAAAAAGGAAAATGTTTAAAGTTTTATGTGTGTGTGTTCTCTTTTCCAGGAGGTTTATTTACAAAGACTGAGATGTCAGAGGTGTTGACAGAAATTTGCAAGGTGGACCCCACTTTTGACAAAGAACATTTTGTGAAGATGTGTGATAAAGAAATCATTCCCAATGTTCTGGAGGTATGTCACATTGAGTACATCTGTAGGTACATCATTTGTATATCTTGTCCCATTGATGCATGTGTGTGTGCGTGTATGCTCGTGTGTGTGTGTCCTGGAACAATATTTCTGTTAGTGTTTTAGTTTTGAGCTTGCAGGCATATTGGCATGTGTTCAATATTAATTGTTTTAAAGGGGTTTTTTACTGTATAACCTTGCCAAGAGTAGTGGACAGACATGAGGTCTAGCTGAGATATAGTCCAATACAATGAGAGCATTTTGCAGATTGGCAGAAAACAGACTGTTCTTGAGTGATTTCTTGAAGATATAAGAAATACATACTGTAATGTTTCAATTCCAAAAGAATTTTTCCTGAGTGGCAACTTGCAAATATAAATGCTTTTGTGAACCTGTTCTGCTTTATCTGTCAGTATTTGCACTGACAAAAGAGATCATTGAAGTTAGTAAAGTGGTTTTGTTTGCTTGTTTTTAACTCTTAGCTCTGGTGCAGAGTAACTTGTCTCTTTTGTTTTGTTTTGCTTTGTCTTCAATATGGTTTGATTATTTTTATCTGCTGTACAGGCTATGATCCGGGGAGACTTGGAAGTCTTGAAAGACTGGTGCTATGAAGCTGTGAGTTCCTTTATTTTCCTATATTCTGTACCTTATGCACGAGTGTTGTTTTTGTGTGTGCATGGGAGAGTTTATGCGTGCACACATGTGCATGAGACACATAAGAGCAGTTTGTATGTATTTAATGATGATGAGTGAAAAAAGAAGCAAAGGTGATATTTTCAGCATTTTTCACCATTGCTCAAAACATTTGTGTAGAAAGTTCAAAGAGTGCCTGGTAAATGTTTGACTGTTAAGCTGCTAAGAATTGGGTAAATATTAAGAAAATTATCCCTTCATCTTCCATAAACCTTTGTTACAGACAAACTGGCATATTAACTCAATAAAACATGACATCGAGTCTCAAATTTTCTAGTAAAGAAACTGGTATATAAACTCAGCAAAATATTATATCAAGTCTCCAATTTTCTTGTAAACTCATTTTATAAAATACAATCCTTCCCAGCAGTAAGGTTTAACCAGGGAATAAAAGATGTCCTTGTGCAGGCTGTGTGCTATTGAGAATTATATGAAAGTCTGTGTGTAGATTTCACTCAGCACAGTATAAGCTCAAAGCTTGTTGTTGCTCAAGGTGATAAGTTGTACAATTTTGCAGCGTGTTTCTCAGAAATAAGCATGTGTAACCGAACCAAGTGTACATTTTCATAACCAGAATGATCATGTTTGTGTGTCAGCCCTTCAACACCCTGGCTCACCCCATCAAGCAGGCACTGGCAGCTGGGTACAAGTTCGATTCCAGAGTCCTGGATGTCAGCAACGTTGATGTGAGTGACTATCTGACAGAATGATGTGCTGTGTTTGTGTGTGTTTTTGTGTATGTGTGTGTGTTTCATCATTTTTGTTTAACAGAAAGGATGGATGTAAGAGTTACTTTAATTATGGATTTTTTGTTTTTCTCTCCACCCCGCTATCACATGTGTTGTGTTCTTAGATCATTGAAGTTGTAACACATAGGGGAAAAAAAGAGGAAAGAAAACAAAAGAACATGCCCATGCAAGATTAGAACCCAGAGTCTCTCTCTCTCTCTCTCTCTCTCTCTCTCTCTCTCTCCAGAGGTCTGTGACCATAATGTAAGCCAACCCGCAAGTATAAAACATTACTGGAAAGTAAGCTAATCTTGAACAGTAATGCCCAAAGGCTACATATGATACCAAGTATGCTGTGTGCCTCATGTGTGTATGGATAGCTGTATTTTGTTGAGTACCTGTGTGTGTGGGAGGGGGTGTATGTGTTTGATACTAACATACTGTGAACATGTGTGTCTGTATGTGTTGATACTAACATATATGCTGTGCACATGTGTGTGTTTTGATACTAACTTGCTGTGTACATATGTGTGTTTGTGTGTTGATACTAACATGATGTGTACATGTGTGTGTGTGTGTTGATACTAACATGCTGTGTACATATGTGTGTGTGTGTGTGTTGATATAAACATTCTGTGTACATGTGTGTGTTGATACTAACATGCTGTGTACATGTGTGTGTGTGTGTGTTGATACTAACATGCTGTGTACATATGTGTGTTGATACTAACATGCTGTGTACATGTGTGTGTTGATACTAACATGCTGTGTACATGTGTGTGTTGATACTAACATGCTGTGTACATGTGTGTGTGTTGATACTAACATGCTGTGTACATGTCTGTGTGTGTTGATACTAGCATGCTGTGTATTACAGAACAAATTACAGCTAAATGCAGATAAAACCGAAGCCATGCTCGTAGGGACCAACCACAAACTCTCTTCCATTACAACAGCTTCATAGAACTCGGCAATGCATCAGTCCCTCTATCCACTGCTGTGAAGTATCTAGGTGTTTTTATCGACAACACACTCTCTATGCAAAAATTCATCACCCAGACCTGTCAGTCATGCTACTATCAATTATGGTGTATTAATGCCATTCGAAAGTACTCTCCACCGATGCAACAGCCAAACTTGTCACTTCTCTCATTCTTTCACGTCTGGACTATTGCAATTCTCTTCTGGCTGGTCTGCTAGCATCATCTATCCACTCCCTTCAACGTATACAAAACTCTGCAGCTCGACTAGTTCTCAGAAAGAAAAAATCTGAGCACATTACCCCTCTCTTGCGATCTCTCCACTGGCTGCCTGTGCCACAGAGAGTAGATTATAAGATCAGTACCCTCTGTTACAAATGTCTCTACAAAACTGCCTGCCACAGAGAGTAGATTATAAGATCAGTACCCTCTGTTACAAATGTCTCTACAAAACTGCACCCTCCTACCTCTGTGAATGTCTTAACCTGTACACTCCTTCATGTTCCCTCTGCTCTGCTGCAGATACCTTGTGCCTACCAATACCTAGATTCAACCAATCTACCGTTGGCCGCCACTCTTTCTCTATTTTGGGTCCATCGACCTGGAATGAGCTCCCTCTCTCTCTTCGCCAGAAGCCTAGCTATGGCACTTTTAAATCCAGCCTCAAGACATATTTATTTCAAACCTAAGATTTCCCCCCTCCTGTTTCATATCAGAACTATTCCACCTTCACTAACCCATGTCCTATCACCCTGCTAAAGTATATCATATAAGCATATTACCTGTGTGTGTTTGCTTTTGAAAAACAATTGACTATTGCAATTTTATTACATAGATTTGGTCTGCAGCATTCCAGGTTTGTAATATCTGTTTGAACTATTATTTGTCATTGGTTGTATGACTGTTAAGATTAGGTTGAATGCGTGCACTTTGATTTGTCTTTGCAAGATATAGCGCTATATAAGTTCCATTTATTATTATTATTACATATGTGTGTGTGTGTTGATACTAACATGCTGTGTACATGTGTGTGTGTGTGTGTGTGTGTGTCAGGTGATGGCAGGGAAGATGATGGAGCAGGGTCCTGTGCTGGTGATCAGCTTCCATGCCCAGCAGATCATGGCTGTCCGCGATTCAAAAGGCAACATCGTGGAAGGGGATAAGGTATGTACATACCTATGCATATCTTCCTTGTCTGGTGTGCTTGGCCACTGCTAGATAGGCTGTCTAGTGTTGTGGGTGACAATGACTGTCTGCCTCATACTTGTGGGAACAAATGACAATTTTACAAAATGGCATATCCATACAGGGACTGGATGTAAAAAAGCACATGAGTGCTTACTCCAATATCCTTCGAAGAAAAGTATAAATAAAATAAAGTAGATAAATTATAAAATGAATACTGTTGTATACATTTTGTACTGAACAGGATGTGCTTTAGTTTCATGTCCCTATTATATAAAAGGTAGACAAGGATTTTCCTAGAGTCAAGATTTTGTTGGGCTATTTTTCTTGTTTTTTTCACGAAATAAGAGGAATAGAAATGTTGTAGTGAATGGCTCAAGCAGTAAAACACAGGCAGGCTGCAAGATAGGCTATTCCACATTGACACACATATCTATTGTATTGCTCTAGAGCTTTCCATTACCCAGCTACCATTACTTTTTTTTCTTACTATGTCAAAGTTATCACATTGTCTTTACTTTTGTCGTAATCCATTTTTGTGTGTACATTCTAAGGATTTTTTTTTGTTTCTACAAAATACTATTTTTACAGCTTGGAAAAAAAATTAGGGGGATTTGTGTATATAGCAAAAGACAGAAACAAATAGTCTGAGATCTCAAATCTTTTTGACTATCTTGCAGAATGGTTTATTTTCACTGTACATGTACATTAGTAGTTGTACATTTTTTCTTAATTTTACTGCTCATATTCCACTGTACATGTATATTAGTAGTTGTACATTTTTTCTATTTTTACTGCTCATATTCATTGTTGTTTGGTGTGGACGCAGGACAAAACAGTGCGTGTGCTGTACGTGTGGGCTCTGTGTCGAGACCAGGAAGAGCTGGATCCCTTGGCCGCATGGAAACTTCTGGACATTTCAGCCAGCACATCGGACCAGTGGTTATAATGCTGGCCAAATCTAGTGTTACGCAGTGTCTGAGAGACTGATATGAATGAGCATGGAAGAGTGTAAGTGTGCATGCACGTCTGGATTCAGGTGGTTGTACAGAAATCCTGTGGAATGAACGTACAGGATTGAGAACTGTTGGGATGAATGCATGAAATGAGAATGCGCCACTGCTGAAAAAGGAGTGCAAGATGGTGTGGGATGCATGTCGAGTAATTGATTTGGATGGGTCAACTTTGAATAGCTGCTGTTGTTGAGTGGTGCGTAGTTTTGCATTTGATGGGAAAGTGTTGAAATAAACGAGCAGTGATGATGGCCAAACACCGAGTGGCATATGGCATGTATATAAGAAGAGAGACTGCTGAGTGAATGAGCATTGCTGACAGTTCTAGGGGTGAACACATGCTGATCTGAGTAGTACATGTTGCTGAATAACTTTTGTTGTCTGTGAGTTATGGGGTTAACTTCAGTGTTGGGAACATGGACACATCCTAGAGTGTGCAGCCAATGTTTCAGGATTATGTGCCACAAGTCTCTTCTTCAGATTAAGATTTTTGTTTTTTTAGGTGATGTTGGGTTTTTTTGTATCTCAGGAATTTACGTAACAAATAATGGGCAAGCCTCTCAGTTACTTAACAGTAAACAAGGCTGAAGATCAGTCCCTTCTGCCTGTGTCCGTCTGTGTCAGGAAAAGTTGTGGGTATTAACTTTTCTAGTCAGAAGGTTTCAGTCTTGTTCTTTTAAAAAAAAAAATTTAGGTGTTCTTTCATGTCTAAACTGTATGTGAAAAAGATTTGTGACTATGTATCGATTTTCACTCACTTACAGAATATATGATAGTGTTGTGACCTAACAAGTGATAATATCTGATTTTTCTTCAATGCCATGTTCCAAAACAAAACAACACACAAAAAAGAATATCCCCATCCCCTCTCCTGTCTCTGTACATGTATACAGACATGTAAGAAGTATATTTCTTTGTCAGTCGTGAATTACTTTAAATTCCACTCCTAGTAGTAGCGCTAAACTGCGAAGCTTTAGGCAGTGCATCTTCAGCAAGTTCAATCTGGTAGAGTCCATCACTTGTTGGACTGCAGATTGCATGTTGGGCATATTCGTGTCACTGGCCATAGCTAGCCTACTCTTCTACAAAATATGGATGGGTTTTTAATTATTAACAAATGCATATGAAGGAGTGGAGGAAGCTGGTTGCAAAATCTTCAGTAGTACTCCATTGGTCTACCAGACAATGGGATACGTGAAGATGATATGATGTAATATGTGCAATCACACACATCAGTGACACAAACCCACATCTTCAGGAAGCATTATCAGATCAGAGTCCTAACACTGATCACTAGGCTGCTTCGCCCCCCAGATAAACAATCTATAAATTAATTGAAATACATGACATTTCTGTGATTATGAATGAAGGATTAAGAGATGCTATAAGAAAGAAGTGTTGTGTGTTTGCTGGTGTGCACATTCATTAAACGTTTTTATTTATGTTTTAATTGATGTCTCATTTAATCAGAACTGCCAGAAAAGCATTTGTGCAGAGAGAAAATGTAGATAGTGTGGGGAGAGTGAGTAGAAAAAGGGGGTGAATATTGTTTATGGACATATGATAATAACCAACCAGTGTGCATTGTTTAATACAGAATGCATGTTAAAAAAATGAAACTGCGTGTTATGTGTGTGGGTGCATTATAATGCAACAAAATGTTGAAAATACCAGAAGAATGCTGTCATTAGTTTTCACATAAAAATTCATGTAAACTTTTTTGAGTTTGTCATTCTGTGTGTGTGTTGTATGCGTTTGTGTATTTGCATGCATCTGTACATTTTCCTAAATCAAATCATCAAAAAAATACGTGTGTGCTGTCACTTGGTTGTGACATTGACAACAGGAAATGTCGGAAAAATAACCCAAACATATCACATACATTTACAACTGATAAATACATATTGCTAGTCTTTTTTACAGTAATGATTGAATATTCTATGTACATCAGGTGCTTCAATTTTTCAGGAGAATGGCTCTCTAAAGACTATTACATGTCAGTATTTCAGAGTCTCTGACACAACAGGAAACTTTCAGGGGGAAGTCCCATCATACACAGCTCTGTTAGGACTCGCACCCCTGCCTTCTACTTGCCTCAGATCAGGAGTCTGGACACTGACCACCTCCACTAGTCTGCTCCTATTCAACGCTTGGCTCAAAGTGATTACACAAAATATAGATTGAAACCACACATTTGTTGGTTTTTTTCTCTCCCTGTTCATTGACTAGAATCCCAAGGTTTACCAATGGTGAGATTTTTGTGTATGCCACTGTTTTTGCCCACCATTAAGGTAGCCAGTTTCTGACTTAGGGCATGATGTCTGGACATGACACCAGTGTGCATGCAGTTTAAAAAATTTTTTTGCTCATTCGTTCTTACAGGCAGAGAGAAAAAAAGAACTGTAAGAAAGGTCCATCTTCAAAACTTGAAAGTTGCTGGGGGGGGATTTTTTTTGGGGGTGGGGGTGGGGGTATAATTCATTTGACCATTGCGGATGGGATAGCTCAGTGGTCAGAGCACTCGCTTTCCCCCAGCCAAGGTTATGCAGGATCGAGCATGGTTACTAAATGGATGGGTGACCGTTTGCACGCCTTGGCTTTAGTACAGTTCACCCAGCTGTAAATGGGTACCTGCCTCTTTAGGATCAGGGAAGGTACAGCAGCAAGGGAGAGGAGATGGGCGCCGCCCTCAATATGCTGGACCCTGGAGAAAATGAAGTCTCTTATGCCTCACTCCCATATGACCACATAGGGTATGGGACACCATAACCTTTACCATTATTTTGATCATTTGCCCTTGCCAGACAACAGAACATGTGCTGCAGTCCTCCCTACTACATGAGATGCTCCAAAAGAAGATCTGGCCTGACCCCACCCCAGTGAAGCTGTATGGCAGCTAAGAGGACCTGCAGTGGACTGCTGCCTTCAATGCAGAGACTGAGCTGTCCAACTGATAAACGTGAAAGAAAGAAAAGATACATGATAGTTGAAAAAAACATGCACAAGATGAAAAACAACAACTCTTGTTTTCCAGCACTCTGATTGGTAATGGTGACAGCAGCATTTTAACATGTCTTAACAACATAGGTTTATTTACATGTGGTACATTTACATCACAGAGAAAATAGGTCCACATTAGTCCAGAAGTGTCATTCAAACAGAGTGTATGCGTCCACTTTTTCCTCTCCATCACGGACTCCCCCTTCACTCAAGTCATCGGATCCAGATTGCACACCATCAATGTCTTCTGTGGCTGAGTCTACAGACTCTGCGTCATCGTCATCTTCTTCGGGGGTTTTTGGTTCAACCCATCCAGCAGTTTCCCTTGAGCCTGTAACCTGAACAGCGACCCTGTAACAATCACACCACACACACGGCGCTTGTCAGGAAAAACAATCTACTTCGACTCTATCTGGACAAATATGAGACATGCACTTATGCTACTATAACTTAAGTATTATATGTTATCTAAATTGATCATACAGAATCAGAATGATCAAGCTGAATTCCTATGTACAAAACATATGCATACTGACTCGCACATGAACACTTGATACTGAGTAACAGACATGTACAGAGCATATGCATACTGATACACACATGTGAAACAATACTAAGACATGTACAGAGCATATGCATACTGATGAACATTATATGGAACACTAGATACTGAGTAACAAGATATGTACACAACATATGCATACTGATGCACACATGTGAAACACTAGATAGTAACAGACATGTACACAACATATGCATACTGATGCACACATGTGGAACAGCAGGTGGACAAAAAACACGAACAGTCTTAGGTTCAATTCCACCCCAACACACACTCTCTCTCTCCCTCTCTCTCTGTCTCTCTTTCATATATCCCTAAGGGCTCTTTCAGTATTCTTATCAGAGACTTTGGTACACTACATAGTCTTTTCTTCTTCTGAGGTGTCATGTCGTTGCTTTTAGTTATCTTTTCAACACCCTTTTGATGAAGCCTGTTTCCCTCTAGTGCATGCCCAAGGAATTCAGACAGGATATCAACAAGTCACCCACTGCTATGCTATGATGGCAGGAAGGGGAGTGGTGGTAGGCACATCACTCAAATGAAAGAGTGTTATTACAGAATATTAACTTCTCTGTGATTCTGATCTTTCTGGGAAAATATATGTATTTCCCACACTCTGTGACAATTTTAATAGCTTTCCAGGATAAATATGAGTCGAGCTGTAAAGGTACTGTACTGCACCACTTACAATGAACAGCAGGTTTCTCTGCAAGAAATTCAGGCTGCTCAGCCCGAGTTGTAATGATGCCACTAGTGTAGTGCTACTCTTTTATTTTTCTCCCTACAGATGATCTATTTCCCTGTTAGAGAGGCCTTTTCCACTGAATTGGCCACAGACAGCTTTCTTGTTGCCTTGACCACGTGTCTAAGAATTTTTCGCAGGCTGTGATTAAAAAGTTGCTGGACAGCTTTCATGAGGAACTTCTACTTTCCAACCAGCATCACAGAAAGTTGAACTCTTTTTCTTTAGGAAAAAAGATATTGTTTATGCCTATCTCTGCTCTCTCTGTCTCTTGTTCATTTACAAAAGAAATCAAATTTGATACATCATACATGTGTCAGAGATCAACAGCAGTCTTATAAACATTTTCTTAAAAACTACTAAAATATCAAAACTAAAATTCCTGTTACCATCATGTCTTGCAAAACACATGCGCGCGCATGCACGCACACACACTCCCAACTCTCCTTTCCTGACTAACTCAAGTTGTATAATATCTGAATAAAAAAGAGGACACTTCAGAGGGTCACATCTCAATAATTGTTATCACTCCACAAGTTTTGCAATCAAACTGTTTTTAACAGGAACACTTTCAGATTATTTTATAACTGTTATTACACAACAAATTTCACAGAGCTATTGTGATCAGCATGGTCGTTACAAACTTGACAATGATTATAACACAGATGACGAAATGACTTACTTCGCTCTCTTTCACGTAAAAATTGTATCTCATGTTCCATTTGACTCTGTTCTGCTGCCACTGTTTGCGCATCAGGGAGAAAGCTGTTCAGACAACCAGAATAAATGATGTTACCTTAAAATATAAAACACTTCACAAAACAATCAAACTAGAAAACAGAAGGGAAAAAAACCAAGTCCTTGTTCCAATATATAGCCTTTTTCTTTTGTCTTAAATCCCAACCAACTTACCACAGCTAAAATGGCATCACAATCTTTCAGAGCCAAGTAAAAAGAAAACCAAAGAATCTTGATTTCTGTTCAATACACTTGAAATGTTCCCTTTTTAAATTTCATCTACACTAAATCAATCTAACAAATGGAAACAAAATTCTATTCTATGAATGTGCACACGAGCAGGCGCACACACATGACAGTTTCAATTTCACCTATACTGAATCAATGTTACAAAATGAATTTGTTAAATCCTACTCCATGAATGGTCATGCGCACACACACACTCGTGCACGTGCACACACACACACACATGCGCGCACACGGTTCCTCCAACTGTTGAATGTAGCGGACAAGGAAACAGGTAATATACTCTATGACACTGTCTGGCATCTGACAAACTGTTGTGCACTGAGGTATATAATGTTGTACTGAACTGTGTTCCGTTGATTTGATTAGTACTGCATTGTGCTGTGTTGTGTTGTGCTGCACTGAGTTGTGTAACCTTGTGTTGTTCTGCTCATTAAAACCAGACTTCACATCTTGAAATTCCAACAGCACTTCCCTGTGGAGAATACGTCCCCATTGTAAACTGTTGCCAGCTTTCTCTTCTGTCCCCATCTACATTCAGCTGTGACACAATTTCGCCATGAACAGTGCTCTTGCTGCCACAGGTTCCTTTAATACAATGCTAGAAATACAAGCTTTCTTAATAATCCACTAAATTTTCATGGTACTTACTCTTTGACAATGTCTTTCTTCTGAGCACATTTGGCACAGATTTCATGTAACTTGGCGCAGGGCTGACACACCGTGTAGTATGCTTTTTTTACTGTCTTCTGGTGACATCGGATGCTGGAAGCAAAAAAACTGTTGAGTGTTTTATATCAAAAATGCTTATCTCAATGAGCAAAGCTGAACTGTTGAAATATCCTACAATATCATCACACTGTTAAGAGCAATTCCTCACAGCCTCCAAAAAGATATGACCTACATAACCTATGCCCTTATATTTTAACATAACTCACAGAAAGAGAAAAAAAACTCACAGGATTTTTAACTGTGTGCAGATTCTAGAAATAAACTCTGCTTCATACCCAGGAGCTATTCCCTCCTTTAAAAAATAAATGGGGATAGAGCCATCACCTTTTTTTCTTAAAATAAAACAATCCTTTGTTGTTGGGGTGGGGGGTTTTGGTATGACATTCTAAATAGAAAGCCCGCCCCGCCCCCCCCCCCCCCCCCCCCCCCGTCAGCTTTCTTATTAAAGGTGGAATTAAGAATAATATTAAGTTGAACGCCCACTGCTCAATGTCTATATTACATCTGGTCTGTCTGTCTGCATGTGTCTATTTACCTGCCCCTTATTCCAATATGGGTATGCAGCTCAAACACACAGGTAGAAGGGACTGGAAGGAAAAGGTCTAACAGTCAATTTATGTTTTTATATTGCGGGTAATGCCCTCTCTTTAACATTTCTTGACCTTTCATCAGTTTTACAGCTCAGAAAAACCTTTCTCATGATCCAGTCTAAAAGTACAGCTGACTATTAGTATACCTTCTTTATCAACACTACAATAACAATCACAGTGCTCTACCAATTGGCTGGTTGACTCAGGGGCTTGTACTTCTTGTACTTGATCTTCCACTCGATTTTCTCTTTGCAGCGCTGACACAGCCCATCCTGGCTGACATTGAGGATTTCCTTGGTGCGCTGACTGGTGTCGTACTTTGTGTTCTTGAAGGCTGTGGAATTCTGGTGTTTCTGAGGCCGGTTCCTGCACACGTTGCCTTTCTGGGAACTCATCCTCCACCCTTTCTCTGTGACAAGAACATGTTGGAACAGTTATAGATCCTTTGATAGCATCGACATGAGAATGCGACACAGACAAAGGTGGAAGAGACTTGAAAGAGATGGGGAGGGAGGTAGGGGAAAATGTTTGACTCACTGTCAATGTGTCACGTTTTGCTAAAACAATAATATCTGATTATACTCTCTAGAAGTCATTTGGATCCCTGTTGCTAAGTCAGAGTACACTAGTGACCATCTCCATCTACTGTTCCTGGATCATATGACAATGTTGGGAGATCATACTATTTCTCTTCTTTTTTCTTTTTTTGGTCCTCAGCTAGAGCTCTAGGGTTCACCAACAAGTGAGATTTTGCATGATTGTAATGATATCTGTGATCACAGCCGCATTCCCACCTCAGGAATATACTTGTTCTCATCGAACATCTGTAGAACATCTGTTAAGGCCAAAACTGATGACATATCATATTTATTATTTAAAGATATCCCCTGAAAATATACTTCACTCACATCAAATTTCAGCTTTTCAACCTTCCGCCCAATGCTTAGGGGACAGGACATCCTGGTAGTTAAAGAGTTGCACATCTGACAGTCCAGGTTTGAGTCACCACTGAGTTACCCATTCAAGAGGATTTTTTCCTTCAAACAAGGGTCTGGAAGATCACTCTTGCAGTACAAGGGAGTTACTCTTACAGTACAAAGAAGTTAACTGCAGTTGACAGCTTGGGATGGCCATACTCTACAATTACCAAATTTATGTTTACTCTTAGTGAAATATCAAACACAAAAACTACCCTTTTCAGGCTTTTGTGAGAGGTGTTACATGACCGTTTACCCACCATTAAGATAGACACATTCTGACTTCCCTGGAATGATGTCATTGTTCAGTGTGCATAAATTATTGTTCCTCCTGGCACAGAAAAGCCTGCTCTTTTGAAAGGCAGAACAGGTTTCAAGTTCAGTGCAAGATGTTCTGCATGCATTCATGAATTTATACATAAGACTTCGGTTTACTGTCTCATCCAAAGGACTTTCTGGAGAGTGGAGTCAGCACTGCTGTTAACTCTGGTAGAAAAATTCCTTCAAACAGGCATCGTGTGGTGGCTCAAACCCACGTCATCAGATCATGAGCTCAACACTCTTAACCACACGGTACTAGGCTACCACCACTACCCCTCAACTAAAATCAGATAAAATTTTTGACAGACAACTGCAATCCAGATACATAAAAATATGTCCCATCCTCTTTGCTGACAATAAAACATCCAGCACCACTGCCAGACAATCCATGAAAAAATGCCCTAGGCAACATGATCACAAACAGCATAACAAAACAGCACAGATGCTGCTTTCTCCCTTTTCCAATATCTGACTGGAACTAATTGGAGAAACTTACTCAGAGATCTAAGTCTAAATTCATCGTGCCACCAAGTTTATATCAGCATTATAATAGGCAGACTCCTAGTCCTAAGGTACTACTTGTACTACTAGCCCTCTCTCCATGTCCTAAGTACCCTTCTTCCACCCCTCCACTGCACTGCCCTACCTGCTCCCTTTACTTTCTGCCTGCATTCGCTTACCCCTCTAGAGAGACACCCCCTTACACCTTATACCACTTTAATAATGTACTATATAAAAAAATTAACACACACAAAACACCCCCCCCCCCCTCCCAAACACACATCCCCCCAAAAGTCCTTCAGAGGAGACTGTAAAAGTGTAATTATAAACCAAGGTCCTGTGTGTGCCAGAGGGTACAGATAACAAAATAATTATAAAATTGCATGCAGTGATGTACACAGGGACTGGATGTAAAAAAACACAAGAGGACTTATTCCATTGTCCTTAAAAATATAATTAAATTAAATTAAAAAAAATAAACACACACACTTTTGTGTGAAAAAGCAAACACACTGTGACTTAGTAACCTCACTTACTGACTTAGTCATGTGATGATGTATGTAACATGTGTGTCACTGTGTGCGTGTGCGCGTGTGTATACATGTGTGTGTGTGTTCAATATTTTAATATAATAGAGTATGGAATTTCAGTGATATTTGTCTTAATTATTATACATGTTATACCAATTTGATTTATGTCATAAAAATGCATGCGCATGTTATTATATTACATTATTAAACTGTTCAATGTCTTAATAGAACAGAGTATTAATTTAATTGATGTTTGTCTTTAACATAACAATTTTGGCTTATGTCATAAAAGTGCGTGCACATGTGTGCAAATGTTTCCAGTGTGTGTGTATGTGTGTGTGTGTAAGTGTGCGGATGCATGGGTTTACTGGTGCGCACATGAGTATTACTATTACTGTATTAGTGATTTTATTTGGGTGAGTTTATGACTGGCTGAGGTATTGCTGATTTGTGGGTGCTTTCAATCTTATGATGCCATTGATGGGTGCATGCTGCTGTCCAGATAGTGTATAGTGGTTTTTTTTGTGATATTATGTTTACATGTTTACTGTTTGTATGTATGGCTCGTGAGCCAGGAATCTCTCTGCCTCTGACTCTGAGATAATAAAGTTTTTTTGTGTTTGGATTTTGAATTTGTGTGTGTGTGTGTGTCACTGTGTGTGTGTGTGTGTGTGTGTGTGTGTGTGTGTATGTGTGTGTGCGTGTGTGTGTTTCACTGTTTGGCCAGTTTTCTGAATACTTTTAAGATAAGCAGCAGGTAAGGTTTTACTTATTCTTTCATTTTCATTTGTTTTGTTTATGTTTTTACCAAAAAGCACTGTCCCTTTCTCTCTTCTAATATTATGACTTTCATTAGTTTATAATGATTCATCATAATAAATTTGTATTTTATACATTTTCGTGCTGTAGTTTTTTAAGCACTTTCCCCTTGCCCTCCACTAATATTAATAATATCACTTCTCGTAAACAGGCATAGAATCCAATTTACAACAACACACAATGACAATGTCACACACACACACAGACACACACAAACACACTCAGTGACTTGAAACAGTGACAACCCACACACACAAACTGTACACCTAATTTTTACCATATTCTAACCGTGTTCTTATTTCTTTTTTTTTTTTACTTTAAGTTCAGATCTTTTTCTGATGAAGATCCAGATGAACTAAAAATAGAAACAATCGTGGACTATGGTATGAAGCCGTTGAATTGATGGGAACCCTAGACAGGACATGGAATTCTTGCTTGTGATCCCTCACACAATCTCTCTGCATTTCGTATAATATCTGTCTTACATGTATTGAATAAAATCAGGAGAAAATATGCTAGAAAATGCTCTGATTTAAGATTAATTACCTCGTGGGCCACAACAGATTCACCGGAAGTAATCGGAAATGGCTTATTGTATTACCGCACAAAATTACTATGTTTCTCTTCTGTAAAAGAGGGTTTAAATACTTTTAGAATATTTTAGGATTACAACATGCATCATATAGTTCATAGCAAGAGTGTTAGCTGTGAAATGTTATTTATTTCTATATTTTTTTAGGGGATGGGTTTAATGCTGCGGGTGTCAATTTGCATGACGTCATCATCTGGCGTTGAATGTTGTCACAGTGCACGGAAGTGAATGACAATATTTTTGACTTTTGGGGTCTGTTGAATCGTCGAAATGGCTTCTGTAGTGTGAAAACCGAACACTAGATACTTAGTGAACTGTATTTTTTGATAGATATATGATTTGGTGAGCGGTATTGACGATTTCGCCATCATGAACGGCTTATCGCTAAGCGAGCTTTGTTGTCTCTTTTGCTGCCCTCCTTGCCCCTCTCGCATCGCAGCCAAACTTGCTTTCTTGCCCCCAGAACGTACCTACGATCTCATCTCGGATGACACAGGATCAAGGTACACCATTCAGTTATCAGACAGAGCAGAATGGCAGTACTCTCAACGGGAACTAGACAATCTGGAGGTTTTCATGACGCGAACAAATCGTGGCAACAGAATCGCGTGCATGTTTTGTAGGTGCTCACCAAATGCACGCTACACTATTTTATTCAGCCACGGAAACGCTGTGGACCTAGGGCAGATGAGCAGTTTCTATATTGGTTTAGGTTCACGCATCAACTGCAACATATTTAGCTTTGATTATTCAGGATATGGAGCCAGTTCAGGAAAACCATCTGAGAAAAATCTGTATGCAGACATTGATGCAGCTTGGCAGTCTCTGCGGTCACGGTATGGTATAAGCCCACAAAATATTATTTTGTATGGACAGAGTATAGGAACAGTACCAACAATAGACTTGGCATCGAGATATGAAGTTGGGGCTGTCATTCTCCACTCTCCATTAATGTCAGGGATGCGTGTCGCCTTCCCAGAGACAAAGAGGACCTGGTTCTTCGATGCTTTCCCAAGGTTTGTATTGAGTAGTTTTATGTCATTTGATTGATTCAGTTGTGTAATTTATATGAAGTTGAGTATAAAAGGTAAAGGTGACCCATAACCTAATGGTCTAAGGAGGAGGGGGGGGGAGGGGGGCAAGCATCAGATTCAGAGGCCTCAGCTTCTCTAGGGGCCAGCATATTGAGAGTGGTACCCATCTCCTCTCCCTTGCTGCTTTACCTTCCCTGACCCTGAAGAGGCGGGTACCCATTTACAGCTTGGGGGACTGAACTGAAGCCAGGGCGCGCAAACGGTCGCCCATCCACTTGGTAACCACACTCAACGCTGCTTATCTTTGACTGGGGGAAAGCGAGTGCTCTGACCACTGAGCGGGTACCCATTTACAGCTTGGGGGACTGAACTGAAGCCAGGGCGCGCAAACGGTCACCCATCCAATTGGTAACCACCCTCGACGCTGCTTATCTTTGACTGGGGGAAAGCGAGTGCTCTGACCACTGAGCTATCTCATCCCCAAAATAAAGTTTTCCATTTCAGTTTTTAATTTTAATTTTTTCGTTCCTCAGCTAGAGCTCTGAGTCAGACTGGTCTGAGGTTTTTCAATGATGAGATTTTGTGTGCATGTGACTATTTTTGCCCATCATTACGGTAGCCGCATTCCAACATCAGGGATGATGTCTAAACACGACACCTGTGTGCATTGAGGGGGGGGGGGGGGGGGGGGGGAGGGGTTTTTTTAACAATTTTGTCATCCATTCCCACCAGCACACAATGGCCTGCTCTTCCGAAAAGTGGAGCAGGTTTTAACATGTGTGCAAGATGTTCTGCATACATTCACACAGATTTTGGTTTATATAATCTCAATCTCATCCAAAGGATTTTGGTAGGAGTGGAGTTAGTACTTATGTTAACTCCAGGGATAAAACCACCTTGAATAGTTTCTTGGTAGTAGCTCAAACCTGGGATTGATCCTGGACCATAAGATCGCAAGCACAATGCTCTAACCACCAGGCTAACACCCTCCCCCCCCCAGTTTTCACTATGATTTTGGCATGTGTTTTGTTTTTCATTCACTGTTACTGTTAGTGTTACAGTGTTAGTGTTAATTGACTATAGTATATAGAGAGAGGCACCAGAAAAAAAGTATAGGTCACCTGATGAACAGCTTGTGAGTTTGGGCATTGTAATGATAGCTCAGGGGACGGGATAGCTCAGTGGTCGGAGCACTCGCTTTCCCCCAGCCAAGTTAAGCAGCGTCGAGCGTGATTACCAGTTGGATGGGTGACCGTTTGCGCGCCTTGGCTTCAGTACAGTTCCCCCAGTTCACCCAGCTGTAAATGGGTACCTGCCCTCTTTAGGGTCAGGGAAGGTAAAGCAGCGAGGGAGAGGAGATGGGCGCCGCCTTCAATATGCTGGCCCTAGAGAAGTGAGGTCTCTGACGCCTCGCTCTCCTACGACCTTAATATAGATTATGGGACACCTTTACCTTTACCTTACCTTAATCATATTGATAGCTTATGAGTGTGGGCACTAATATTAGTAATAATATCAAAATGCATGGAAATTAGCTGTTAGTGTTAAGGCTATCATCTCACCCTAAAGCCATTGCCTACTGCTTACACTGCCACCATTCCAATATTTATACTTTTAAATTTAAAATTATCACATTTTGACGTCCATATTTTGCACTTAACATACTTGTATGTGGCGCATACATGATACATGTGTATCATGTGTATATTATATAATATATAAATTTTACGTGTATATGATAATATATCAATTATTATGTATTAATAGACAAGGTATTGTGAATCATTTCTTTTAATATTGTTTTAGATAATAGTTTCAAAATCAAAGGCCAAACATTGGATTATATATATAATATCCATTTGAAGTTTTGGGCTTTGATTAGAATCGTTTTAAAGTTTATTTCCATGCAGTTTAGGAACATGCTGTTGATGTTAAAATAATACAGCGAAGGTCTCTTGATAGTTGATGCACATGTATAATAATTCATATTATTATGCTTATGCTATAATGATACCATATATTTTTAAGTCTGTCTCTCCTGGAAAATTTAGTAAGCTATGGCAGGTGTATGAATGACCCAAATTACTCAACAATCTTGTCTCTACAGTGGTCTTATTACTCTTAATGAAATTTGTGAACATTAGCGCTGGTGCAGTATAAATTATAATGATAATTTTTTTTAATATACAAAAAGAAAGAAATATTAATAAGTGACTTCATATCCATTCCTCTGAAGTTGGAGTATGGCTTCCTGGCTATAAGTATAACTAGTATAACTATAAGTATATGGTGAGGTACTTAAAAGTTAAAAACAGTCATATGCTACCTTCTCATTCAGTGAGCAATCTCAATCTCACAGTGATTCCCAAGTGGGATGAGTGAGTCAGAGTGCACATTCTGGGTGACCCCCCAGAGTTAAGCTGGGGAAGGCACAACATCGTCATGATCATATGAACTAATGAAGTCTTAAGATGATTTTGGTTTGTTTAAATATTACTTTTAAAAATTAAAACCAGAATTGCTGTTCAGAACACTATGCAATTTTCAACATTTATATAAATCATATTTATCTATTTAAGACTTTGGTGTTTGTTATATTCGTGATAGAGTCTTAACCCTAGTAGCGCTAAATAAACAGCAACAAGCCTCACTTCTATTAGCTGAATTAACATTGGCTAGCATTGTTTTGGAGCATGGTGGGCTCAAACAACCCTTGATATTGATATATAAAACTGAATTAAATGTGTTAAGCTATAGATCACTGGAAAGAAGAGATAATATGCTTTTAAATGAGTATAATTTTATAATAGTGTGTAGTGTTTATGATTATGTAAAAAAAAATTTTTTTTTAAAAATCATGTTCGCACTACCGATCACTGTTCCACTGTCAGGGCCCCGGATCGATTTTAACACGATAAGCAAAGTTCTTGCGGTGCATAAATGTTATGATTAGGTAAACACTATTTCTTGACATTAGTTTTCAAAAAATAAGGAGTTTGTATCGCTTTATCGGTCACCAAATACTCGGAAAAGTTCAGCGACAGGATCGACGCCATCGCGACCGTCATGGCGGAATGTGCGAAGTGGTGGCTTTCTATGACAAAAATACAAAGATCGCTTGATTTCATGTGATGCAAAGTACTCAGCAGCATAGCGATTTGACTCCACAACAGTTATTTCGAAGCCTCTTGCGTCAAAATAAAGTAAAACAATCTGTGACGTCGAAATCGCGAGTAGCGAAAAAGTCCATCCAGCAAACTAGCACCGCTCGATTCAGTCCGATCGCGATCGATTTTTACCAAGTTTTCAAAAATATTCCACGATCCTTACCTCATCGTCTCTCTCATGTTTATTTCAACCAAATCCAGCCTCTAAAACTCCTCCTCGCTGTCAATTTTGTAAAAAAGCTCGAAAAACGCTTGAAGAAAATTCTAGTGCAAACGCTGGCCGCCATTTTTGTTGAAGACGATCTCGGCTGGTCCGGAAAAAAATTAAAATACACTCTTAACCAATCAGATTCTTCGTTGCTTGTGTGTGTCAAACGACCTTCACCCCTTTCTGCGGGCCTACAACGGCCTTAACATTCATTGGCTGACCTTTGAAAGCGAAAGTAAGCTTTCAACTATGACCACCCACGTCATCCCGGAATATTCCGGGATCCGCCACACAGCCTAGACCCGCCTTTCCCGGAATATTCCGGGAACCGCGCCACTAGGGTTAAGCTGTCAAAATTAGATTACAACTCTTTAATCTGATAAGCTGTAAAGTCCAATGACTTTGTCATTGTAATTCTGTGAAAATGTCAGCCATCTGCTACTAGCTTTAAAAATAACAGATGTTTCTGCATTAATACTGGTTTTAAACTACTTCTCTTATGAGAAGATTCTTTTCAAAATAAATGTAAATAGAATTGTGATTATATGATAATCATCATATGTCACAAGTTAACACCCACCCCCAACCTGCCATCATCATCACCCACCTACACAACCACTTTGCCCCCCCCCCCCCCCCCCCTCACCCCCCAGAGAAAAAAATCAACCATGCTTACACATACACAAATAAACAAACAAAACTTCACATCAAAAAGAAAAAAAGCTGTGCTATAGCGTTGGTCAGCATTTGCTCAACTTCTCAGATTTAGTTAATCATAAAAAATATCTGAAGGCAAGGAAGTAAAAAAAATATATGGCTAACTGCCAAGCTTCAATTTAAAAAAAAAAAATTTTCAATCTGTATTCATGTATTGTACATTATTACATACCAGAGTGCATCCCCCAGTGTGTGTGTGTGACACTGTGTGTGTGTGTGTGAGTGAGTGTAGATCTCTCTCTCTCTCTCTCTCTCTCTCTCTCTCTCTCTCTCTCTCTCTCTCTCTCTCTCTCTCTCTCTCTCTCTCTCTGAAAACAACAACAATAACAACAACAACAAGTGGTTTTAAAATAAAATCAAGTGTGCTTTGAAAACACCAGATCTTGTCACGGTTTTGGTCATAACTTTTTTCAGAAGAATCAGTACAAAAATAATTTTCTCACTAGCATGGCTTAACTCTAACAAGTAACAGTAACACTAACAACTATGATTTTTGAAAATAAGTTCTGCAGTGTGCAGACAGTTCTATTCTCATGTATTTGCCATTTTGTGCATACACGTATTCTCTCTCTCTCTCTCTCTCTCTCTCTCTCTCTCTCTCTCTCTCTCTCTCTCTCTCTCTCTCTCTCTCTCTCTCTCTCTCTCTCTCTCAACAGTGGTTATAAAATCAAGTGTTTCTTGAAAACACTGGATCTTGTCAAGGTTCTTGGTCGTTTGTTTTTTTTTCTTCAGAAGAATCATTACAAATATATATTACATCACTAGCATGGCTGTACTCTTACAGTAACACGAATAGTTACAATGTTTGTAAATCAGTTCTGCAGTGTAAAGACAGACAGTTTTAACTGATATTCTCAAAATATCAGAAGTCATATTTAAGTCATGTATTTGTGCATGAGCATGTGTGCTTATGCCTGCCTCCCCCCCCCCCCCCCCCCCACCCACCACCCACACACACAATCACACACACACACACACACACACATGTTTATTTTGTGTACAATGCCTTTATGAATTCACCCTCATAGTCATACAATAACACTTACTGACTCGCACTTTCAACCTCTTGAATGGCATGTGTTGTCAAGTCAAAACACCTTCACAGTTTCAGTATTTTTTAAACTCATTCCTTGAAGGACAGTGGCAGTGAACTGTCCATAGGGAAAGTAGTCAGAATTTTACTTACTTCAATTTGTTGTAACAAGAGAAATCATTAACTTGAATAAGCTTCAAATTTCAAGACAAAGCAAAAGTATTGACTAGTTACTGAATACAATATTCAACAAGCATAATTTTAGAGGCATTTGTCAGAACAGATGTTGCAAACCGCAGCATAAATGACTCAGCAAATGAATTGTCAGTTTGTTAATTACTATACTTTTCAAAACTAAAAGCACAGTACAGTATTGATTCATTATTGGTCACTTTTTTTTTTAGTGTGTGCTCTTGCACCACACTGTAGTCACATACACACTCAGACAGCACACATATAACACTCTGACACACACACACACACACACACACACACACACACACACACACACACACACACACACACACACACACACACAAGTATACACTAATAACTCTTTCTGTCTTTCACTCTTTGTCTCTGCCTGCCTACCATGATAGTATCACTGTCACAGTGTCAGTTATAATATATCATTGTACACTCTTGATTACTCTCTAATTACTCTGTCCAGATGTAGTGTGGTAATCATTTCCTCTCTCTCATCCTTGTTCTTTTTCAGTGTATTTCACTCTAGCTAAACAATACTTCTCTTATATAATTTATTATTTTTGATGTTGAAAGTTCTCAATAATGATGTACTAGATACTGTAGTCTCAACCCAGGGATTATGTCAGGCATTAAATTGAAATTTTACACTGTATCAGTGTATACATGTATGTACACTATATTGTATATGTGCATGACCAGTGCATCCAAAACACATGACTTGCATTGTAAACCTACTAAACAAGAAGTATTCCTTGTTGTGCATAACTCCCACTGAGCTGGAGATGCTAGACATAACTAGAGACAAAAAGATTTGGTGTCCTGTAGAAAATCTCATTCACCAGTGATGAGGTAAGGTGAAGTTGATGGGCAGAAATTGCATCATTGCAATTTTTTTCACATATTGTTAAAAAGGGGAAGGGGTGCTAATTTTTGCAAGTTGCAAAAGAGGGAGGGGTGCTAATTGTTGCATCAAAAATGTGGTCACAGTTCCCAGGTTTAGTTCTGACCTTTGGGAATACCAAAGAATCCTGGGGAGGGTAGGTCTGTGATGATGGGGCACCCCCACATAACTCATTTAGATCTCTTATCTTAGTTATCTAACTACTCCTAGGGTTGATATGTCTCAACTTACATCATCAGACTAGAGCCAATACTCTCCAGAAAGGAAAAAAGAGCTTCCATCATGGTGATCACACACTTTAATTTGAAAGCCCCAGGTTTTTGCTGGACCCCTTGGCTCTAGCTCAGTAGCTGGCTTCAAAAGACTGAGCAGTCCATGATCAAGTTGATAGCTGGTGTGAGTGGCCACTAGACTACAAGTACTAGACTTTCTTGTGTTAATCAAAACTAATTTTGTGACATATCAGCAGAGCCAAGAAAGCCTGATTAGTTGAGCAAGATCAAGAAGTGACTTTGACTAAAAAAGAAAAGAAAATCTGTACAGGTAATGCACCAATTGCTCACACATGCACATGGCGTTTAACTAGTTCTGAACTGGTAGTGGTCATTAATACTTTTTTTTTTTTTAAATTACACTACACATAGCACCCCAGTGACTTTTTTCATTCTGTAATCAAAACTAAGTTTAGTTATAACTTGTACTAGATGGCCTGTAAATTAAGTTTTAAGGTCAGTTTTGAAATTATGCAGGGTTAGGATGTTTCTGAGAAGGATGGCAGATATATAAAATAAAAGTAATGATTCATTGAAGCAGCTAATCAGTATAGATCAGAATTATTAATCAAAGTCAGCTTGAGATAATTACTTTTCACCTTTTAGAGTACACACCACAGTTGTGGTTTCAGAGCACTGTCAAAAGTGTCATAGATATAGAGAAAATAGACTCTTTCTACTTCTGCTGTTCCAGTATGAGAGAGCACAAGGTCTGTAATTGGAAACCCAGGTCAGGCAGATGTTTGGGTGGGGGGGGGGGGGGGGGGGGGGGGGGGGGATTGGTCTTGGGTTGTCGTTTTTTTTTTTGGGGGGGGGGGTTGTAGTTTCTCATTCCACAAGTACTGGACTGTAAGTGATAGTCTGATTGTCCGTCTTTTCCCTCTTGTATTTAATATATTATTATATATATATTGGGTTTAAGTATATATTATTATAATGCAAATTAACACACATAAAATAACCAGCAGCAACAGCTTGTCTCTGGCACAACTAGGAAGAAAATTTTTGGTAGCCTTACAAAAATACAAAATAAAATCATAAGATTGGTCAAGAAAAAGAAAGGGTAGTGCTGTAGTATGGCAATGCATTCTCACCATTTGGGAGAGCGGTACAGAGGCTATTGTGGCAATGAAATGAATGCTGAACAACATGGCCTGTTATGTGAATTCGTCATTGTCCTCGTGTTTCATGAGATGAGTTTGTGGGCATGCTTGTGGGTGGGAAGGAGGCCTGTGAAATTAATACATGTAGATTTGCCACGTTCAATATAAAAAATTATTGTGTAGCTATAGGTATTCCTCTCCCACTATAGTATAGGTGTGGGTGGTTAATATCAGTAATGCACACTAGCACAGTTAATTCCCATGTCTAAAGGCATTACCCATTGCTGTTATTTTTCTTTTTATTCTTATTGTTGTTGTTTTCCTTGGCTAGAGCTCCGAGGTTCACTCATGCCATAGTTAATACTATAGTGAGATTTTGCCTATATAAATTAAAATATATATGCGACTGTTTTTACCCACCATTAAGGTAGCGACATTCCAACTTCATGGGTTCTTTTTATCTAATTTTTGTGATGATATCAGGTGTTTGTCACTACGTGCAATATTTTTGTCCACAACGTAATTGTTTCAAAAACTCTTGATACATCTCCAAGGAAGTCTACAAATAAATGATAATGGTGCGTTTATTCATTGCCAGATTGTATGGAGCACTGTAAGTGTGTTTTTTGTTGTTACTATTACAGTCTTTTTGTTGTTGTTTTGATTTGAATCATAGACTATCCTGGTATCCACCTGTACTTTCTCTGCACCCACCCCCCTTTTTTTTTTCCATTTCTCCGCTAGAGCTCTAAATTTTACCAGTGGTAAGATTTTGCATATATATATATCATATGCAACTGTTTGCCCACCATCAAGGTAACCACCACATTCCAACTTTGGGACTTTGTCTAAACTAAAGTCAAAGTCAAATTTTTATTTCCAATTTGAATACCAATACATTTGCTTTTTTTCCATCAAGCCAACAAAGCACCAGTGTGTGTGTGGGGGTGGGGTTGTATTTTTTAAAAAATGTTTTCTTGCTTTCTTATTTGGACACAATGGAGGGGTTAGGGCAAAATCTCAGAAAGCAGAAGAGATCTGACTTTGACCAATCATTAAATTAGTCTTATAAATCAATCAGACAGTGGTAATGGCATCAAATATACATAATTAATATTAATTTAAGAGAAAGACCCTTGGAAAACACAGGAAAGAAAGAAGAAAAATAGTGTATAGTGTAATGTATACATGTCTACCCAAGATTGAATAAAGATAATTTAAAATAAGGGCAAGCCCCCCCCCACCCCACCCCACCCCACCACCACACACACACACACACATAGAAATCCTACAGCTCCAAGCAAATAAAATAAAACAACCAAACACACACAAAGCATCGTTAGTATACAACTATAAATCGATGTGTGGGTGATTAGCCACTCCTAAAGTAGGCAATAACCAGATGAAGTCTGGCAGTTTCACTTTTTCAGTTATTGTCTTATGTCTACAGTTGTATTTGTTTCAATACACTATACAGTGAGTGCATAAGTTGTGCACAGTGTATAAGTTGCTTCTGATCTACAGGTTTTAAGTCTTTTTTTATGACTATGAATAGCATCAGGGAATAAAGGGGGAAAATCCATTCTGACAAAATACATTTTCTGTGGTTGCAGTATTGACAAGGTACCAAAGATTACATCCCCAGTGCTGGTGATCCATGGTACAGAGGATGAAGTCATTGATTTTTCTCATGGCCTGACCATCTACGAACGATGCCCACGAACTGTGGACCCACTATGGGTGGAAGGAGCTGGTCATAATGATGTGGAACTCTATGGACAGTACTTAGACCGCTTGAAACAGTTCATCAACGTGGAGCTCGCCCTCAATTGACTAGAGGCGCGGGCAGCAGATTCCAGCATGGGAGCCCTGGAAGACGCAGAACTTGGAAATGGTGACAACCCTAGTAGCCCTCCACCTCAGCAGCAGCAAAATGCCCTGTCCAGTCCCCCCTCCCCTCCTCCCAGCCCCATCTCGCCCACGCAAACTGTCCCATCAGAACCCATGTCCGCCACCGATATTCCTTCAAATCCCACTTCCCCTACTCCTCTGCGATTGGTTGATATTGCTTGTGGAATGGAGTCCTTGAAGCACAAGCAGGAGAGCAAGGAGGAGGAGGGAGAAGGAGACAGTGGATCCAGCCGACTGCTGCAGGTAGTGAAGCGAAGTGTAGAAGGGGAGGTTATCACGCCCAGTATACCAGCAGAAGAGCGTGTTGTATGACCCTTTGGGGTTACCTAGATGCCACTCAAGCCCAGGGTTGTGCCACTCGATTATCACTGTTTGAAATGTAACTGTGACCATGCCACCACAGTGCTTAATTAATTAATTCCCTTCTTCCTTCCTTTGTTTCTTATCTCCCTTCTTAGATTATGAAATTGTGCGACTCATTTTTTAATGGGAAACAAAAAAATGCAGTTTCCTTACTTTTGAGGTAGTATTTTCTGTATTGATTTCGTTTTGGAAAATCTTGGGAGTGCTGGATAAATGAAAAAAATCCCATGATCTGAACATTAACAATTGTAGTTAAAAAAACATAAATTTTATAACATCTTTGTTATGGAGCAAGAAGAGAGAAAAAGTGCTTTAGCGTTCATTTTGTTGAAAGACTTCCATGTGTAGTATGTCAGATAAATGATAAAGTAAAGAACAACTGTCACCTATTCATTCTGGCATAGAAAATGTAAAGACCAGTGGCCATTTGCAATTATCATAGTTTCACACAGACAACTTGTTTTCTCACTTTCTGAGGTGTGAACATATTAAAAGATAGGACGCCTTAAAGTGGGTAAATACTGTCAAAAGCAAGATTTCAGCCAATATTAGAGTGAAGAGAGAGACCCCATTCCTTTTAGTATACTGGTGTTAGCATTAAGAAGATCGCCTCAGAATATTGCAGGAGAAATAGAATGCCTGTGTATGAGACTCACAGAAATGTCTTTCATTCTGCCGCCTGTGTTGTCATGGTTATACTTTGAAGTTCGTGTACCTACCTCTTTTTCAGACTGGAAAAGGAAAGAATTGATTGCAGCAAAATGTCAACCCTGCCTGCATCTAAATTTGGTCATGGAAGTATTTTTCATTTTGGTGTCTGGTAGAGTGCATGTGTGCTTGGTCGAACAAACTGAACAATGCCAAGGTCATAAAGTTTGACCCCACAATTTGGAGAGAGAGTAATCAAATTTTGACAGTTTCAAGAGTTACATAATATTCAGAATTGATCATAATAGCGATTGCTGTAATGAGATGAAGATGTAGACAGTAGTGTGACAGATACTGAAGTAGAGACAGACAGTGCTAACTGAGAAAACTTTCTTTTTTTTCTTTTTGGACAGTCTATGCAGTCTTAAGCATGGCATACTGATAATTTCAGTCAGCCCAGATATAGAGTGAGTACTTAATTCAGAGAGAGTGGCTTCCCGTTCTTGGTCCCCATGCAAGAGCCCCGACAAAATCTGCGTCATCTCCCATGTCTGCTGCCCGCAACATTCCCAACACATAGAATGTGTTTCAACATATTTTTTATGCTACGGTACAAAATGTCTGTACTTTTTTTTTCGGGCGGGGTGCATGTTCCTGAACATGTTACATGTCGCACTCACAGTATCAAATCTGTGATCTGTTTGACTTTGAGGGTTTGATGTAAGTTTTGTTATTGATACAGTTCAGATTTTGTGTGTGTGTGTGTTTGTTTATTACCTCTGGGAATATATGCATATGTATTTGATGCCAACAGAGACTGTAGTTGTCTGTCATTCCTTGTCATGATGCTTTTACTTTTGTTCAAGTGTTGTTGTTGTTGTTTGTTTGTTGTTGGGATTTTTGTTTGTTTTTGCCACTGTTTTAAGCCACTGCAAAAGAATTCTGGCACATCTTACTCTTGTAAGTTTAATTTTGGTATTTTTATTGATCAATCATTATATTGTTTCAATTTAGAAATATTTGTCTTATAGAATTAAAGAATGAAACTGCAGCCTTTTTTAAAAAAAACAAATTATCATTCAGTGCACAAAATATTTTCTCTTGAGATTGTTGTACTGGTGCGTACAAACTACTTCACAGTTGCCATTTTTCTTTTTCTTTTTTTTCTTTTTTTTTGTAAGTTGCCCTCTCTCTCTCTCTCTCTCTCTCTCTCTCTCTCTCTCTCTCTCTCTCTCTCTCTCTCTCTCTCTCTCTTTCTCTCTCTTTCTCTCTCTCTTTCTGAAGTAAGCGAATGAAGGGGTGACAACAACTGTGGACTGATTGATCAATATCAACCTGCATAACCTTAGAAAAAACAGGTCAGCGGGGCTGTTGTTCCTGATAAAGCTAAATTATCTCTTCAATTTGTATCCATGTAACTCAGGGACCCATTCAGTGTTAGCTTCCTGTGAACAAGTTGGCTGGAGCTATGAATATAATCTCCCAGAACTGGTGTTTTAACTATCCATGTACCCCCCCCCCCCCCCCCCATCCCAAATAGTAAAACAAAACCGTATCTTTGCCATTTAGAGTCTCAGAAAGGTGATACATGCCAGTGGTTCAACTTACAGGGATAGTTCGATGAAGCAGATTGTTTTCAATCAGGTTTTTTCTTTTGTTCAGGGTTAGGGTTGTTTTGTTTTTCTTGGGTTTTTGTTTGTTTGTTTGGTTGGGGTGTTGTTGTTGGGTTTTTTTTTGGGGGGTTGGTTTTGGATCTTCCCCCCCCCCCCCCCCCATTCCCCCCAGTTGTGTTGGGGAGAGGGGGTATGTTTTTTGGGGTTTTGGTTTTCTTTTGGTGGGGGGGGGGGGGGGGGCGTAGAAATGTATATGTATACCCAAAAAAAATTTTCACTTGTGGTATTCATGAATTCAACAAAATAGGGTTTACATAGATTTAAACTTGCAGCGGAACGGCTGCTATGAAATTGCTCATATGTACATGACAAAGGTCCTGATTGCACTTGCTGAAAGTCTAAAATTCTAAACAGAAAGAAGTAATGATGGTTTGGTTTTTTGTGGGTTTTTAAAAATGTATATATTGCTCTCAACCCCCCTTCCCCCAAACTTTACTTATCCATGAATACTTATAATTATCATCTAGTGATTTTTACCTATTTTTTTCAACTAGGAAGTTTGAAATAACCTTGGGCATTTCTTTGCAGCATGTGCCTTGTTTGTACACATGGGGCTTTCTTTTGGCAGGGGAGGGGGGGGGGGGGGGGTCTTTTTTTTGGTCTTTTTTCAGTGGTATGTATTTATTTTCTTTCCTTTTATTCTTCTCTGACATTTGGAGGGTTCAAATACAGACAAAATAAAATAAGACACCCATGGTGATTGTCAAAGTCCCCATCTTTAAATGATTTTCTTTATCATTAAAAAATGTTCTGTTTACACAATAGATATAACCTAAGCACTGTTGAGCTTTATACCTGAGTACTTTAGATAGTTTTATACAGCACACAAAGCTCTTTATGTTTACTAACAAATCTTTGAGCCATGCCGAGTTTCAAAACGGTGTTCTCCAAAAACTTCTGTCTCTTGTGACACTCTGGTTCTAACAAAATTCTGATGGATGTCTGAAACAAGTTTGTGATTTTTGTCTCGTCAAATCAAGGGTATTACCAAATGTCAAGAATTCGCTTTGCTAGGCTATAAAAAACAAACAAGGACTGTCTGAGAGGGTTGGTTTTTTTATCAGTGAAATGGAATGTTTTCAGTATATTTTTCCAAATATGTTTTCATGATCAATGACATCATATTATGGTTCAGGGAATGATATGGCGGGTGATTTGTATTTCGTTCTCATAAGAAGTTCTGTTTAAAAAAAGACCAACATGCTAATAATACTGTAAAATGTGTGACACTATACACTTCGAATTTGAGTAAGTCTCAAAAAGCATTTTTCTTTATGTGCTGTAGTAGAAATTATTTGTTTCTCCTTCTTATATTAAGTTATAGGCTTGGGGTGAGGGGGGGGGGGTGTTTTGTTTATTTATTTTGTTTTATTTTGTTTTTAATGTCATGGTATGCACGTGAACTAGAAATTTGTTATCATTATTTTGTATGGTTGTATGCTTGCTGACAAATGTCAGCAGACATTCATTTTACTTTTTTTTTAAAATTCTTTTGGTTATGTCAATTTAAATTATGCTTCTTAGTTTTGAAATAATGTAACATCATACTTTGGATGCTTTTGCAGTTTTCAATAAATTATAAATTTTAGTGTGATTATTGTGATGGCTTTTGACATTTGTTTTCATTGTTTGGGGTTTGTGTTTTTATCTGTACTCCTCCTTCTCAAAGATGGATGATTGTATACATTACATGTCACTGTTATCATCATTAATCTTGGTTAGAAGTAAACCAAAAGTACAAGAGAACTATTGTAGAAAAGTTTGTACCACACACTTTGTATACTTGTGTATCTCAGTATCTCTTGAAGCATACATTTGGGTTTCCCTGTGTGCCCCACCCCCTTCCCCTACCTTCTCTCCTAGATAACTGTCTCATGATAACCAACCATCATTGTCTTCTGCTTTTAATTAAAACTGTTGATAAAAGTTGTACACACATGCAAACATACAACACAGACAAGCAGCATGCGCAGGCACACACACACGCATACACACACAGACACACACTCACACACACACACATACACATACACAGATGCATGCAAGTAGAAACAGCAGGCTTAGCTACAGAAATCTGGGTCATTTAACTTTGCTTCTTTTCTTCAATCATTGCTCTCTTCCTACAATCTATAGTGCAGCTGATCAACGATTGAGATCAGATACAGTTGTCACTGGAAGCCCATCTTAGACCCATGTCTTAGCATCCTATTCTCGCACCCCCCCCCACCCCCTTACTGGTCTTTTCTTTGATTTGATTTAAATGTTTCTGTAGTGATCTTATTCCTTTTGCGTTGAAGTAGGGGGAGGGGAAAAGAATACTGTAGTGGGAAACAAATTATGGATTTCCCATGGAAAAATTATTCACTACAAAAATTCAAAGGACATACATGTAGATGACATTGAGGGCAAAAATCATTTATGCCCCTCCGTAAGAAAAAATACGTGTTCTTTTTCTTAGATGCATGTAAACTGCTGCCTTAGAAACTCCTAGTGTGTTTGGTCGGCCAGACTGTAAAAGGCGCAAAAGTGATTCAAATATTCATTATTGTCTTCAATGCTTTTGGTTTTTTATTTGGAAACTGTTGCTGTGTCTGTTTTTGTTTTGATTTTTTTCTCTAAAATCTGATTTGGTTAAGATGTGCCTGTTATAGATGGTATTATCAGAAATTTTACAATGTTTCTTAATAGATGGTATGTGCATTTGGAGGGGGGTGGGGTTGTTTAATTTTTAATTGCCAATTTGTAGTTCCGTGCTTTTTATTGTGTTCTCTTGATAATATTGTTATCTTTTGTTTATGATCTATTATGCTTGTTAACGGTAATTGTCCATGCTTTTGTATTTGAGCATTTTCAAATAATGTAATTAGTCAAGGAAAATACTTCGCCGGTGATTCTTTTAGATGAACCAGTTTAGCAAGTCCTTCAGTCTAGCTCTTTCAGTCTCTGATACAGCGTACAGACCATACAAACTACCTGCTCCTGTCTATTTCACAAGTTCAAGATTATTCCCTATTTCCACCCCCACCCTTTCAAAACATTATGAAAACAGAATGCAGAAGTAGCATTTCTGTCTTGGAAAACAAATTCAGATGTATCTTGAAATCTAATAGATTGAAGACTTCATTGTCATGGGAGAAGGAAGGGGAAAGGCATTATATGTATATGTAACACATATTTATATATTTATCTGTTCCTTATATACAGAGCTTGTGTGAGTGTATGCATACATGTATTATTTGTGTGTGTTTCACAGTGGGGATGTCTCACAAATGAATTAATGTGGACTTTGTTTTTGCACCAACTGGTCTGGGATTGTGTTCACTGCCCACCATATGGATCTGCACTGTATGCGTCTAGATTCAGTATTGTCAGACATGTCTTGTTTGTTCATGATGTTTTTGTATACCAGGTGTATATGCTTTGGACTTTTTGAGATTGTATTTTGTCATTTTAATCACCAGACGTTGTTGTGGTTGGTGATGATTATGTTCATGTTCCTTTGAGATTTTGTGCAGAAAGATCGTGCAGCATGGTCCATAGTTGGAATGTCATTGTTCGAAATGCTGTTTGCTTATGATTTCTATGTCATGTACTCGCCAGAGTCGTGGAGTTGTACGACTTGTAAAAGAGTTTAAGCATGAATATGTGAAGACAAGTTGAAACAACTATTTGCCTTACTCTTCATGTCATTTGCTGTACATAGATGATGATATACTAAGATTACGGTTTGTGACTAATCTATTTCAAGTGGCAGTCAAGTTCTGTTGTTTTTCATCTGGTATATTGTGTGTGGGTGTTTGAAGTGAATGTTGACAGGTGGTGGTTTGTTCATCTTCATTATTCTTGCACCATTGTTTGGTAATATGTCTTTAATTTAGAATGAAAGACTGTGGATGATCGATATGCTCATGCAATGTTTGCCTCTCTCAGTGAAAACTAGTTATTCATGTCTATGGCTCTGTGTGTGTGTGTGTGTGGAGAGCAAGTGTTGAATATATGTAACAGTTGAAATAATTGGTTTGCAGGAAATTAAAAATGGTCACTTCTGTGCCAACAATTAAATATATAATTGACAAACGGTTGTATGTAAGGTAACTTTTTTCTGTGCATTTATTCCTAGTGTGTTCCCTTTTCCTGTTTCGCTTTAACTGATGTGTGATTTGGGAGTTTTCTTGAAAGTTAAATTAAAGAAATACAGTTCTTCCAAAACTGTCTTTTTATATCGAAGTGATAAAATCAGCTGCATAGGTGATGTAGAACCCATTGCTGTAACATTGAACAGAGAATCTTATTTTCATTGTAACAGAGGAAGGGAGACCATTACCAGTCTACAAGTAACTGACCACGGTAAAGATTTTGTTTTGTTTTGCAGGGTTATTATTCTGGACTGGTGCACTGCAGAGGCAGTGACCTAAGCGCCTAAAGACAGATGAAAAGGTGCATTAATTTTTATATGAAAAGCTGAACACACACACACACACAAACACACACACACTTCTACAACTTTCCAGATGTACACTAAAAATTGTCAAAGGAATAGTTCAAGTCCAGCTGTACTAAAAATGTGAAATCTTTGTGATCTGTCATCTAGTCTGTAATACCTCAACGCTGCCTATGTTAAAAAAAAGTCTTAAAACATGCTTCTTTCAAAAGGCTTCCTTGTAGCTTCCGTGTGTGTGTGTGTGGGGGGGGGGGGGGGTGTTGCGCGTGCATTTCATATTATATACAAGAGTTACACTTGAGCTCAGCTATTTAGAAATGTATGTATGTTTGTCAGGAAAGATTGAAATACGTTTTATATGGGTCCATTACCTTGAAGGAATGAGTGAAAGATTACTAGATTAGTTTGCAAGATATTGCACCTCCAAAAAATTTTTTTTTTTAATTTTAAATAATAGTTATGTAGGAAGTAAGTTTGACTTTGTGCAGATGGAATTTAGCACTAAGGCATGAGGTTAACCAAAGGACAGCTGGAATTTTTTAGGCAATAGTTTGTATACTTTGCTTCTTCTTATGTGCTAACACATCACCTTAGATCCGAAACACCTGCCAAGTTGACTTAGGTTACTTGATTGTCTGTCATACCCACTCAGCTCTGTTGAAAAGGATTATATAGCTATGAACACCGTATTCCATGTTTATTGTTAGTAAACACCTGTATAGGAATATGGAGTTGGGGGGGGAGGGGGGTATGTTGTGGAAAGGGCAGTAATCATTCCAAGTCTTTGAAAAGGTATTTGTAGGTGGACTTGTTCAAGATTATATTCTCAAATTACAGGACATCTGCCCGTTTATAGCTATGTTACAGCCAACAGTGTGTAGGTTGGGAGGAGATCAGTTACATCCGAAATGGGGAGCTCTGTTTTCTTAACAATACAGGTTTAAAGTTTGCACTCTATAGGGATTTGGATGCAGTGTTCTGCTACACTCAGCTCTCATAGCTGTGTTATGTGTTCAGTATACAATGTCTGTTTAATTATGAAAATATTGTGAAATATAAAAAAAAAAGGTCAGATCTGGCATAGAGTACAGTAAAGCCAGATGGTATGAAATAATTAATATGCTCTCCTGCACAACGCGTTAAAATAATATAGACCGTTATCAGAGGAGCAGATTGCAATATAGTAAATGTAATTACAATGTACACACAACTGTTCTGTGATATCTTGGTATGAATGTAAGTAGGTGGAAACATTTTCCACAGATAATGCTGGAACTTTCCAGATTCATAAGACTTAAAACAATTGTAAACAACTCAATAGAAAATTAAGACTGTTAAACAGAAAATGATCTCATTGTTCTTAGTTCATGTTGCAAACCCTTTGAAACCAAGAGATATACATGAACAAGCAAGTTATCAGTAAAAGTGCAAGTCATGAACTTAGTTATTTGTCTGTGATGTGTGTTCATGTATTGATTAAATTGTTTGCATTTTGCATCTCCCTATGTCATTATCATGTGCAGCATTCTTGGCTATCCTGTTAAGCAAATCAGCAATGGCATTTTCTGCTGTAGTCATGGCAGTTGTTGTTTGTTTATTTGTTCATTTTAACAGAGCCCTGAGCAGTATCCTTAATTATTGAACGGTGGTATATAATGTTTAGGACTGTAACTGACAGGGCTGATTCCAGAATTAGATCCGTCTCCCCCTCTCCCCCCAAAAGAAAAAAACAACAAGAAGCAAAAAAATCTCACCTAACAAACAACACCCCCAAATAGCAAAACACACACAGAGGATTTTTTTGGGGGGTGGGGTGTGTGTGTGTGTTAAATGTTAAGATAAAGTGACTTGGCACACCCTGTTAAAATCAAAGGAAACAATATTCCAGGCTTTGTCTACTTTGGTCATTTTCACCAGTTACAAACCCCACCTTGTCTCTTCAGCCATATTGAATCAGGGAGTGAAACTGGAGTTACTTAATTCAGATACCCTCCCTCCCTTTTTTTCTTTCTTTCATTGTTTATGTACTTGCTTCAAAGATCCCCGTAGAGTTTGTAGTGTGTGAAAATGACCACTGTATGCATTTGGTAAATTTGGTCTTCATTGCAGTTTTGGGAATGATATTTTTCCATAAAGTATGTTTACTTGGACTCACACCAGGGAACTTGTGGAAATCAAGCTCAAAACAAAATCTCAAGCTTGGTGGCCCAGTGAAATGTTGCTGTGTTTTCTCTAGCTATAAAAACATCAATATTGTAGCATCTGTATTACTATAATACACCATTTTAAATTAAATAAAGAGAAGCACATTGAGCTTAAATATGCATACCTTCCCCCACCTCAAAAACCAACAACAGCAACAAATAAAAACATAAGAAATGGGCTGTTGCCATTTCACTTGCTCAAAATAGCTTTAATGGCCTCCCTCCTATCCCCTACAGTGATAAATGTCTGTCCACGCAACAGTGTAGTTTTTGAATACTGCTCTTTAAAATAGAAGATTTTTCTTCCTGTTGTTGTTGTTTTGTAGGTGTAGAAAAAGATGGCACAGAGGTTTAAAGATCTTTAGCAAGAGAAAAATTATGGCATACCAGGCAAATATGTTTTTCACTTTGTTTTTGTAAATATCTTTGCTATTGTAGTAGTCTTCTCAAAGGAGTGAGAGAAGGAAGGAGAAGTTCTCAGTAATAATTATTCATCTCCTAAAGAGACTTTTTTTTTTTTTTTACAGTGTTAACCAGAAATTTGATAGCATTATCAGAACTGCTCATCTTGCTTGGCAATATGTGCATTTGCGTACAGCGTCTTGCAATTCGGCGAGGCCACAGTGCTTGTCTAGTCAAGACAGTGAATGGAACAAGTATGTGAGTAGTTAGAACCTTAACCAGGATACAGACAGCCATGTTTCCTTTCTAGAATTATAGGCCTGTCAGATAACTTGGTGTGCACTTCCTTGTTGAGTTAATCCCCTTCCTTTGTGATAAATGAAATCAGAGCACTTTTGAGTTCATCCTAGGTGAACTAGTTTCTGTTTTCCCTCAAAAAATAAGGTTACGAGATTCTTTTGTTTCAGTAATGAAAATGTTATCAGTAGTTTGAATAGCTAGGATTTGTTATCGAGCAATCACTGTCTCTGCAAGATCCATTTCATATTACCAGTTATGACAAGATAAATATTATAATTCTGTGGTGTGTTTATGGCCGTGTGGGTGGGTTGGACTTGTGTGTGTCTGTGTGTGAGAGAGATGATTTGTTTGTTTTGGTGTAGATCTTTTTTTTTCTTTTTTCTTTTTCGGTAGTGTATATGGATAATTAAAGAGGCAACTTTAGATGTATTTAATGGAGGTTGTTTCATCTGAAATTTTGTGAACTAGATAATATTTCACGTTGAATGGAAATGTTGGTATCTGTGTTCAGATTCTGGATGAGTGATGACACAAATTTGTACATACAATAATGTCAGCACAGGATGATGAATGTCCGCTTCTCGAATGGCAGTTGGAAACGGTCAGAGAATCTGTAATTATTGTATTCACCAGATTTTGTTGGCATTGAATTTGGTGCATTGTTTGTTTCATAGTATCTCTTCCAGTTTGTGAATTTGGTGCATCGTGTGTCATTATAAGGGCATTGTGTGAATTTGGTGCACAGTATGCTTACTAAGTTACTTCTTCATGTTTGACTCACATGCTCACAAAGTTTTGCAGATTAATTATGCTCCCCTTTCATCATCTAGCCTGTTGCTTACAAAAGAAGTAGAGTCATTATCCTCATCAGTAACATCCATATGAACTCTGCAGAAAGAACAGTGCAGAAAAAATTTTAACAGGTACCATTTGAATGTGGTATTTACACTTCAGAAACAGGTTATGCTGCAAAACTACTAAATAAAAGAAGCTGCAGATTATTTGCTAGCAAAAGAAAACTAAATTTGCTCGCTGAAGGGAAAAGCACGGAGTCCACTGACCTGCGTTTCTTGAGAATGATGATGTGGTAAAATGTGTGCATGCCTGCTCCAATGTGTCAGATGCCCCTACTTAAATCACACTTTTTCGTATGTGGATTGTTGAATGCAACTTCTGTTTTCCATGCCTATGTTTCTTAGAGGGAAGGTTTAAGTAATCAAAATGTATGACAATATATAGTGATTAAAGAGAAGTATGATGGAAAATTCCATCGGTCTTATCACTTCATATGTGCATGTTTTCTCCCTGTTCATCTTCGTTTTATGTATTATTTTAGTGTAGCATTGAAATAAACAAAATTTTAAATTGGAATAATGTGTACTCTTGTTTATTCACTGGTTGTATACAAGTCTGAAGGAGTGAGTGTGTCTGTCTACAGCAACAGAGCTGACAGTAATGCAGGAATTCAATTGCTTCATATCAAAAGCCCTCAAGACAAGTAAACCAGATTTTTCCATTTAATCATCACACACACACACACACTTACAGGATTTTACTAAGTTCCGTAAGTCTACAATGGCCACCTTTTTCCTTTTTATAGCCACCTCTAGATCTTTATGACAAGCCTTGCTCATACATCACCTACAATGACAACACAAGACACGCCCAGGACAGTGGGTTCTGCTTTGGTCAGCTCTTTCTCTGTCATTTTTGCTTCAGGAGATAGGATATAGTGTATAAGGAGTATCAAATACATAAGATATAGTGACTGTTCAAATGGAATATTCTGCACTTTCATGACGGGGTGAAATATCCTTCATTTTCAGTTATTGTCTAAAGCAATATTTCAGAGGGTTGTTTTCAAAGGCAAGCCAGTTAATGATGTATACTGAAATTCACAGAAACATTGTATTTTATGCCACTTTCAGTCAGAGGATGAAATTTGGGCTGTGCTCCACAAGGAGGGTTTATCACAATGAGTGGTATTAAGAAAAAATCTCCTGTTAGCAAGAGTTTTTCTTTCCTATGAAGGCTTTTTGTTTTCTACAATTAATTAACTAGCAACAACTACAAGTAGCCAACATGCATGTTGCTACTGGAGCAGATGACACAATGGAGAATCAAACCCTCACCATCAGTTCATCAGTATGTCTATGATGTTCTAACCACTAGGCTACCCTGCCTCCAAATGTAAGCATAGAACATTAAACACCACCAGGGAGGCAGAATATCAGTGATTAGAGCATTGCACTTGTGATCCCACGGCCCAGGATCGAGCCACCACTGAGGCATCTGTTCATAGTTTTTCCCTTGGGAATTCACATCAGTACCAACTTCACTCCCCTTCAGGTAGTATAAACCAAAGTCCCATTTGTGAACACAGTCATATAGAACATCTTGTACACACTTAAAACCTGTTCTGCCTTAAGGAAGAGTAGGCCATTGCGTGCCAGCAGGAACATAACATTTTTAAAACATACAGTATAGTATTTACAGACATCATCCCCGAAGTCAAAATGTGGCTACCTTCATGGTGGGCGAAAACAGTTGTGAATGCAAAATCTTAAATTAACATTGGTGTACCTTGGTCGGAGCTTTAGCAAGGGGGAAAAAAACCAACAAATCAAACACCACATTGCAGAATGATTTCACTTCCTATCTCCACACACACACACACACACACCACCCTCTACCCTTGATGCCTCAACATTTCATAATTATACAGATTGGGATTGCACACAATAAACACAAACAAACAAAAAACCACCAATCCCTTAAATCTTTGCTACTGTCTGCTCAATCACCGCTTTCACATTTACAAGCATTCCACTGAACTCAGAAATCATAATCCATGGCAAATCAGTTCAAAGTAAAAACATCTTTAATGATCCACAAGGTGAATTATGACCTGACACAGCTGCTTTCTCTCTCGTACCAAACAGTAAGACACTCATCTCTAGAATAAAAATAATTGTACTAAAAGCGCATAAGAAAATCCAGTTGAAACAATTACTGTCATACACAGGCATACATGTTTACATATACACATGCATGTGTGCATAAGCATGCACACCTTTATGCACAATTACACACATACACACCAGTATGTGCACAATATACCAATGCATACTAATAGATTAATGCACTAACTACACATTTTGCACCTTATTTCAGGTATGTGTATGTGCACACACACACACTGCAAACACATACTTACCCATTACATACAACACTACATACTGTAACAGACTTGCATGATTTACTAAAAATGAGTCTGCTGCCAATCAGGACACAGACAGCAAATGACACAGGGAACAAATGAGATGCGATTAGTTTTTGCACCTGGGGCTCTGAATCTGTCACTTTGTTGAGTGTCTGATGGCCTGTTGTGGAAGTTGGGACATGATTAACAAATCATGAACACCAATTTATTTCAGCTCATCAATTTGTACACTGTGTACATGTTTGAAGCATAGACACCACATACAGCACCACACTCACACCTTTATGCACATGTGCACACACACACAGTCGCTTGCTCATTTGAAGGACACAACTTTTTTTAGAAATACATTGTCTGACCAGCACATACTACCATAACTCTGCCTGATACCAGCATAATTATATTATGTAAGCAAATTAAAAGGAAACAGCTCTCTCACTCTATGCTATTTATGTTTTTAAACATAACAGAGCCTCAATAGCATTGTCAATCACCTGACAGAGCCTCCATAGCATTGTCACTATCATCTTTACCAATTGTGCAACGGGAAAAAAAAAGTCTCAAACTCTGTAGACCTTTGATACCTAGTCTCCTCATGACCCATTTCAATTGCCACTTTCATCATAATAATAATACCATAAGCCTATAATTCTAGAGTGTTGTGCAATTCAAACATGACATCATTGCTACGATGATTATCATTATGATTGCCACTACAACATTCTTGCCAGTTATCAACTTGGACTCAGTCTTTTCAGCCAGCTTCTATCTGAGTGAAACCAAAAGATTCAACTTTACTAGGATTTTGTGTCTGAATAAATTAAAAACTTCCATTTAAATATTCTGACAGGTACTTTGACTTCACTGTAAATCATATGTGTGAGGGGGTTGGGATGTTAAAGACAGAAAAAAGAGCAAATGACCAAACTGTTTCATCTTCGAGGGGCTTAACAATTGGGAAGCTGGCTGTGTCATTGCAAAATAATGTGTATACTATCAACACAAGCAATTTTAAAATAGTAAAAAAAAACGCTTTTTGTGTGTGTTAGTAATAAATCTAAAACAGACTCGTTGACAGATGTGGTTTAAATAACCTATGGAATTGTCTTCCCACATAAACACCCTCCTAGAACCTGAAATATTAAAGAAAATAAATCTTGTCTATAATCCAGAATGAATGTAAAATGAGAAAAAAAAATTTTAATTACATCAACAATATCTTTTTTAATCAGTTTCAAGCACAGCTGTGAAATTTAGAAGTCGCATAAATTCTTCTTAAATTCATTTGAATAAAACAACATTTCATAGAGGATCAAGTTAATAACTCTTGCTATCTCCATTTGTGATATGGACATCATATTCAGATCTATAATCACTCTGAACTAAAATATCTGATAAAATATGTTCCTATCAATGCAAACTATCTGATAAAATACTTTCTGGTCAACGCAAAATATTTGATAAAATACTTTCCTGTCACCTTATCAGGTAACATGTTCCACAGTCTTTTCAAAACAGTGCTTTAATCAGGGCATAATCCATGATGACAGGATAGGACTATCTTCATGAATCAGCTTTCTGCTTTCTCCTTCGCTAGGACTGACAGTAAAAGCTGTGCTTGACATCATAAGTCTTCTTCAGATCAGGAGACTGAGACATCTGTGGGTGACTTTCCTAGATCCCCAGACCACAGACATCGGCGATGTTGGTGAAGTAGGTGTGCAGCCATCCCTTTCTTCTTCTCATTTTTATTGTCTTTGCTAACGGTCAGAGACTTCGGTCTTTCCGTGATTTTTATTTTGTTTCTTGCAACAACCGCCCCCCCAGTATAAATGGGTGTGGGGGTGGGATTATGGATGTTTGGTGTTCTGCAGTAAATTTTTACTTTCTGGAAGTCTGCAACTCACTTTTTGAACAATGACAATACACACATTTGTCTAAAATCACTACAGTAACATGTGAATAGACATTAAACTGAAGATACTACTACTACTACTACTACTACCACCACCACACACATACACTCATATTTTAAAATGAAGGTGGAAATTGGTGACGATATTCCTAAACACTCTGCTGGACATTTGAATTGAATATTGCTTTCAGTCATGGCGGATTTCCCAGGAGAGCACGTTGCCACAAGAGCAGTGCCACCCACATTGTTATATTTTCTGCAAGTGCACTTGTTTCTCTATCAGAGTGGCTTTATTCAACAGAACTTTGCCAGGGAAAACACTCTTGTTGCTGTGGGTTCTTTTATGTGCACAGAATGCATGTTGCACACAGGACCTCTGTTTATCGTCTCATCTGAAAGACTAGCACCAGCTCACCAATCAAGGCTCAGTGGGTGGGGTAAAACCTTGGACACAAATGGGGATCGAACCCACACTTCTCACTTTCTAAGCAGATACTTTACCTCTATACCATCCACTCACACCACCTTTTGATTAAATGTTAGAAAATCTGCAGCTGTAGAGAATGTTTCCTTTTCCCTATGATCAGAATTCTGCATAAATACATACACCACAGAGAATAGACATGTTTTTCTTTTTTTAAGACCACACGCATTCCCACATACCAAACTCACACGTGGGAACAGATGACAAAATTTACAAAACCACATACACACAGGGACTGGATGTAAAAAAGCACATAAGTGCTTATTTCATTATCCCCGATATAAAAGAATTTTTAAAAACAACAAACACACACAAAAACCACACACACACACATTCTATCACAAACCTGAAAATTTCAACTTAGCTGACATCACACTGCATATCTAAACACTGCCATCTCCGGAAAAAAAAAATCCTAGAATATCAAAATGATTGTTTTCTTTCAAAACAGTCACCTTCTAGAATACCTATCCCTATCTGGAGAGCGAGAACGGTAGCGATGACGAGATCTGTCACTGTCATGATCTCGCCTCGATCTGTCACTGTCATGATCTCGCCTCGATCTGTCACTGTCATAATCTCGCCTTGATCTGTCACTGTCATAATCTCGCCTCGATCTTTCACTTTCATAGTTTTGTGGCTTCCGATCTCTCCAGCCTCGATCCGTACTTCTGTAGTTCCTCAAACTGTCTGAAGACCTTGACACATCCTGTGCATCTGCTGACTTAGCAGAGCCTGCCATAAGAGGCTTTCTGAAAGGTCGATCTCGTCCCCCAAATCTCAGCTGACCCGATTCTTTCCTCCCACCAAACCCTCCCCCTAAACGTCGAGGTTTCCAATTCTTTAGAGTTCTTTCATGTTCATAATCCACCAGAATTTCTTTCTCATCAATGGTCATGTTTTTCCCCTCTAAATAAGCACGCCGGACTGCTTTTTCATGTTCAAACTCCACAAATCCATAACATTTTGAGAAACCAGTGACTATGTCTCTAACCAAACGATAGTGTTGAATTTTTCCAAACTGTCGGAAAGCGGTGTACAAAGTCTCTTCTTCAGTCTTCTGAGAAAGGCGGGCCACAAATAAAGTCAGTTTGGGGTCTCCCTTGACTTGCTTGTTTGGTTTGTACTTGGCAGAAATAGCACGGGCAATGGCACGATCATGTGGATACTCATCTGTTCCATCAATGCTCCCTGCCAGCAATGGTTCATACTGCTTGTCCAGGTAAGGTGAAAATCCTTCCATTGTCACTGCAACAAAACCAACAAGCATGACATAAACACTGAAAAAGGCAACAAAACCAATATGCATGGAAGAAACATGAAAAAAGTCAACACAAGAAGTCTAGCAGAATCATATTATTTTCAATTTCTCTAGCTTCTGATTCCTTCCCTGAGTGACTTTAGCCAGAGTAACCACAGACCTGTATGAAACCAAAAAGGTCACTTCAGCTTGTATTTTATAAAAAAAAAACTGAATAAAATTTTTTTTAAATTAAATATAACAAATAATTAATAAATAAAAAAATAAAAAATAAATAAATATATATATATATATATATTATGCTGGCAATTTTGTATATTTCACTTCTGAATGTTGTCTTCTTCATTACTGAATGTAACCTACATGATTTAGTAAGTCTACAGATTCTTAAATTAAAATCCCTCCATGGAAGAGGTTTTCGACTGGATGATACAGCTTGTGTCAGAAACTGTTGTTATTCACCAGGTAATCTTTGGACTCAATCCCTTTTCAACAATAATGGTTTTTAGATCTGATCTTTTGGATGAAAATGTAAAAGTTTTTAATATATATATTGTGTGCGTGTGCGTGTTTGACCCTTTAGTCTTTACCCATCATAGCTGCATAACTTCAATTTTTTAAAAATTGGAGGGGGGGGGGGGGGGGGGGGGGCATGATATTTATATACACAGGTTCAACTCACAAAGCTGTGAAAAAACAAACCCCCTAACATTTACAACAATTGTTGTGCCATCTTCATAATATTTTTTTTTAAACCCAAAAACAACAAAACAAAAAAGATCTACCAAGAACTGCAGTTTCCAAGACAAAATAAATCCAATCTTGAATGATATAGGACTCAATGTACTCAGTCCTATGTACTCAGCTGGCATTTAAGACTCGGTCATAATCAAGTGATCATATTTCTCATTCATTTATATCTTGGTTTTCAAAGTCCAAGTATTTTTTAGCTCCATGAATACATATATAATGTGTGACTTTATCAGGACCCTGTGCGAAACACAATGTCAGTATGTGTGCCTACTCATGTTGTGTACAACAGTACAAATTCACCACCACTGGGCCAAGGAGACATAAAGAAAAAAGGTCAATGTGATAGTAATGCTAAAATTTAAAAAAGTAAGACACAAACTTTTTAAGTTGCATGGATACTATTGAAATAATTGCATGCAAAACAACTGCTGTAAAGACGGAGAAAACAGAGAGAGAGAGAGACTGTGTATGTGTGTGTGTGTGTGTGTGTGTGTGTGTGTGTGTGTGTGCATGTGCGTGTGCATGTTCCTCACTTTGACATTTCATCATTAAATCTGATATGAAGCATACATGTATGCAAAAAAGGAAAAGATGAGTGCATGGGTACATGTATTATGTGTGTGTTTCACTATGTGCATGCATGTATGTGAGTGTATGAGAGCATGTGCATGCAAGAATGTATTTCACTATTTCATTTGTAGCAGTGTTTATTTTAGTATGAATGTAAACATTGTTAAGTATGTAATGTACACTTGACTTGTCTGTGTGTGTGTGTGTTTGCACCCATACCATGCACACCCTTTATCATACACACTCTTTGTGTGTGCTTGCACACACGCACACACACACACAGAGGAGACAGAGAGAGAGATGGGAAAGGGGGTGGAAACAAAAAGGGGCAGACAGGGGAGGACTGACAAGTCAGCAGAGATGTTGATTACAGGCAGTTCTGAAACATAGAAATAAGAGAGGCGTACATACCGTACTGAAAACAAGATAAAAGCAACTGAACAGGCAGGAGAGGTAGAAATCGGGGAAATGGGTATGAAGTGAGGTTGGAATGAAGAGAAGCAATGGACCAAAGTTCATAGTTCATAGGTATTCAAACTTTCTCTACCCAAGCTGCTCAATGCCTATCACAAACCCCTGACCACAATGATCTGTCTAAACACTACAACACTGTTCTTGGCCAACTGCTCGATGAGCACGTGCCTCCCACCAACCTCATTCTGCCTGATAGGCCCTGCACTTGTACACCCATACATCCTGGTTGCAAAATGCAAACGCCGACAACTCGAGTGACAAAGGCAAAAAACAACTGAAATGAATAAACAGCTCTTTCGAAAACAAATCAACAAAGTCAAAACCTTAATCCATTCGGCAAAGACAAAGTATTACTCTGCTCAAGTTCTTGATGCTACGTCCATGAAATCTCTCTTTTCCCTCACCTCAACTCTACTGGGATCTGCAAAGGCTAGCCCTCTACCTGCTGTTCACAGCCACTCTGAACTTCCTGCTATATTTTCTTCATTCTTCTCTGACAAAGTCCGCAACATTCACTCCAGACTGGATCAGACTTCTTTCCAACCTGCGCCTCCTGATCCCCAATTCACAGGTATTCCTCTCCTTTTCTTTCATCCAACAAGCAAGAATGAAATCAAGACAACTCTGAAAGAAATGACAATAAAATCATGTGATCTCGATCCTATACTTGCTTCTCTTCTCACTCAGTGCATTCCACAGCTCATACCCACAATCACGAAAATAGTAAACTAATCTCTTCTCTCAGGAATTTTTCCATCAGCTCTCAAAACTGCTATAGTTACACCTCTACTCAAAAAGCACGACCTCGACCCTAACATTCTGAAGAATTACAGACCTGTTTCTAACCTACCTTTTATCTCTAAAGTCCTTGAAAAAGTTGTTCTGAAACAACTCAACAGCCATCTTCATTCCAACAATCTCCTTCCCCCATTTCAGTCTGCCTATTGTGCCAACCACAGCACCCAGACCACCCTAGTCCACACATTAAACACGCTTCTGCATGCTTCTGACTCAGGAAAAATCTCCCTTCTCACTCTCCTCGACTTATCTGCAGCCTTCGACACTATAGACCACTCAATTCTTCTCTACCGTCTCCAAAACATGTTTGGTATTAAAGACACAGCCCTCACCTGGTTCAGTTCATACCTTACAGACCGATTCCACACAGTTACAGTAAATAAGATTCAATCAACACTTGCCAAACTGGAATGTGGAGTCCCACAGGGGTCAGTTCTCAGCCCTGTTCTTTTCACTCTCTACACTGGCCAACTTTCACATATTATAATAAACCGTCATCAAATCAGCCATCATTTTTATGCAGACGACTCTCAGATCCTTAGCAGTGAAACTACCAAAAATCTGCCTTCTCTCTTGACAAATATGTCCTACTGCCTTCAAGATATCCAAAATTGGATGATAGAGAACAAGTTACAGCTAAATGCAGATAAAACTGAAGCCATGCTTATAGGGACAAAACACAAACTCTCTTCCATCACAACAGCTTCAACAGAATTCTGCAATATGTCTGTCCCTCTAATGCTCTATCCTCTGCAGTGAAATATCTAGGGGTAGTTATCGATAACACACTCTCCATGGAAAAATTAATCACCCAAACCTGTCAGTTGTGCTACTATCAATTACTGCGCATTAAACTTTTTTTTCACAACCTATGACAATGATAACAATTTGAGCACTTTTGAATTACTTGTAAAACAAAAATACCTGATTTTATGGACTTTGAATTCAGTGGGGATCTAAAATTAGGGACTTGTACTAACCTTTATATTATAGACTGTAGGGGCATGACTGTAGGGGCATGACTATACATCTATAGATGCCTTATTTTTGGTAACCAATGAAAATACTTTTGTTGAAGGATACTCAAACTTTTAAACTGACATGCAACCAAAAAAACTGTCCAATCTGAAATCATCCTTTTCCTTCCTAACATCACAAGGATATTCCAGGCAAAATCAAAACAAAAAAGGGAACATGTCACACAAGTCAATATAGGTGTAAAATGTTAGTTAATAATATCCCTGCTTCTCCACATTTCCCCTATCTGAAGGCTCTACAATGGTGGGGGCATGCCCACTAACTCGTGTTAACTCTTAAAACGAAAGTAAAACTGCACCTTAATGTGCAAATCCATGTTCAGGGTAGCCTAATGTTTTTACCATGACTTCCAGCACAGTGAGCTGTCATCACTGTGATAAAGTCTAAAACACTGGAGAGTTCTGTTGACTGATAATTGCACGTTACTTCACAAGACTTTAAAACTGAATTGCTTTCACACAGAAACTTCGGGACGGCAGTTGAGTTTTACATGGGTTTTGGAGTGCTCTTCTCTGCCTGGCTTTACAATAGACACCAGAATTCAGTCAATTTCAGGTTGGTTGTACTACGTCTCTCCCGACTAAATGGCATCTAGGACAAAAGGTAATTCAAACGATGATTCTCACCAGTTCTTCTCCACTCTCCCTCGCCCACCTTTCTGCAAAGTAGTACATATAGCGGCCCTATAAAAACGTGAGAACGGAGATCCAAATTCAGAACAGAAAATAACCTGACAACTATCAGTTCCAGAAAAATTTTACGACATTAAAGAAACATAGTATTTGTTTTGGTGTTTCGTTTAGTGTAAAATATATTCAAAATGTATATTGTTTTGTCGATTTCTTTCACACTTTATCCAAAAAAAGTCTCTGCTTTTATATGGTAATATGTTGTGCCGTTTGCCTGAAACCAACGGAAACAGAACGGTTGTAAACATCTAGATTTTTCCGCACCTGAGTAGAATCCGAAAGTAACACAGTGAGTAGACTATCCTAGGATTTAAACTTCGTTTATATGTGTATTGGTGTGGTTAAATTCATCTTTTTTAGACTAGTATGCTAATAAGATTCATATTCTGTCGATCTAGTTTGTCAGGAATACTATATTTTTTGGTTTGATCTTATTAGTCCCAGCAGAGTTGTCCCATTTAAGGACTGCAGTCCATCAACCAACCACTACTCCTTCGGGTATATAGATAGATCTACTATGCCTTCTGGATCAATACGTCGCAGTAACCACTTCTGGCTTTACGCCTTCCATCTTTAGTAATCGTTATTCAGCACCCCCTGTTTCAACCACTGAGCTTTAAATGTGTAATATGAATGTCTAAAGCCCAACCCCTTGTCCCCGTTGTAGGAGGTGGAAACGGGGCTCAGGTGAAACTATGAAGGGCCTAGCTAGCCGGTAGTGGATAAAAAAAAATTGCTCAAGAGAAACAAAGGAAATATAAAATTAGTGGACTGATCAAAACGGAAAACGGACCGGCTATGGACAAGGACAATGACATTCAAATAGCCAATGGGTTGGCACATGGAACATCTGTGGCATATGTGACAAAGAACCAGAAATAGTGGAATTTATGACCCAATACAAAATCTTGATCATGGGTTTAGCAGACACCAGAAGGAAAGGTACAGGGACCAAGATAATTGACTCTGACTTTATTCTCATCTGGAGCAGAGTGAGCAAACATCAGAGAGCAGTACACTGTGTGGGATTTATTCTGCATCCAAATAAAGCAAAAAACATTTTGAACATGGAGTACATACTCATCAAGATCAGAGTGAGAGAAGGAAAGATCGAAAACTACAGACAGATCTATGCGCCTTGTAATGACACATACTCGGACGAAGAAAAGGATGACTTCTTTGGAAACCTCTCAGACCTTATCAACGGGGTGCATGACAGTGAAGATCTTTATGTTCAACGGAGTGCATGACAGTAAAGATCTTTATCAGTTTATGTCATGGGAGACTTCAACAGCAGAGTAGGTGAGAGGAGAATGCCATGGACACCGCACCTTGGCCCGCACAGTGACCATCGAACACCGTGCAACTACAACAGCAATCATGTGCTGGAACTGTGCACAGAACATGAACTACTGATCACCAACACCTTCCAACATCGACCCAGCCAAATCTACACCTGGTACAAGTGGAACAACACAAATGTAAGATCACAGATTCACTTCATTCTAACTAGAACTGGTATGAGAAAAAACATTACCGATGCGAGGACTATTCCAAATGCGGTCCTGGACTCAGACCACAGACCAGTCATCCTGAAACTCAACACACGAGAGAAGAGGACGCCAGGCAAAAGGAAACGGGCAGAGAGGATCAACATGAAAAAGCTCAAAAATGCTGAAGTGTGGGACCACATCCTCAACGCTGTAGCTCAAAAGCTGACCGGGGTGGACCCTACAGATATGAATATTGAGGAGGCCTGGAGTACCTTTAAAACAGCTGTCCTGGACACCTTGCAAGAGGCATGCGGCAACAGGAAGGACAGAAATGGAACCAGAAAGGCAACAGTGTGGTGGAATGAAGAAGTCAAGGAGGCCATCAAAGAAAAGAAGAGACCCTTCAAGATCTGGTTGAAGTCAAATCAAGAAGATGACTACGTGAACTACAGACTCGCAAGAAGAAACAGCAAAGGAGGCTTCATGGGAAAAGTATGGTGAAGAACTTAGTGAAATGTGTAAACACTCCCCAAGAGAGTTCTATAAAACATTAAAAGTGTAAAAGCCATGCGAATACGGGAGGAACCCTTTGACCCCACCACTGCGATCAACGATGCAAACGGACAGCCACTGCAGGAAGAGGATGAGATCATACAGAGATGGGAAAACTACTTTAAAGACCTTCTAAACCCATCAGGGGCGACTGACACACAATCACAATTCACTCCCAACCACCCAGACCACTCCGAACCCACCATCTTGGAGTGTGAAGTAAGAAGGGCCATCAAGATTAGCCCTAAAGGGAAGGCAGGAGGTGCAGATGGCATAACAACAGAGGCCATCCTGGCCTGTGGAGAGACTGGAGTCAAATGGATCGCAACCATCTTCCAAAAGGCATGGGAGGAAAGAAGAGTTCCAGAAGACTGGCAGACCGCTATTGTAGTGCCAATATGGAAAAAGAAGGGCACTTAAAAGGACTGTAGTAACTACAGGGGCATTTCACTCCTCAGCCATGTAGGAAAGATGTACGCAAAAATCCTGGAGCAGCGCTCCAGAGCAAAAGCAGAACACCTACTGTGTGACGCTCAGTTTGACTTTAGGAAAGGGAGAGGCTGTACTGATGCGATCTTTGCACTGAGACAACCGAGTGAGAGATCTCTTGAGTACAATCAAGCACTCCACCTAGTATTTGTCAACCAAGAAAAGGCTTTTGACAGAGTGAACAGAGATAAACTCTGGAGGGTCCTGGAGCAGAATGACATCAAGGGGCAGTTCTTAGATAACATCAGAGCTGTATACAACAACAGCAAGAGCGCAGCTTGCACTCCAAGTGGACTTTCCAACTGGTTCCCTGTGACATCTGGGGTGATACAGGGCTGCGTCCTTTCCCCTCTGCTCTTCATCATATATATGGACCAGATCACAAAGGAAGCCAACTCAGACCTGGAGGCACTCAACGAACTTCTGTTTGCTGATGATCAAGTCATGATCAATGATAACAAAGACAAGCTGCAAGAGCACACAGACCAGCTCAATACATGCTGTGAAACCTATGGCATGAAAATCAGCGTAAGCAAGACCGAAGCCATGACAGTCAGTAGAACTCCAGAAAAGCTCAAAATCAACATCAACGGAGCCCTACTAAAGTGGACGACTGAATTCAAGTACTTAGGCAGTATATTCACAGAAGATGGAAAACTGGACAGAGAAATAGAAACACGCTGTCAAAAAGCAAACGCAGTTAGCTATCAACTTGCCCCACTTCTGCGACATCCTAACATCCCTATGAGCACCAAGGCAAAGCTGATCAACGCCATCTTCCTGCTAACTCTCACTTACCAGTGCCAGACATAGCCCCTGACAAAAGCCCTGGAGCAGAAACTGGTAACATGTGAGATGAAGTGCTTGAGGAAAGCCGTCAACAAGACCAGGAGAGATAAGATAAGAAACGAGGTGATCAGAGACATGGTAGGAGCCACACCCGTCCTACACCATATTGAACAACAATGAACCAAGTGGTTCGGGCACCTCACACAAATGCCACCAAACTAGCCAGCCTTGCCTGCTTACAACTTGAGGTACTCTGGCACGAGGGCCAGAGGTAGACCCAGGCGATGCTGGAGTGATTCCGTGGCAGAAACACTGAAAGTCCATAGATTGTCCCTCCTCCAAGCTACCTGCCTTGCAGCAGACAGACATTTATATCTCCCTGTGACACCACAGAGTACAAGCGGAAGGAAAAAGTAAAGTAAAGAAGTAAGATATGAATGTCTGTGGTTTCAACCCACAATCAGTCTTCTCTTAGGAGCAGCTTGGTACAATTGTACTGTAGTGGTGGTTGGTTAATACAGTCCCAAAAATCGCATAACTCTGCCAGGATTTTAATATAAAAGGAAGAAGTGTCTCCACCCACAGTCAGTGGGTCACTGACAACTGACCAGTAAATATGACACTGTATACTAGATTGCCACTTTGAGTTTGACTAGCCCTTGCTGGCAAGGCCGGGATTCAGTTTTTGTTATCACAATGCCTGACATTAGGATTGATGTATGAAGAATCTTTACCCATTTATGGCAACTGCTTTTTCCCTGGGTGGCAGTTAGTGATTAACCTTTGCCATCATTTAGACATTACATAACACCGAGCAGCGATGAGAATTACTAGTTGGCAGCTGAAGGTTGCTTTCTTTTTATATTTTATTTATTTAGGTTGCTTGTCTTTGAGTTTTTCTCCACTTAGCGTATGCTGTAATCCCTCACAGAAAATGAGGCAACCAACCAACCAAACGAAATAACAACTTGGCATATGTAAAGCACCTTTCTTGTAGCTCAAAGTAGAAGTATATAATATATTATATATATATATATATATATATATATATATATATATATATATATATGTGTGTGTGTGTGTGTGTGTGATATTTAAAATGGATGCCAGGTTACTTTAATTTACATTCCACACTCACTATCTTCTTTGAGTCCCCCTTCCCCCCTCCCACACACACAGAGGCACTCAAATAATTATCTACAGTGCACATGTATACTTACACACACGCATGCACATGCGTGTGCACGCGCACACACACACGCACTGATCCGTTTAATATCACAACTTCTGAAGAGATGTAAAATGAAATCAAAACACACGCTGATATTCTGTCTTATTGCTCCTCTTTTCCTCGCTTTTTGTTTTATTGGTTTCCTATGGGTTTTTTTTTTAATATTTGGACAGTACATTACCAAAAATACCAAACAAAAAACCCCATCAAAGTATGAATTCTTTACAACATGGTGTCATTGTGTTACAGGTTTTCCGGCAGAATCTAGAAAACAACATCCAGTCATTTTACGAAATACCAAAAGAAGGCACATCTCTGAGACTGAATTCATTAAGTCCAGTCATAAAGTCTTCAACATGACATCAAAAGTCGAAGATAGTGGGAGACCAGACTTTACTGACCAGAAGGAGGATGACCATGATCCAACCCCGTCTAAGACACAGAAAACAGAAAAGAACTCAGATGTACAGGTTGATGAAACATCTGCTCTTTCGGTAAATAAGGATGCTCACGACAAAGATAGCACCGCAACAGAATCAAGTAAAGAGGTAGAAGAAAGCAGGGATATAGTATCTGAAGAAAAAGGCACGATCCCACCAAAGGAGAGTAGTATGAAAGATGAGCATCTTGATTCAAAAGTCTGTGAAACAGAAGTAGAATTAGATGTACCATGTGGAAAAACAGAAGAAGTCAGTGAAAAGAAAGTGGACTTGAATGTACCATGTCAAAAAACAGAAGTCGTCAGTGAAAAGAAAGCGGAGGTGAACGTACAATGTGAAAAAACAGAAGTCAGTGAAAAGAAAGAGGAGCCAGATGTGTCACCCGAACAAAAACCTGAAGATGGATTTCTTGACTTGCTTGGAAATGGGCAATTGACAAAGAAGGTAATTGTCATTATATGGAACTGACAAGAACTAGGATTTCTTTCCCTTTATGTTTAGTTCTTTTGCCAGTATTGGGATGTGTTTGTTTGTGTGTGTATGTGTGTGTGTGTGTTTAGAGGTCAGTAGTTACTAATTGATGTTATTGATACTAACAAGAATTCAGACTTATTGTGTTATAGTTTACTTTAGATGCACAGCTAAAGAAATTGGGATTAAGATCTTGTGTTTACATCTTAATGATAGGTCTACAAGAGGCAAGGTTTTACACAGTTGACTTGTAGGTTAAATTTCCTATCATAATATCAAGAATTTTTAATGTGAAATGTTCTCATGTTCAGATTGTTTTCTAAAGAAGTTTTTTTTGCTGCTCTGACTCATTGGTTCTAGAGATCTTCTCCCATGTTACACTTATGATTGGTATCTTTCTTAGCCCTTGTGTGGTGTGTGTAGTTTCTACAGTGGAGGATTCACATAACACTGAAAATGTGAACATAATCATAATGTTAAATTTAAACAGCCACCATGGCTCACTCAGTGGTAAGCATGTTGGGTGGGTTCCTGGCACTTGGATGACTTTAAAATAAAATTTTCATTGATGTTTTGTGTATCAGGTGCTGAGAAAAGGCAAACCAAACAAATCGCCAAGAGATAGCAACTTGGTGACAGCCAGGATAAAGATTTGCCTGGAGGATGGCAAATGTGTGCAAGACAGTGTGGACACCTTTGTTGCCGGCGATGGAGATGTCATTCAGGGTAAGACTGTACTGTAGCTTGTCATTGCTGACATGATATAGCACTGAAGTTTGTCATTGCTGAAAGACTGCACTGAAGTTTGTCATTGCTGAAAGACTGCACTGAAGTTTGTCATTGCTGAAAGATTGCACTGTATTTTGTTGTTATTGCTGAAAGACCGCACTGCAGTTTGTCATTGCTGAAAGACTGCACTGTACTTTGTTATCTTTGCTGAAAGTACAGCACTGTAGTTTGTCATTGCTGAAAGACTGCACTGTAATTTGTCATTGCTGAAGTAGTTTGTCATTGCTGAAAGACTGCACTGTAGTTTGTCAATGCTGAAAGACTGCACTGTAATTTGTTATTGCTGAAAGACTGCACTGTAATTTGTTATTGCTGACAGACTGCACTGTAATTTGTCATTGCTGAAGTAGTTTGTCATTGCTGAAAGACTGCACTGTAGTTTGTCATTGCTGAAAGACTGCACTGTAATTTGTTATTGCTGAAAGACTGCACTGTAATTTGTCATTGCTGAAAGACTGCACTGTAATTTGTCATTGCTGAAGTAGTTTGTCATTGCTGAAAGACTGCACTGTAGTTTGTCATTGCTGAAAGACTGCACTGTAATTTGTTATTGCTGAAAGACTGCACTGTAATTTGTCATTGCTGAAAGACTGCACTGTAGTTTGTCATTGCTGAAGTAGTTTGTCATTGCTGAAAGACTGCACTGTAATTTGTCATTGCTGAAAGACTGCACTGTAATTTGTCATTGCTGAAGTAGTTTGTCATTGCTGAAAGACTGCACTGTAGTTTGTCATTGCTGAAAGACTGCACTGTAATTTGTTATTGCTGAAAGACTGCACTGTAGTTTGTCATTGCTGAAAGACTGCACTGTAGTTTGTCATTGCTGAAGTAGTTTGTCATTGCTGAAAGACTGCACTGTAGTTTGTCACTGCTGAAGTAGTTTGTCATTGCTGAAAGACTGCACTGTAGTTTGTCATTGCTGAAGTAGTTTGTCATTGCTGAAAGACTGCACTGTAGTTTGTCATTGCTGAAAGACTGCACTGTAGTTTGTCATTGCTGAAAAACTGCACTGTAATTTGTCATTGCTGAAGTAGTTTGTCATTGCTGAAAGACTGCACTGTAGTTTGTCATTGCTGAAAGACTGCACTGTAGTTTGTCATTGCTGAAGTAGTTTGTCATTGCTGAAAGACTGCACTGTAGTTTGTCATTGCTGAAAGACTGCACTGTAGTTTGTCATTGCTGAAAAACTGCACTGTAGTTTGTCATTGCTGAAGTAGTTTGTCATTGCTGAGACTGCACTGTAGTTTGTCATTGCTGACAGTTGTTACATTTAGAAGGTGATTTTTTAAACTGTTTTCCTGAAGACATATTTTGGGTATGCATGTGTGCATGTGTGTGTGCGTGTGTGTGTGTGTGTGCCTGCATTGCATTAGTGTGTGCACGCATGCTGCGTGTGTGTGTTGCGTTTGTGTATGCACGCATTCTGCATGTGTGTTTGTGTGTGGGTTTTTTTGTTGTGTTTTTTGCCAATTGCAAAAGGAAACTAGAATGATAATTCAGATCAAAATCAAAGTCTGGTTTCTAAATTTGCCAGTAGAATCTAAATTGCAATCTCTACCATTGCCTTATGTTTTGATGATGTTGTTTTGTTTTTTATTATTATTTTGGGGGGCTTTGGACAGAGGAGAAATAACAGTCTAGGAAGATACATGAATCACTCTGAAATCATGTATATGTAAACACACATGGAGGCAGCATGTTCACACCCCCCCCCCCCCCCCACACACACACACTTATGCACGCACACACCCCACATGCACACACACATACTCATACCCCCCCCCCCCCCCACCACACACCCACCAACACAACACACACACACACACCACACACACACACACACACACAACAACACAACACACACAACACACAACACACTCACACACACATTCACATACACACACACACATGATATAAGATACAGTCAGAACAGTAATAGTGAGAGAAAAAAGGGACACAAGTTTATCAAAAATAACAAATTCTATTCGATAGAGTGTTAAATAATCTACGATATATTTCGTTAAACAACTGTAAAAACACACAAAAGTAATTGCACTTGTTTGTGTGTTTATTTGTTTTATACTAATATTCTCAATTTTTCATTCTTCTTCCTAATAGTTTATTTCCATTTTTCTACAGCCGTTGACATGATTCTGCCTTTCATGGAAGAATATGAAATTGCCACCATCGTTTCAGCAGCCAGGTTTGGCTATGGTTCATATGGAAGGTATGTGACAGATGTGCTTTTGGATTTAGAGAGAACTATCAGTGTCAAGATATTTTTAACTTTTCAGAGAGAAGTTTTGCGGAGTTGTGGACACACATATGCTGTATCACACATACTAAAAAATCACATATATAACAAATATAAATGTGTGTGTCTGCATCAATTTGTTTTGGAGGGAGGGGAGAGGGCTTTTAGTATGCTTGTAAATAAGAAATCACTCGAAGATGTTTACTGTCATATAAAATACAGTTAAAGACTTGTTTTGTACTGTATACCACATAAGTCATGGCAGATTTATCTGCGTGAAATTTGGGCTGCTCTCCCCAAAGAGAGTGCATCACCACAACAGCAGCACCACCCATTATTTTTTTTCTTTTCCTGTCTACGTGTGTGTTTGGTTTTCTATCGGGAGGTGGGGGTCTACAGAATTTTGCCAGTGACAACTCTCTTGTTGCCCTGGGTTCCTTTACATGCACTTAATGAGTATTGCACACAGGACCTTGGTTTATTATCTCATCCAGTAGACTAGCACCCAGACCACCACTCACGGTCTAGTGGATGGGGGAATGTTTTGGGCAGAAACGGGGATCAAACCACCGCATACTTGAAACCAGGACTTTTCGCTTTCTTGGCAGGTGTGTTACCTCTAGACCCCAGATCCTCTTGTAAACAGTAGTTTAGGTACTGTCATAACACTTGATTATCACTGTAGTTAATGTGATTGGTGTGGGGAAGTTGATCCCTCACCTGGGACCAGAATACATGCTGGGTATGCCTGTGTCATCCATCCCACCGGCCTACTCAATTACAAAAGTGGATGAAGTTAAATGTTTACTTAAATTGTTCTTTACATGTGTTCATACATTGTACCTCAGTACACAGGACCTCAGCTCATAGTCTCATCCAAAGGGAGGACTTTCAGGGGAGCAGAGGCAGAAACAGTGTTAACTTCAGAAGGAAAAATTCCTGTAAACAGAACCTCTGTACAGACTCGGACCCATGTCATTAATAACTGTCAGATCACAAGCATGCCACTCTAACCACTAGGCTACACCCTCCCCCCCCCCCCCCCCTCAACCTACCCCTGTGATATTTACATCTGTACAACAAATAAGACTCTTACCAAGTCTTGTGGTGTCTGATCTGATATTCCTGCTGGTGTACCTCAATCCATGGTTCCACTATTTTTCTTTTTCCATTCAGGGAGCCTAGCGTTCCTCCAGATGCCAACCTGGTCATTGAAGTGGAGTTGCAAGAAGTGCTGCCCCCTCTGGATATGTCAACAATGTCGGCAGAAGACATTCTGAAATTTGGGTAATAGCCAAGCACCTGTGCTACTACCGTGTTTTGTTCCGCATGTCAAGTTTTTATTGTTTTTTTATTTTTTAATCCTTTTTATTTTTTAATCCTTTGAGTTCCTAGATAAAATAAACAAAATTCACAGAGAACCTTTCCATGTTGTTATGCAGTGAAATTTAATATTGGTATTGTTTTCATAAATGGCAAGTCCCTTGCAGAATGACCTGTATTTTCCGTTATGTATCAAGAATGACTTTTTTCCCTTATACTGTCTTTTCAACTTAAAAACCAAAAAAATCTGTTATGTTGACACAGGGAAAGAAAGCGAGAGAAAGGCAATTTGATGTTTCATCGTGAAGAGTACTCCTTGGCAATCAGCGCATATTCCAAGTAAGTTGAACGGAACACCTATTTGTGTGTAATGGTCTGTGTGATTGATTGAGCTGAAAGCATCTTTATTGATTCTGTATACAGCATAGCATATCATAGCATTCAAAACAGGTGTCCTATTTTGTTTTGGTAAATTGTTTGCCTGTTTTTTTTGTGTTTTGTTTTTCAAATAATAATTAGATTCTTATTCATATTTGTCTATTTGCACATGCATTATTCACAGGAGAAAGCCACATAACTTTGCCCAGTCTGTCACATATTTGCAGTTACTTCATCAGTGCTTTTCACTGTGAAATCAATAAATCATAGTATTAAGAAACCTTGTCGCAGAATCTGCAGATGTTTTCACCCATGATTGAAATGGTAAGTGTGAGTATAATAAACTAAGAATTAGCTTTTTCAGTGATTTAATGTGCTCTGTATGAAGTTTTGGCCATAAGTTCAAGAAGTACTAAATGTAACCCAAACTTTTTTTTTAAAGGAGCTGTTGAAAGATTGTCTTGCATAGCATGTTTGTGGGGGTGGGGGTGTTGTAGGAAGGAAGGTGGCAGGATGGTTAAGACGTTTGCCTGCCAACAAGTAAACCGTGAGGTTCTGGGTTCGATTCCCAGCCTTGCCCTTTCTTCCCACTTTGACAACAACAAAAATCGAACTGAAAGTCAAACCCGTGTGCGAACGCATGCAGAACATCTTGTGCACACGTTAAAATCCTGTTCCACTTTTCGAAAGAGTAGGCCATTGTGTGCCGGTGGGAACAGATGACAAAATTTACAAAACCGCATACACACGGGGACTGGATGTAAAAAAAAAAAGCACATGAGTGCTTATTCCATTATCCTCGATATAAAATAAAAATTTTAAAAAGTCATCTGAGCACTTTGATTTGTTGGTTTACAAGATTCAGCGCTATATAAATTCCATACATTATTATTATTATGTTGTTGTGCGTTCCCCAGCTTTACACCCTGGGGGTCACCCACAACATGCACTCTGACTCACTCATCCCACCTGGGAATCACTGTGAGATAGGAAGTACAACCCGGGTGAGAAGTTTGCGTGTATGACTCTTTTCAAGTACCTCGCCACATAGGCAGCCATACTCCGACTTCAGAGGATTTTTTCTCCTATAAAGGAGAGTGCAGATTGTTATGTTAAGAGCTTGTCATGGCTGAAGGCAATCTCAACACAACATTTTAAACATAACAACATTTTGATGTAGGCCTTGGCAATTAGCTGGCATCAATAACTGACACAGCTTTTGGCCTGGGCCATATTATTATTATTATTATTTTGTTCATTGGCTAGAAGTCTACAGTTTACCCATGGTGAGACTTTGATGTATGTGACTGTTTTTGCCCACCATGAAGGTATCTGCATTCGAACTTCAAGGATGTGTGCTTGGTATGTATGTTTGAACCCACCAAATGCCAACATCAATTGAAAGGATCTTTAACATGTATATTTGATCTTCTGTATGTGTACTTTGATGAATGGAATAAAGGCTTTGGCAGGTCTACACTTGAAGTTGACCTGGGAGAGATTTAAACCCATGATTTCATGGACCCTTGGGATTGAAGTCTAATGGTCTTAACTACTTGGCTATAACATCAGTCAGAATGGCATGTAAAAAAAACAACAAACAATTGTCTTTTAGATTTTGCACAATATAGGTGTGGCAGGATTTCTTTTTTTATTACATTTTACTTCTGTTGTAAAAGCGACAGTTCTTACTTAAGGACAATGTGATTTTCAAGAAAACACATAGTTGATATCTTTTGCAGTCATTCATAAGTGTTTCATAAACATGTAAATGAACATCCTTGCTTACAGTCAAGGACCTTGATGTCTGTCAGAATAACAGAATTCATTCTGCTGTAAAAAATAGTTGGATGGTGTTGATAAGTTTTGATCAATGTCTTCTTCATTGTGGCACATAGTGCTTCCTACAAATTCCATCAAATGGCTTTTTGAAGTATATGAAACATGGTACAACTTCCTCCATTGTTTTCACAGACTTCATGATTTCCAGGAATGTCAAAGCTATTTTTTCACTGTTTTGTCATGGTATTTGTTGTTCACAAGAAATGTGTGAATGAAGCCATTTTATGTCAACTTTGTAAGATTTAAAAATTAAATATTGTAAAAATTGAAATAATGCTCTTGTAGAAATTAAAACTTGTGTAAGATTTTTTTTCATTATGAGGAAAACGTAGTAAGAAGTATATTGTTTCAAAATGATTCCATGTGGTCTGTCTGAATTCAGGGCCCTTAGATTTTTTGAAACCAGAGAGCAAGGGCTGAAGGGAGACGACTCCATCCTCAAACAGCTCGCTGAGGGTGAACTCAAGTGCTATAACAACATGGCTGCTGCTCAGCTGAAGGTCAGACAGGAGTTGTGGACAGATTTGCTTGAGATGGAAAATAAATTTGTATCTACTGACTCTCATGCTTTTGCTATTCAAATTACAGTGTGTGCTAACGCCTATACAAATATTATACCATTCTGTAGTGATTTAATCAAAATTTGCCTTCAGTCATGATGCATCACTCTGATCTTACAATATCATTGTCATTGCTGATTGTTACATTGGTTTAAATATGAATTTTTGGTAATGATCTTGCTAATGTGGTTTGTGGAGTGGGGGGGGGGGGGGGGGGGGGGGGGGGCTACAATGGTCTGGTGATTTTTCTATGCTTTAGAAATGGCAGTCCAAAATCCAAATTAACTCTAGAGAAGCTCCACCCTGACACCCCAAGGAGTTGAGGGATAAGTCAAGTGTATTGTTGTAAGGCTGGTTGGGAAGTAACAGTTGTCATTGCTGTTCAGATTGGTGCCTGTGATGCCGCCATTCGCTCCAGTCACATTGTGCTCAAGCAAGAGCCAAACAACGTCAAAGCCCTCTACAGGATGGGCAAGGTATACTTTTTCTTTTTCCTTTTTTTTATTTTCTTGTATATTGTTGTTTTTGTTGTTGGTGGTGGTGGTGGGTTATTGTTGTTTTTCTTTTCATGTGGATGATTTTGAGCTTAAATTGCATCATTACATTTGCAGTAACAATACGATTGTTGCACAATAATAAAACATCGCTGTCTTAAGAATATAAGAAATTAGAGTTCTACTCTTTCCCTCAGGTATTCCTGTCTGCGTGAGCATAGGTATGGTTTTCAATGCCTCTGTTGTGAGTACTGTTTTAGCGTCAGGAATTCTTTTAAAGAAGAAACGCAATCTTCATACTGTACAGCTGCATTTGTGTGTGGTTTCAGGGATTCTGTGGCAGAGGAGACACTGTGAAGGCCATAGAGACCCTGAAGAAAGCCATCAAGCTAGACCCAGAATCCAAGGTAATGTTCTGGAGTACAGTGTGAAAGTGCTGTTTTAGACAAAGAGTGCTCTCCTCTCTCTCTCTCTCCCCTCCCCCCCCCCCCCTCTCTCTCTCTCTCTCTCTCTCTCTCTCTCTCTCTCTCTCTCTCTCTCTCTCTCTCTCTCTCTCTCTCTCACTCTCTCTCTCTCTCTCTCTCTCTCTTTCTGTCTCTCTCTGACAAGCATAATGAGTAAAGTATACACATCCATATTAAATAGAAGACTTTCAGACTGGGTTGAAACAAATGAAAAAATCGGAGAAGAGCAAGCAGGCTTTAGAAAGGGATATAACACAGTTGATCATATTTTTACTCTCTATGGGCTTGTACAGAAACATTTACAGAAGCATGCTAAACTGTTTGTTGCATTCATAGATTTCAGAAAAGCATTTGATTCGGTAGATAGGATTATACTATGGGTTATACTTCATAAAACAGGAATTAATGGGAAACTGTATAGGGCTATAAAGGGTATATATTCATCTGTAATGGCTTGTGTACGCAACAGATGTTCTTACACAGATTACTTTGACTGTCCCAGAGGCGTTAAACAAGGTTGTCTGTTGAGTCCCTTAATGTTTTCAATTTTCATAAACGAACTGGCTACAGAAGTAGCGAACTCCGGAAAACATGGAATACAAATGATCCCAGGAGCAGTTGAATTATTCCTGTTACTTTTCGCAGATGATGTCATTCTTTTGTCTAGCACACCTACAGGACTGCAAAATCAACTGAACACATTAAAATCAGAAGCAGATCGTCTGGGCCTCACAGTAAATTCAGAGAAAACGATGGTTATGGTATTTAGGATGGGAGGCCACTTGGGAATGAGAGAAAAATGGACTTATGGGGACCAAAAACTTAAAGTAACAAATAACTATAAGTACCTTGGGGTAACATTTTCAACAAAGTTGTGTAATAGCTCTATGTTTGATATGATGTGTCAAAAAGCTAAAAATGGAGTTTTATCAAGTCAATGAGAAGATTAGCTTCTGCTGATAGTACATTATTTTGGAAACTGCTTGACACACAAATAGAACCTGCCCTGACATATGCAGCAGAAGTATGGGGTCTAGAAGATACCACACAAATTGAAAAAGTACACACCTTTGCCATGAAAAAATTCTTATGTGTTCCATTACATGCATCAAATAAACTTATGTACGGAGAAACTGGTAGATACCCCTTTTATATAAGAACCATAACTAAATGCATTAAATACTGGATTAAACTTATCAGGCTTCCTATGTTAAGAATAAACAGACAAGCATACGAGATGCTGCTTATACAACATAATAATGGTAAAGTAAACTGGGCGACTAAAGTAAAAGATCTTTTGACGATAAATGGATTTGGTATTGTTTGGCTATGCCAGGGGGTGGGTTATGAAGAACAGTTTGTTAGAGAATTGAAAGATAGACTTATTTCATGTTTTCATCAAAACTGGCATGAACAGTTAATGTCTAGTGAAAAATACACTTGGTATAGCTCCTTTAAAGATGCGTTTGGTCCAGAACAGTATCTGATATTGTTAACTAATAAAAGGCTTCGAAGTAATTTACTAAAATTTAGGCTAAGATTGTGTGGTCTTTTGAACTGCGAACAATGGTATAATACAGCAGAGACAGACAACAACTCTTGTCCAGCATGAGGAGAAGAAGAAGAAGACGAATTTCATTTTTTGTTTGCTTGTAGAACTTATCATGACATTCGCCAAAAAATTGCTTTTTTGACAAACCCAACCAACAGGTCCACCAATCTTGTACAAAAGGTGTTATCTTCAAATAATATGTCCGAGATTAAATCTTTAGCAATATATATAACGCAGGCTCTAGATAAACGTAAGCAGACTATGAAGGAAACGGATCCTATACGTAATAACTGAAAATATTGGTTGGCATTTATCTGGACTTTGGATTATTACTCATGTCCTTTTCATATTCATTCCTATGTTAATATGTTACTTACAATTACCCCCTTTGACTGATGGGCTTGTAGCTTTTGTCAAATAAAATTCGTTCATTAGTTCATTCATTCTCTCTTTCTGTCGTCCCCCTCTTCTCTCTCTCTATCATTTTGCAGGAGGTCTGCCCGCTGGCCTCAGACAACACATTCTGACTTCAAAGCAGCTCATTGTATTGTACAGGTTCCCTCCCCCCACCCCCCCACCTCAGCTGTTACATGTGTCTGTAAGATTTTTCCAGCTGTTACACTAGGAACTGCCCATGTCGGTGATATTGTCCAGCTGTTACTCATGTCTGTGGTATTTTTTAAGCTGTTACAAAGAGAACTGTCCATGTCTGGGATATTCTTTTGCTGTTACGCCATGAACTGTCTTTGATACTTTTCAACTGTTACACAGAGAACTTCCTATGTCTGCAATACTTTCAGCTGTTACACATGTCTGTGATATTTTTTAGTTATTACACCGAGAACTTTCCCTGTCTGGTATTTTCAGCTGTTACACACATATGAGAGATTTTTCAGCTGTTACACATGTCTATGATCCCCCCCTCCCCCCCCCCCCCCCCCCAAAAAAAAAAAAGCTGTTAAATATGTCTGATTTTTTCCTGCTGTTATACATGTCTGTGATCTTTTTTCAGCTGCTGTACTTGTCTGTGATTTTCCCCCAGCTGTTACGCATGTCTGGTATTTTTCAAGCTGTTACACATTTCTGATATTTTCCCATCTGTTACACATGTCTGTGATCCCCCCCCCCCCAAAAAAAAAAAAAAGCTGTTAAATATGTCTGATATTTTCCCATCTGTTACACATGTCTGTGATATTTTCCCAGCTGTTACACATGTCTATGATATTTTCCCATCTGTTACACATGTCTGTGATATTTTCCCATCTGTTACACATGTCTATGATGTTTTTTCAGTTGTTACACATGTCTATGATGATTTTTCAGTTGTTACACATGTCTATGGTCTTTTTTCAGCTGTTACACATGTCTATGATGTTTTTTCAGTTGTTGCACATGGCTATGATGTTTTTTCAGCTGTTACACATGGCTATGATGTTTTTTTCAGTTGTTACACATGGCTATGATGTTTTTTCAGCTGTTACACATGTCTATGATATTTTTTCAGTTGTTACACATGTCTATGATGTTTTTTCAGTTGTTACACATGTCTATGATGTTTTTTCAGTTGTTACACATGTCTATGATCTTTTTTCAGCTGTTACACATGTCTATGATGTTTTTTCAGTTGTTACACAGGGAACTGTCCCTGTGGACCCAGAAGCGGAAGAGGGAAGTGGAGTCAGAGAAGAACATGTACAAAAAGATGATGGGCAGCATGGCTGACGCTGCTTCCCTGGAGAAAAAGAACTTGTCAGACAGAAAGGTCAGTAGGGTGCTTTGTTTGATAGCCATGCCTTTCAACAAAGGCAAAAGTCCACATACTTCTTTTGTATTTGTTTGTATTTGTTTGTTCACCTGTTAGAGGGTGGTTTTGTTTGTTCAGGTTTTAACGTTTTTTTTTTACTTGTTTTGTTTTTAGTTTTATGTGTGTCTTGAACCACTTTGTATTTTGGACTTCTCACTTTTCTAAGCATTGAATCTCTTTCAAAATGGATGAAATGGTCACCTGTGACAAAACCTTAAAAACTTTTGAAGATATGGGGGATTTTTTTTCATTAAGAAAATGAAGAAACAAACGAATAAAAACCAAAGATTCTGATATAAGTTTGTGTGCGAGTGATGAACAGACAGGATACAGAACCTGAAGAAACTCGCAGGAAGGGAGATTAGAATGTTACTGATTAAATTGTATCCAACAATGGTCAAAAGCTGGGTTTTGGACACACACTGAGCTTAGTCAGTTACAGGAAGTTGATCCTGCATCTGTTTTGTTTCAAGGCAAAAAGTGTGTAGTAGACCTTGTTGTTTATACAGTTCTGAGATTGGAAGAAAGAACTAATAGAAACTAATGGTTCTGTTTGAGTGTGCAGGGGTGGGATAGCCTGGTGGTTAGAGCATTGTGTTTCTGATCTGACAGCCCAGGATCAAGCCACTACTAAGGCACCCATTCAAGGGGATTTTTCCCTTAGAATGAACGTCAGTATCAACACAGCTCCCCAGGATGAGGCTATAAACCAAAGTCCTGTGTGCGAAAGCATGCAGGACATCTTGCACACATGTTAAACCTGTTCCGCCTTTCAGAAGAGTAGGCCATTTGTGCCAGTAGGAACAGATGCCAAACATTCTCAAAAAGCACACGCACACTGGTGTCATGTTTAGATATCATTCTTGAAGTCAGAATGCAGTTACCTTAGTGGTGAGAAAAAAATTGTCATGTACACAAAATTTCATCATTGGTGAACCTCAGAGCTCTAAAAAAAAAAAATCTGGTGTGTGTAATGAGTAGCATTGATCCTTTAGCAATGATAGGTTACAAGTTCAGGGCTAATACAGAAACATTGAGGTCCAATCGGCATTTTTCAATTCTGTAGAACTCAAGTTGCTGTGACTCGAGAAGAAGATATGATAAGCACTCAAGTACCCAGCTCTGAAGATTGTTCTATGTACTAATAAAAAGTACTACTTCCTTGGAGACTCTTGGAAAAATCTTGATGCTCAGTAAAGCAGAGAATTTGCCTGTTGGTTTTGTGAAGTTGACTGGGTGGTAAACAGTGTTTGTATTGTACTGTACAGATGGTTTACTGGGTGATAGTGTTTGTATTGTACTGTACAGATGGTTGACTGGGTGGTAAACAGTGTTTGTATTGTACTGTACAGATGGTTGACTGGGTGATAAACAGTGTGTGTATTGTACTGTATAGATGGTTGACAACCCATATTTGTATTGTACTGTGCAGATGGTTGACTGGGTGATAAGCGGTGTTTGTATTGTACTGTGCAGATGGTTGACTGAGTGATAAACAGTGTTTATATTGTACTGTACAGATGGTTGACTGGGTGATAAACAGTGTTTGTATTGTACTGTACAGATGGTTGACTGGGTGATAAACAGTGTATTGTACTGTACAGATGGTTGACTGGGTGATAAACAGTGTATTGTACTGTACAGATGGTTGACTGGGTGATAAACAGTGTTTGTATTGAACTGTACAGATGGTTGACTGGGTGATAAACAGTGTTTGTATTGTACTGTGCAGATGGTTGACTGGGTGACAGTGTTTGTATTGTACTGTGCAGATGGTTGACTGGGTGATAAACAGTGTTTTGTATTGTACTGTGCAGATGGTTGAATGGGTGATAACCCATATTTGTATTGTACTGTACAGATGGTTGACTGGGTGATAGTGTTTATATTGTACTGTACAGATGGTTGACTGGGTGACAGTGTCTGTATTGCACTGTACAGATGGTTGACTGGGTGACAGTGTTTGTATTGTACTGTGCACATGGTTGACTGGGTGATAAACAGTGTTTGTATTGTACTGTGCAGATGGTTGACTGGGTGACAGTGTCTGTATTGTACTGTGCACATGGTTGACTGGGTGATAAACAGTGTTTTGTATTGTACTGTGCAGATGGTTGACTGGGTGATAAACAGTGTTTGTATTGTACTGTGCAGATGGTTGACTGGGTGATAAACAGTGTATGTATTGTACTGTGCAGATGGTTGACTGGGTGACAAACAGTGTATGTATTGTACTGTGCAGATGGTTGACTGGGTGATAAACAGTGTTTGTATTGTACTGTACAGTGCAGATGGTTGACTGGGTGATAAACAGTGTTTGTATTGTACTGTACAGATGGTTGACTGGGTGATAAACAGCGTATTGTACTGTACAGTGCAGATGGTTGACTGGGTGATAAACAGTGTTTGTATTGTACTGTACAGGTGGTTGACTGGGTGGTAAACAGTGTTTGTATTGTACTGTACAGATGGTTGACTGGGTGATAAACAGTGTTTGTATTATACTGTACAGATGATTGACTGGGTGATAGACAGTGTTTGTATTGTACTGTACAGATGGTTGACTGGGTGATAAACAGTGTTTATATTGTACTGTACAGATGGTTGACTGGGTGACAGTCTGTATTGTACTGTACAGATGGTTGACTGGGTGATAGACAGTGTTTGTATTGTACTGTGCAGGTGGTGAAGGTCTCGCTGATTGTAGGCGGAATAATGGCCGCCATCTTCTCGGTGGGGTTTGCGTACTACCGCACCGCTCACTGACCATCCAGCTGCTGTGTGCGTGAAGTGCCTGTGGAGAGCTGAGATGATTCATTAATGCCTGTCAGGGGTGGATGGAGTGACTGCAGGAGAGTGACTCACAAAATCAAACCGTCATACCCTCCTTTTCTTTTCTCTTACTGTATACTTATTTAACCATCATATCTTGTTTTTTTCCTCTGTTTTTGTCTTATCTCATCATTCTTCTCTCTGGTTTTTTATCTCATTATAAACATGTTTATGTAAGAAAATGTTGTTTTGTCAATTGTCCACTATTTCAAAGCTGTACTTTGTCTTATTTATTTTTTTGCAGTGAATCAATCAAATCATTGTATGTCATGAATTTTCATATGAGTGAAGATGTAGAGTATGAGTTAGAGATTTTGGTTTTTTTCAGTGTGGGGTGTAAATGAAAGAACATTGATTTTGTTGTGTTTCAGAAATTCTGGAAATGTAACTATTGCTCTTTTCCAGAGTAGGGTGATTGTGTATCCAGAATGTATTCAGGAGAAGGTAATCTTTGTGTTCATGCATTGATTTTCATTTTAGATGTAAGAGAAAAAATATCACATTTTCAACAACAAATTTATAGACGAGCATTTTTGAAAACCATTATTGAAGATGCAGACAAAGGTAATATATGCATTTCATAAGCCACCTGTTGTGTGTGTGTGAAAGTCTTACTCCAGATGACACATTTTATAAGCAACACATTTGCATTTTTTCATCCTGTGTGTGCCAGTACACATGAGTGTGTGTGTGCATGTGTGTGTATTGAAAATTCTGGGAAATTCAAAATATCCAGTAGAACATTCCTTTTCTTTTCCATCGACTCTAAAAGTTATGACTTTTAGAATCATTACAAGTTTCAGATTCATGATTATCTCATTAAATGCATGGTAAAAAGACATAACAAGAGTTGTAGAGTGATGGTGGTCTTGTCTTTTGTACTTAAAAATTAAAATGACTTTATTTTGCAAGTCTTGACATGCTGATTGTTGAGTGCTGTGTAGAGATGATTTGACAGTGGCTTTGGAATTGCCTTCTTGATTTACTTTTCTATTCTGTAGTAGTTTCTGGCTTTTTCTAATGACTGCTTGAAATGTTGCTCATATATAGATGTTGGACTCTGACAATATATTTTTTTCTTGTTTAATGTTGCAAACTGTACAAGTTATTGCTAGGGAAACTAGCTCCTTGATCCATTACGGATTGTCCTTACATAGATTTCTGTGAAATGTGAGATTTTCTGCCTGTTACACATATGCTACTGTGTTTTCTTTATTATTAGGTATGCAGTTTGTTTGGGTGTATCTTGTGAGTTTGTAAAGGGGCACATTTTATAAATGATGTTGCAAGGGACTGTTCAGAAGCAAATATGTGCCAGTGACAGTTGATACTAGGTGTCCATCCATTTTTCTGCTGCATATTATAGAAACCACAGATTAGAAAATCCCATAGTCATCATAACTGCCTATTCTCCTAATTCTACACCTATAGATAAACCAATTCTTTACATACATCAGACTTCTGATTATTGGGGGGGGGGGGGGGGATTCCATTTTAGCTCCATTATTTGGTGCAAGACCTATTTTATTCACATTGATATTACCATGACTTTTGATGAAAGTTGGAATAGATATTCAAAAAGGACACAGTATTGATTAATTACTCTGGGGTGGTGGAAATTGCCACCTGCCTGCCATTCTTCTCTTGCGCCTGTTGGCCAGTATCAGTTCATTCACAAGGTGTGGGGTGTTTTTTTTGGAATAATTTTTTTTCTGTACTCTGCTTCGTTTCCTGTGATGTTGTATAGCCGTTACTCCCACTCCACTTATCTCAATCTAAGCTGTTTCTGTCACACTTCAAGAACCTGTAGACTGCAAGAAATTAGTGTTGGATCACCATTACACTTAAGGCTAAAAAGACCCTTTACCGCTACTGGGCCTTTATCATCCTCAGAAAATAGAATTTCGTTTCGTTTTGTGGTAACTGGAGACTGTTCTGATTCAGATAATGCTGAACTCATGAACTAATGCCTCAAAGCCATCTAACCACAGACCTTTTCTATAAACTTTCAGATTTTAGAGAGTTTGACATGGACTCAAACACAGATACATTTATTTTTGCATTGCACTATAGCCAGTGAGGATGATATGGACTTTCAGGTAGGTTAGAGACTGCAGTAAGACAGGCTATACCCCCTTTCTATTTCAAATGTATCCTGGTGTCATCAGACTAGAAAGATATTCCTGCAGTCGTGGTTGGAGGTAATCTGAAATCTACAGGCATAAAGGTTTTTTATTGTACTTTAAATTGATTCCATGTATTCTCTTTGCAGCGCTGCAGAGTTCTCAATGATCATTAAGATTAATTGTTCAGGTTGACAGTAGTCTCAAGGCTCAGCTGTTATTCCTTTATTCTATATCCCAAAGTGACTGAATTAAACCATCACTTTTTATGTGTATTGCGCTATATTGTTGGCATGCTTTGTGTTCTCAGAATGGGACCAGATGTACATTTCTATAGTAAAAGTAGAAGTTTAATTTGACAAGGAGTGCTGTTATCAGGGAATACACTGAACTACATTGTCAATTTATATGTTGGATAGTTTTCAAGCCTGAAATGCCTTTCATTGTGTAGGGTATTGATTCTTGTTACATGTCAGATACACGCTTCATTTTCCCCCCATGGTGTTTGTTTGCATCATTTTGTTCTGCGCAGTATTTTTTATCACATTTACATCACCATCTTCCCAAAGTCTGTTTAGGATACTGTTTCCAGGGGTTGAAGCAACAGTTTCATGTGGTGTGTTGATTTGAATTGAACATTGTATGCCTGAATATGTTGCTGATGTGTGTGTGTTTGTGTTCATGTGTGTGTGTGTGCTTGTGTGTGTATGCATGTATGCAAGCATGCATACCCAAGCATGTATATGTGTGTGTCTTTTTCTCTCTGTGCAAGTGTGAACTTTTTTTTCAACTGTTTTTTTTAAGTAATAAAGTTTTTTCAGAAGCACCCCCTAAAGTATGCAATATCAGAAAAATATTATTTGCGTTATTCATTCCTTGGTTCTAGGCTAGGCTTTTTCTTTTTTAAAGGAGGGGGGAAATACTGATAGAATTTGTAATTAAGAATGATTAGAAGACTCCTACAGAGACTTGTCTTTTAATCATCATTTTGTCTCTATGTAATGGGTTGCGGTTTGTTGTTTTTGGTTTTTGTAGGAATTGCTTCTTAAGTGTACTTTTTATACTATGACAGGAGAGCTTTACAACTGCTCTTATCCTTGTTCGATATTTGTGCTTTCATTGGAAATAAGACAATAGCTTGTAAACATAATGATTTGGCATCTAAAAAGAGTGACAAGCAAATGAAGAATTTGGTTTGTCTGATGTTTGTGATAGCTGGGAAAAAAATGTATGTGATTGGGTTCTTCATTACCAATCTAGCGTTTTTCATGTGGTTTTTGCTTGATGAATAAATGTTTTTCATAGTGTGTGTCTATCTGTGTGTGTGTGGGTTTGTTTTGTTTAAATTTTGGGGGTTGTGTGTGTGTGAGAGAGAGAGAGAGAGTGGATATTTGTTTGTGTTTCTATTTATGTGTTCATTCATTTGTTATTTATTTCCTGTGTAAATACACAACTAAATCTACAGAAAATTGTTTTCTTGCACACTCTTGATAATTGATTTGGTGCTAGCCAGTAGCCAGTATTTCAATGCACAAGATTTTTTACAATTGAGCGGAAACATGCAACAACAGAATTAGGCAAAGAGTTGCCAATTTATATTGCTTTCATCAGCATGGTTCCCCATATCTCGGCATATGCCATAAAAGTACTCATTTCCTTTAGAAAAGAGCTAAACACCACAGTGCAGTGAATACTATATATACATGGTTTTACAGGACAAAGAAAATTTGTGAAACAGAGTCATCTGGACCAACCAAACTCACAATAACTTCTACAAATCAAAATATCTGAATGCGAAGTCACACACAGGATTCAGATCTTAAAACTGGCATCATAGGATAGTACATCCAGACTTAAATCTGATAATTACCACTTCCTATCGCACAAGTATAAATCAAAGCTATCACATACTGATCAGGGAGCAGGATATCAGTGGTTAGAGCATTGCACTCAAGATTTTATGGCCTGTTTAAGGGGGTTTTCAATTTTCCCCTCTGAAGTTAACATCAGTACCGATTCCACTGAAATCCTTCAGATGAGACTATAAACCAAGGCCCCGTGTGCGAACGCATGCAGAACATCTTGCGCACATGTTAAATCCTGTTCCGCTTTTCCAAAGAGTAGGCCATTGTGTGCCGGTGGGAACAGATGACAAAATTGACAAAACCGCATACACACGGGGACTAGTTATAAAAAAGCACATGAGTGCTTATTCCATTATCCTTGATATAAAAGAATAAATAAAAATTAAAATTCCACTCCCCTAAGTCTTTCAGATGAATAAAGTGAGGCATTGTGCATAACTGCGTGCAGAACATCTTGTGCACGTATTAAAACCCATTCTGCCTTTTGGAAGAGTAGGCCATTTGTGTTGGTAAGAATGTTGGGCCCAAAAATATTAATTTTTAAAAAACCGTGCTCACTAGTGTTTTGTTTAGGCATCATCACTGAAGCTGGAATGTGGCTACCTTAATGGTGGTAAAAAATGGTTGCATATGCAAAAATCTCACCATTGGTGAACCTCCGAGCACTAGTCGATGAAAAAAAAACCTTACTGATCAGAGTATGCATATTATATGAAAACCTTAGCTAACTCCAGAATGTATCCTTAAATGATACCCAACTCACCCAAATATCTCATGTCAAATCTTATCCAAAGATATTTATATTTGAAAGAACCACAGGCTGACTGATGCTTTGAACAAGACACAGATACCACATTACCAGCAAACAAGAATATCACTGTTGAATAAGAACAGATCATTGTTCAGTCGTGAGGACAAACACTTCTGGTACCAGTTTTTTCCTTTGATAATTTACATTCATGTTAGTATTTTCATCTGCATGTCACTTGCTACCACTATAAAACAAGCTGTCATGACCTTCATTAACATTCATGAAATTTAGAACAAGTGTGTGTGTTCACACGCATCAGGAGTTACAGTATTGAGTCAGGAAACACTCTGTAGGGGTTGTAGTGCTACATAAGGACACCATTTCAAAATATACATAGGCCCAATGTAAATTCAATGACACAAGGCTTTTTGCACTTCCAAAATCAGATATCAAAACCTATAAGCACCTTGTGGAGATTGTGAACAAATAAGAAAACTAAGACTGGGTTTTTTGTATCATTCAAATTTCTACAATACCAGTCATGAAAACTTTGGGAAAACTAAAACAAAAACCTCACACACACACGAGGGGGTAGGGCACCATTAATCAAATGATGTGCCTCATTATCAGGATAAAACTAACAGACGAGTAAGATTCAACCACTGGAGTAGTATCACCACCATAGTTGTGGTCATTTGTGGGCAGATTTAGTTGCCTTAGTTATGAGACCCCAAACAACTTATATTGTTCATGTCATCCATTCATACCATCCACGGAAGATGGATGATGCGAGTTCCCCAGCGTTACACCCTGGGGGTCACCCAGAACATGCACTCTGACTGGCTCATCCCACCTGGGAATCACTGTGAGATAGCAAGTACACTGGATGAAAAGTTTGCGTGCATGATTCTTTTCAAGTACCTTGCCATATAGGCAGCCATACTCTGACTTCAGAGAATGTTTTCTCCTTTAAAGGAAAAAGTACAGGTTGTTATGATGGATGAGTTTGAAACTTTGGTTTGGGCTGATTATATCATAGGCCCAGCAGAGCTATCCGATTTAGGGACTATACTATCAACCACTCATCACCGAATATGAGTTTTAAAGTATGCGTGCACGACTTTCTATCAATGAATCGATTAACAGGCGGATAGCCTAGATCTCAGGTTAGCCCATTGTCTTATTGGTAGGCTAAGACAGAGCTTTCCGGGGATTGGTGTCAGAACCAATGTTGAGCTAACTTCAGGGGAAAACCCTCTCGAACACCTCGGCAGCAGCTCAAGCCATAGGCCTGGTCCCTCCTATTATTTCAGGCAATGATCGAAATTCTGACCACCATTCAATTCTGTCCCTATAATTTTAAGTATAAACTAACAGAACTTTACTAGCCTACAACACAACGGACTATTCTCGATCTTGAGCAGAAAAGCGCAATTCACCCAGAGTTACTTCTCTAAGCCTACGGAATGCATGTGCCTTCCCTAGGGATTTGGATAGGCCTACTAGGCTTCAAAATTATGCATACTAAAATTAAAATTATTTAAATTAATATGAATGTCTGACTTGGTTTGATGCACAAAGGGAAACATACATGGAAACAACAAAAATGGTCTCGGCTATTACCCTATTTGAAAAGGAAACCACTCCTCTTTAGTTTTGATTGGTCCATGTTTTGCCAGCTCTCAAAGCATGGATCAATGGTTATTTTTAGACAGCCGAAAAGGGAGTACAAGACAGGATAGCAAAAGAAGGGGAGAGGGGAGGGAGGGCAAGCTATCACGTGATTTGACGGTATTTTTAGCATGGGTTGTTTCAGCATCGAATTACTTCGGACGCCAGATGGTTTATACATGCAACAGATTTTGTACACTAAGGCATATACATTTTAATTACACTTGCTTGTTTATTTGACATACGTTGTGCAGTCTTCTTTCCAAGACACCCTGGCAGTTTCATTCAAACGTCTTTCATCAATGCGTATGCTGGTCACATGATCATCCTGTGCTACATGATTGTAGAATAATCCGCACGGAAATAGTGCATTTCCAAAAACTTGCCCCAAGTACTTAATACTTACATAGAAATATCTAGACTACAAACAAAACAGATGCATGGTATATTCATTGAAGTCTGATGTCAGGTTTTATTTGAAATGTGCATTAGTTATCTGCGCAGTGATATCATTTGTGTGACCTCTTGCTAGTTTACATGGTGGACTCCATGCTGACGAACTGGACTAAGTGATCAAATTTTTGCGACAGCTGACCTGGTGATCTGCATTGGCAATTCGTGCAGACAGTTCTTACTTGAAGAGTACTCTATCAAGCGTCATTTCTTGGTTCTGTGTTAATTGCTGTCATTATTCTGCTGTGAAAGTTTGATGGAGTGTCCACACTTGGAAGAATGCGCAAGAATATTAGAACCAAACTTACAAACAGAAAATAATCCTCAGGAATTTGTATGTTCTGGTGGGTATCATTGATGACATAAGTGTTATATATTGGCAGATTTTTGTATCTGTTTAGATCTCTTTTGAAATATTGTCGTATCAAGTAAATGTAGGGGTTCTGCTTTATACCTGCTAATTTACTCATAAACTGCCATGCGTCATGACTGTTGAAAGGTTCTTTGTCGGAACAGCAAAGCATTGTTTCCCTGTTTCTTGCTCAGACGCGATCGTTATGATTCACATTCTTGTGCTTCCTAGCCGACGTTTATACAGAAAATGAGAGTTATTAATCAAAGCACATTCATTTCGATAGATCGTTAATCGGCCAGGAGCACAGTTCCCAAAACATACAGTTCCTCCTTTATTCTTTTGTCTGACGCAAATTCCTTATGACCGAAGAAACCAAAAATAGAACCAGCGTCAAACTTCAAAGACATTGTACAAGATTTAGTTTTACTTTGGCATGCACTTTCTCGGAGATAATCAGACTTGCCTACAGCCTTTGTGAGATATCAATAAATAGTAAGGTTTTGCTTTTAAAAGCAAAACGCGTGTTCTGTTAGGATAAAGTTTACACCGGGTGACATGCATGTCCGCAAGTAGACTAGAATCAGTTGCAATGTTTGTCATGGCACGTCAGTAACCCTATTCAGCAGTTCACACCAAAGAGATATGCCAGTGTTAAGGAAAACTGATAACATAAGGGCAGGCCGAGAAGTTCTCTGGATGTAAAGGTTAGGTGGGGTCAATTTGGGGCTGACAAGTGGCATTGTTTGCTGTGAACTGACCTCCATTAACCCTACTATCCTGCTATGACAACCTCACATCACCTCTGACTCCAGCCTTGCCCCAGCATGTCTAACCCCATAGAAGTTTTAAAGCTGTAGGTTGTTCATGCACTTTTTTTTTCTTTCCTGATAACAGTAAAATGAGAAGAAATTATTAGGGAAATGCAGCTGATCATCCCTTGGTTTTACTGTCACAGTACTTTTGGTCAGAATTTGAATCAGTGCCCCCCCCCATTTTTGTTTGTTACATCACATTTTGCGCTGTGGTGTGGTTTTTATCCGTTTTCATTCTAGAACCCATTTCATACATGCACTTTCTTCACTTCATCCAGAAACATAGACCATAGTCTCTATAGTCAGGCTGTCATGTGACTTATGTCCAGGTGAAATTTTGAATTGATAATTGATACTTTTCCCCAATGAGTTCAGTAGTGGCTTGTGCCTTCTTTAGTCCATCGTTCTAAAGCACCTTGACCCTTTGCACCTGGTGAATTTGAGCCTGAGTAGTTTGTCAGAATTACCACCAGCTCCATAATTCATAAACATTTGAACTTGCATCTGTCAAGCATGAAAACACTGAAACATTGCCAGCATGAAAATACCTGGGGGATGAAGTCAACATGCAAGCCTAGAAGAACTGAAAGGACTACATAATTTGAGAGATTAACTGATGAAGTTTTGGTTTATTTCAGTTTGTTTCAAATAAGACTAAAAATGAAAGTAGTTTTGGGCTGCATCTCTGTTTTTGATGAGACACTTTGTTTCCGTCAGCAGGGTCCAGTATGTAAAGCATCATGTAATTTATGAACATCTGCAGTGTCCTTATTGTTCAGAACATTTGAACAGCATTCTCCATTGATGGATTGGATTATGCTCACCATGAGTTTGCAGGCTTCCTATAACCTGTATACTGCCTACTGCTGTAGTGTATGTAAAGTAACATTTGGGAAGGAGCTGGCTGATAACTATACCCCCCCCCCCCCCCCCCAAACGCACACAGACACACTCACACACACACTTGCTCCAATTAGCTGTTTACATCTCTTTTTTTTATTTTTTTTAAAGGAAATCTAATCCCAAACATTTGACATGATAAAGACAGTGACTGCTCAGTAGTGACTAGTACTTTCTGTCTTTTGCTTTTTTCCTTGCTGTTTTTTATGGAAAAATGGAGTTAAAAAAAAGAAGTTTTTTTAAGTAAAACATGATGAATTGACAGTAGTGCATGAAATGAAATGTGTTCATTTCCAGTAATCTTTACTCTTTTAAGAAATAAACTATGGCAACAACAGTACTGTGGCTTATGCTAATGCTCACTTGAACTGTATTTTAAACAAATTTGACTTTGTTCATGAATATTTTAAATAAATGCAAAGTGTACTTATGTTTCAGTGTGTAATACAGAAAAAAGTCCTTGGATTTGCATACAATGTGGCATGGTGAACTGTGGGAGGTATGATTATACTCTTTCTGCATCTTTTTAAAAAACAAAATTGTGTGACCAGTGTGTATCATATTGAAACTTTGTTGTTGTTGAAGTGTGACACTGTCCCCATACTATTACTAGTCAATCAGTTGTGTAGGTATGTCTTGTTTTGTGTGTGTGTGTGTGTGTGTGTGTGTGTGTGTGTGTGTGTGTGTGTGTTGTTTTCGGGGCTATTAAATCTGTAATCTTGGTCATGCTTAAAAATTTTTTTTTTTAATGTATCATGAAAAAGAAGTGTTATAAATCACGATCTTTATAACAACATCATGATAAACTAAAGACATGAATGCTAAGACCTGGAAGGTACATATATAATGCATGCAACTTTGAGATTGACAAGGAGCTTTTTAAAAAAAAAAGTTCTATTACTATTGGGAGAGTATCGCTTCTATAGTATCAGCAAGTTTTGTGTCTGGCTTGCCTTTTGACTTGACTTGATTATCACTTCCAACATGGTGACACTGACAGGCATGGGTATTCTATATTCTATTTTTGACAAGTACTAATAGACCAACTGAAACCAAACATAGTCATGTTAAGTGTATACTTCTAGAACAATAGAAGACTGCAGTGGTAGCATCCCCTCCCCTGCCTCCTACTTTTCCTGGCTAGGTCCAGCATCAGACTAGTCTAATGCCTTCACAGCTTCAGGGTGTGATGTGTTTGATACAGAGAAACTGTTGTGTGTAGGTGAGCGATTTAGTTTTTAAGCTTTGTGATTTTATATAAGAAATTTAAAAGATTATGAAATTCATACCTCCTCTTCCTCTTGTCATGGTTTTGTTGTACAGTGAGTTTTTCTGATGCTGCAGTGATGGTCAGAAAATACTATGCTTAGTGAAATAGGTGGTGATTTTTGTGTGTTTATTTTCATCTTAATGATCTTTTATTAAAATGCTGAAATAATGTTAATGTTTTTCAGGTATGTCAACGCTCATGCAAAGACACATTTTGAAGAGACTGAGAATGAAAAGCATCATGTCTGCATGGACTGTCACAACTACATGGCCTTTTGGTAAGTTGGTCAACTGCCACAGCCAGCATTCTTTCAGTGTCACTTAGAATTAAGGAAGCGGGCAGGGAAGAGACTCTGTGGAAAAATGCATCTGGCATGTATTCATTATGATTTTTACTACAAGTTGGTAAATTTATGTGAAGTAGTATATATATATTATATATATATATATATATATATATATATATATATATATATATATATTCATCTTCTGTTAGTTGAGTGTATCAATGTCAACATATTTTTGTTCCATTTCTCTTCTCCCATTTCCTGTATTTAGTTGGCTTATAAACTGAAATTATAGACTGGAATGTATGCCACATTTCACTTTGTCATGAGGTAATATTTTGTTAATGGGATTTAAGGATGTAGTTGAGTCACTGATGGGTTGCATGGGATACATTCACCTCGATGAGCTGTTGGCAATATGACTCTTTTTTTTTCTTTGTTAAGATTTTTGTTGCATTTTCATGTGGTTTGATAATAGCTCTGCCAATGGCTTTTTTTGCAATTAGCCAACAATAAATTGATGATGTGTTTTCAGATGGTAACAGATTATTTTTGTTGCATTACTTTGGTATTCTGAAAATGTTCAACTGAAGGTTGGTTTGTTTTGTTTGTTTACAGCTACACGTGTGATGAATTTGTTATCAACGACACAGCAGCTAAACACTTAGAAAAATTACGGAAGTCTCTGGAATCCATTTCACGATTAGCACAAAAGTCACAGAGGTTGGTTGAGGACGATCAGAATGAAAGCTGCCAGTAAGAAGCAGATTTGAAATTATGGATGGTTTTTCTGTGTGTACTACTGTGTGCAGATGCTTACTTGTGTGTATATGTGTATGCATGGCTTTTGGTGGAAATAGTGTACACTTAGAATTTTTTTTTTTTTTAATGAATGCATTTAATTTCCCAGATATTTCTGCTTTTGAAATATGTTTCTTGATGTTTGACAGCAGGTGGTTGGTAGACTAGCATGTTTTCCCAATTTTGGCTGTTTGACTCTTCGCTTGAAGATGCTATTTTTGTTGAGAGGAGAGTGTGTGTGTGGGGGGTGCGATTTTGGTTTTTGATTTTCAGTAGGTATGTTTTTTTGTTTTTAAAAAAATGTTTTAATGTATGTTTTATGAGTAGTACTTGTCTTGCTGATATTATTTCAATCTAGACTGGGAGACGGTGTTGCACATTTAAATTGAATTCATGAAAGTTGTTCTGTGTTTAATTTTAAATCAAGAGGAAAAACAGACAACATTGAAGGTAAATCATCTGTGATTTTAAAAAGAAAGATTTATGTATGAAAAACTAGCTTTGGAACCTGGGGCTATATATGCAAGTCCTATCTTTGAACCAAGTCTTTTGGTAAATTCCTCTCTACTAATCTAGTAAAGAACATTTGAGAAATCTATTTCCAGTCCTTTTGACACAATTAGGAGAAACTTGTGATTGATGTAATGTTACTGATGTGTAGTTCTGAGAAAGACTTCAGCAAGTAGGAGGAAAAGCTGGTATTCATAATTACTTAATTTTGTTATGATCATTCATGTGACACCATCAGAAAATTGTCATTTTCCAATAAGGATTTCTGATTAGATGAAGAAAGACAACCTCAAGGAATCTGTGGCACATCCATTTCATCTCTGCATTGGCAATTACTATTGGCTTATTTATGTGTTCTGTGGATTTTCATGATTTATTTTATTTGGTTATGGCAGTTTTTGTTGGCTGGATGTATTCTGTGGAGTTTATTTTGTGTACCTTTCTTTAATATTTAACTTTTGAAATATTCTTGATTGCTACAGTACTAGTGATATGTAGAGTGAATAAAAATGTACAATGTACTAGATCTATCGTTGAGATGTATGTCAGTAATTGAGTGCCCAAAATAAATGATGCTGTGTGCCCAAAATAAATGATGCTGTGTTTAGTATATAAAAACAGGGGTAGACAATCACATAAATGATGCAACAACAATAACAAAAAAATTATGCTATGTTTAGAAAAAAAGAAATAATCTCATAAAAAAATGCAACAATATCAACAAAAAAAATGCAGTTAGGTTTAGTAGCAAGGGAAACTATCTGTTATCAGAGAAATAAGTGGGTTTTTTCTGGAAATTTGTTCTCCTAATTGTCGATCTGTTTTCAATAGTGATGTTTTCGGAACATTGTCATTTGCAATCTACCCCTATGATATAAGATTTTAATCTGAAATACATCTTTAGATGGTACATTATAACTATGTTTATCCATGCTTTACTTAAACTGAATAGGTTTACAGAAATAGGCATATAGCATGTTTCACTATGTATTTCGAAAGTTAATGAAAAAATACTCCTGTAGAAATTTATACATTTTGAATGTACCAATGAAGATTGCAAGTAAACTAAAGGAGAAACTTGGTGGAGCAGAAGTGACTGGTTAACATGAGATGCTTGTTGGATCAGCTTTGTTGACCTGCATTCATTCTTATTTCAGTCCACAGAAGAGAAGAAAAGGGAAGCGAACAAGAGGAAAGTCGGCACATTCTTCAGAAAATGATGTCAAGAGACGGAAAAAGGTACCCTTGCTTTTCTTTCTTTTTGTGTGTGCCGTTTTATAGAAACGGAGGACATGTATAAGCTTCAGTTTTCATGAAGTCAAAAACAAATCCTGTGTTTTTGTTTTGAGTTGGAGAGCATTCCAGGGGCATCGCTTAAATGTGCTTTTTTGCCAGTGCCATCAGCATGATTAGTAGTGAGTAGGTCAGTTACGCTGAGTATGTCAACAGGATTATATGATATTGTTCTGCTTGTTGATCAAGTAGTTCAGTAAGATTTATCATCCATTCTTTCTAAGAATGCTTTGATGAAGTCTCAAAGGTAATGCCTAGTTCACATTTTGATGTAGTTTTGTTTATAAGGTTCAGTTGTTTGCTTATCTGTATTTTTTTATGTTCTTGTATACATGTAAGCATGCATGTGTACACACTTGTTTGCTGGTTTTATTACAGGGTGGTTATTAGTTTATGAAGTCAGTTTTAGACAACTTCATATTGTTTTTATCTTGTTTTATGTCACATCGTACATTCATCTTGATGTTTGATTATTCAGGAAGAGAAAAAGCTGTACCGTCCCCCAAGAACGCCTGGTCTTCGGAATTTAGGAAATACATGTTTCATGAATGCTGTTCTTCAGTCACTCAGGTAAGCTGTGTCAGGTGGCTGTTATTCAGCCATTTTTGGAAGAAATGCTGTGAGCCATTTTGATTGGCAGTGTGTAGATGTTCTTGGTGTTAAAATGTTACCTTGTTTTTGGGCATGGTGAATTTTACACTTTGTAAAATCTTTGCTGACACTATCTTTATGGAAATGTACAAAGCTAGACGATAGTCAGAGGTAGCCATAAATCATAGCACATTGTGTTCTCAACATCTCAGCAAAACTATTTTTGTTATGATCTTTTTACCATAAGTTTTCTCTGAGAATTGTTTCACTGTTTTAAATTTTGAAAAAGTAAGCATGACCATGATAAAAGTAAAGATTGTATGAATGTTAGGGAAAAGTTACTATACATGTTTGGTTAACTTTTACTGACTACCCTGATATTTAGTGTGGAAAGTGTTGATGTTATAATTTGTTTTGAATTGTGTGGTCTTACTGATTTAGTTACTATTGGGGGGGAAAAGTTGATGATTTTGTTGTTTTTCAGTAATATTCAGTACTTCTGCGGGTACATCAAGCAAAAAAGTTGATTATTTTGTTGTTGTTTTTCAGTAATATTCAGTACTTCTGTGGGTACATCAAGCAGCTTCCCTCACTGGAAGACAAAGCAGTGAAAATCAAGAAATACAATCCAGCCAAAAAATCTCGAGATCTTGGAGAGGATGCGTAAGTGGCATGCCATTCTTTGTCTTTCTGTCTGTCTCTTCACTAACATCAGCAACCCTACATTAATTTTGGTGCAAAACTGTGTGTACCTATTTTTATAACTACTATAGAACACATACTTCAGTACACAGGATTTGTATGGCAATGAGTTCTAGTACTTTGACTTTACGTTTAGTAAATTTTCCTCATGGAATTTGTACTTTAATTTGTTGTTATGTTTAGTACATTTTCCTCATGGAATTTTTACTTGAAATTAAATATATAGATATTTTAAATTGTATGTATATATGTCAGTACTATGACTTTCGGATCATGTTTTCATAGTGTCTTTTCTTTGGTGGTTTCTTGGTTGTTCTTCTGCTTCCTTTATATCGACCTGCTGTGAGTTCTAATCAGTAATGGCTTTCATGCTGTCAGCATTGTAGCACTGCAATGTTGCAGACTGGTGAGAAACACAATTGCGTGACAGTAGAATTAAATAGCAGAATAAGATTAAGACAGTTGACTACAAAGTGGGATGTATGGTGATAAAAGTTGTAGATTTAGATATATCAGAAGCTTGTTGTAAAGTAGAAAATACAGCAACATGTTTTGATAACATACCTATATGCACTTAAATAATGGTATAGAAAAAGTATTAGGCCTACGATTTCAGACCAAGATCATTTAATATATCAGGGTGGGTTGGGTGTTTTTTTTCCATATTACTTATTTTTAAAATGTTGAGTTGGGGGTTCCCCCCCCCACCCCCCTTTTTCTCCTTTGTTTTTCCCTAAAAAATCATGCATTTGAAGGAAAACAAAATTGAATGCAACTGTGCAATATAGAGTGAAGTATGAATGTACAGCCAAGATTATTGTTGGGGATTTTGTTGTTGATTTGTTGTAGCAAATATAAGACTGTACAATTTTTTTGGATGACTGTGATTAAGATATCTTCAATATTGCATCTGCACAGACTTGTGGTGGAAGAATTACGCAAGATTTTGGTGGCATTGTGGCAGGGCAACAAAACTGCCATTTCCCCAGAATCTCTCTTCAATGTCATCTGGAAGGTGGTGCCCAGATTCAGGTACACATCTTTGTTGCATTTTCTTGTTACCATTTATGTACTGGTTGGTCATGTAGCTCTGTTTTCTTTGTCATTTTTCTCTGTTCTTTTATTTTGTCTTGTAGCTCACAGCTGAGCTGATGGCTTAGCAACATTTTATGCCTGAAAAGATTGTACAAACAAAACTTTTTTTTTTAAGTCACAATAGACGATCAAAACAAGCCCTCTTCTGTTTCCTTGGTAGATTCTACTTTAGTGTTTGTATATATCTGCTACAAGATCATCGAATGGGGGAACCTTTTAAAATCTGTTGTCAGTGTTTGCTTAGTATTTATGTAAATGCTAGGTTTCTGTGTGTGAGATGTGTTTTTCACATGTGATGAATTTGATTTAAAGAAAGAAGTGTCACATATGTTTTGAAATGGATAATGGCTCTCTTAAGTTTTGTTTTTTTTTCCATTAGATTTCTGCCTGTGACTTTGCAGACTGATGTTTTCAGCTGATTGAAAAGAAAAGTTAGTACAAAGTTTTTGTAAATTAGGGTGAATGGTATAAGCATTGAAGTTTATCCAATTATAAAAAGTAGTATTCTTGGTGGACTGTATACAGGATTTATTCTTCACAGGTTTTCTTTTGTTGATGCTTACTTTACTTTATGAACCAAAAAGAACACACTCTACCATTCATTTAGTGTTCATGTGAGTGAGGGTATGTGTGAATATGGAATGAATGTTTTTGTTCCTTGTTCCCCCCTAAGGGTTCGATGAAGTAGGCTGGGTTGACACTACAGTGCAGTGAGTGATGTGTGTTCAGGGGCTACCAGCAGCAAGACGCACACGAGTTCATGCGCTATCTGCTGGATCGTATGCACTCTGAACTTCTGCAGTTGCTCCCTTACCCTTCTTCCAACTCCCAGTTCATCACCCAGAAGTCCACTTCCACCATTGTCACCGCCATCTTTGGGGGACTGCTGCAGAATGAGGTCAAGTGCCTCATCTGTGGCATTGAGTCCAAAAAACATGACCCCTTTTTAGGTGAGAGATTTAGCTTTGACTTTGGTGAATTCAGTATTTGCTTTAAGGAACGGAATAGTTATGATACCGTGTTATTTAACATGTTATCTAGCTCTGTCCAGCTTTAAGCACCTTGGGGTCACCCAGAATATGAACTTTATCTCTCTCAGTCATGGTATTTGGGAATCACTGTGAGGCCCTGTGTGCACACTGGATTAGAAGATTGTGTGCATGGCTGCAGATACTTTACCATACTGGCAGCCATTTTCTGATTTCAGGGATGTTTTTTTATTTCTCCTTTAATGAAGACTACATAAGTTGTTATGAGCTTGCCCAGGATGCAGACAGTCTCATGCTAACATTTCACAGGAAAACAGCGTGTTACTGTGCCTTGGCATGTTGCTTTCATCAGTAACTGACAAAGCTTTTGGCCTGGGCCAAATTAAAGCATTGACAATGTGAAATGTTTCAGACCTCTCCCTAGACATCCCCAGCCAGTTCATCGTTCGCCAGAAACCGAAGGAGGGAGAGCCTGTCTGCAAGCTGTCAGGTCAGCAACTTCACAATTATGTCTCTGCTCTTCATGGCCCCAGTCTGGTAGTGTCACATTGTCAGTTGCTCCACTAAATGTGATATTGTCATTTCATTAGTCCACTCATTTGTCATATTGCCCTTTGTTTTTCTTTGCATTGTATTAATCTGTATTGGAATAATAACGTATTTACACACACTGGCACAAAAACCCAAACAACAATCCCACCTTCTCCCTGACTTGCTCCCCAGTCTGGCGAAAGGCTCACTGGAGACAGGGAGTGAGCTTTGCTTCTTGATTATCTGTATGGTTGTGTTTCATAAGGTGCCTTCATATCTAAAGCTGGTTGGATGTACTCAGTTAGTTTTCTGTCCATGAAGAGTTTACACAGATTCAATTTTCCCCCATCTTTATTTTGTACTCTTTTCTTTCTTGGACATTTTGTAAACTTGGTTTAGATGATGAAACCTTTTTTTTTTTTTTAAATCAGTGACTGGCTATTTATTTAGAGTGAGTATTTGTGGAGGGGGCAAAAAGTGTGCAGAAAAAAAGAGAGACTGATGGAAACAGACTGTGTATGTTGTGCAGACTGCCTACACAGTTTCACGGATGTGGAGGAGCTTGAGGAGTCAGAGTTGTACATGTGCAGCAGCTGTAAGAGGAGACAAAGGTCCACAAAGAAGTTCTGGATTCGACGTTTGCCAAATGTGAGATTTCTGTAATGTATATACCATGTATGAGTGACTGTTCAGTGATGTACACTTTGTAACAGTTCTAAAGTACATGCTATACAGTATTGATAAATTCTGCAATGTGCAACTTACGTCATTAGAGCTCTGCTTAATATGTTTTGTATCGTTGAGAAGTCTAAAATACAGTGTACATTATTGAGTATTCTACAGCATTACTGTTAGATCAAGGAAGTAAAACTGAAAAAAGCGTTTTTGCCAAATGATGCTGGCCAAAAAGATGAATCATGTCTGTTAAAGTGACGCTGACAAAGTTTATATAGCACAAGTTTCATGGCATTTGTTCATGTATTGGCACACATTAGACACAGGCTCAAACAAGCAACACACTCACAGTAAGGGCTAGAATGAAAAACACAGCATACAAGTTCATCAATTCTGTTCCACGTGATCGTGTAGAGATTTTCAGTTATTTCCTAAAGCAGTTCTTGTAAGAGATGACAGGCCAGTAAAGATGTTTATGTATCCTCTGCAGGTTCTTTGCCTTCACCTGAAGCGCTTTCGGTGGAACTCGTATTGTCGTGTCAAACTGGAAACCTTTGTGGAGTTTCCACTGAGTGGTCTGGACATGAACTGCTATGTACTTGACAATCTCCACGAGACCCGGGGCAGTGGGGCAGCTGGCAGCAACCTGTATGATCTGGCTGCTGTTATTGTACATCATGGGTCAGGGTGAGTCGTATGTCATCATTTATGCTTAGACTGTTTATAGTTTGGGGGGAGGAGGGGCTGGAGGGTGTAGCAAGTCGGTTCCCACTGCTTTCCTATCTTGCCTATATAGTTGGGTTGGTTTTTTTAGGAAAATGACTTTAAAAAAAAAAATGTGACAAGGAACAGCACCACATATTGCTGTTGGGTTTTGTTGTTATTGTTTTAGATCAGATTTTCAGTTTTTCCATTGTGCATCTACGAAGAGCTGTTGGTTCTTGACTGTGCACTAAATACATCGTGTAGATGATGTGAACATAATCAGCATGCAGTTTGAAACCATGGGAAGGGTGATGCCATCCTTTGTCTTCAAAGAGTGTCTGGTTTGAAAGTGTGTAGATCTATACATGTGTCTGAAACTCAACACCTATATTTTAAGTTTTAACAAACAAACAAAAACCAAACCGAATCATATAAAAAATTTTTTTAAAGAGATTGGTTATTCTGTTTATATCTCTAGAGATGGTTACAGGTGTATCATAATGATACACCAGCATCGTATGTCTTCTGGAGTGTTGGGGGGGTGTTGTAAAACACTTTTATCATGTCATGTCTGATTACAGTTGCTTGACGAACTTTTCCTCATAGCATTTGCCTGAAGACATGGATGAGCAGAGTGTCAGTGTTGTAGTGTGTTGATAGGTGGTGAGACCCACCACAGCACGCACTCTGCTGGGCAGTGTGTGTCAGCTAACAGCGTGTGTGTGTGTGTGATGTTTGTTTTACAGGGCTGGTTCTGGCCACTACACGTCATATGCCACTCATGAAGGTGAGGCAGGGGCGCTTTGTTTTTATAATTTTTAAAATATCTGTTTGGTGTTTTTTTAGGCAGGGGATGTTTGTGAAAACAGCGCATTGTCATTTATTTCTGTGAGAAATTTGCTCAAGGAAAATAAATTGAAACATGCATACAGATGTAAAAAGACTGGCATTTTTGTAGCAGACATGTCTAATGTTTCATATAAGCGGTAAATGTTACAGAACATTTTTTTAGGAGAATTTTGCAGAATGAAAGATAAAATTAGGCATAAAAATGTGAAAGGCTCTAGTATAAATTGTTTTTTGTTTTTTTAGCACCCATGCCCCATGTTTCATATTAGCTGTAAATGTTACAGGAAATAGAGAAGGCATTCTAACAAATGACAGCCTAATGTTTCAAATGAATTGTATTTGCTGTAGTAAACTGGTAGTGGGAGTGGTGGCAAATGTAAAGAATAGGGGGGGGGGGGGGGCTCACCATTTTCCACCGTGGATGACAGCAGATGCCATCCTTCACAGTCATGCTGAAATTTCTATTAGCAGACTGAATTCACATGATAATCTCTCAGTTCAATTCTGATCAGCCTCGCCCATGAGAGAAAACAATGTACAGATTTATGTGTAAAGTACTATGTGCTTTCTATCTTGGTACATCCCCAAATCAACCAGGCCTGAGAAAGGCAGACACATGCAGTGTTTGAACAGCACCCTCAAAAGCATATCCATAAAGTGGGTGATGCTTGACTGTGCGGTTCCAGTCTTTCCAGTGAACCCACTGGACACTGAGTAGGAGCTGGCTGAACCCCACCCTTCCAGCATATTTATAGATATATATAAATTTTTAAAAAAGAATAAGCACTTTCCCTCAGTAACCATTTCCCTCCAGCCTGGCATGTAAACTGCTGAACACTGCACTCCAGCAGCTAGCTAATAGTTGAGGGCCAGTGAAAAGCTGGCACAGGTCATCTTGATCATGATGGTAAAGGACTGTTGCTCTGTGCCCCTGCAGGCCAGTGGTACCACTTCAACGACAGCACGGTCACAGCCTGTGAGCCAGACGTGGTGGCCCGCTGCAAAGCCTACATCCTCTTCTACGTGCGTCGCCAAACCCGCCTGCCCGAGTACTTGATGGCCAACAACGGCAACGCTGTGGCCTCCACCTCCGGCCGATATAAATGATGGGGGAAGGGGGGGAGGGGATACAGTTAGAGAGGAGTCTGGGAAACAAAGGAGAGGGATGTTGTCTGTGAGCAGCGGCTGTCCTGTGGGTTGCTCTAAAACGGCTGAGGGACAGAACGGGTGGCCGGAATCCTATTATCATGGTTAATGCACATAATTCACTAACGTGACAGAGGGACAAAGGGGAAGATGTCTGACCATTGGCTCTGCCTGGACTGAGAAAGATCTAGTTTTGCCGGCACAGTCAGCCATTATTTAAAACCAAAGAAGATCTCCTTTTCCTCTCGCAAGCTAAGAAATTGGAATGGAAAAAAAGTTTAAAAGATGGAAAAATTTTGGGGGGTTTTGAGGAGGTGGGGGGAGGGATGTTATTATAGAGGAAAAATGTGAGGGTAAAGTTTTGACTCTTAATGAGAGTGCAAATGAGAAAGAAGCACATCTGCAGTCTCAGATCTAGTTGAATTCACTAGTGTTGACGGATTGTAGGAGTGCAGAATGATCTATGCCATAATAGCCCGTTTTACAAAGAGAGCTTCTAGGGAGACGACAGGATTTTTTGCCTCTGCTGTCATGCATCCTGCTTATTTTTCTCACAAACTAAAAACATTGTATGAATTGAACTCAAGCCTTCTGTCCTGTACACACTCATTTGCCTACACTTAAAACAAATCTTATGTGTATTGACAAGTGTATTTGTGGTAATTACCATAATTATGCATGTTTGACAGGTGTATTTGTGGTAAATTGCCATAATTGACAGACTACAAGCTGCTTCAAAACAAAACATATTCAAATTTGATAAACTACACTGAAGCACAAGTCCTGCTTAAGTTTTTAAAAATTATTTTATATTTTGAACAAAATTCCCCCCCAAGATCTGAGGAGATTATTGCATTGATTGAATTGATGAAAATACATCATTTTTGGAAAAAGCAACATGACCCTTAGAATCAATCTCTGTCTTTTTCTTTTTTGGAAAATATTTGCAAGTCAGTCAATCAGAAGCTGTGGCAGGGGCCTGTGCCTGTCATAAATAAGTTGTTGGTGATATGATGAAACAGACAGAAAATAAGTTGTTGTTTTTTTTTGGGATTACACAATCCGGAACTGTGGGTATACTGACTTCACTTTACTGTAGGTAGCTGACTTCCCTTTCAGCAAAGCGTAAGCCGCAGGACAAGGTCAGCTACAAGGGTCAGCTTCAGAGGAAAAGCGTGTGGCTTAGAGTGTGTCAATTATGGTGAAAAGGACAAAAAGGAGGATTATATTAACCAACCTATCAAGACTTGTATTTATTAACTCATTCCAGCTATTTTGAGTTAATCATAGCAGATGAATAATATGTAATTCTTGATAACAAATGTACCCTCGTCAGTCTTGAAATATCTGTCAGGCTGAAGACTTCAGTGTAGTTCAGTAGTGAAGTGTTTTGAATTCCTTTTATTTCTTTCGCTTGAAAGGGTAATGGTAGCAAAAGACTTGTGCTGTAAAATTATGTTGTTTTAATTAAATCATACGGTTTTAAAACACGCAACATGAAATGGGTTTTTTTATACGGCATTTTAGGTCTACATCATCTATGTTGAATGTGTAGGTCACAAGGAGCGTGGTGTGAGGACCTGTCTGTGAGCAGGTCCAGTGTTGATGTACAGTATTGGCCGCGCAGCTCAAAACAGAAAAGAGAAGAAATTTGCCTAGAAGGGTAATGAAGTAGGAAGTCTGTGACGCTCAGTCCACGCTGTCATTTTCAGGATCTCATTGTCATACGCTTGTGTATGTTTGATGCCCACAAGCAGGCAGACTGCCATGTGTTGTATGCAGCTCTGCTCTTGAAGTTGCGAATCAACTGCCTCATATTGAAACGTTGACTTTGTTGGTGCCCTGGGAGCAAACTGTATACATGTGTCTGTGTGGGGGTTTGGATCCACAGATAATGGGTGTGGGTGTGTGTGACAAGAACTCATTCACTCTGCCATTTTTACAGTTCAGTATATGTATATGGATGTTGTTGGGTGAGGGAGAGAAAGATTGCAATGGAATGGTTTGCTGATGAATCTTTGTGTCATTTTTGAAAGCTAAAACAGGGTCATTGTAGAGGAAGAGATGGTGTGTATTGTGGAAAGTGTTTGGAACTGGTTCGTTTGATTTGTGTGTGTGTGTGCCCAAGCTGCTCCATTGTGAAGAAATGAAATTATCGGTGTAGAAAGAAAAAAAGGAAAGATTTCATGACATGTGCCTACAAGAAGTTGAAAAAAAAACAGTGTGAAAGAAAGAGGTTTAAAGTGAGAATGGTCAGACAGAAACATTACAGATCATTCGGCAAAATAAAAAGAAAGATGAGTGGTGGTAAAGAAAAGTATGTTAATGCAGTGGTCATCCACATGTTACGTTATTTTTGGTTGGTTTTATTTAGTGGGTTTTTTTGTTTTGTTTACCTTTTTTTTTTTTTTGATTGCAGGTGAGATAAATGTCTTTTTAGAACTGCGTGAAGACCACCACCATTTTGGATCACCCAGGATCAGAATTGGGTTGGGGCAGTGTCCTTGGAACACCATTCCTGGCTGTGAACAAGATAGTCATACAGAAATACACTTTCCACAGTTTTAAACAGGCACTAGAGTGCAGGTGATATTGAATGGTTATGATCTCCATGAGGTCTAATTGACAGAGGCTGAACAGAAACTGTGCTCGGTTTTTGTGTTTGAGAAGTAGTAAAGTTTCCAGTGCTGATGTTGGTGTCTGCAAAAATGAGCAGTAACCTAGACATGCCTCCAGTACTACTTGTAGAGGGGCAGGTCTGGGCTTGATTAAAGTAACATGCTCAATAGTGGACATGGAAGCAGAGGAAGTTATGTTTGTGAATATAGAACTGGAGAAATAATGTTTTAAAAAAAAAAATTTAAGAAGAAAAAGTGTAGAACAATGACATCATTTTTGTGTGTCTTAAAGAACAGAAGGGCTTTGTCACTGGTAAGCAAAACCAAATACTTTGGTTTGTCCGACAGACGTTTCTAGTTGGAATCAAAGGCTTATCCACTTTTCACTGTTTGTTGGGGAAACATGGACAGTTGTTTTCTCTTCATTTTGTACAGTGTCAGTCATTGACAGATGAAGAGAACATGCTTCCTAACAAGTGATACAGTGTTTGGGGTTTGTTTTTTCAATACTCTCAACTTAAGTCTTCCAGGTTTGTGATAAATTTACAGAAGACAAGCAGATCGAGTAAGAACCAGAAACAGGGATAGGAGTTGAAATGTTCAGGGGAAGGAGGAAGAGAGAGAATGTAGTCACACACATGGGAAGTCCTGAAGGAATCAAATATGAAAGTGTAGGAGACAGAATGACAGAAAACTTTGTATTGTGTTCAAAGACACAGCCGGTGATGCTGATTTCCAAACACCTGGTGTTCATGTTGGCGTAAAAGGGGAAAATGCAGTCACGTGTGGCTGACTTTTTCAGTTTCCTTTTTTTTTTTTTTTTGGAAAACAAAACTGCAAAATAATGGCTTTTCTAGAGCATAATTGAAAAGGTTTGGGGGTTTTTCCAACAGTTGTACTCAGCGCTCTGTGGTTTTATTTATTTATTCTGTTAAGTTTGCAGTTAAACGTGGTCTTCAAATTCTTTTTTGTTCTCTATGTAATGGTGAATTATTAAGCATTTTACTTTTTTTCAGTGAAATACTACACACATTTTAATGCGATTCAGCCTTTTATTTGCATATCAAGGAAGGATTTTCCTTGTGATTTATCCAGTGATTATGTAGTCTCATTGAGTGTTTTACTTTCTTTTTGTGTTGTGAAGATAGCACATTAGTGTCTCAAGTTAGACCTCCAAAAAAACAACTATAGATACTGATAAACATGCTCACATTTCAAAGATAGGGATGAAAGGGTTCCCCCCCCCCCCCCTTTTATTTCAGAATGGTTTATGGCTCTGACATGAATTTTTTCCCCCCTAAAATGAACAAATTTTAAATGTTCTTAAAAGTTCCCTCTCTCCCTATCCCCATTTATTTTCACCCTACTTCTTGCCATTCTCACCCCAACTGTCTGCAGACTGAGAGGATTGCAAAGAAGGTAGCACCTAATATATATGGTGTACCCTTTTATTATCTTTCATTCATTTTGTAGTAGGGAATCACTGGTATAGTAGTTCTGTAACTTTTTTTCTTTATAAAAGGATTTAAGTAAATATTACACATTTCTTGGACAAAAGGAGAGATGCTTCCTAAAAGAGTTAGTGGGTTGGGTTTGTTTTGTTTTTCATTTTTGCTCATTTCATTTTCTGTGCTCAAGCTGAGTGGCAAAGTGCAGAGGTAATCAGCTCACTACAAGTTAGGTGTGGAAATAATGGCTGGAAATCTGTCATCAGCAGGAATGATGGTCTACCCTTCATGATCACAGCTACATACATGCTTATCATCTGGCCCCATGGCCTGTTTGGTGTCTTGATTGAAATCATCATCATCATTATGGTAGTTCCAAATTGTATCGCATGCGTTAGAGGGACATGCACTGATCACTGTGATAGGGAAGGTTGAAGGTCAGACCACTTCATCCAAGTGTTCTGTCTGTGGATATACATGTATGTGGTTTCTGGCATGTGGTGGTTACCAGGGTCAGTTACTGTGTGTGTGACTGAGCTATGGACGGCCGTGTGTGTGTGTATGGGTCGATTGCTACTTAACCAAATTGTGTTCATCTGATCAAGAATGGGAATCTCCATTTTGATGGGAGTTCTCCCAACAGCAGATTTTTTTTTCTCCTCCTCATCCTCCTCCTCAAGTTCCAGTGTTTGCTTCCCCTCGCTGACCTCCTGTTTGTTGTGTCATGCATTCCAGTCTGACAGAGTTGGGGTGACTGCGTGCCCTTTGTTGTCTCTTGCAGTATTAGGTCTCCACTTTTTCTTTATTTTGTTGTTGTTGGCTTTTTTCTCCATATACTTGTCTTTTTTTCTGTGAGATTGGCAGTAGTGGATGTTGATGCTATGTATGCTGCAGGAACACCTGGTTACTTTGCTGTCAGCTCACCCTGAAGAATGACCGTTTCATGAACAATTTACTTTGTGAATCAAGTATGAATGTCAGTAGTTTGGTTTTTTAAAACAAAATTAATTTAAGTTAAAAACAAAATTAATTTAAGTTAGCAATCAGTTCTGTGTAACAGATGTGTTTGGTCACAAACTTTCATTTTTCTTTATAAAAAAAATCCATTACCTTTTAATTAAAAAGAAAAAAGGAGCAGATAGCATGGTCTTCATTCCTTAGTAACTATAACAGAAATATGTAACAAAATGTTCAGAATGGAGTTTTGTCCAGAAAAATGTGTTTTGGAAGCAGCCATTTTTCCAGTTCAGATCTGTCCAGGCAAAGACAGTCACAAATTTCAGGCAGGATTTTTTAATTTTTTATTCCTTGTTCAGCAGAAAAGACATAACCAAAAATAAATCAGTTCAGAAACGGGCTTTGGTGTGTTGGAAAGAACTGTGTATGGCTGTTAACTAGTGCTTTAAGTCCTGTATGTCTGCATGTATGTTCTTAACATGTGAGAATGTGTGTTGATGTTCACCAGTGCAAGACTGTCCATGTATATCTTTGTGCTTTGTGAAAGATGATCTGTATGGTGGTGTGTAGGTTAACAAGTAACGTCTCTTCTGATTTAACTAACGGCCATTATGTGTTGTCCTTTGTGCTTTTTGTCAGAGGGATGTGCCTGTATCAGGTCTTTCCATCGTGAGTTGAATGTCAGTATTGAAGTGTGTGCCTGAGGCTCTCAGTCAGGTTTGTGGACAAGCTGTATGTATTGTGTTTCAGTTCTCCATCATTGTGTCTGTCCATTTATTTGAGGGTTCATTCAGTAAATTTTCTTATTTGATATCTCACTCAGTGGTCATGTGATGTGTGGTGAGAGCATGCCATCCAATCCTGATCTGATGATAAACAAGTGCACAGGTTCAAGGTTCTGTCAAGGTGACTGTTGAAGATTTTCCCCTAAAGTTAACATTGGTGCTGACATTTCCCTGAAAGTCCTTGAGATGAGACTGTAACTTTAGGGCCTCATTTTCCCCTATGTCAATACACACATAGAGAGGGAATGCAATGAAATTGTTAAAAAAATGAAACAAACAAGAACAGCCTCACCAGATTAGTTACAAGATCAGGTCATAGTACTGTTGGATTGGAGCAAATGGGGGAATACTGACGGTAGAACAACATAAGTCAAAAGACAGCCTTCAGAGTACACTGCTGCTTTGCCATGATGGTAGCCCCCCCCCCAATACCCTACACACATGAACAGAACAAGGGCCAGATGGTGTGGAGGTTTCATTCTATCAAAAATATTTTAATTGGAGGGTTGTTGTTTTTCCAGCTGTGAGCCGGTTATTGCATATCAGAAGTATGATGTGGCTAAAAGATCTTTTACACAAACCCATCTACTTTTTGTAGTAGAGTAGGTCAGCTATAGCCGGTGGCATGGATGATAAAACATACCTAACATGCATCCTGCTACCTAGGGAGAGATGGAAGGGGATCATCCTAGAGAGTCTCTGCACCAGGGCCAGAGAAAGAATTCAGTAACCTGCTTATCTTTCTCTCCTCAAACCAACATCTGTTAGAATTTCTCAGTCTGTCTGCTTGGTCACACAGACATTTCATATTTGTTTTTCTTTCTTTCTTTTTTTTTTGGTTAAAGAGAAAGGCACACCCTATTTTGTACATTATTCTTGGATCTGTTTATGTTGCTCGATGTGGATCAAATGTTTATGTATGCATCAATTCCAATTGAGATCCGTACGTACATTCATGTGAGAGTATGAGTGTAATTGGTGTGTATGTCGGTGTGTCATGATGTTCGTCTTCGACCAAACATTGATGAGAACTGTGTACATGTTCATCTTCTGTGCAGTGCATCTCTGGGTATCTGAAAGAAGAAAAATTCAGGTGACTTCTGGTGTGTAGGGAAAAAAACCATGATGATAAAATAAAGAGAAACCATACATTGTGCACCATGTGTGTGTGTGTTGTTGCATGACTGGGTGTGGTTGATTCTGGATTCTCATGAATTTATGTTCATGTCTTTGGAATGGGGTCTCTTGCACACCTGCTTTCTACAGAGATGCACTTTATGGTAACCTTCACCTCACTCCAGGTGGATCTGATAGATGGGCTAGAGGTAACACCCCTGTCTAGAAAGCAAAAAGTCCGGGTCGGAAGTGTGCGGTGGTTCGAATCCTGTTTGGACCTGAAACTTTTCCCTCATCCCTTAGACCATGAGTGGTGGTCTGGGCGCTTGTCTCTCAGACGAGACCATAAACCGAGGTCCCATGTGCTACACATAATTATTTAGCGTACTTAAAAGAACCCATGGCAACAAAAGAGTTGTCCCTGGCAAAATTCTTTAGAAAAAAGGCACTCTGATAGGGAAACAAATACAGTTGCAGACAGGAAAAGGAAAAAAAAGGGATGGCGATGCACTCTCCCCCGGGAGAGCAGCCCGAATTTCATGCAGAGAAATCTGCCGTGACTTGAAGTGGTATAAATAAATAAATAACTCCATGGGCTGTTCCATATCAGTGTATGGATAGTTGACGTTTGGGTTTGTTTTTTGGTTAGTAGGTTTTCTGTGGGGAGGGGAGGAATGGTGTTCAAGATTGGAGGGTTTTTTTCTTTCTTTTTAAAAAAAAAATCCAGCAAACAAGACTTTTTGGGGTGGGAAGACAAATATTCCAGCATCAGATTTCTGATCTGAGGTCTTTTTCTTTTCGCACAGGCTTTGCTTTCTTTTTAGCATTTTCCTCCAAACTTCTCCATATTCTCTAGTCCTCTGCACAGGGGTTGTTTGTCTTTTTCCTCACGGCCAGCCAGTCCTGCTGGTGTCTACTCCTATGAAGCACATGACGTTCATTCTCAAACACTGCTGCCAACAACAAACAACAAGAAAAGTTAGTATATAATTTATTTGATCAACATTGTTAATAATAATAATATAACCAATATCTTGAGTTGTCAAAGTTAAGCCTGCGGAGACTCCGTCCCTGCAGCCTCAGCCACTGGGTCCATCAAAACCAAGGTGAGGGGTGTGGTGACGCACCCGCCACTCTGAAACCATTTGTATGACACTTCAGTAGTCTGTAATTATAGATGTTCATTCATCAATGTTTCAATACAGGAATGAACAAAACACAGGCCCCTCTCTTTCCCTACACATCTTTCATGCAGCAACCTGCACAGAGTGACTCCTTTCACAAGGGGACAAAATGCAGAGAAACAGGACTTGCACCCACACACTTGATTGATTGTTCAGTTTTGTAACTAACGAGCACAGACTTCTGTATGGTTGACAAGCCAGATGTCTATGATTTTTTTTCTTTTACACATTTAATAGCTTTCAGAGATCTGCAATCTATTCTTTAAACTAAGCATCTCATCTGACAAAGAACAATGTAAAAAAAAAAAATCTGCTCATAACCAAGTTGCTTCTGGGTAAACTGAAATATGCAGAGACAGATTTTCTCTTAGTCATTTAATACTACGTCTGATTCGAAACAAAAGTGAAAGATAAAGAGCAAAATGGGATCCCATGTCCTTTAAAAAACAACAACCAGACTACGTATTCCCTAAAAATTGGAGATCTAACAATACTGCCAACATAGACAGTACTGTAGACTTGACCACCAAACAACATGGTTCTGCAGGAACATTCTGAGCGGATCTCAACTCGCTGACCAGTAGAACATGTGGCTGATAGCGGCGGTGTGACCGGTCATCAGAAATGAGTGTTAGTCATTCCTTACAAGCAGACAATCAATCCCACTTTATTCGAACAAGGAGCAGACCTATGCTGAACAGCACATTATTGTGAACCACAGACATTGATATGGCTCTTTACTGCAGCGTCTTACTGATCTATAAAAATTCCATATATTATCATCATCATTATTGTTATCTCTTTTGAAAGAAACACCACAAAAAACTGCAGAATTGTGCTCATGGATCACATTTATACAGCCTGATTCATGAAAATCATTTTCTTAGCCTGCTTTACAACATGCCAAGCACATATTCACCGCAAGGAACTGGCCGAGTCAAGTTTGAAACTAGTGACATAAAAGCACAAACTGTCAAATCATTCATTATATTCCAGTTCACATGTATACACAAACAAACATGGCATGACAATGGCAAGATGCTGAGTTCAAACAGGTGAGCAATATTTAGAGGAAGAAAAAAGAAGAAAAAGTCCACTCCTTTCATACACTCGCCATACACTTTTCCTAACTACCTCACCATCATTTCATTCACTTGAACATTTGATCAGCTTCCTTTCTCCTGGAAACCATGCAGAGGGGGTCATGATATAAAATGTCCCCAGCATTATAAATCGTAAACATCATGTACAAATTTCAGCAAAAACGTCTTTCTCCAGCACAAAAAACAACTTTGATAATATAAGTTTTAACAATCAAGTTTACAAATAAATAGTATATTAAAAACAGCACTATTCATAAAGCTGGTGAAAAGTGAGTTGCAGGGACTGCTTTTCCTCTTCCCTCTGGCAGTTTTGCCTAAATCTTTTGAGTTGACAAAATCAGTCTATTCCTTTATTTTTCCCAGAAAGCTAACTGATATGTTCACTCCACTTGCAGCAGACATTCATTTCACTGACTCCTCTCTCCCAACCATAACCCAAACATCACTCTGCATGTCACAAGATACTTCATTTCACACAATGTTTTTTGTTCGTTGTTGTGAAAGCCAGCTCTACTGTGAATATTTTGCATGACAGACTGACTGACCAACCTTCCCCTCTCCTGCCACCCTCACCCCCATAAGAGGACTACGGACAGCAGGAGTGGGAAGGTTGGAGGAATAACAACCCCCCCTCCCCCCCTTCACAACACCAGAATTGATTCATCAAATAAAAACGCTATGATCAACAAGCTGAATTTCTGTACAAAGCATCTGGCAATCAGCAAATAAATGACTAAACGGTACATGTTGGCTATTCATAAATACCACTGTTTTATTATTATAAAATGATTACATCAGCATGGCGTACACATTATATTAATAATATCTTAAGTACATGTGACTCGGTAATGAGGTCTTTGTTCACCTTTGGGACATGTATTTACATGAGGCTTTGTACAGTAGTAATAATTATACATGGGAGATAAATATCAGTTAGGTTGGGGATAGTTTCATGTACATGTTTCACTGATATCAATACTGATATGCTAGTTCAGCTTCTATCACATATAAACTGATAGCAAAAAATGTTTACATCCAATAATAATTGCAAACTTTACCTAATTTCCAGTCACAACCACATTGACTATGAACAGAAAAGCTGCAATAACAACAGAATAAAAACAAATATTAAAACAAGCATATTTGTAATGTCCACTGTTTTCTGTAAGTACAGATCAGTGTTGATAACATAAATCCTCTATCTTTCTTTTCAGCAATGAAGCAAGTACTTGAAAAGTCACAAACATTTCTGTGTTAACAAGAGTGCAGAAACGTGGCCTAATAAATACTCTTGTTCGTCTCCTCTATTGCCTAAAGGCTACTTTTGCCAGAACAAACTGACGTGTCCTTGTTGCTGTTCATTGACATTGACGAAAGAGACTGCTTAGTCATGTCACAGTTCTCATTAAAACCATAACGATGTCCTTATCTTTGTTCTCCCGGATAAAAAACACCCTAAAAACTTGGAAATGCATAGGCAATCATCCAATGGCGATCTTCCTCTCAGCAACCCCCTGCCCATTATTTCAGTTTTAAACATAGAATCTGGAAAGAGTCACACACACAGAGACAATTCTTCCCCTCAAAGTCAAACAGTTTCAGAGAGAGCTTCTTTTCCCCTGTATTGCTTACGCTGAATCAAATAGCAGTGATGGCGGTGGACAAAGAGGTTCATATGAACAACACATACATCCAGCAGATCACCACGTCTAAAGATGTCAACTTAGGCGCCTCAAGCATGTAGCAGTAATTAAAAAAACACAGCAGTGATCTAAAAGCTGATGTGCATATTTTCATCATACCTAAACAACAGCAACAAAAAGCTGCAAAGCAGTCGTGATGTGAGCAGCTATGACACACACAGGTGGTGGTAGACTCTTGTCTAGGTAACAAGAGGTCCACACGAGTGAGGACTTGATTGATTGCTGTGACCTTTCATGACTAGACAACCCGGGTTACAGCCATTTCAGCAGCTTTCCCACAGGTCAGTTTTTCATTTCATTTCATATCGTTTGCAGCCCCACCAACCTTATTAGGGCTGTCCCCTCATCACACGTTCATGCAGGGCCAAGAAGGAGGTAGAAACGTTTATGCAAAGACTGAACAAATTCAGCTTTACCAATGGCAAAGGACAACAACAAAAATGGGGGGGGGGGGGGGGGGGAGGGGAAAGGGGGGTGCAGAAACAAGGGTTTCTACAAGGACTGCAAAAATAACTCCCGAAGCCTGAAATTTGGTATTTACTACATTAACAACGAAGAACTAACAATTCAAAGCAATGTATGTTGTTAAACATCTCAGAGCAGAAGCAGAAGCAATGACAACTTATTGTAATACATCCCCCCCACCCAAAAAAATTTTTTTTTAATAAAATAAATTCTCCAATTTGTAAACTTTCACTAGCAGTGGTATGGGTTGCTGATGATGGAGTAGGGCCATGCCAAGCCAAGCTATGTTTAATTTTGATGTTTGAAGTACTTTTTACAAGTACCGACAACAACTACAGAAACATATGTAATCCATCAAACAACTGGAAGACTTCACACTGGACTGATAATTAAACTTCTGCATAAAACAAACAAAAACAAACAAACAAATAAAAAAAGGTACAGGTCTCATGCTGGGTGTGTTTGTCATAGATGCTGCTGAGCCATGACTGGATTGTCCTGCCATAAACGGATAGGTTTTTACCATCAGCACTAGATAAAACACGTGTATTTGCATGAGTTCAGGACTTCAGTTTATAATCTCATCTGTTGGACTGGCAGAGGCATGGAACTGGTACCACTGCTAGGAAAATCCCCTTGTGCTAACACATCTGAGTGGAGACTTAAACCTGTGCCTTCTTCTTCGCCTAATGCTCGAACAGCAACTATTGTTGTCTGTCTTAGGAGCAAAAATGCATTATACTGCCAATAAGCACTGACAAGTCAGGCCCAGCATATCAGACTTCTGTGAACCAGTGCCTTCTGTTACTGTCAGTTCAGGAGTTTGAATGAAGGTGCAGTGCTCTGACCACTGGTATGCTCTGCCTCTGCTCCTGGGAACTACAGAGACAAAAAGACAACAGCTCTGTGTACTCTGATTAAACAACATGTGCTTGCAAGAATGACTTTATCAATGACTTCACTTTTATATATACATATATATACTGTACCTGTTTTCACTTTCAACATGAATGTTGGCGGTAATTTTACTAACAAAATTTGTAAAAAATAAGAAAACATGCTACAAGAATACACAAAACAAAAACAATTCACACTGCTGCAAAAGTGATTGAATCAGAAAATGGTGCAAAAATGAAAAATTCCATGAAAAATCACAAGCATTTTAAGAACCAGCTCAGTCCCATCAGAGGCAAAAACTCTACAGGCTCTGGCCGACTCCTATCACTGCTGAATATGCTCTGGACTTAGCAGGAAGACATGGGACAGCATGATCAAACATCATCCACTTCATGAATACATGTCTGAGAGTTGTGCAAAACATCTGATAAACACTAATGGGTTTGTATTTCTTAGGCATGCGACTGACGCCAAAACGTATCATGGAAGAGAGTGAAGTACAGTCCTGTTCAACACAGACAGGCACCATGAACACCACATAAAGGACCAGGCACCAGCACAGGATCTCTTCAGAATGGTAGCCTCACGGAAGCCTTCACATCAACTAGTTGTCAACTTCTGGCCCTGAGAATGTAGCCACACAAGCCCAGATGTGGCTGTGATTGCTTAGTCTGGAATGACCTGTGGAGCAGCAGCACTGGCAACTTACAACACACCAAGGCTAAAAAAAATATATAAAAAAGAGAATGCTGACAGGATCCAGGACAAATAAAAAATTCTTTATGCAGTCACCACTGATGCCCTTGGTAAAGGTAATCTCAGCTGTGTCTAAAATCATAACAAAATAAAATAAAAAGCCTAAATACATTTTTTTAAACAAACCCTCTGCTGTGTCCATCACTGATATCAATTAATTTTGCGTTCACTTCCCATACCAGGCCCTTTCACCAGCTGCAATAACTCCCATCTACTCCAAAGCAAGAAAACAAACAGTTCCTCCGATTCAAACACTAAAGACAAAATTCTTCAGCATTTAGAAAAAAAAAGAAAAAAAAGATGCATGTGAAATAACACTTTTGAAGTATAATATGTCTGCTACTTAATGTTCAACCACAAAAAGGCTGGGGTGGGGATAAAAAACCATACAGGCAAAAACTACTTCAATACTGGCCTGAGAAAACATGACTTTTTTTTAACGTCCAGACACATAAACAAAGCAAGCTTGTTAAATCCCCCTCCCCACCTTCTCCCTCCTCTCCTCCCAATCCATAATACACAAAAGTTTGGTCAGTTGTGTGCATACTATACTATGTATGACCTGCAACAGTCAGCTTTGAACAAATCAGCATGACGGACACAGCACAGTGACTGTGCCCTCAGTTGTCAAAAGAAAAAAAACCACTCCCGTCACAAAAACACATTTGGGATGATCTATGGTATACACCCAACTGCCACCAATACAGAGACCCTCATAAAACAAATAAATAATCAAAAATGTGCTGCATGACCACCACCACCCCCCCCCCACCCCCAAAAAAACAAAAAAAAAAAATCACAAATATAATCACGGGGAGAAATTCTATGGCAACTCTAGTTGTGTGCGATACTTTCCATTCTCTTTGACACCTGATCAGAAGATCGGACATGTTTGCAAATTATGACCTTGATTTCCTTTCTACCCAAAGTTGTGAACAAACAGAACAGAACCCTTACAATGTTTTTTAAGTACAAGATCATGCCACAGTCATTTAAACGACCAAACATGAAGCTCACTTCTATTTATCCAAGTATGATAAAAGTCAAGATTTTTTACAGCAGTTGGTGATGAAGCAGACGTCTTGGCAACACAGCCTGATGGACAAAACATTAGATAAATCTCTTCATCAAGTTGCATCAAAAGTGTATGCTCTTCTGCATTGAAGGAAAAAACCCAAAGCAAAACAACCTTGAGATATTCCCCAGAATTTTCTTTTTGTATCTGATGGCATAGTTAAAGACAAGATCTTGTATACATATAACTAAAATATCACAACCATAATATCTATCAAGTACGGTTAAACTGATGGATGGACAATAAATACTGCAAAAAATATTGCAAAGCAGTAATGATGAAGTTTACATGAGTTGCTTGCCTCTGTCATGGCTAAATCCCTTGACTGCCGGGACAAAGCAAAAGCTGAAGTATTATAATACTAGTGAACCGTGTCTCTCACTCAAGCCTTAATCATTGTTACAGCCACATGCTGCTATGCTACAGAAGACTCTAAGAAGCACGGCCCTGCAGAGAACTATTTTCCTCATGTACACTCCCTTCCTCAGGGCACGCACCACTTGTACTGTGACTATTTCTGAACACACACACACAGCACTGTCAGTCAGCTGCATGTCTGTCCAGAACAGAGTAATGAGGTAGATCTTCATCCCACTTTCCTACCATCATCAACACTATCTCCTTCCCCAGGCTACTACAGTAAGTACAGCTCATTCTAACTATGCTGTCATGAAACGAGGAGAAATGTCTGGTCAACTGAGACAGTTAGTGAGTGACCATGGCACTCCTTTTCTGAAAAGAAAGGAATAACAGTATCAAAAACTCCCTGATATAAATATCTTCCACATTTAACTTTTGAGAAAGTCTTCACTGCTACTTTCTTTTCTGAGACTATGTCTTGTGTGATTATTTGTCATCTACTAGGCGAATAATCAGACACACCACCCCTGAATATTAAACAGATTTAATTCTGTAAGGATTAAAAAAAACCCACCCAACCTACTGAACTACTAATATATGAAAAACGGTATGCTGGTGTCAAGTTCATTCTAAAGATCATGAGTCTGTTAACTGTTTCCCATACTTCAGGATAAAACCATACAGGTGCCATTTTTGAGTATAAGTTATGCACAACGATACAAACACTTTCATTTTTACAAATTGTACATACAACCAGAAAAACTTGTCCCCTCTCTCAGACACGTATCTCCCTGACCCACACCACATCCACCACGTCTCTCAGCTCTGCCAGAGACTGGACACAACGCAACGCTTTTGCTCAACTCCTTTCAGCACGGAACGGACCTCATCATACTCACACATCTGCCTGCACGCTAACACTAACACGCACAGCCTGTGCTAGCTGTGGGACTCTTTGCGGATGGCGGCAATGATCTGTTCGTGAAGTTCGTACATTTCCGTGATCTTGGAGCCCAGGTTCTCCTGCAGGGTCAGGACCTCCCTGGACTCTGTCTCCCGCCCGCTGCGTGTGTCCTGGAGCTGTCGCTGGAGGTCCTGCACCTTGACCGTCATCCCGTGGTTCTCTTCTTCCAGATCCTGACAACACAACAGGGTTTGTTAGGGCATCACAGACATGTCTCCGTCATAAGATGAATTTCTCTCCACACTTTTTTTTCTGGGTATGTCTACTTCATATCCATCAAACGCTTTTCTTTTTGGTATGTCTTCTCCATAACATCTCTCTTAACAATTTTCTTTCTGCTCATGTCTATTTCATGTCTTTTGAACACTTCTCTTTCTGATTATGCCTACTTCATCACAACATGCTGTCATTTTGTCCACCATGAGCCAATCGCTAGAAGTCTCCCCCCGCACTCACAGCCATCAGCAGCTGAGTGAAACTGAACAACGAAAATGTCTTAAGTATATTCCACAGAAAGAACCCATGGGCCTGAAGTGGAACAGTCTTAACCACTCGGCTATAGCGTCTGTTCCCTTACTATTCTGAATGAGAACTAAATCCTTTCAGTCAACAAAGAACCAAACAAGTTAACAGAGTAGGTGTGTCCTGGAGTAATGCTATCACATTGTAGTTGCACATTGGAAAACTGTAAACCTGATCTAAAAAACAAAAACCCTAAAACAACAACACTCAAAACCAAACAAACAACCAAACAAGGTGTGTGCAGCACACGCATTCCCTGACCTGTATCCTCCTCTGCATGGTGGGGATCTGGGTTTCTCTCAAACTGACTTCTTCCAGCGATTTCCTCAGCTGAGAGATTTCCTGAAACAAGCACTTTCATCACAAAACTTTGAACAACTTTCTTTTTTTTCTTTCTGTTTCATGGCACAGACAAAAATCCTTATTCAAGAGATTTTTTTTTTAAAACCAACTAAAACAGTGGCCAGCAGTTACCACTCCTCACCCCCCCCCCCCCCCCCCCCCCCTCCAAAAAAAAAAAAAATTCAATCATTATAAAATCTAACACTGTAGACAGACTATACTTTTTTTTGTAATGAGTTTGACCCATTTTTTCATCAATTCACATAATAATGTATTTCCTTAAAATGTCACTGCCTTCTTAGTTCTGTAACAGTACAAAACTGAATTACTAGGCAAAAACATCTCTGCAAGATGATCAACCTTACATACAAACATTTTCAAAAATACACAAGGACACTTCAGTCACAATGCCTCTCCACCCCCACCCACCACACATCTCCACCCACCACACACATACACACACACTTATCTGCCAAACCAACACATGAAAACTACCACCTCCCCCAGCAAAAAATAAATACACCCAACCTCACCCTCCTGAAAATAAACAGCTACTAACAAACAAAGCCTATCCATCACCACGCTGATCTGTCAGAGAATGGCATGAATGCTGCCCGTGAAAACCAAAGATGTCAGACCTGTAGCTGTGTCTTGTTCTCCTGACGCATGCGGGAAGCTTCTTCGTTCAAGGCGTGCATTTCTTGGTGCAGCAGCTGCGTGTTAGCGTCTGACAGACCCCCTTCATGCTCCTTCTCTGCTGCCTGCACCACACACCACAATGGTCAGACATGGACATCTTTCAGAAACATGACTGGTTTTGTTTTCATCTACTGAATTTTGTTTCTTTGGTGGGGAGGGAGGAGGAGGAAGGGATAAACTGCATTTCCAACCTACAACCCCCCAAAATGAGAAGGGTGGGTTAGCTCAGTGGTCAAAGTACTTGCCCTACTAATCTTTTGAGCAAGGTTGCTTGTGACCATTTGTGATGCCTTGACTTCAGTACAGTCCTCCAGTTCACCCAGCTGTTAATGGGTACCTGCCTTTTCTAGGGTCAAGGAAGGTAAAGCAGCGAGGGAGAGGACTGCATAGGTTATGGGACCCCTTTGTTCAGAATATCCAAAGTTCATTTCATTTCATGTTGTTTACATCCCTACTGACCATGACGCCCACATCTGACCAGACACTTTGTGATTCAGTGGTGTGGTGATAATGCACTGCACCAGTCTGGAAAGCCAGATGTCACAAGTTGATCACTGTTTGAACCTGAACTTTCACTCCATTCGCTCAATCCTGGGTGGTGGTCTGGGTACCAGTATTTCAGATGAGGCGAGATAAACTGAGGTCCAAAGTGCAACACAATTTAAGCTTGTGTAAAAGAACCCATGGCCACAAGAGAATTGTTGTCCCTGGAAAAATTCTGTATAAAAAAATTACTTTCATAGAGAAGCAAATACACATGTATTGATGTAGACAGGATCATGGATGAAGAACTATGGAGAATGTGCAAAGTTGATGATCTGAAGCCTGTAGCTAGTACCAATAGACTGCGCTGGTTTGGGCACGTTCAACGTAAAGCAGACCACCACATCTTAAAAAGAGCAATAAACTTCGTAGTGGATGGAAAGAGACCAAAGGGAAGACCTAGCAAAACCTGGGCTGCCTGTATTGCAGATGATCTTAGAGAAAGGGGCATAAATAAGGAGGAAACTCAAAACAGAGAGTGATGGAGAAGGCTCATCAACGTCAAACCTCCCCTGGGAGAAGCATGACAAAAAAGAAGAAGAATGTAGACAGAAAAATACAAGAATGATGGGGGGGGGATGGGGGGGGGGGGAAGAGCTCTTCTCTTGTGGCAACATCAGGGAGATCAGCTGAAGCTAACACAGAGAAAAAGGCAGTGACTAAAAGTGGTATACAATAAAACACACACACACAAACACACAGGCACACCCTATCACTCACAGAGAGAGAAACACACACACACACATACACCCTGCCCCCCCCCCCCCCCCCACCCAACCTCCACCCCCCCCCCCCCCCCCCACACACACAGACAGACACACTCTACACTCTATTGCTCACAGAGAAACAACCCCACCCCCCCCCACACTGACACACCTACCACCCACCACACACCAGCACCACCACCATCACCACCACCACCACCACCACCACCACCACCAGCACATGATGGACCTGCCTTTTTCCTGAGCCTGGCGTTCTCCTCCTTGTAGGTGGCCAGCTGTTTCTTCCACTCCTCCACGTTGGCCGTGCTCTCCTGCAGGGCGGCCGTCAGCCGCGCGTTGTTGTTCTTCAGCGTGGCCAGCTCCACCTCCCACTTCTTGGCGTTGGCCGAGCTGAGGTCAAAACTACTCCCTTCACTCCCTTACTCCGCATGCATGGCAGGCGCAGTGTGGGGGGGCTTGCTGTGTGGTCAGGTCAGTGTGAAGGTGGTGTGTTTTAGGTGTGTTTTGTACTGATTGTAGTGTACATGTATGTGTGTGTGGTCAGGTCAGTGTGAAGGTGGTGTTTTTTTTGTGTTGGTTTTGTACTGATTGTAGTGTACATGTATGTGTGTGTGGTCAGGTCAGTGTGAAGGTGGTGGTTTTGTTTTAGGTTTGTTTTGTACTGATTGTAGTGTACATGTATGTATGTGTGGTCAGGTCAGTGTTAAGGTGGTTTTTTTGTTTGTTTTGTACTGATTGTAGTGTACATGTATGTGTGTGTGGTCAGGTCAGTGTGAAGGTGGTGGTTTTTTTTGTGTTTGTTTTGTACTGATTGTAGTGTACATGTATGTGTGTGTGGTCAGGTCAGTGTGAAGGTGGTGGGGTTTTTTGTTGGTTTTGTACTGATTGTAGTGTACATGTATGTGTGTGTGGTCAGGTCAGTGTGAAGGTGGTGGTTTTTTTGTGTTGGTTTTGTACTGATTGTAGTGTACATGTATGTGTGTGTGGTCAGGTCAGTGTGAAGGTGGTGGTTTTTTTGTGTTTGTTTTGTACTGATTGTAGTGTACATGTATGTGTGTGTGGTCAGGTCAGTGTGAAGGTGGTGGGTTTTTTGTGTTGGTTTTGTACTGATTGTAGTGTACATGTATGTGTGTGTGGTCAGGTCAGTGTTAAGGTGGTGGTTTTTTTGTTTGTTTTGTACTGATTGTAGTGTACATGTATGTGTGTGTGGTCAGTTCAGTGTTAAGGTGGTGGTTTTTTGTGTTTGTTTTGTACTGATTGTAGTGTACATGTATGTGTGTGTGGTCAGGTCAGTGTGAAGGTGGTGGTGTTTTTGTTTGTTTTGTACTGATTGTAGTGTACATGTATGTGTGTGTGGTCAGTTCAGTGTTAAGGTGGTGTTTTTGTTTGTTTTGTACTGATTGTAGTGTACATGTATGTGTGTGTGGTCAGGTCAGTGTGAAGGTGGTGGTTTTTTTGTGTTTGTTTTGTACTGATTGTAGTGTACATGTTTGTGTGTGTGGTCAGTTCAGTGTTAAGGTGGTGTTTTTGTTTGTTTTGTACTGATTGTAGTGTACATGTATGTGTGTGTGGTCAGTTCAGTGTTAAGGTGGTGTTTTTGTTTGTTTTGTACTGATTGTAGTGTACATGTATGTGTGTGTGGTCAGGTCAGTGTGAAGGTGGTGGTTTTTTGTGTTTGTTTTGTACTGATTGTAGTGTACATGTATGTGTGTGTGGTCAGGTCAGTGTGAAGGTGGTGGTTTTTTGTGTTTGTTTTGTACTGATTGTAGTGTACATGTATGTGTGTGTGGTCAGGTCAGTGTGAAGGTGGTGGTGTTTTTGTTTGTTTTGTACTGATTGTAGTGTACATGTATGTGTGTGTGTCAGGTCAGTGTGAATGGTGGTTTTTTTTGTGTTTTGTACTGATTGTAGTGTACATGTATGTGTGTGTGGTCAGTTCAGTGTTAAGGTGGTGTTTTTGTTTGTTTTGTACTGATTGTAGTGTACATGTATGTGTGTGTGGTCAGGTCAGTGTGAAGGTGGTGGTTTTTTGTGTTTGTTTTGTACTGATTGTAGTGTACATGTATGTGTGTGTGGTCAGGTCAGTGTGAAGGTGGTGGTGTTTTTGTTTGTTTTGTACTGATTGTAGTGTACATGTATGTGTGTGTGGTCAGGTCAGTGTGAAGGTGGTGGTTTTTTTGTTGGTTTTGTACTGATTGTAGTGTACATGTATGTGTGTGTGGTCAGTTCAGTGTTAAGGTGGTGTTTTTGTTTGTTTTGTACTGATTGCAGTGTACATGTATGTGCGTGTGTGTTCTTTTTGTTTTCTTTGGTGAAGTTGACTTGACTTTTTCCACTCAGCTCTGAGTTTGTTTTTTTTAAAGGTTAGGTGGTGTGTTGTTATGTCGAGTCTGGCAGAATCTGGCTTTTTACTTTTTGTTTGGGTTTTGTTGTTGTTGCTTTTGTAGTTTGTTTGTTCCTTGGCTAGATCTCCGAGGTTCATCAATGGTGATATTTTGCATATGTGACTGTTTTTACCCACCATTAAGATAGCCACATTGTGACTCCAGGGATCGTGTTTACTAATACGACACCTGTATGCATACATTAAAAAAATGTTTGTCATTCATTTCTACCGGCACACAATGGCCTACTCTTCTGAAAGGCAGAACAGGTTTTTAACATGTGCAAAAGATGTTCTGTGTGCATTCGCATGTGAGGCCTTGGTTTACAGTCTCATATGAAGGACTTTTGGGGGAGTGGAGTCAAAACAGATGTAAACTCCAGGGTAAAATATCCCCTAAAATGAGCATCTCCGAGGTGGCTTGATCTCGGGCCTTTAGATCACAAGCGCAACACTCTAACCACCAGGCTATCTCCCTCAGAATCTGGCATAAATCACTTTCTTAACAACTTTTTTTTTTTTTAAAGTGATGCATATATTCTTTGCAAAAGTTCCTACTTTTAAAAAATCATTCATCCATTTTCTGTACCTTATTCCCAGCCAATAAATCACGAGATCCATTCTTCATGACAAATGAATACAGAGCCTTGATATAAAGTGACATACCTACTGGTATTTAAAAGTAGATGCTTTGATTATTCAATATCTGATGTAGGAAAATTATCACCTTTCAGTTTGCTATAACTGCTTTTTTTAAAACCAAAATAAAATCAGTAAAAATAAAATGCACGCCAAAAACGTATCAAATTCACTTTTAAATAAAATATTATACACATGTACAGAAGGTTAACACACATATTGAACACACAAACAACAATACACCAACAGGTCAGTACAATTCCAAGCAGTCTTGATGTCAACTTTGATGCGAATCTGATTTGCAACAGACTTTCAACAGATGTGGTCAACACACTAAGCAAAGCATATGATAAGATGCTTTAACTTAAGTTAAAGCTGAGGGAAAAGAACAGTAAGTTATAGTCCTTACAACACACAGTCATAAATACAGTCTGTACACACACACAAACAATACCCCACACAACAGTACCCCTTACCTCTGTGCCAAGGCCAGCTTGAGGCGGTCGTTCTCATACTTGAGCTGTGCCTCTGTGGGGTTGGGTGCGCTGTTGACCCCGTTGCTGCCCTGGGTGAAGGAGTTGCGTCTCTCCCGCAGGTTGCTGCTGCTGTCCACCTGTGAACCGTCACACTGACATCACCACACAGGGTTAGCAATATCGCAGAGCAACAACAGCAAAGAAGGATCACACTACAAAAAACTTGTGAAGGGAAGATATGAAAGGAGGAGAAAATCATCAAAGAAGCGTGAAATCGGATGTTTTGTTTGTTACTAAGACTATTCCCAGGGCTAAATGATAAAAGTTGATCACTGTTTTTGTTTTATCAAACCTAAGTGTGCAGTCTTGGTCTCCATATGATAAAAAGTCTTTTAAAAAAATATTCCAAAACTTCAACACACATCAAACTAAAAAATTCTTCAATCAACAGCTTTCAGACAAGGACAGCTTTCTTCCATGACAACAGGTGAATTAAGCAAGGCTGGGTTGGGTTTTTTTTCTAGTTCACAGTTAATTACCTGTATTGACGAAAGACTGTTGGTTCGTTGGTGGATGCCGGGTCGTGCAGGTGAGGGCTGCGGTGAACCATGTGACTCTACGGCCCCGTTGACCTCAGCGCTGGGTTTGGACGATGCTATAGACCGCCGGGTCAGCTCCTTGATCTCTTTGAACTTCTCTATGAACTAAAGAACACACACACCAATTTTGTGAGCTTGATCAGGATATCATGAATACACACACACGTGCACATGCAGCTCCATCCCACCCCCTCCCCACACACACACCTGAATCACAATATTACATGATAATGAATGTTTAGCATGCCTAGTCTCATGAAGACAAAAGCCCTTGGCATGTTGTTGTGCGTTCCCCAGCTTTACACCCAGAGGGTCACCCAGTACATGCACTCTGACTCACTTCATCCCACCTGGGAATCACTGTGAGATAGGAAGTACACCGGGTGAGAAGTTTGCGTGTATGACTCTTTTCAAGTACCTCGCCACATAGACAGCCATACTCCGACTTCAGAGGATTTTTTCTCCTATTAAGGAGAGTGCAGGTTATGTTAAGAGCTTGTCATGGCTGAAGTCAATCTCAACACAACATTTTAAACATAACAACATTTTAATGTAGGCCTTGGCAATTAGCTGACATCAATAACTGACACAGTTTTTGGCCTGGCCAAAGCCCTTGGCATAATAGTTGTTGTTTTTTTTAAACAAACAAAATGAATGGTAGGATTCAAGTGAATATTATGATCACATACATAAATGACAAACTGAATTACAATAATGAGAGTTCATAAACCAATGACAAGTACATCAGAACAATATGAATACACACAAAGGATGCACTGAATCACAATACTACTGTACTATATACATCCTGGACACACATAACAAGGAGCACTGACAACACAAATAATTTACGTCACAACTTTTTAGCTAATGAAGCAACAACAGGTTAAAAACTGTCAGTCAGTTTGGATGGATGGATCTTTAAAACGCACACAAGATCCTACACATGCATACTCACACACAACCAAAGTTCATGATATCGTAAAAGGTGGAGTCAGAAACCAACTTACAACTTGAAAATAACACGAACGATGATATCTTTTTCCCGTTCCTCAGCAAAGCTCCCAGGTTCAACAATGGTGAGATTTTACATATACGCAACTGTTTTTACCGACCATTAAGGTGGCTGCATTCCAACTTCGGGGATAGATGACATATGACAGGGTACAAAGAGAGAAACTTTTTTGAAAAAAAAAGAGAACCCACACTGAAGGAAAAAATAACCCCATCCCCCCACCAATCCCTCCCCTCTCAACTGGACTGCTTAGCAACAACTTCAACCCTTGCCCTTCAGATCTCAACTCCAAACCCCTTACGAGTATGCAATTCCATCCCACCTCACTGCAAAGTGTTTGCACAAGAAGGTAGTAAGTAAATTTCTTTTTTAATTTCCTGACCTTGGTGAGTTCTGCCTCAGACGGGAACCCCAGGCCGTAGACAGTGTTGGCGCGGGCGTCAGACCACTGGCCAAACTTGTTGGAGGTTTTGGTGAAGGTCATGTTGGGGGTGATGGTGCTGTTGACGATGGCCTGCAACACACACACACCACCACAGGTTAAATGTAACCCTCTTGTCTCTTCACGGCAGCTACTGGCACATACTGGTGACTTTTGGAGTGTGTACGTATTTAAGCATATGTGAGACTGAAGAGAGAGAGAGAGGAAAGAGAGAAAGAGAGAGAGATGGACAGACAGACAGACAGATAGACGGACAGGTAGAGTGTGTGTGTGTGTATGTGTATGTATGTGTATGTGTGAGTGTCAGATAGACAGACAGGTAGAGTGTGTGTGTGTGTATGTGTGTGTATGTGTATGTGTGAGTGTGTGCGCATGCATGTGTGTGTGTACGTGTGCATGCATGTGTACATGTGCATGCATGTGTGTGTGTGCCTGTGTGCACATGTAATTTTCTGAACATAGAATTTTCAGACCTGTGGGGATACTGCTTACACTGAAAAACCCTTGACACTTTTCAGTTATCTATACTTTATATCACTTCAAGGAAAACGTAACACTTAACAGTTGTAACAAACAATACTAAACATTTTCTTTAACGCACATTAACAAATATCCACAACAAAGATTTCAATTTACTCATTTACAATCATATTTTAAAATATCTTTGGAACGCACACAACTAACGACCCTCCCCCCCTACCCACATGCATGCGTGTGCATGCATGCACGCACACACACAGAGCAAGACAAACCAATGTCTTCCCAGCATCTTGACACAATGTTCCAAAACTGTTCAGAGCTCTTTCTTTACAATAAAACTCCCTCCCTGTGAATGGCAAGGACGCAGGTGATATATGGCTATGGGCCTGACCTTTACAAATGTGGCTGAGACGTGACCATTTATTCCTGCCTCATCTTCCTCTCTCTCAGTGTGTGTGTGTGTGTGTGTGTGTGTGTGTGTGTGTGTGTGTGTGTGTGTGTGTGTGTGTGTGTGTGTGTGTGTGTGTGTGTGAGTGTGTGTGTATGAGAATGTGTGTGTGTGTGTTAGAGAGAGAGAGAGGGTGAGAGAGAGAGAGAGAGAGAGAGAGTGTGTGTGTGTGTGTGTGTGTATGAGAATGTGTGTGAGTGTGTTAGAGAGAGAGAGAGGGTGAGAAAGA
>CM054147.1:14103694-14338694 GCA_028751875.1 Rapana venosa
AACATTAAAGCTTGCAATCCTCTTTTTCATCATCAACCCTTTTGACACATACCACAAAAAAAAACCCAAATCCCACAGCAACACAAAAAGTTGTCCCTAGCAAAATTCTGGGGGGTTGGAGGGGGGTAGAGCTACTCTCATACAACAACTACATCCACTGATAGGAAAAAACAACAAAAAGCTGACACTGCATTACCGGCAAGGCATTCTCCCCAGGGAAGGCAGCCAAAATGTTATACAGTGAAAATCTTGCCTGACTGTAAGTGGTAGGCAAGATACACACACAAATGCACCACTACTTTTGTTAAGAAAAGAGAAGGCAGTACAGTGCTGGTTACCTTGGAGCCATCCACGCTGATGATCCTGTAGGTGTTGCGTGTGCTGTCATAGTAGTAGGACACGTTCACTGCCACCTTGCTGGCCGGCAGCCAGTTCTTCTTCGTCTCTGGGTCGATCTGGAATACGTGTGCTTTCGTGGAAAATATTGGCTGCTCCCTGCACAACACATGAATATGCGGCTCTTTAGTTAACAAGCAACATGCATATGTATACATGTGCACACACATACGCGTGCACGGGCACGCACACACACACAGAGTACACACACACAGAGTACACACTGCGGATGAGACTATAAACCAAGGTCCCATGTGCAAACACACGCAGAGCATCTTGCGCACACGTTAAAACAAGTTCTGCTTTTCCGAAGAGTAGGCCATTCATTGTGTGCCGGTGGGAACAGATGACAAAATTTACAAAACTGCATACACACAGGGACTGGATGAAAAAAAGCACATGAGTGCTTATTCCATTATCTTTGAAATAGAAGAATAAAATAAAAGAATAAAAACAAAAATAATAAAAATTATTTTAAAAAACACTAACACACACACAGTGCACGCAGACACACACACAAACCACACGCTTGTTTTTTCACTCTATTGGCTCTCATACAAACTTGCTCCAATATCAACTCACAAACACACACACACACACATATCCTAATCAGCTCATAGTTGTGACAGACTCTAAAACACACTAGAGCTAATAGACTGGTTCTTTAGAGATCACAGGCACGGTCACTCTCGGCAGTCTCCTTAAGTTGTTGTTGTTGTCTTCGATTTTACGTCTGTTCACTCTCAGTGATATTAGACGAGAAAAAAAAAATATATATATATACAAGGGGTGTATGAGAATTGAGGTGGTGGTGGAGGCCCTACTGAAAAATGCGAGGGTGGAAAAGTAGTCTAATCATGAAAAGAAACCGCACAAAGTAAAAGATACAATTTAAAAAACAACAACAAAAAAACAAAAAAAATACACACGAAACAAAAACATAAAAAGTGATTAACGTTAATGAAACTATAACAAATGTCCTATAGGACTATGCCAGAGACCTTTTGCAATATCAAATGCCAAATTCAAATTATTGAATATGCTTCTAAGGGAGTTTTAAGAAAATTGGGGTAAAAAAGCTTTTGTATTCTTACATTCAAATATTATATGAGTATTAGAAATATTCTCACCACACATACATTTACTGTGTCTACTGAATTTGGTTACGAATGCATTAAGTTTTATTCTATAAAACAAACTATTCACTCTTCTTGCTGTTGAGATATTTGAGCAAGCCTTAGAATGGCTCACGACACTTGCTTTATCAGCTTTGATGACAGATCTGTTTAGAAATCTCTCTTTTAGGTGATACGTTTCTGTGACCTTTTTCCATGATGTTTGTTCCAATAAGTGGTAGCCCTCTTGTAATGATAAAGGCACGTGCAATGTTGCTGATTTCCGTTCATGCTTTGCACCTCTTTTAGCAGCTCTATCAGCCCACTCATTTGGAAAGATTCCACTGTGTGAAGGCACCCAACAGAAAGTGACATTTGTGCCCTTTAAGGTTAAAAGGTGTATGACATGATTAATCTCTAATGCAATGTTTGAAGTTTTCTTGTACCACAAGGATTTTAAAGCATACAATACCGACTCAGAATCAACACAAATAAGTCAATGTGCTCACATGTATTGCATGTCTATGACCTTGATCTGCACGAATCATATCAATTCTGAACATATGATTGATTATATAATATATATATATATATATATGTATATATGTATGTATATATGTATGTATGTGTGTGTGTGTGTGTGTGTGTGTGTGGTGTGTGTGTGTGTGTATTCAATTTTACATCTGTTCACTTAAAGTGATATTAGACGAAGGAGGTAGGGAAGGGGGCATGATGAGATGAGGGCTTTAAGAATAAGATGCATATTGGTATTTATGTGCATTAAAAAAAACTGATTCCAAACCTTATAAACAATATGCTGCAAATGTATGTATGTATGTATGTGTGTGAGTATGTATGTGTGTGTATGTGTGTGTATGTGTGTGTATGTATGTATCTATGTATCACTGCCTACTAAGTAGATCTACTAAGTAGAGACAGCACCATAATGGATGACAGACAGATGCAGTCAGAACTAAGTAAATGATCCTTCTCTATGATGTCATGGGTTACAGGTCTGAACCCCGACAGCACATGATAGATTAAGGTATTGGGACTTTTATGATCTTCCATGTCAACTTATATCCAGATCAGCAAGTGTCTTTTATGTACAAACTCACACACACACACACACACGCACGCACGCACGCACGCACGCACGCACGCACGCACGCACGCACGCACGCACGCACACACACACACACACACACACACACGCACACACACACACACACAGAATCTCCTCAACTTTACTAGAAACAAGGTACATAGCAGTGGAACTGACAGTGAGTAGTATTTGTATGATTTTTTTTTTAATGCCACAGCAGTATTCTGAATTTTCTGACAATTTTTTTTATTTTAAGTTCCAACTTCAGTAAGCAGAAATGCTTTAAATAGGGGGAAGAGAGGTGATGAGGACCCACAGTACAAAGTCCAAATCCACATTATACTGTATAAATGTAAGTGTGGGAGTAAAGAGAGAAGTCACAACGCACTAGATTCAATCCACTTTTACCCAGATCTGAACGCTGAACCTGTGCCCGATTTGACCATTCGACTTCTCCCCCAACTCCTTGAGGTGGAGTTGCAGCACTGCACCGACTTCTTCAGCCCGGGTGTGTGTTGTGGGCAAGTTGAAACTGGTGGAGCTTATCCCTCTCTGGGTAGCAGGTGCATGCTGGGTATGTTTGCGTCATCCATCCCACTGGCAATAAGGGATCTATTCTTCTTCAAAAGGCAGGTGGGGTTAGAGTAGATGGAAGGTTTAACACATGTGCAAGATGTTTCACCATGCATTTGCACAAAGGACATCAGAGTTAAGTCTCATGCAAACGATGTTGATGGACTGGAGTCACTGTACTAGGGGGGAGCCCACAAACATCCTATGTAAACATTTATAGCTCAGTGGGATACCCCTCACTGAACAGACTGGAACTTGCATCCTCAGTAACCATCAAACCACAGGCATGGTGCTCTAACCTCTATTCCTCAATGTGCTAGGCTAACATATATATATAATATACCTATGACCTTGATGGCTCTGAGCATGAGCTGCATGAATCATATCAAAATTCTGAAATTAAAGTATACATAATTCCACACCAGAAAGAGACAAATTGGATTTGTGAGAGCAATTTGCCAGCGCGGTCAGTTCATTTTCTGGAAGACAAATAACATTTTGAGTAAAGAGCGTCAGCTGAGGAACAATCATCTTCCACATGTATCTGAATCCTGTTACAAACATAAATCTACACTTGATATGCACATTCTCTCTCTCTCTCTTTCTCTCTCCTCTCATCTCCTTCTCTCTCTCTCTCTCTCTCTCTCTCTCTCTCTCTCTCTCTCTCTCTCTCAATCAAACACACACACACTATTTTTCTTAACACAGATGTACTTCTAAAAAAAAATCAGCCAGTGCTCATCCACCTCCCATCAGCAGCACCCCCCACCCCCTCTCCTCCAACCTTCCCTCTCCTTGGAAGCATTTTTTTTCCCCAGCTGATGTAGCCATCAATTACTGTATCTTGGTAAGTATTCCCTTATCAGACTCACAACCTTTCAGGAAATCAAGCTACCCTCACATGTCACACCAGCCCCACCCCCCCCCCCCCCCCCAACCCCCCCCCACATCCCCCCCCCTCCCCCCCACGCTCCCCCCCCCCCCCCCCATCACTGTCTGCCACAGCTTTCATACCTGAAGATGCTTCCAAGGTTGGGGAAGCTGCCAAGTTGCTCCAGTGGCTGCCAGTTTTGATAGGGACTACCTTCTTGTGCTGATAGTAGTAACTCTCCTCGCTTATCTCAGTCACCCCTCCTCCCCTTTTAGCTCAAGTGGTTCCCTGATAATCTGTAAGCAGCAGCTCTGAAGCTGTGTGCAACCAACCATCCAGGGGGGCAAAAAATGTACAGATCTGCTGGCGGGCATTCTACTGCCAGTCATGAAAGTACAGGTCATAAACAGAGCAGAACCTCTCTATCTTGCAGAAGAAGTTCCTGATCAAATTTAATATCAAAGGAAGTGTGCAACCCCCTTCCTTCCCCAAAATGTACATCAAAGTTTCTTTTATCAGCTTCTCTGTAGTGTCAAGCATCAACAGAAGCAGATCTCTATCACGTTTTTCTTTGGTGTCAAGGAAGCAATAAAATTATATCTCTCTTATGTCATGATTCTCTTTAGTGTCTTCATCAACAGACTTAGATCTATGTTATATCACATTTCTCTGTAGTGTCAAGGCATCAATAAAAGCAGATCTATGCTATATCACGTTTCTCTGTGGTGTCAAGGCATCAATAAAAGTACATCTATGCTATATCACCTTTCTCTGTAGTGTCAAGACATCAATAAATGTAGATCTCTGCTATATCACGTTTCTCTGTAGTGTCAAGGCATCAATAAAAGTACATCTATGCTATATCACGTTTCTCTGTAGTGTCAAGACATCAATAAAAGTACATCTCTGCTATATCACGGTTCTCTGTAGTGTCAAGGCATCAATAAAAGTACATCTATGTTATATCACGTTTCTCTGTAGTGTCAAGGCATCAATAAAAGTATATCTCTGCTATATCACGTTTCTCTGTAGTGTCAAGCCATCAATAAAAGTAGATCTATGTTATATCACGTTTCTCTGTAGTGTCAAGGCAATGCATCAATTAAAGTACACCTCTAGACATCTACGTTTTTTCTGAAAACTCCCTTAGAAGCATATTCAATAATTTGAATTTGGCATTTGATATTGCAAAAGGTCTCTGGCATAGTCCTATAGGACATTTGTTATAGTTTCATTAACGTTAATCACTTTTTATGTTTTTGTTTCGGTGGTGTTCTTTAAAACTATTTTTATTGTATCTTTTGCTTTGCACGGTTTCTTTTCATGATTAGACTACTTTCGCCCCCTCGCATTTTTCAGTAGGGCCTCTACAACCACCTCAATTATCATACACCCCTCCTTGTGTATATATATTTTTTCTTTCTCGTCTAATATCACTGAGAGTGAACAGACGTAAAATCGAAGATAACAACAACAACAACGTTTTCTTTTGTCACGTTTCTCAATAGTGTCAAAACATTAATAAAAGTAGATCTCTCCGTTAATGTTATGTTTCCCTTTAGTCTTGAGGCATCAATAAAAGTAGACCCCAGTTACACCACGTTTCTCTTTGGAACAAGTCATCAATAAAACTAAACAAAAGCAGACATATATCTTCTATCCCAATTTTTTGTCAGTGTTAAATGATCAATAAAAGTATATCTCTATTATATCACGTTTGTCTTTGGAAGGAGGCATCAATAAAAGTGGATCTCATTTTTATGACGTCTCTCTTCAGTGTCAAGTGTAAAGTAGATCTCTCTGTTCTGCTTCTCTTTTATAGTGTCGAGGCATCAATTCAAGTAGAGCTCTTTAATATATCACGTTTCAACAGCTTCTCTTCAGCGTCCAGGCATAAAATGATAAAAGCAGATCTCTCACATGGCTTGACTTGACTTCCCACGACTCCTCGAGGAGTTACTGGGGGAGTGTACTGAAGCTCCCAGGCAGGCAGTGTGTCCTGGGATAGGAGTTACACCTTGTACTGGTGGAGTTTATCCTCCCCAAGGTCGCAGACAGCATGGGGGGAGAAGATATGTTCCAGCAATAGCTAGCTAGCTGGCTTGCTCTTTTTTTTCTCTTGTTTAACGAAAGATGGATGGATTTTTAATGAGTGCATGAGATGGTATGTGTATGTATATTCGCACATACCCATTTTTGTTTAGTCTCATCCGAAAGAGCGTGCTCTTTTACACACACACACACGCACGCACTCGCACGCGCACGCACGCATCATCGTCGCCACACACATATACATTCTCTCCTCTTCTCTCTCACAACACAGACACACATGCGCGTGCACGCTCACAACACACACACGATATTCTAATACACTAGACTTGAGTATGATCCAACACATGCGATAATTTCTGTATGACCTGCCCCTAACATTCATGGTTTGGTTATGGGCACCCTTTTCCCTATCTTCCATCAATCACTGCATTATCATTCTATGGCGTGTGTTTATGGATGTTTTGACTGTAATCTCATGTCCCTGACCTCTAGGTAATCTCCCTCTCCCTGATATGTCACACTCACTCTCCCGCCTCAAGCCATACAGACTACTATTCCAAATATGTGGGTATTACCAAAATAACAATTTTTGTTTATTATTAATGTTTGAAATGTAAAAGTAGAATCAAGCATTTAAATCACACTGGTTTTATACACATGATTTCAATACGTATTGTTAAAAAAAAATATATAATATATAATTTTTATATGGCTGAAACTTGTAATTAGTGCATTAAGTTTCTGATGAAACTGATAATTTTCATCATATTAATATTACTGACATATACCGAGCATGAGAGCATGATTGCGATAATGCCTGTATACATGCATCTTTACGTGTGTGTGTGTGTGTGTGTGCTGAGAGAGAGAGTGAGTGAGTGAGTGTGTGTGTGTGTGTGTGCACGCGCGCACGTGTGCCTGCGTGTATGTGCGTGTAAATTGTAATTGCAAAAGAACACTTTCCTACTACAACTCACATGTGGTTACACTATGATCAGATGGCTGTGGCCATGTTCACTGCTGACTTAGTCTTATACTATAGTATCTAAACTTTCATCTCTTAGTATTAACAATAAAAGTCGGGTTTAAATATCACCCTTTACTCAGCTACCGAATCTATAACTGTGTTCTGAATCACCAGCAAGAAATGTTCACCTTTCAATAACAGGCACAGAGCTATACAAGCTGTAACAAGAGGAACAGAATCAGAAGTTTTCTCTTCAGTTTAAACTGTGTGCGAACAAAAATGACTTGTTTGGAAGAAAATTCTTACTTCTGGAACAATCTAATAAAAATAAAAGCGAAAATGTAAACTAAATCTCGCTCCCTCCCTCCCACGCACACACAGATTGGGAATGGGGGAGAGGGGTAAAGGAAGAAAGAAGCCAAAGAAAAAAAGGACCAGAGAAAGTGAGGGGCGGGAGCTGTGAAATCCGTGTAATTTAAAGCAGTGGAGGGAAGGGATGGTCAGGGGGATTACAGTCTCTGTGTGTACAATGCCGCCCCTTCTTCACACTGGGTCAACCACCAAGGGCCAGCCATGACCCACACAATGGCCCAGAAACAACCCGCCACCACTTTCAACCCCACTCCCCCCTCCCCAAACCATGTCTTACCCTTTACCTCCTCCCAAGAGGTTAAAAAACTGTTTTAAAAAGAAAAAACAAGAAAGAAAGCAACCATTACCACTGTCCAACTCTTCTCCCCTCTTTTCTCCTTTCCACGCCACCCCCCCCCCCACCCCCCCAAAAAAAAAAAAAGAATCAACCCACTGTCCGCCCTCACAATTCCAAACATCCGCCCCCCCCCCCCCCCCCCAAAAAAAAAAGGTTCTTTAAATCATTTGTTTAGGACTCAGGAGATCTTTTTTCACCTCACCCCCCCCCCCCCCCCCCCCCCCCAACTTTTTACAAAAAATCTCTATAAAATCAAGGCACTTTCCCTTGAAGAAATATGGGGGGTTTCCCCTTGTCCCCCTAACAGTTACGGATAGACGATAGAAAAGTGGAATGACCGTAAGGGAGGGGGGGGGGGGGGGGGGGGGGGAGGGGGGGGGGGGGGGGGGGGGGGGGGGGGGGGGAGACAAGCACGTGAAACAAGCACAAGAGTATGGGAGAACAGAAACAAGAATAGGCCACAAGAGACAGGATGGAAAACAAAAGATCATATTTATAGGGGGAGATAATGGAACTTGACTGAGGAGAGCAACAAATCGTGTGTGTGCGTCTCGTGCCTGCAGCATGCCTAAGTGTGCGAATGCCTAGTGTCCATGGGTAACATATTCCTGTCATCCCAGGCGTACTTTTCTCAGCAAGACGAATAAACGTGTGACCTGCGTGAGATGCTTTGCATGCGTTTGCACATTGAACCTCAGTTTATAATCTCATCTAAATGACTTTTTTATTAAGGGGAGGGAACTTCGTACCACTGTTACCTCCCCCCCCCCCCCCCCACCCCCCCCCCCCCCACACACATCACAACCACCTTCGGATGAACTTCAAACCATGCCCCGTGTGCAACCATCAGAACTCTGCGCACATTATCCTGTTCCGCTTCAAAGCCTTTAGGGCCGGGGAACAACACAACATTTACAAAAGGGGACCCCAAAAGAAAAAATTTTCCCCCTTTCCCCCTCTTTTTCTAAAAGCCAAAAGAAGGGGGGGGGGGGGGGGTTTGGGGGGGGGGGGGGGGGGGGGGGGGGGGGGAAAAAGCCTCCCAAAAAAACAAACAAGTACCCAGAACAAAAAAAAACCCCCCAAAAAAAAACTTCTAAACAAAATCGGTTCCTTCGCCTGAAGAAGAAAGGGGGTTTCCCTATGCCCCCTAAAAATTTCCGTCATAAAGGGACTCTCAGAAGGGATGGGGGGGGGGGGGGGGGGGGGTTGGATCAGGTTAAACCACTAAAGACTATTTTTAAAGGGGAACTGTACCACGGGACGGGGCCCCCAAACCCCCCCCCCCAAAAACACAAGCTTCGAGAACTATAAACGTGGCCCGTGTGCGCGCATGCAAACATTGCGAACTTAATCCTTTTCCCCTTGAAATACCGTTCCCGGGAACTTTTAAAACAACAAAACGAACTACGGGATGATGTAAAAAACCTCAGTTTATCCATTATGTTTTTTTAAGGGTCAGGGCCCTTTTTGATTTGTTCCTTACCCCCCCCCCCCCCCCCCCCCAAAACACACCTACCCCCAATCCCCCACCATCCCACCAGGACAGAATAAAACCCTTATCTCTGTTAGTAATGATGTCAAAACCCCCAAATGACCCCCCCCCCCCCCCCCTAAACCCAACAGCAAGGTACTAAAGGGGAGAGGGAAAATTTTATACCGTGAGGGGACACTAACCTAAAAAGGGTATTTCAAGACAAGAGGCTAGGAGCACTCACTCAGTCCCTTTCTTTTCTTTTTCCCAACTCTTCCCAAATGTTTCATTTTTCTTCTTCTCCTCCTCTTCTTTTTCTTCCCTCCCCCCCCCCCCCCCCCCCCCCCCTTACTTTTCTACATTGACCTTATAGCTCCTTGCAGTTGAGTGAACACCTGCTGTTCAGTTCTCGTCCATTCCTCTCTTCCCCTCTCCTGCTCCCCCTCCTCTTCCTCTCCTCAAATAGTGCTGTCAGCTAATCCCTTCTTCAAACAGCAAAAACAGTCTGTTCACCACAAGGGGGGAAGAGAAGTCCCGAAGATCACAACCGACCCATTGTGTTCAAAGCAAGCACTACCGCAGGTACTACCAGTCCAGACGGACTCCTTTCAGTAGGAAAGGGGTAGTACCCTAAAATAAGACTGCCAAGAAGAGAAGAAGAAAAAGAAGGGTGTGTGTGTGTGTGTGGGGGGGGGGGGGGAGCGTGTGAGAGAGAAGAGAGAGAGAGGTTCCCTAAGATGACTGTGAAAAACAAGAGAAGGAGCGGGGGGGAAGTACCTTCCTAACGGTGGCTGTGGAAAAAAGAGGGGGGGGGGGGGGGGGGGGGGGGGGGGGAAGACAAATATAGTTACCTGCCCTTCAATAGCAGCCAATCTCTTGCAGAACAGGCTCTAGTTGATTAAGTGTGAACAAAGTGAACCAGTTTTTAAAAAAAATTTGTGTGCACTATCCAAGAGAGAGAAAGAGAGAGAGAGTAGAGAGAGAGAGAGAGAGAGATAGAGAGAGAGGGGAGACAGACAGACAGACAGACAGACAGACAGACAGACAGACAGAGAGACAGAGACAGACAAAAGAGGGGGAGATGTTATAAAAGCATTGATACATTCATGCAATGCATGTTTGCACAGAACATGTTTGTGTGGTTGCGACAGAGTGTGTGTAAGTGCAAGAAACAGAGACAAACACAAAAACTGAGTAAGGTAAACAGCTGGGCAGGCAGGAGGTTTTTATCCCCCCAGATGTTTAGGCCTATGTATGACACTAACAGTGTATCTCTAGTTCTGCTGACTGAGACGGAAGGCAACCCCTAAAAGCAGGCATGGCTAAAAGGAACATGCAGGTTAAATGTAGGGGGAAAAAACAAACAAAAACGAACAAAAACACCTCACACATACAGCCCAAGTGAGAGAAGGAAAGAATGGGGCTACTGATATTCTGCGAGAAAAGAGAGAGAGAGAGAGAGAGGAGTGAGAGAGGGAGAGAGAGAGAGAGAGAGAGAGGAGAGAGAGAGGTGTGCGTGCATACGTGTGCGCGCATGGTTTTGAAACTGTTGTTCATTAAAGTTAAGGAGAGTTGCATCCCTGTAAATGATTGAGTGCAACGCTTCGATTTTTTTTGTTACAAGATTCAGTGCAATAAATTCCATATATTATTATTATTATAGAGAGAGAGAGAGAGACAGACAGACAGACAGACAGAGAAAATAACACACAGACAGAGACAATGGCACAAAGACAGAGAGAAAAAAAAAAGTCATACAAACACACTTCAAAACACAGAACCATCTTCCAATAACAATCTCCCCCACCCCAGAGGAGAGGTCAACAAACAACATACAAGCTTGCATGTACCGCTGACCCCTCGGTCAATAAGTACTACCATCGTGCCAGTGACCTGCCATACCTGCCATCCCCCCAGGGTGTCATAACACTAATACTTGCCCAGTGGGGTACTGCTTCTGGCCGCCAGCCCCAGAGTGGTTGCCATAGTTACTCAGCCAGTTGGGGTCCACTGGCACCCCGAAAGTGTTGGTGCCCCCTGCCCCCAGCTCCCTCCAGCTGTTGGCGCGGCGCATGACAGTGGGGGGACCTGTCTGCAAGCTCTGCCCGCCCTCACACCACATTTCTCAGGGTCTGTGATGTGTGACACACAACACGGTTCACTGCTGCTGCTGCGAGTTCTTCAGCAACTGCGGCTGATGACAGAAAGGACGAAAACTGTGCCCCTGCGCTCGAGTTCTTCACTAACTACTCCGGAGAGCACTCTTTCACGCGACTGTAGAGAAATGACAGGAACAATCCAAATCTGTCCGGTCCCTGCACATGCGTTTACTTAGTACTCCGGTCAGAGAAAAAAACATACATTCTTTTACGGGTGTGGGAGAGAATGAGAAATGACGAGAATTCTGTCCCTGCACTTGTGTTTCTTCAGTCTTCTGATCAGAGAAAAGCAATTCCCCAACACTTTGGTTCCTTTCCTGGCACCCTCACTGACTCGCACAGTATGTTAGTTCGTTGATTTAGTGTAAGTGGCACTGTCTGTAATGTTAAGCGACATAAGGATTTATGTAGATCAGTTTTTCTTTCCTTGCGACTCGACAGGATTACTACCAGCAAAATCTGAACCGGAAGGATATTATGTTACAGCTTTGAAAGCTTTCAACAACCTTAACCAACAGCATGTAGAAAACTTTGTTTTCAGTTAAGTGTAAGTTTTGAAAAAATAGTGACTTCTTTTCCAGTTCGTCGATATTTGAATGATGTACTGCCAAAAGAAAACAACAAGTTTTGTTTGTTTTTTATGTTGTTTTGTTTGTGGTAACACAGAGTCCTCAAAAATGGTTGTTCAATCTTCCTCAATTTGAAACTCTGCTACGGCAGTCACTGTTTGTGAGCAGCACAGTCTTTTGCATCAGTTTGTAAAAGAAGTCATTTATAGTCACTGACAAACTACTCCTTTACACTGCTCCTGTCACAGGTGGCAAATAAACTATTAGCTTATCGTTGATGTGGTGCACGTTCTGCTTTTATGCCAGCCCCTACACCATTGCACAGACTGTCTCGTTCTGTAGTCCACGAGCAAACCATTAACCAAACAGAAGGCAACCAAAAAAAGTGATGAAATAACCACCAATGAAAAAAAAAAGACTTAAAAAACAAAACAAAACCACGTTTTCAAAACAAGTTTCACGATTACAGATTACTTCTTGAAACAAATAATGATCCAGTGTTTAATCCTTCCGGTTACCACTATCATCACCGAAAATCAGTCAACTACATTCACTCTTCAAAATACATCTTTCAGTCACTCTAGTAGTTGTTTTTTCTGTTTTGTTCCACATCACATCCTGACAAGACTTGCGAAACACAGCCACCAAGTCTGGCTTGAAACGAAAAGTTCTTTAGCACAAGTTAAGTTCTCAGCTCGTGCAGCGCGAAAGTCTGCCTGCTTCCCATGTGCCTGGAGTTGGTTGCGTTTCCTGATGACGCTCTCACATCATGACAGTGATGCTGGCTTCCATCGGGGCAGCTCCTCCCGAGGATTAACTGCACCGCAGCCGATCACGCACAGACCACAGCTAAAAGGCAAGAGAAAATGATGTACTTTTCTTTTCTCCCCTCGTGAAGTCAGTGTAGGGCCAGACGACAGAAAACTGTCATTGCTACACACAAGCCCCCATCTTCAAAGAGCCCGACCACGCAGCACGCCAACCCCCCTTCCCCATCAGGTCCATGTTCAGCCCTCTGCAAGCTGGGTTCTTCGGCACTCAAGAAGATAAGTCTGTGAATAAATCACTGGGAGCACTCGTCGTTCTGATATTACCCCCGAGATACCACGCCGCCTGTCCCAAGACTGGCAGTCAGGGGTATTTACAGAAATCAGCCTGAATAAATCATCTGGCACCAGACACGTTATGAGCTGGATGCGAACCCCCACCCTCTCCTCCCTTTCAACCCACCCTCCCTGCAGAGCGCGGTAGATGAAATCTTATCACGGAAGTACGGCAGATAGCTCTGTGGCCAATCTAAATCTCACGCTGGTTGCTATCTCATGGTTCTTTTCCAAGCCAACCTTCTTTACATGGAGAGAACACAATCTTTCAGAGCAAATTATTTCGCCTTTCATGGCAAGTGACTATTTTAAAGTTCAAACTTCGCGCTCTTGAGAAAAAAGTAATTAATTGCAATGTGTAGACCTACATTCTATTTATGCTTATATATCATGCATGCACACACCCATGCATACATGTGGATGCATGTATACATGCATGCATGTATGTATGCGTGCATGCATTCCACACACACACACACACACAACACACACACACACACACACACATGCATACCACACACACACACACTCCAAATAAACAAAGGGTTACAAATTACACTTCTCCCGAATTTGGAAACCACGTCAAAAGAACTGAACAACCCTGGCTAAGAACATGGTCTGTCATTCTGAGAAGCCAAGACCACTGTCGACAAGACTTTGTTCTGTCCCAAAAACCCGAGCTATGAATGGATTACAGACAAACGGCAGATCGAAAGATTTAATCTTGAGAACCACCTCCTACCCGAAAAAGCCTTTAAAACAGTGTTTAGATGGCGTTGTCACATAAGGTCTCTCACACAACATGAACGGATGTCGCATCAAACCTGTTTACTGACAAGACTGGAGTCTGGTAAGTATATGCAGTCTTCAATAAGGAGAGGCTTCTACCTTCTTCTATTTAGCTTGTAATAAACAAAACATGCTTGGTTTCCCCATAACCAGACAGAAACTCCCTTTTCTCCAAAATACCAAACAGAAAATAATGAGAGTTCGTTTATCAAGGTCGGCACTCTCCCCAATAAATCACTTCCAAATATTTTCTTCCAGGCATATTCGTCCCCCTCCCCTACAACGTGTATTCTACTTCCGTGGGCATAACTGACAAAAAGCAGAAATTTCTTCTTTTTTTGTTGTGAAGTCTTCACTGTATACTTCAAACTTTCCCCAGAAAAAACGGTTTACTCCTGTGCATGTATAGTACGTGTTAAAATCGGATTGCTGTTTTACCATATATCTAAAAGTCAATGTCTGGTTCGTGGTCTGCTTTTTTTTTATATTATTATTATTTTTATCATTAATTCATGATAAATACACTACCCATCCAGTCGTTGATATGGCTTACAGAACCCCCCAGAGTCTTACTGTCTATAAGACCACAGCCAGCACTGCTACCAACATTTTCCGACACTTCACGGAACCGCGCGCGACAGCAACATCAAAAACAAGGGAAGTTCTAGATAACGAACAACCTGATGACTGTTAGCCTTACTAGATTGCTGGTCACGTCTCAATGACCCCCCAGACAGGGCTCATAAACCGCCACAGCTTTTGATGCCTCCCTTGTCACCGCCACCACATGGGAAGGAGGGAGCCTGGCCATCAGACAGACAACTACACCACCACTACACCAACAGCTGCTGTGCAGCGGAAAAGCCTCATCACACACTGACGCACGGCAGCAGTTGGGGGGAAAAAACCAAACCTGCGCTAGCCTAGCTGCACAAATCACTTCAGAACCTTGTGGGGGCCCACCTTGTCTGACAAATGATGCAGACGGCATGTAAGAGAACAGTCAGCGGGGGCTGCACTAACCCCCACCCCCCACCAAACCATCTTTTCTTCCTCCAAGTTGACGACGCCTCTCGGCAGGAAACAGCACTAGAACAATCAGGAGCAAAAAAGGAAAGGCGTACATTACATGTTTGAAGACAGACCTCACAAGTGAAACAGTAAGGGTCTGTTTCCCCCTACTCCCCGGACGACGAAAGCAGATCCGGCTGCGGTGGCGCTAATTAACTAACAACGCACAAAACACTCCATCGCCGGTTCCGACAATGTCTGAGAGCGAGAGCGAGAGAGCGTGCAGCAGGCCAGAACAACAATCATAACACAGGAGAAACTCAGAAGAAACTGGGTGAAACTTCCAGTAGGCTTACAGAGAGAGAGAGAGAGAGAGTCCCACCATCCAACTCACTGCCAGTGAATGAATGACACCTAGCCACAGCAGTCGGTGGTTGAGATCAGCCTGTTGATGGAAGATGATTTGGGGAGGTGGGGGTGGGAAATGGATGGTGTGTGTGTGTGTGTGTGTGTGTGTGTGTGTAGGGAGGGGGGGGGGGGGGGCAGGGGGAAGGTGGGGGCAAACTCCCAAGAAAGCTGGTGGAGTTGGTCTGAAGCCAACACAGCACCAAATACAAGCGCACAGGAACAACCATCCATCCCTTCTTAGTCCCCCATCTGCCTGTTGTAGTCATCATCAGGGGATGGGAAAAGGGCCCGTCCGGCAGTTCGCTTAGTACATCGTCACGGCACCGCTCATGCTATCATACATGATATGCAAACTTCAACAACCAGCCCACCGAGACACCACACAGGCTTGCTTTCACAGCGCTGAAAATAGTAAGCACGCGTGCTTTATTGTATTTATGATGGTACCAACATCACCAGCACCCCCATCTCCCTCTCTCTCTGCGCGCACGTGTGTGTGTGTGTGTGTGTGTGTGTGTGTGTGTGTGTGTGTGCGCGCGCGCGCGCGTGCGTGTGTGTGTGTGTGTGCGCGCGCACGCGTGTGTGTATAGCATGCTGTAAGAGCGTACATGTGCGTGTGTGCCTCTGTACATGACTGCACATAGTCAAGCATCCACGTAACTATAACGCATGGCAGCAATGACAAATCAAATACTCCATCCCTATGATGGATCATCGTCAAGAAAGGTATTCTGCAGTAACAACGGTCACAACATACAATGATACATATAACAACGGTCAGCCGCTTTAGTTTTCTTTCTTCTGGCGACCACAAGGGGGCGACAGACACTCCGTGCACTCGTAAAGTTCATCTCCAAATTATAGAACCACTAATGAAAAGGTTACTGATGCAGAACCACATGATGCGTTCTTGACATTTAACACACACGCGCGCGCGTGCACGCACACACACACACAGACACACATCCTCCCTCCCCACCCTCCAACATACCCCTCTCCCAAAAAACACAATCAACATGTGATTTTGAAATACTGTAATAAATCAACTGAAACCTCCACTGCTGTCAAAATTCTGCTGCTATCCACGAAAGCAATCTGCCGAACAGCTGGTCGTAGTCACTTTTTTTCCTGCCGCAAATAAATCAAAATTTACAAGCACGTACATCACTGCACAACACAACACACACACACACACTCTCTCTCTCTCTCCAACTTTATCAAGCTTTCCTTGTTAACAAAAACAAATCTAAGCCTTGATAAATTTGAGGGACCCCCCAGGCATGACAGGAGAAGTGGGGATTGAGAATATCTTAAGCATTGATGGGATAAATGAGTGTTTAGAGCAGGAGAGAGAGAGGGAGGGAGGGGGAGAAAGGGAAAACGGTGCAAGTCTACTGTTCTCGTCAGGTAGTGGTGCGAAGTGGGAGGAAGGGGAAGGGGGGGGGGGGGGGGGGGGAGGGAGGCAGAAGAGGGGGGGGGGGGGGAGTACTTTTTGGCATGGGGTTTTGGCAAAGAAAAGGAGGGAAAAGGGCAGAGGATCAAGATACAAAACAGTAGATCATGTGTCACGGAAGCTACAGACCTGTATTACCAATAAGTTATACTCTCACGGGTTTGAGCTTTCAAAAGAACAAATGCTAAGATGAACTGTTTTATTTAGATAAAAATAAAGAACTTTAAAAAGACCCAGAAAATAAGAATTCTATTTGAGGCATAAGGACAGACAATTGTCTAAGAAAATAAGAAGTCCATTCGAGACTTAACTGCAGACAACCTCAGCAGCGTCTCTGTCCATTCGTGCTGATGCCAGACAAGTCTCTGTTCCAGTCCCCCCCCCCCCCCCCCATCCAAGGAAGTGTCCTCGAGTGACAATCGTTCCATATAATATACGCCAAACCACCTTTTATTGAGAAAAATAACAAAACAAAACGAACGGCTACCTCAACAAAAAATCATGTATCATACCCCCCCCCCCCTCCAACACACAAAAAATGATACACTTACAAAATGCATTCAGTGAAAGAACATGGTAAAGTATAGCTGGTATAAAGCACTGGTATAGGTCTGTACCTTCAGTGAGAAACGAAAACAAAATCATGCATGCTATATAAACGCTTCCTAGGATAACCTAAACACATTAAGGTTTCCGTTTGGCCAAGAGCAATCAGCTTAGTACTCAGCATTAACCAAAGCAACCCTGGGTCTTGAAGGTCCGGATAAGAAATCACCTACCACAAGCACGCACGCACGCACACACACACACACACATACGCACACACACACACATACGCACACACACACACACACTCAACACAACGCACTTTCAATGAATGATCCTCTGGGTGGTCTCTCAACTAAAGACTTTTGTCAGTGTCAGTACTTACACTTGAAAACCAGTCCCTCAAATCCAGCTAGGGTAGGCCTACTAGGCTATACTACAGCGTGAAGTACTTACTGTAAGGACTGGTTTGGTGGTTACACTACAGTCTACAGCCTGAAGTGAAGGAGAGGGCAATAAATAAATAAATACCTGACTGCTTAGCCTGCCACCACTGCCAATATCTGACTTACTGACTGACTAAAAGCTGTACATCATACCATGTACTTTGGTATACATCACTCAATGTACTTTTGTCTACATCACTCAATGCACTTTTGTCTACATCACTCAGTGTAAGTTGGTATACTTATGTCACTCAGTGTGTTCTGGTGTACATCAGACAACATACTTTTGGAATACATCACGTGATGTACTTTGGTATGCATAACATTATGTACTTTTGAATCACCATGCCATGTACTTTTGGTATACATCATGCGATGTACTTGGCTATGCATCATTCGATTTATTTTTATATATATACACCACATGACGCACTTTTGTACACTATATACATCACGCTTTGAACTTTGGTATAAATGTGACATGGTTTTTGTACATTACACATGACAGTACTTTGCAATGGATCATGTGATGTGCCTTTAGTACATTGCACAATGACAGTACTTTGCAATGGATCATGTGATGTGCCTTTTGTACATTGCACGATGACAGTACTCTGCAATGAAATCATGGGATGTGCCTTTTGTACATTACACGATGACAGTACTTTGCAATGAAATCATGTGATGTGCCTTTTGTGTAACCACCCGAAGCATACATTATCATCACATGACCTTTTGTCTACATTACCCAACATCCTCTGTGTGTACATCACGTTTTGTAATTATGCACAGCACATGTCATGTACGTTTGTATTCATACAAACCATATAACATATTTTCGTGGTTGTCCACTGACGTGTGAAATGAAAAAGTCCATGGATCCCTCATTACTGGTGAACTGTAGTGTAGTGTTGAGCAAAAAAATGAGTCCACCATGATGATTTCCGTTGCTGGTGTCAATTTATAATCATGGATCTTACTTATCGAGGTCAAAAATGTAATTAATCCACTATTTCAAACAAGAGAGAGAGGGAGAGTGAGAGCGAGAGAGATGAGAAAACGAGCGAGAGAAAGAGAAGGGGAGGGGAGGAGACCGGAAGATGGGGTGGGCAGGAGTGTTGAGGTAAAGAGGGCGGGGTAGGGGGGTTGGGGGGGAAGGGGGGAGGGGGGTGCAAGAGCAAGAAGTGCAGGGCAATGGGAGCTATACTAGGCTATCAGTAGCCCCGATAAGAGCCATATGGCTGGTGGTCTGACTGTAAAAACAGGTGAACCATTAGGTTTTAAACCCCGTGCAGGTCACAAATACTTCACTTCATACCACTCATCACACAACACTCTCCCTCTCTGTCACTAGTGTCAGTCTGTTCAGTCAGTCTTCCATACAGGTGTGCATGTAAAACTTGGTGTGCGTGTGTGTGTGGTTCTGTGCGTGTATACATGTGTGAGTGTGCTCGTGAAAAGTGTGCATGTTTATATCTGTTTACATACATACATGCTTTTTTATTTATTTATTTAATTTATTTAATTCGTTTATATCGAGGATAATGGAATAAGCACTTATGTGCGTGTGTGTGTGTGTGTGCGCGCGCGTGCGTGCACGCATGTGCATGAGTGTGTACATGTATGCGTACATGCAGACACACACATGAATGTATGTATATACATGCATGTGCACGAGCATATTTGTATGTACAAGATTGCATTTGGTTCTTTAACTGGAGGATCTCTGGATTTATGCCAGTGCTTACTTCTTTCGAGACAAGTCTTGCACAACAGCTGTGCTGTACATCTACTGATCAAGAATCATATCCATCACAGTCACACCATGAATCATTACAGCAATATGTGTGTGTGTGTGTGTGTGTGTGTGTGTGTGTGTGTGGTGTGTGTGTGTGTGTGTGTGTGTGTGTGTGTGTGTGTGTGTGTGTGGTTACTTGGGAGGGGGAGGGGACTAAACACAGAGCCAAGGGCTAAAGTTAACAACATAATAAACGTTTAACAAGAATTATGAGTATCATGGTCCCTATTTCCATGTTGTGCCCACAGCAAATATATTCACGCGACTGTAATGGACTTAAGGCAGAGAGAATAATATTAATTACAGAGGACGTTGCCCTAATGTTTTGCTCAACCCTACATTGCTTTCCTTGTGATTTTCCTACTTTTTGTTTGTTGTTAGCCTCAAGTAACTCATTCATCTATTCATATCATGTTTATAGTCCACCAACCACAGGGACTTCACTGTATCAGTGACGACACCACATGGCTTCAGTGAAGAGAAAAGTGAAGTCCAAATTTCTCGCTCTCACACACACCCAGTAAAATCAGAGAACTAAAATGCCATTGCCTTAATCAGTTAATACATTAGATTTTCTTTCCAATCAATGGTATAATCAATTTTTTAAATCCCAACAACACTGCACCCCCACCCCCTCAAAAACTCACACAAACAAAATCTTTCATTTCTTTCATAAACAATTAAAATAGTGTGGTGTGGAACATCAGTAAACAGGGTCTTCATACTAATCACAGTATCTGCAGAGTATAGTAGCAGAGCTCATGGAATTCTATATCTAGTTAAAGCAACTTCTTGAAGTATATGATGACAGACTTTTCAACCAGCAATGGACTCAGGCACACAGCCAGAATCACAACTTTTGTTCACAGCACTTCTCACAATTCATTACATGACCACAACAAATTTTGTGCAAGCAGACATGTTCCAAAATATTCTGCTGTGCACAACAGTCCTCATCCCATGGTGTTACAATATATCTCTTAACAGACTGTACAAAGGACTATTCTCAAGACATCATCTTTATTCATATTTCTGTAATGTTAAGGGCATAATTATTAGCATCCGCAAAGCAGGTCAGAATAAAATAAATCCAGCATGATTCTCACTCCTCAGTCTTTTTCTCTGTGTGTAGCTCAGCCACTGTCAATGTATTACAGAGGTACATGTGTAAGGCTTTGTTGAATTTGGCACACAGTGGAAAGCAATTTCCCCACTGTCAGTAGATCCTCCATTTTCTCAAGAGTCTGTTTATTCCCACCTTTGAGCCAAAGGGTTATTTCACCTCTCTGTTGATGAGACCTTTTTTGTTGTTGCTGTTGTTGTCTCTCTTTCTTTGTTGCTGACTAAGTAGCTTGGCTCCAGGCTGTAATTGCCAGATCTGATAAGAGAAAAACTCCCTTGTATGTTTACAATCTGCCCGTTAGAGCTCTTTGTGTGACTGTCATGGACCAAGCTTCCTCTTAGTTAAGATAGCTTCCAGACAAGACTTTTTTTTCTGCACACAGAAGTTTCAACTGTCATGTAAGCATTTATCTCTGTCAGAGAATTTTACGTGGATGTACACAACCCCCTCACAATAAAACTTTATAAATGCATTCCTACTCTATTCACTGCCATTATGGCCTCTCATTACTATTTTTTCAATCTAAATACATAACAATAACCCATCAGTTTCTATCTTTTATCTAAGTCTCTTTTTCATTTTACATCCCCCCCCCCCACACACACACACACAAACTAATATCACTTAATGTGAATAGATGTTAAATTGAAGAACAACAACAACAACAGCAAAACCCTGACTGAGAATACAAGAGAAACAGTCATTTTGCAGTAAACTTTCAAGTCAGCACACACAACTAATATAAGTTTAGTACGACTGTCTGCAGCTGTGCTTGGATGCAGCTACTACAGCTCAAACCACTATTATATCTCAGCTGCTTCTTCCCTCCCACACCTCCCCTGACAGCCAGGGTCTGCTGATGGTGGCTGCCAGCTGTCAGAATAGGCCCTATTTTGGGTGTACATACACACCACTGATTTCTACATTGGAGTACTACTACTACCACCACCACCATCCCAGGTTCCCTCATCCACAACATGCCAGACAGTTGATGTATGGGTACAGTGTGACTTCCACAGCCACCCTCTCACTCACAGTCACTGAAAATGATCTGTTGTGAAACAAAACTATCATTGCTAACATCAGATGGCTTGTCTTTCACCATTAATCATATTACTGTTGTTCCTTCTTTTCTGACAAACTTGATGACTGCATTGCAGCTTGTTCTTACACATCAGCTCCTGATTTTCTTAAGGTCAGATATACAGAAGATATTTCTGAATCAAAATCATGATAAACTTGTGATTAACTTTACGAGTGGATATTGTAGAGTTGTAAAAAAATCACCAAGAACTCATAAAAATATGTGAACTTAGACTCTTCAAGTACCGGTTGCCATGGAAACAGTTCAAGGTGGACATTTAAAGGTTCTGAAAAAAATAATGATTTTTTTTTTTTTTAAAACAAACCCTGCAGTGTCTGGCTTTGATTATCACCCCCCCCCCCCCCCCCCCCCAAAAAAAAAAAAAACACCCAAAAAAACCCAACCCCAAACAAACAAAAAAACCAACAACCAACCCTCCCTTCAAGAACTGATGGTATTTTGACTACTTTGAGTCGCTACAAATAAGGTGAAGGATGACACATATTAAAGAAATATTGATTCCAAAATCTTTCTTTTGCATAGTTACTGAGAGAGATCAGCATTTAAAAATCTCTAATGCTTTTTTTTTTTGGGGGGGGGGGGGTGTAAGAAAGGGGGGTGGGTGGGTGGATAGGACAGTTTACTTGTTAGAACAGATATTTTCCAAAAATAAACAGCCACTGGATCCTTTCTTCCCCTAAACAAATCCCAGTCATGGGAACAGATCTTTCACCAAAAAACAGTCATCAGAACATAATTTTCCTCTCCAAAATAAACAGTCACTGGAACATGTTTTCTTTCCAAATCAAAAGCATAAGTCTTTAGCTTTGGGACATTGCCTCTGCAAACTAAACCATCCTGAACAAACATACATTCTTGTAAACCCTGACTTGCATGTACACAACAGTCTCCCAGTTTACCCATCAATCAATCAATCATGATGCTTACAGCCCTGTGGACAGAGTAGGCCACATCAGGAAAGTCACCTAGTTAATAATGAAAGCTTACATTAAACACCCTGCTGCTAATGGATACCAGCTCTCTGTGGGGACAGGGTAGATAAAGTAGCAAGGTAGAAGAGATCTAGACAGAGGCTACCCTCATAGAGCTAGGCTACACCCCCCTCCAAAGATCAGCAGTTTATAATGTTCAACAGACTGACTTGGCCAACTTCTGACTTTCCCTTTACTTTCTTGAGGAGGTTGCACTACATTTTTAGGGCAGTTTTTGTCATGGGTAAGTTGTACCTGGTGGACCCCATCCCTCTCTAACAACTAGCCACCAACATGAAATACTCAGGTTCTAGGACTCACTTTAACCATAGCTGGACCTTCTTTCTTATTTTAAGTTAGCACTTTACTTCCCAGTAAATAGGTTACAAATGACCCCTTCTTGTTTTCTTCCTTCTTCATCTGTTGGTCAACCAGATACAGCCATACTCTGACTTCAGAGGAACAAGGAATGTGAAACCTGTCATAATGACACACTGTAACCCATCAGTCACCGTTCTTGTCAGCCAACCATTATGACCCAAGCTATCAGGCTGCACTGGAAGCCAGGCTATCAGAATGCAAACATGCGAAGCAAATGTACTGCTACTGCTGGTGGTGAGTGGCTGGCAGGCTGGCAAGCTGTATCTCCTCTGTACAGCCAGTGCCATTCATGTAACAGTAATCACAGTAATGTCTTCCAGCACTGACGTCATACTTGTGGCCTATTCACTGCCTGCTGATTACACCTGGTTGAGAAGATGAGGTCCACTCCTGGAATGTATGGTGGGGTGCCAGCTGTCAAAAGTTTTCACAGTTTTCTTTTGTTTGTTAAATTGACAACAGAAAGCTAGATAACAAATTTGATTTACAGGCAGACAGAGAAAACAATGGGAAGACAATACTAGACAGTGTACTGGTTTTAAGTATTAAAAAAAAATATTAAAAAAACTTGCTACGGAAAGCTAAAAATTGCAAGGAGTGGAGGAAGTTGGTTGCAAAATCGTCAGTGATGCCCCAGTGGTCTACAAGACAATGGGATAGGCGAGTGAGAGTGAGAGAGTTTATCTTCATGTTTTAAGACCTATGGCTAAGACAAATCAACACATTAAAATTGTGCAACTATTGATACCACACCCAAATTACCTTTCAAAGATATGCTGCTTTTCATTTTATTCTGGTGGTCAACACAAAATTATTTTAAAAAAACAAACCATTTTTGAAGCACGTGTATCATATATCACATGCCTCTTTCTCATGCCTAAAATGTGTGCCTCATCAGTATACATTGCAAAAGTCACACCAGCTTTCCATTTCTAGCGCTCATATTGAAGTAATGGTCAGACCTAAAATGTCATTTTCACCTTGTAAGCATGCCCAATCGAAAGACAAAATCTCTACAAATGAATAGAATACTGAAAGTCTGACTTTTGGGTCTCAAAATAGTTGATTTTGGAACTTGCTTTTTAAGGCATTAGTTTAGAGACATTATGTACAAATGCTTCAGTAAGTATGGAAAACTTTACATGGCTGTAAACCTAGACTACAAGAAATTCATCATGACTACTTTCATAAAGAAACATTCCTTGCATTGACAATGATTACTTCTCCAACTTTTCATAATGAATACCAGAATGTGCAGACTTTGGCACAAGAAACGCAACAAATAAATGAATAAACAAACATGAATATGATTATCAGACTTTATAAAGATCTCCATAGGATTACATGATGTATAATGATCCATGTTAGACTCACTTCTTCTGAAGTTGTCCTTTTTGTGTATCATCTCTTTTCTTTTCTCCCCACACAACTCCCACTTCCCTACCCAGTCTTCCCCCCCCCCCCCAGTCCTCAGAAAAAATTCTTAGTACTCACTTCAGTATTGTACTGACTAAATCTACATGATTTCACTACATAAAAGACCTTTTTTTTCTTCTTAAGTTCATTCAGTAAAACTGGGGTTTGGGCTTTTTTCTCTCAATAGACTACAACTAAAACCCCTATCTCGCTGCCAGAAGCAACTCCTTTGCAGCTAACTATGTGATTACACAGTGCATGTCAAACATAGGCATTTGATCTAAAAAAATAAAAAATAAAAATAAAAGGCTTGAACAAACACAGAAAGAGCTGAAATGCTTTGATCACCACCACCTGCAGCCTACAGAGAGAAAAAAGAAACGAGATGTGCAGTCAACTGAGTGTATCCACTCAAATCACAGGCCTGGCTTTTGCATTAGCGCTTCTTCCATAGTTGGATGGGAGACTGTATTGTTCACTCGGGTGCCAATAAGTTGAATAACATCAGCATGCACATGTGCATGTGTTCATAATTATATGCATGCGAGCGCATGCACGCACACACACACATGCTGTCTAATATAACTTTTTAGTAAATAGACGTTAAAACGAAAACACACACACATGCCTTTCAAAATCACAGTGGCAAGAGAAACAAACACACACACACACACATGCATGCACTATCAAACAAATAAACATACAGCACCCCCCAAAAAACAAACAAAAAAACCAAAAAAATGTACACAAAACTCAACATAGCACAGGAACCAGGCCAGGAGGATTATCTCACCTCCCCATCAGCTGCTCTCAAAGCAACAAGCACAGGCACCTGACAGCACCAACCTATCAGGGCTTATCTTGCTTTGGGTCCATGCCTCTCTCCTCCATTCCTCAAAAGTTCAGATACATATGGGGAGGAGGGGGTGTGTGGAGGGGAGGGGGAGGGACTGGGGGTTGGGGGTGGGGAGTGACACACCTCTGGCACCTGATCAAAAAAGCCTTCCAGATCTGGAAAGACTATCTCCCCACTAGTCAGCGTAAGGCTGGCACTGTAGCATTACATACATGTAGTTATTTCACACACACACATGCAAACACACACACACACAAATATATAATGCAAACACACACACACACACACACACACACACACACACACACACACAGCCCATGTACTAGATGTAGACAGATCTATCCTTGCTGACATCAGGATTCTCACCTACCATCTGAGAGTGGTGCTGACACCAGCATTACTTCTTCATCTAGCTTCTGATAACTGGCTGTTTTCCCCTCTGTAGCTGATGTTTTGAATTCCAATGCTTTCTTTTTCTCTCAGTCAGCCAGTTCGTCATATGTGTGTGCATGGGTGCACAGACACACACACAAGATGATATAAAGATACAGACACACAAGCAAAGAATGATGGAGAGGAAGAGACTGAGAAAGAGAGACACTGACAGAGAGCGGGACAAACTGGTATAGATCTAGAGGCAGACACTAACGGAGAGAGGGAGACAAAAAGCATTCATGAATAAACTATGGAAAAGAATAAAAACGTGATAGAATGAGCAACCCTCGACTTTGCACTGAGACAGACAGACATACAAAAGACAGGGTTCTGAAATCTAGACAAAGACAGACACAGAGAAGAGACAGAATAACCAAAGAACTAAATACTGCAGCCAGAGGGTTAAATCAAAATTAACCTGAAGGCCATGAACAAATCAACTCTAAATCCTTCATTTATCAACTCTCATCCAACCCTTTTAAGCAGAGGGTAGCTACAGTCATCTGAGTTCTTCAGTTCCACATCGTCTGCTTCCAACAGCACATCAGAGATACACCTGTGTCAGTGTGTACTTTCTGTCTGCCTGGTAATGTATACTGATCTGCTGGATGGCCCAACAAGAAACTTCAGGCAGCAGTCAGTCAGGTCAATGATGACATAGATCTTAGTTGTTTCCATGTTGTTGTCAAGAATGACTCATGCATGCATGAGCGAGTGTGCATGTACAGCCCCTAAAAGTGATGGATGTATCATATGTGTGTGTATCTTGTGATTACATCAAGATCCCTGAACGAACTGGCACCTTGTCCTTAAACCTGGATAACTTGTGTGTGTGTGTGTGTGTGTGTGCGTGTGCGTGCGTGCGTGTGTGCGTGGTGTGTGTGCATGTGTGTGTGTGCACATGCATGCACCCAAATGAATTTATATATATATACATACATACATGCATATATATATATATATATATATATATATGACGTATAGCCTCTTTAAAAACAGTATCCACACCAGAATCTGGTTTTAATACTTAGGCTAAAAGAAAACAATACTATGCATAGAAATTAGTAGGAGCACAATACTATATAATTTTAAACATATGACATGATATATTCATTCAACATTGATGAATATATCCAACAGTGACAGTATAAACACTTTGATATGTGACGACATGTCTTATTTGTCATATAGAGTCTTTTGAGGCTGTTTTGGCATGGGTAAACCAAATGCTTTGTATAGGAAAAAAATAAAAGAAAGAACAAATGAATGGATGAATGAATGAAACAAAGAAAGAAAAGGAAAGAAAAAACAAAACATGATACACAAAAAAAGAAGACACATAACATTACAAAACTAAAACAAACACACACAACAGCATGTCAACGCCAACAAGAACAACATCACAAACAAACATAGCAAAGAACAACCCCCAAACTATTACAACCACCACCTTGATACAGCTTCCATGATCAGTTGGGCCAGATATACAGCATTCATGAATAAATAACTCCCCAAATTGCATTGAAGATCATGGAGAGCGGCCAACACCCCAGTCACCTGAGAGTTAGACTGGAGATCTACACATCAATAACTATCGCATACCAAGGTCCCCTGGGCCAGTTGTACAGAATACCTCTACTGTCTAACGTCTCTGGGGGGAGGGGTAAGGGAGAATGCTGGGATGGGGGAGGGTGTGGGGGACTCAAGAGATTTGGGGAGGAGAGGAGTGGCGGGAGACACTAAAGGTTGGAAAGTCGAATTGGACTTGGAAACAGGAGCTGGGAGAGGGTTGTGGTGGGTGTGGTGGGAAAGTCAGAATTCAGCTGGTGGTATGATTGATCTGTGACTTGTGACATGACCGTGATTGTGACAAGTCTCCACAGAGAAGAAGTTAACCAGAAAAAAAAAGTTTGAAGCAAAATTGGTCAGTCACGTGACTTGAATAACAAACTCTATTGTGGCAATGGAATGTCAGTAGGAAAGAAAAGGGGGGCAGTATTTTATTCTCTTAGGCCTAGGGCAGTAGCCTAGGTGTGTGTGGTGTGCTGTACAATGTACACAAGCCGCGCATGCGAGCATGTGTGTGTAATATGTGCACACATGTATGTCTATATTTATGCATGTGACTACCAACAATCAATGATTTTATAAATGACTATCACAGTATCAGTAATCAATGATACTGGAATATATCAGATGAGACTGAGACTTAACAGTATTATGTTAACTTATGATGGAGCTCAAGGTTTAGCCCACATAATAAAATGCTTTCCCCTGTCATATCAATATTATGACAGTATTATGAAACAACTACTTTTTATTACTTACTCTCTGATTGAATTTTCAATATTTTGTTTAAGTATGTTTGGTTTATGGAGTGTGCGTTTTGGGTTTTTTCTTTCTTTTGTTTATTTGGTGGGTGTGTTTGTCTATTCTTGTTTTGTTTTCATATTACTTGTTCTGGGAATATGGAAAAAGTGTGAGATCATATGTACATGTGAACAAATATTTTGATACTTACCCCAACCTCCCTCACTTTTGTTCAATATCTGAGATTATCTCACTTGCTCATTCACTCATCAAGCAAACATAAAATGCACTCATAGCACATGTGCATGCACATACACATACAATAACACATACACAAGCATTGTGAATGTGAGTACACACACACACACACACACACACACACACACACACACACACACACACACCATGAAACCAATTCTTGAACTGAGTGTAAGATCTCTCTCTATCTCTCTCACACACTCACACACAAACATGCATGCATACACACCCATACACACGCACACATGCATGCATACACACACAAGCACGCATACACAAAGACACACACACACATACAAACATGCGCACCACATACACACACACACACACACACTCTCTCTCTCTCTCACACACACACATACATGTTTGTATTACAAGTGACAAAATACAAATTTTCAGTCACACACAAGCATCTGCTTTTCTTCTTTTTCCCCCGTCTCCCTTCGTCTAATATCACTGATAGAGAAAAGACGTAAAATGTAAAGAACAAATGAACACATACCACAGAGGCTAGCAGTTATACTCACATGGGTCAAGATTACAGCAGGCAAGCATAAGTGTCACAAAGCAATCTCTGTGAGCCCCTTGAGAGAGATTACACAGTCCCAAATCAACAAATCACAAGAGAGACAACACAATGCACTTGAGCCGCACCAAAATCCTCCCTGCCTGACGACAACAAATGGCAGTGTTTGTACTTCAACACTTCAGGCTGACCTGTCAACACTGTTTGCATACTTCTCCCTCCCTCATCTACTCCACAGCAGCTCCAGCCAAACCAAAAGAACAAAAAAATCACCAAAAAGATTCCAATTTGTGCCTACAGCTAAAATGTTTGAACAGAAACTTTTGATATTTTGAATTCAGCAATCACATAATAAAGTATTTTTACATCCAAGTACGAAAACCCCAAAACTCAAACATGCAGATTATCAGGTAGAAAATCAGCTATCATATCCAAAAGCAATGAATCAGTATATATATGAATCTGTCAAAAAAGTATCATTGAAGATAGTGTTACAGTTAGCCAGTTGTTGTTTTCACTTTCTCACATTGAGCACTTTTTCACATTGAACATTTGTTTTCACTTTCTCACATTGAAGGCTGCTTATCCTCTGTTTCGATCTCCAGAATGTAGGCCTAATGACTGTCCTTCAATGATAAAGAAGGCTCTGATGGCACTTTCACTGATGGCAAAGTAAAGCTTACTTGTAATCCCTTCAAGCTGTGACTGTGAGCAAGACACAGTTGCCCGTGGGTGTTGGGGGTGTGTGACTGTGTTAAGGGGCTTTGGTCAGCCTATAAAACACTCGGGGCCACCAACAAATTGGACCTGTCTCTACCAGTGAAGTGCTCATCTATCTCCTGTCAGTTTTGCCATTCCAATATCATACATCAATGACATGCATGGCCCTGGAGTTATGGCAATTTCTAGATGTAAAACTTTCTAATGAAAAATACAGTAGGTTTGGAGGGGTGGGTGTCTTAATTTGATTAGTTGAAAGGCCATTACCTTCATGTGTGCACTCTATCAATCTAGTCTCTGGCTTATAAAATCAAAACAAAAAGCATGCACATTGACTGTACTCAACAGCGCTTCTTGTATCCAGTGATAAATACAGACCACGACTGTCTAACATCTATACACAAAAAAGGCACAATCATACATTTTCTATTGTTCATGCTCAGACCAAGCTTTACGTAGTAGGTTAGTATTCTTCATCCTCATGATGAAGGACATGCACAAGTACTGAATTTTCCATTTCCTCAGGCAATTATTTTCTTTATCAACTGTATACTGCACACAAAAGAACAAGCTTTCTCTTTCTGTCTTTCACACAGCACAACAGATCACATGGGGCACAGCATCACAGACCCAGAGCTGCCAGCCTGATGAAGATGATGGTTGCACAGCAACAGCAACATAAGATGACAACAATGCCACTAACACCCCACCCACCACCACCACCACCTGCCTTTCTCCCTTCCCAATCCCCTCTCCACCTTCTCTCCTGCTTCTCTGCCACTCTAGTCTTAGGAATTCACTTATTGTCTGGGCCCAGGGAGCAAAGCTGAGTCCTCAAATGATTGGTCCTGAGGGCTGATGAGGTCCTGCCTTCCCTCATCTGATCACCTTTTACCTCCCTTATTCCTTTCTTTCATTTCCTCCATATCCTTTCATCTGTCTCAAACAGGATGAGTCCTTTACACTTTCTCATGTAACAGCTCTTTGACTGTTGTAAGTAGCAAATGTACTTGAAGTGTACATACAATCTCTCCCCCCCCCCCCCCCCCCCCAAAAAAAAACAACAACAAAAAAACACCCCAATTTACGAGCTAGGCGATTTCCATGGAACAGATCAATATTCAGGACAGAAGGGAAAGTGAGAAGCCCCAAAGAGTAATGGGAGAGAGTCATGCTAAGAGGATGTTAAGAATAGATAGTGGCAAAGCAAGTGATTGTAAATTTGGAGAAGGGAGCTCTTGGAGGAGGAGGAGGAGGAGGAGGAGGAAGAGGAGGAGGAGGAGGAGGAGGGCATGCAAGGAGGAAAATGGGGGAAGGGGAAATCTACATTTCAATGGCAAAAGTCTTGAGAAATGTAAAAACTTCAATATTGGAGAAATCTTAGCAAAAACTCACTATGAAGGCCAACGGAAAGAAATGGGTTTTTTTTTGTTTGTTTAAAAAGAAAAGTACATAACTACTAGATTTAAATTCTTTTTATTTAGTTTTAACCACATGCACATCAGGTTATTTACTCCTTATACTATTACAGCATCAGCCATCCCTTTGCAATTGTAATTTCAGAGCAGGTTATGTTCAATCATGGTGAAAGGCAACGTGTTGTAGTGGGATCAGACTTTAAAAGATTTTATAATAAGATGAGGGAGGTAGAAACTGAAAGTGAGCCACAATGCACAAGTCTATTACTGTATTAGGGTGTGTACAAAAAGAAAATAACTGACACAGTGACAGATCTAAACCTATTTTGAAGAACAACTCAACAAAATCTACTCTGTAACTTTTATGTAACATGAGAAGAATTACACAGAAGAGCCAGTTTAAGGCAGATTTCTCTGGGGCTGCTCTCCCTAGGGAGAGTGTATCATCACAATAGCAGTGCTAACCATATAATATAATACACACACACACATACAAATTAAGACAGAATTTGTCAGGGATAACTCTTACTGCAATGGGTTCTTTAATGTGCACTGAATATATGTGTTGCACACAGGACCTCAGTTTATCATCATCTCACCTGAAAGACTAGCATAAAAATCATCACTCAAGGACTACCAACTTGTCAATGAGAGAAAGCTCTGGCACAAACATGGGTCCATTATCCAACCAGCACTCCTCACTTTCTAGGCAGGTGAGTTACTGCTGGACCACCAATCCACAGAAATCCATGTGCCAGGACAAATTGTTACTAGTTATACTACTCAGCTGTTCCTAGTACCATCTGCACTCTTAACCCTGACAGGCATTTGATCTCTCATATCATACAGGTCTGTGATATGAGCTGGTCTTTTGTGTAACTAAATGGTGTGTATCGTGTGTTGTGCATGTGCCACAGGTGTGAATAAGTCATTGTATACATGCGCGTGTGTGTGTATGACAGTTGATGGTATACGAAGTGTATAATGCCAATAATGGCATTTCATAGAGTACATTGTGATGGTATTTATGGTCTGTATGATTTCGCTATAATGTGGGTGCATGTGTGTGTGCATGTGCCCGCCTGCATGTGCATGCATGCCTGTGTGTGTGTGTGTGTGTGGCTTTAGCTGATCTGACTTTCTGTCATTCATTTCTTTTCATTCAACAAATGTGAAATGATTCATGAAACAGGAAAAACAAGCCATGTGAACAAAGCCTGTAATTTCTGTATGGTTCAATAAAGTATTATCATTAAGAAATTTGTTTTTAGGTAGATGGCTTGATGAAAAAAAAGCAAATGCATTGCTTATTCAATGTACCATCTGGAAATAAAAATTTGACTTGACTTGACTTGACTTAAGATCCATATTTCATTTATTTGATTCTGATTTGATATGTGTTGGGATCTGCGATATCTATGTGGCCAAGATGTCACTGCTACTTGCTTAACCATGACTTGACTGTGGGCCTAATCACAACTTCAGCTTGGTGCAGCGTAACCCCAAAACAGACCACTCTGGCTGTCAAGTTCAATGTTCAAACTACACATGTGTATGTTCCATCTTAATCTCTGATGGCCTGTTTCTTACTGACTGAACACAATCTTGTACAGAAAGAAAAAAGACCACTTCTGTCACCGAGTAAGTCAAGAAAAAACTTTAAAAGTGCTTCAGCTGAATACACACTGTGTGCTGTTGTATCTCATATAAATTTCAATACTTTAAAATGTCATGCAATACACACACACAGTGATGCATGCACACCATGACTGATGCACTAAAATATATATATTTTTTTTATTAAACCACAATGCCCCCATATTTTACAAGAATGTCCCTATTAACCAGCAATGTACTATGTAGGTAATTAATTAATCATAGCAAAAGCAATTATAAGAAAAGCCAATAGAAACATGATTAAAATTAATAAAACTAAACAACAACCAAAAAACATGCCCACACAAAAAAAGACACATAACCTGCTATCATAGCTATAGGCTGTATAGCCAACACTGACAACAGCCAAAAGCAGTGGTTGTATTACTAAACAATGATAAAGATAATACTTGAACACATGATTTCTGCTCATCTACCAACACAAAGTCACCTACTGCCAATGGCTAAACCAACAATGTAAAAGATCAAAGGTTCACAGTCTAGACTACTGATTTCAAAATCTGGGCAATTCCCTTGCAAAACACAAGTTCTGTATTGACTTTAACTAGTTTAAGCACTTTTCTCTGTTTCTGGTCCATCGATCTGAGTGGCCTCCCTATCTCTCTTCACCAGGGGCCTTCTTCTGGCACTTTTGGATCCGGCCTCGGGACATGTTTGTTTCAGGCCTAGGATTTTCCTCTCCTGTTTCGTTTCATAGCTGTCCCTGCTTTTCAACAGCCGAGGTCCAATCGCCCTGCCAGGGTGTATGGCCTGTATGTGTGTGTGTATGTGTGTGTGTTTGTGTGTGTGTGTGTTGTGTGTGTGTGTGTGTACATTTGGACTTGTTAGAACTATTGCTTGCTGTTGGTTTAATGACTGTAACAATGAGTTGAGTGCAAGCGCTTTGATTTGTCTGTGCAAGATACAGTGCTATATAACTTCCATTTATTATTATTATTTTCAAACACACACACACACACGTACACACACACATGCGCACGCCTGATATCACTATTTAGTGGAAGGACGTTAAACTGAAAAACTACATGTGCACGCTCTCACTCTCTCTCTCTCTCTCCTCTCTCTCTCTCTTCTCTCTCTCTCTCTCTCTCTCTCTCTCTCTCTCACACAGTCACACACAAACACAAACCACCACCATCACATTTTATAAACTAACCAACCAACTGACCAAATAAACCCAAGCAAACCAAACCTTTTTTTAAAAATAAGAGTACCAAAAAAAAAAAAAAAAGGTTTTCTGTGTAATATGTTTGCAAGAAAAGGGGAGACAGCAAAAGGAAAAGTGCTGCACTATATAATTTAAAGTAAATTATTATTGTGCAGAATCGTGGAGAGGTGTGTAGTAAAACGAGAACACAGCCATGTTGTATCATTACATCGACTTACATGATTCCAAATGGTTGTCGACACAAACATACCCAGCATGCAATCTATAGACTATACCCAAATAAGTTGGACTGAAAGTGCTGAGCAGTAGATCTGTAAAATCTCCTACATCAAAATGCAAAGCACAAACCCTCTAACATTTTTCCTTATCTCCCATGCCTCTTATAAGGTCATGTCAAAGCCTTCAGAAGTTCAGAGCTTGGTGATTCATAAAGGACTGTCAATCATCATATCACTGGAGCCATGGAGGGATGTGGTGATGGTCACTTTACTTACCTAAGTTACTTACCAGAGGAACTAGGAAGTGTGTCAGTCACTGAGTCTTTTTTCTATTCAATTATTATTATTTTCAGACACTTCCACAACTATGCTATTAGGCCCTAACTAATTAAGTAATTATAGTTTAAAATATTAATATTTTTAAGTGCTGTTGTTGTTTGAGGGGTTTCACTGATTTTGATAATGTCCTGCATACCCTGGACAGGCACAGGAGAAGAAGCCCTTATGACATTATGTATAATTAACAATGAAGTAGCACCAGAAATTTAAAAAAAAAACAAAGCAAAGATTTGCATCAGCCTTGAATTTCTGATTAAAAGTTTTACTTGACGACACCCGGTTTCGGTGAACTCATTTTGTAGGCAAGTGGCTGCTTATTGGAATGAGGGGTTTCTCCATCACCTTGCCCTGTTACTATAGTAACAAAACAGCCCTTTTTACAATCTGTGGGACTGGAAAAGGAACCACTGCATGTAGAGTGTACCCTAGTAGTGCAATGTGCAAGAAGTGATTATAGCCATGTGAAAACGAAACAGTTTTGAGGAGGCTTTTAAGAATAAATAACAACAACAAAATGACAAAACGAGCATACCCGTCGCTCATGTTGGCTGTTCAAAAGTTCATCTCCTTCACAATATTCTATTCTGTAACAAACAACACTCGTTTCCTCTTTCCTCTTTTCTCTTCTCAACTTGTTTTCCCCTCGGACAACCATGAGCGGAAGTACAGAGACTGATGGGATTGGTTTTTATCTCGCTGATTCTCGCCATTCTTCAGAAAGCTTTTGTCTTCCATACCTCGTACCTATTCACTTATTTTTCTTGTCAGTTTCTCCTTAATTTTACACGATTGATCCCAACTACGGCGTCGATCTTAACCCTGGGCTAACGATGGCAGCGGCAACGTTGTCACCAGGCCCATCGGGATCAGGTACAGTGCCACTTATTAATGAAATGCAAACGAAGCACTCCCTTTCCTCTGTTCTGTGTGCATCATAATTTCTGTTTGTTACTGGGGATTCTGCTACTCAGGAATTGCTACTGCTTCTGTTTTTATATCAGTTTTAGAATGAGGCAAAGGCTAAGCATGCAAAGGCAGGAGATTATTGATGTAATCAAGAGGTCAAAAATTAGCACATTATCAGGTATATGTCTAATAGTCTAGCAAGAGGACTGTGCCAATTACTACTGAACACAAACAAGACATACTGTTGGACCGTCTAGATGTGACATACTGCTGGTACAGGCCCAGATATTCGTTTAAAAACACCAAAAAAGCTTTGTTTGATCATGTTAGTAGCACTTGCTAAGAACAAAAACAAACAGGTCAGGAGTTGAAGGGGTAGTTTTCACTTTTTGAATGAAGTGTTGTTACTGTGTAACAGAAGTGTACTTGTGTAGTCACTGTCACTGTGTCAGGATGAAGTGTTGCTACTGTGTAACTGAAGTGTCCTCACTGTATCAGGATGCTTTCAGGAAAGTTTTGTTAAAGGAGCTGTTATTTGCAGGCAGATATAGAATATAAACAAAAGAAAAGGGTATCCTTTCTTACTTAAAATATAGATTAGGGCCTAGCTGTGCTTGTGATTTTGACTAGAGAAGTAATCAAACTTATCACTTGACAGTTTCAGACTTAGTTTGTTAAGATCAGCAGGTTTTTGTTTGTTTGTTTAAAAGCAGTTCAACTTCAAGTTAAATATCCTGAGAGTAAAATACTGTGTTGATAGCTCTTTATAAATCCACGCTATTTTTTAAAAAGCACAGAAACTTTGAATAGAAAGTCTGTGAAAAAAAACAATAAAAAAATACCAGTGTTATTTTTAATTAATATTAGTAGCACATATAAATTACATAAATCTAGTCTCAAGACACATTTATTTCAAACCTAAGATTTTCCTCTCCTGCTTCATCTCATAGCTTTTCCCTGCCTTCAAAAGCCGAAATTCTATCACCTTACCAAAGTGTATAAGACTATAACCTTAATCAGTTTATGTGTATGTGTGTGCGTGTGCGCACGCGTGGGTGCACATTTGGACTTGTTAGAACTATTAATTGTTACTGGTTGCATGACTGTAACTAGTATTAGTATTGAGTTGAGTGCAAGCGCTTTGATTTGTCAAGATCTTCAAGATAAAGCACTATAGAGTATACATAAATTCCATTTTTTTTATTAGTATTATTATTTAAACAAAAGTCAAAACTGTTTTAGTGGTTATACTTATAATATTATATAATATATTATAAGTTACACTTACAGGCAAGTGAAGAGCCAGTGATAAGAAATGCTGAGGGAATATTCATGTTATTGAATAAGTGACTGACACTGTGAAAGCCTGCCATATTTCTGTCTACTTTCCACCGCAGTTAATCAAATTGAGAACAATTTTTGATGCTTAAGATTTGGGTGCAGTGTCAATCACTTAATTAATGTTGATTTAAAAAAAAACCTTCATTGTTTAAATGTACATATAACAAGCTGAGCTGGTAACTTTTAAATTTTGCTTTTAAGATTAGGTAATTATGAAATTTTTATTTTCATGGTTTATTTTTTGTCTGGTTTTTAAGTGTTTTATAGCCAATTATAGGTCATTATTTTCTGTTTTACCATCAGAGTAAGAGTTTAGCCATATAAAAAAAATATTGCTAGTGTGCATTTTATAACTGTAGCATATTTTAGTGTATTAAATTTAAAAGTGGCCCAGAGTATGAAATTTTAAAATCATGATAGCACTGAATTTAACAAAGTCATTAAATAAAGATTGGGATTATCATTAATCCATTTCAGTTACGCTTTTCACTTTTTCCTCTGCTTTCTGGTCTGACTTTTTCTCTCACACACACAGACACAGACACACACACAGACGCACACAGTCACACACACAGTGATACATACATATATATATATATATATATATATAATATATATATATATATATATATGTAGAATACACATTTATACACAGACTCGTATAGTGTACACATGCGCACACACACACACACACACACAAAACTTTCTGTCTTATTTTGTATCATGTGCATGCATCATTCATTTCATATGTGTGTGTGGGTCTCTCTCTCTCTCTCTCTCTCTCTCGCTCTCGCTCTCTCTCTCGCACTCTCTCTTCCTCTCTCGCTGTCTCTTCCTATCTCTGTGGGTGAGGGTGGTAGAGGGGGTAGCAGTTGTTGATACCATAACCCTAAGCTCCACATTCCTTGCTGTCTTATTCAGTTTTTGACAAAATGTACAAAACTGCATGCACATGGGGATTGGATGTAAAAAAAAGCACATGAGTGCTTATTTCATTATCCTCGGAAAAAAATACTGAAGAAAAGAAAAAGAAAGAGAGAAACTAGAAAGAATTTCCACTTAAAATTCTAAGATCTGGAATGAAACTTACAGACTCAGTGTGGGTTTATGATTGTTTCCTCTTTATTTTATAAATCATGTTTTTATCCTTTCATTCATCAGTTAGAGCTTGAACTCCAAGCTTCACCTATGTGAGATTTTACTATGCAACCGATTACCCACCATTAAGGTAGCCGCATTCTGACTTCGAGGATTATGTCTCAACTGTAAACACAACAGTCACCAATGTGTGTGCATTTTTTGTGTGTGTGTGTTTTAAATTTTGTCATCTGCTCCCACTTGCACAAATGGCCTGCTCTTCCGAAAGGTGGAATGGGTTTTACTGTGTGTGTAACATGTTCTAATGTGTTTGTGCAACTGCAAGGGACTGCATTTTATGCTAGTCTCATTCATTGTTGTTTTTTTAAATTTGTTTTGGTTTTGGGGTTTGTTTGGTGGTGTTTTTGTTTTTTTGGGGTGTGGATAGAGTCGGTACTGATGTTATCTAAAGGGAAAAGTCATGTAAAACTGGATGATAGTAATACTAGTATTAGCAGTAATAGTATCTCTTCCAGCTTGAAAGAAAACAATTCTCAAAAACATCATTAAAAAGTTGTAAATTAAATGTATAATGTATGTTATACATGAGTAGTATTAGTAGGTTGGTTGGTTGGTTGGTTCAGTTATTAAGAATAAGTTCTTGAGATATGAACATGTAGCCCACATTGTATCATGTTCAAGAAGTATTATTTAGTAATTAGTATGCCAGTTTTCTGTGCCCATGGATTGCCATGCATACATGTCCCCATCATCCCAAATGAAGAGATTATGAAGCCAATTTATTTTTTCATTTGTATGAAAGACCACCAGGATCAATTTGCTCAAACACACTGCCAGGAAAAAAAATTGAGCGTACTACTCCACACTCCTTCATGGAGCTAGATACACAGCAGCCAAATTTAGTTAAATCCTGTTTTTGTATACATGTATACATATCTTATGTGTGTACATCACACAAGTGTACATCACTACATGTATGATTGTGGGATTTAGAATGGTTTTATTTTATTTTTATGCTTTGTCTTCGAACATTTTCTGACTTAATATCTCTGTTCCATAAAATGGGTTGGGTTTTTTTAATAGTAGCAGCCCCCTTCTTTCCTTTCTTTAATTTTTTTTAAAAAAACGACAGTTGTACACATAATACATGTTTTTTGTTTTTTAATTGAAAAAGTGCTTTGTTTGGAAACGTGCACAACAAATTTGTACAATACAAAAAGACTCATGTCTCTTCTTTGATAAGTCTGTCATTTTAAAAGTTATGGAAGTCTCATGATAGCATTACATATTTGTCCTCTTTTAGCCTACTTTTTGTCTTTCATACTACTCATAACAGAAATCTGATTTAAAGAATGTTAAAAATAATTAATAAAGTAACACTAACAGTATTTCAAATTTACATCGCGTTACATCTTGTGAAAACAAATCAGTGCAAGCTTCCATTCAACCTATTCTTACTTATGCAACAAATTACAAACACTGAAACAGCTATAACAAAAGCAGATTTACACACATATATACACACACTCCTACACAAAAGAAGTCCTTCGGATGAGACTATAAACTGTGAACGCACGCAGAACATCTTGCGCACACGTTAAATCCTGTTCCGCTTTTTGTAAGAGTAGGCCATTGTGTGCCGGTGGGAACAAATGACGGAATTTACAAACCCGCACACACACGGGGACTAGGTGTAAAAAAGCACATAAGTGCTTATCCATTATCCTTGATATAAAAGAATAGAATACATTTTTAAATTGTATCAGACCAGGGATCCAAGCCAGAAGTAGTATGCAGGACTGCACAGACAATAACAGCTTTGTCAAAACTAAACACCATCTGGAGAGATAAAAATATCTCACTTATCTCCAAGATCAGACTAATGCGATCCCTTGTCGTATCCATATTTCTGTATGCCTGTGAATCATGGACCCTGACTGCAGATTTGGAGAGAAGAGTACAGGTGGTGGAGATGAGATGCTTTCAAAGACTCCTTGGCATCTTCCACAAAGACCACATAAGCAACGAAAGCGTGCATAACAGAATCCAGCAAACCATTGGACCCTATGAGAACCTTCTAACGATCGTGAAAAAGCGTAAACTTAAATGGTATGGGCATGTCACAAGATCCAAAGGACTTGCAAAGACAGTTTTACAAGGCACTGTCCAAGGAGGAAGAAGAAGAGGCAGACCAAGGAAGAGCTGGGAGGATAACATCAGCGAATGGACAGGCCTAGAACTCAACAAAACCCTGAGAAAGGCAGAACAGAGAGAGAAATGGAGGGAACTGGTTGTTGAGTCTTTGAGGGTGCCCCCACGGTCGTCAGACTACGGGACAGATAGATAGATAGATAGAAAATAAAAAATAAACACACACACACACCCTATATATAATTATATATATATATATATATATATATATATATATATATATATATATATATATATATATGAAGGTATTAAATACACTTAACATGGTCATGAGGAGGCACCGTAGTCGAGTGGTTTAGGCTGTCGACTCGTGATCCAGAGGTTGCGGGTTCGATCCCCGCTCGGCTCGGTGTTGTGTCCTTGGGAAAGACACTTTACTCCTATTTTCCTCACTCCACCCAGGTGTACAAGTGGGTACCAGCTCTGCTGGGGAAGTATCTGGCGACAGACTAGCGTCCTGTCACAGGGGTGGTGAAAAACCATCAGTTCGCTTTACGCTACAGAAACCGGGATAAGCTCCGGCTCTATGGTCCTTCTGGATCGAAAGAACATACTTAACATGGTCATGGGGATTTCAGCTGGGACAGATCTATATGACATGAAACAGCAGGGGAAGCTCTTTAGGTTGGAAATGAATCAGATGTCTTGAGGCAGGATTTAAAAGTGTCAAAAGTAGGGTTTTGGTGAAGGGAGGGTGGAAGTCATTCCAGATCAATCAACCAGAAAGAAGTAGCGACAGTCAGTGGTGATTTGTTTGAATATCTAGGTGTTTGTAAGCACAGGGCATCTGCAGCAGAACAGAGGACACGAGAAGGAGTGTACAGGTGGACATTCACCTAGGTAGGAGGGTGCTGTTTTGTGGAGTCATTTATAACAGAGGGTACTGATCTTCTTCTTTGTTGAATGCCCAGACAGCAAGTATTGTTTGTCGTATGAGCGAAAATGCATTGCCCTGCCGTTATGATTAAGTGCCTGACAAGTCAGGCCCAGTGTATCCAATTTTGGCATGGGAGAGAATTGTTACCATTTTAACTTTTAAGTCTTTCTGGAAACAAGGCAGAAGAATGGGCCAAGTAGGTAAAAAATAGGCAAGAAGTTGGTGACAGGAAGAAAAGGACAAGGCAGAAACAAAGAGAGGGATAGAATAGAGAGAATTCCTTGCACAAAATTTCCAGGTGGGGATGCTATTTAAACTGACAGGCCCTGGACATCTCCACAGGGAGTACTGATCTTACTCTTTGTGGGACAGGCAACCAGTAGAGATACTACAGAAGAGGAGTAATGTGCTCAGATTATTTTTCTGTAAGGACCAGTTGAGCTGCAGAGTTTTGTATGCGTTGAAGCGAGTAGATGGTTGGTGCTGGTAGACCAGCTAAAGGAGAATTTCAGCAGGCCATATGGAAAAGAATGAGATGTGACAAGCTTGGATGTTGCATCAGTGGACAGGTACTTGCGAATTGTGCTTATGCAGACTGGCAGGTCTGGGTGATGACAAATTTTGCATTTGACAACAACACATAGATCTATCTTACAGAGCTGGCCAGAGGAACTGATGTGTTGCTTAATACTACAGTACCCAGTTATTCTTGTTTCTGAGAAGAGTTAACGTTTGGCCCCTATGAGCATGGCTTTGGTTTTATCAGTGTTTAGTTGCAACTTGTGAATAGTGATGATAATAATAGGAAGAAGAATATGGAATTTATATAGAGCTATATTTTGTAAAAACATACACCATGATTATGAGATTAAGTCATGAGAGGAAGGAACAGTTGATAATTTGTGGAACCTTGCAAATGCTGCTGAGCTGTTTTGTCATGCAGAATCATCCAATTTTTAATAGCTTGAAGACAATAGGGTGTATTGATTGAGAGAAGCCAGATTTTTTTAAGTAGCTCACTACTTTGAAACTGAGAGTCATCAGCACAAAAGTAATGACTGATCTGATGATGATTTATCATGTGGAAGTGGAGCAGTATGGAGAGAGAGAAGAATAAATAACACCTTCAGGGGAAAGTGACACCTTCAGGGAAAATGTTAAATTAGTCAAAATCAGTTATGGCATTTAGAGGAAATGACTGCATGGTCTTTGCTTTGTTGTGAACAATTAGAATTGTGATTGAATTTGAATGAAGGAAGTAAAAAAAAAAATTTTTTAATCAAAAGTCCTACACATGCAACCGCAGTTGGGGGGGTGGGGGTGGGTGGGGGCTGTGTCTTGCATTGAAATTGGGATTGACTTATTAGAGGAAGGAACCTTGCAAATACTTTTGAGTTGTTTTGTCAAACAGTTTTGTTATAATACTTGCTTTGGGTTGGTTTTGTTGCTCTATATTTTGTGATTCAGGGTTTTGTTTTGTTTTGTTTTATGTTGGTTTTTGTTTTGTTTTGTTTTGGTTGAATTGGTGTTTTTACTTTGTTCTTCTGTGTGTGTGTGTGTGTGTGTGGTGCCTGCCTGCATGTGTGTTTTAAATAAGGTGTTTGATTAGTTTCATCACCAAACTGTCAACAATTTAGAGATCAGACGAGTGTATGATTGGGTTCTTTTTTCTCTTTTTTTTCTTCTTCTGAAATTTCAAGGATAATGCCCCCAATGGAATAAGCACTGGTGTTCAACTTGATGAAGGCTGCTTGTCAATGCCCTTTCAAGCTGACAGAAAAAAAGCAGGACAGGCATGTTAACCCTTTCATTGCCCCACCCATTTTCTGGCCAGTGACAACTGTTTGCCAAGAGGATTTTGATCTAGGGATGGGAGATAAAGTAGTAATCAACAGCAACTAAACACTGACTTTTGAATTGAAGACTTATTGTGTTATTCACTACTCGCTATATCCTTGCAGGCATAACACTAGGTGTGTAAGAAAACAGATACAGAGCAAAGAAAGTTTCTGCCATGTTGAGAACGGATTTTCCTGTCATTGGGTCCTTTTTAAAAAATTTTTTAAACAAACCTTTTTCAGATACATTATACCAGCACAGACAGACAGATGGTGAACAAAAGTGAAACAGGAAACGCACACACACAGTTGAATGACTCATTATTTAACCCTCTTGCATTCAGATTCTCTTAACACAAATTGCCCCTAGATTTTGCATTCTTTCATTACTTTGGGCCTAACATTTCGACAGTGTTTGAATGTTTACAAGAACCTTGTGGCACTTTGAGATCTGCAGATTTGTGGTACAGTGTGCCTTCTTGTTTACTAAAACATATACTTTTTTAGATGAAACAGGACTTACTTGTGTAGATAAACACATAATTATGTGACGCTCCACCACATAATGAGTCACATTGCATCAATGGTCAATTTTTAGTTATTGGCATATTTTTAATCTGTAATAAAAAAAAGGGCTATTTTTTAAAACAGGTTTAAAAGCAAAAGTAAACAAAATTCTGCCTTAATATTTCATTAAAAGGTAGATTAATGGCTAAAGTTTTATAACCAATCAAAATCTCAAAATCAAGAACCTGACCCCGACCTGCCTAAAATGGCTCCTAGCAGAAAAGTAGGTCATGTGCTAAGCGACTCATTTTATGGTGGCGTGTCACATATGTATTTATATAGTCTTTCCACTGGGGGCAAAATTGGGGGGGTGGGGGGGGGGGGGAGGGATTAAAAAGAACAACATCCTCATTTCATTTGCCTCTGTCCACCATTTAAGAAAGTGAAAGGAGATGTGTTCAATCATGAGCACATTACCACATTGTGTCATTAAGTATCTCGCTCAGTCTAGCTTAGCTGCTATACAATTGTCACCATGTGATGTAGAAATGGGATTTTTTATGTGGTCTTTGGCACCTTGGATCAGAACAGGTAAGAACAGTTGACAAAAAATGTATGGTAAAAAAAGTTGTGTTTTTTTTAAGGACTACACTCTAGTGTTATGTTTAGACATCATCCCCAGAATCAGAATGTGGCTACCTTAAGGTGAGCAAAAACATTTGCATATATACACAGAAATCTCACCATTGGTAAACCTCAGAGCTCTAACTGAGGAATGAAAAATGAAAAACCTAACCCATGTATAAATTACTAAACTTCATAAGTGACATAGCAGCATTGCAAGGACACTTGTTTAGTGGCCTCCTATGACTGTTAGCCCAACATGTGGACTGCTTTAAAAGTATCTATGACAGAAGAAGTCTGTCTGAAGTGTCTGTTCTTTTTTTGGTTTTGTGTTGTTGCTTTTTACTTTGGTTCTGTAGTGTTTTTAACACCACCTCCCCCTCCCCCCTTTAAATCTTAAGGGTTGATTAAAAAAAAAAAAGTTTCATATGATGCTTTATTGAATTAAAATGGTGCTATTTTTTAAAACTTAAATGGATTTTTTTTTTAATCTGTCGTGTGAATGTACTGTGTTTGTGAAACCTGCTCTCCTTTCTTCATCTTCTAGCTCCCTCTCTTCCTCCTCCCTTCCCTCCCCACTCTTCCTCTTCTAGTTCTCCCTCTCTTCCTCCTCCCTTCCCTCCCCACTCTTCCTCTTCTAGTTCTCCCTCTCTTCCTCCTCCCTTCCCTCCCCACTCTTCCTCTTCTAGTTCTCCCTCTTCCCCCTTGCTAAGGCCCCCCCCCCCCCCCCCCCCCCACCCCCACAAAAAAAAAAGAAGAAAATAATAGAAAAGACAAATACAGCTCGGCAATATTCAGACTACATTTTGACTTTTATTGCTCTGAACTGAATTGTTGCCTGATTTGTGTGTCTGTTTCTTTGATGCACCCCCATTCCCTGAATCATTTTAATATGAATTGTCTTTGTGGTCAGTTCACTTTATTTCTTTATTTTACTTGTCTCAGAGGAGTTGTTTGATGTTCCGTTTCAAAATTTTTCTTACAACCCTTTTCTGTTAGCTTCAGGTAGCTTTTGTATTGCTTTGAGATGGGGGGAAAGGAGATCACGCAGCAGGAGTATTGATCCATCTGGATTCATTAAATACATTGTGTTCTTTGAATTGTTAGATGAATCATAATTGAGCGCCTGCTAGCAGAGGGGTAAAAAAGCAATCTCTTTGAGAGATGATATTTCTTGGAACAAGAGAGAGAGAGAGAGAGAGGAGAGAGAGAGAGAATGCGTTGAAGGAAAGCAAGGATGTGGAGAGGCTGTAGGAATCAATATTTCAGCCTCATGGTGTCACAGTGTCACGATTTACTGTCACTTATTTGCTGCCCGTGCAGATTGCCTTCCGAACACCCCACCCCCCTTCTCCTCCTTCCTAATAAACGTTGCTGCTGCTGCTGGCTGGCTGTTGTTGAAACAGCTGTCTCTCTTTCTCCCTGTGTCATTACCACTTGATCATAATCGTGTCTGTATCAGCGACGTCTGCCTCTCACCTTTTACTGGTGAGGGGAGAACTTGCACTGCATGCATGCAAAACCTATTGCCAACACTTGCGTTCAGTCAGCAGGCTTAGATGTAATGTGTCAATGAGTGCATTGGCAGTGCAGTGGTTTCAGAGAGGAGGACACTAAAGCTATCGCTGCCTGTTTGAAACTTGGGGGTTTGGTCTGTAAAAGAGAGAGTGGAGATTTTAAAAAAAAACAACCCCATCATGTACTGGAATGGATGCATGGGAATGGAGTATTTTCCAGAAGGTAGGGCTGTGTTTGTTGGTTGTAACTGACGCTGTGTAGAGATTGTGAACTGGTGTTTTTGTATTCTTATTGGCGGGGGGAGGGGGTTGTTGTTTGTTTGGGGAGTTTTGTTGGGCTTTTTTTTCTAGCATGCATCGTTTATTGATTTGTGCATTGAGAGAATGATATAAAAAAATCTTAGTGTGAAGATTGCCAGTTTTTTTGTGTTGTAATTCAGTGGCAGATTTCTTTTCTCTGTGCGGTTTTATTTTTCAATGTTGTTGATGTTTGGTTGCAGATTTTTTAGCTAGAGAATCTGGCTACAGTTATATTTGTTACATTAAAGCTACAACTGGAAGGAGTGTGTGAAAGGGTAGGGTGGTTGTGTGAAGAAGAAGAAGAAAAACAGAGGATGCATACATATGTGTGTATGTATGCATGTGTGTTAGTGTCATGTATACTTCAAGCATGCCCAACATATTATATGGGTCAATGAATAGAGAATTTATAAAAGCTTTTTGGAATTCATATATATATGGCTGGAGAAGGCGGGGGGGGAGGAGTGGGGGGGTGGGTGATAAAGCAACAGTACAAAATCACATGATTTTTTTTTAATCAGTTCTCAAAAACCAAAAAGTAGGTATTATTTTCTTTGATTTGAAGTTATAGAAAATCTGTAGCAGTACAAGTTTAGGGGGGGGGGGGGGGGGGGGGGGGGTAGAATATTTTTGTTTGCAGACATTTGATACAAGTATTAAAATAAGCAGAATTTGGATTGAAAGCAAAATTTGAAGTCACTAAACTTAAGCAGTATGTACTATGTTTATTTGTGTATTAAATTTAGCTGACATCAGAAGAGAATAGGGTGTGTGTGTCAGTCAGTGTGTGTGTGTTTATGTGTGTGTAAAGGGGGGGGGGGGGGGGGGGGACCGTGGGTGTTGTAAGGATGGTGGTGTATGCTGTTGAAGAAACTGCAACCAGCTTCAGAGCAGTCTGTTCATATTTAATATATCTATAACAGAAAGTAAAGCAAAGTTTCGTAATGTATAGGAGAAACGGAAGGGTTTTGTTTGGTTGGGTTTTTTTTCTATTTCTGAGGAAATTGTCACAGTGGCCTGTCTTTTCCCAGTAATTCACTGTAGGGAATTTAGTAGGTGGTGTGGTGTGAAAAAAAGGTGGAGTGGTATGTATACTTTATGCCATTGTCAAGAAATGAATATTTTGTCTTCAAATACACTCTAGTGGACATAGGATGCTGACTGAAATGTGAAGAGTTGGTTCCAGTCTCTTGGTGAACCACATTCTGACAGAGCACATGTTGACTGAGAAATCAATTTGTGATTGTTTTCAATTCCTATAAAATATCTCCAAGCAGTATTCAGTCTCCACATGGTGGTTCACAAAAATGTCACTTCCAGCCTAAAGAGAATTCTTTCCACACAGTAGATCTGTGACTATGATAATACTCTCATATCACAAGCCAGATCAATACTTTCTCATTCACATCCTTCTTTCTCCTCCTTTCGTGCTACAATAATGGCTCCTTATTCATAACTATTGATGACTTGCACTAGCCACTGATAAAGACTAGAAGACAAAAGAGTAGAAGAAAACAAAAAAATCTAAGTAAATCTTTTTTCTTCATTTCAATATAAATAGCTCCTAAAGTTAAAACACTTTTATATCAAATTATTGTCTCATCCAGAAGGATTTCTGCTTCTCAAATGATTGTTTAAAATAGTGGAAGGAAGGAAGGTGGCAGGATGGTTAAGACCTTCGCCTGCCAACAAGTAAACCGTGAGGTTCTGGGTTCGATTCCCAGCCTCGCCCTTTCTTTCCAGTTTGACCAAAAAAACGAACTGAATGTCAAAGTCCTTCGGATGAGACTATAAACCGAGGCCCCATGTTCGAACGCATGCAGAACATCTTGCGCACACGTTAAACCCTGTTCCGCTTTTCGAAAGAGTAGGCCATTGTGTGCCGGTGGAAACAGATGACAAAATTTACAAAACCGCATACAGACGGGGACTGGATGTAAAAAAGCACATGAGTGCTTATTCCATTATTCTTGATATAAAAGAATAAATAAAAAAAACAATAAAAGAATGATTGTTTTAAAATAGTGGGGGATATTGTCATAAAGCAAAGCCAGTATATTACTATAAATATACATTGTATATTTAGATTAAGTGGCAGTTAAAAAGCAGAAGTTTGTAAAGCTTTTATTACTCCTCTCTCTCTCTCTCTCTCGCTCTCTCTCTCTTTTTGCTTCTGTTTGTGTGTGTACTGTGTGTTTTAATTTAACTTTTTCTGTGAAAGTAAGAAATCTAATATAAGTGGCCACCTCTCTGGTCTATTAAGTGTTGGCCAGAGAAAAAAAACATTGGGGGGGGGGGGGGGGGGGGGGGCTGTTGGCCAGAGGCTCTTGTTGTTTACCATTAGTGTGCTTCCCGTCATGACCAAGTGTCGAGTGTCAGCATGAAGTGTAGACTTGCCCCTTGCTGCTGGGAGTGTACACTGGCCACATTTCTCTCTGCGTTTGCAAGTTTCTTCTCTGCCCGTCTCTTTTGGCTGTGTTTAGGATTTATAAAGATATTGGTACCATCTTCTTTCTTTCTAAGCTGTCATGCGTGTTATCGAATGTATTGTGTGACAGTCTTGCTTTACATCATCATCATCCTCACTTTTATCATGATTTTTATTTTCTTTATCTCATTTCCTTCTTCCTTCTCTCTCTCTCTCTCTCTCTCTCTCTCTCTCTCTCTCTCTCTCTCTCTCTTCTCTCTCTCTCTCTCTCTTCTCTCTCTCTCTCTCTCTTCTCTCTTTAAAATTTATATCTTGGTCACTTTTTCAATGTCTCTCTTCTTCTTTTTCTTTTTGTGGGGATTTTTGTTGTTGTTTTCTTCTTTCTTATGCGGTAAAGTGCTAGGGATCGTAATTAATTTAACATGATCTTTACTTGGACAAGCATCTTCGAACACAATAATTTTGTTGTAAGCCTTTTACAGGTTTTTTGCTTTTATGTAGCGTTATTCCATAAATTTGGTAACACGTTACACTTTGGTCTAAGTTCTTTTCCCCAGTAGTGTCATTCCATTAATTTTGTTAACACTTACACTTTGGCCTAAGTTCTTTTCCCCACGGATATTTGAAACTTTTATTATGTGTGGTATTTTTAATGCATAGGTTTTATTTTCTGTGTTTTGGGGGGAGGTTTGGTGATGGTGGCTTTGATTTTGTTTATACCTTAAATTTGTTTTTAGTGATATATTAGATTTTTTTTTATTGGAAAAATGGTGTGGCACAAATGTCTCTGGAGATAAACTAGATTTTGAATAAGTTGATTGTGGAGTTAGCTTCTTCAATAATGTGTTAATAGTTGATTAAGAAGTAACTTTCACTCTGTCTATAACTACACATGCCTTATTGTGGACTTAATTCAGCAAGCTCTAGATTCTGTTTCATTGCCAAAGCCAGGATATATATATATAATCTTACAAAACAGGGTATAGAGCCCAGAAGTTGAAATGTGGCTACCTACCTTCATGGTGGGAATAAAGTCGCATACGCAAAAATCTCACCATTGGTAAACCTCAGAGCTCTAGCTGATGGGGTAAAAAAGACCAAAACCCACAAAACCCCCCAACCCCATGGTATTAATAATCTTTTAAAAAAGAATTTCTTTACTAGAAAGTGATGCAAGTGCATTATACATTTTTAAAACAGGTACACGTTAATCGTTATACGATTAAGAACAAAAATTTCTTAGCTTAATTGATATTTGCAGGCACCATATTTATCATCTATTTTTACAATTTTGTTTTTCTGTTCACTTGAAACTTATTTAGACAGACTAAGCACTTGATACACATCCACTTGATATCATCAATGCTGTTAAATCTGATGTCTTTGTTTTGTAAAGTCACCTCTCTGAGTCTCAGTTGTTTTGACTGTATTGGTTTAACCCAAAATATGCTGACTGAACTCTGTGAACTGTGTCATTTAGCACCAGGAGATAGGCTACGTATTGCTGGCAGATATGTGTCATCATTACATCAGTGTTCAACACAACTTCCCCATTGTGTGTGTGGGGGGGGGGGGGGGGGGTTGTGTTTTGAGACAAATTATGAGAGGGGGGCGGGGGGAGAGAAAGTATACATATTATGAGTGTGTGTGAGCTGTGTTCTTCTTACATTTGATTTTCTTTTTTTAATGATGCTGATTGTCAGTAACAATATTTCAAGAAAAGCAGTATTATTTGGGTGTATTATGTATAGCTTTTTGCTTTTTTCCCCCTCAGTAAATTATCAAAAGTGACATTAATCTAAGTTAATCTTTTTTTTATTTGTGTTGCAGGCACACCAGATGGAAAAACTAGGAAGCGAAAGACCGGGAGGGAGTAAGTTAACTTAAATTTGGTCGTTGATGTGGCTGACAGTGTAAATTGAATGTCTGTTTCCATCTATGTCTGACTCGACTGTGTGCCCATGTGTGTGTGTGTGTGTGTCACTGTGTGTGAGTGAGTGAGTGTGTGTGCATCTATACATAGTCAATATGTGGATTTGTATGTTCATGTACGTGTGAGCATGTGTATGCCCGTGTACGTGTGTGTATGTGAGCTCATGCATGCGTGCGTTCGAGTGCCAGCCTGCATGCCTGTGTGAGAGAGAGAGAGTGTGTGTGTTTGTGCACTCATGTTAATGTTACAAAATTTACAAAAATAATATTGTAATTTCTTATTTGATATTAAGCTGAATATTTTTTATTGTTACTTTTGGTGTCCATGTCTGAAATTTCTTGTTCATAAAATAATTAGGCTGACATGGCTTATTCATAAGATTTAGTAGGGTTGTTTTTTTTCCATTGTTGTGGGTGTTTTTATTTTCTTGTTTTTTTCACTTTTATTTTCAAGCAGTGTAAAGCAGTTTGTCGAGACGTACGTACAAAACTTTATTTTAGTGTAAAGGTATAGATGAGCATGATTTGCTCCCTGTGACTGTGGTGTGGAACATTCTTTTATGTAATGTACTGACTGTTGTGACAGGTCTGATGATGAGGACAGTCAGGGTGGATCTTACGGACATGGAAATGAGGCAGCTGACAAAGAACGCTTTGCCAGGTAGCCTCCTGTTCTGTCTCTGCTATTGCTGTTCGGTCACTTTGATTAACTGAGAGATATTTCCAAAGATATTTCAACTTGATAGAGGGGGCAAATTTATGAGCAGTTGTGATGGTTATGTCTAAATATCTAGCTGAAAATGGTCAAGAGACAGACCTGATACAAAACTGAAGTTAAAACAGTTATCAAAACAAAGTTGTTCTTGTTGATAAAGTACAGATTAATCATATCAGTTGTTATTGTTTTTGATGATCTGTTTCTTTTCTCATCATAACTTGATTTTGCCTTCTAGTGAGTACTGATTATTGTGTGTTTTCAACTGTTATGGCTTTGTTGTATGGAAGGGAAAGTCACTGTGAGATTGAGCGACGGCGGCGAAATAAGATGACGGCCTACATCAATGAGCTGTGTGATATGGTGCCCACCTGCAGCACCCTGGCCCGCAAACCTGACAAACTGACCATTCTCAGGATGGCCGTCTCCCACATGAAGTCACTGAGAGGTACGCACAGTGTACAGTCTGACCTGAAGCTATGTAAGGAAGTAAGGCTATTTTGTGTACCAAGTAAGTAAAGGTATTTTGTGCGCCTAATCTCCCTCATGAAAACACTGAGCGTTTACAAAGATTATTCATGCACAATTATACTTACTACTGAACAAAAACATGTATGTAAGCAGCTACTTTCACTCTCTTTCACCCTGACTCTCCTCACTGGCCCCCCTTCATCATTTACTAGCCTCCTACATGGAAACGTCCCTATGTGCCACATTCACCACCTTATGTGCTTACAAGTATGCGCACAAACATGAACACAAACATGTATGCATACTTGAATATCCCAAGACACAATAGGATGGTAAATTTGTATATATGGATGTACTGGTTATTCTGATTTTATAAGAGCGCTTGAAGAAAGCTCTGCTTTTCAGTTGTAGATAGTTTACATTATATTCTGTATAAAGTAAACAGCATTTTAATTAGTGGTATACAAGTCCCAAATATTTGTCTTCAGGTGGCAGACTTGTGTATAATTAGATCACAACAGTGATGTTGTGCCATGTGTCACATGATTGGAATGGAGTCTGGCAACATAAAATGATCCCAAGACTTGTTTGATATCGGTTTAATCACCAGGTGATATTGCAGAAAATGTGTAGGGTGACTTTTGAAGCTACTCTCTCTTTTATTGTTTACTTTAGCTAATGAAAAATATGAGTTAATTTGCATTCAGGTGGCTTAGTGTGAAGTCTCCTGATTGGTATAGTTAGTTCTTTGTTAGTTTAATTAGTTCTTCACAAGTATGAATGATGAATCATGGAACTTTTAGTATGTGAGTAAGTCCAGTTTACTGCTCAGTCCTGTTGAGCTTCAGAAAACAGTGGAACTGAAATGCAAGGTAGAACAGAACTCTGAGACAAAGCAGCAGGATGTTGCACAGATGCTCACAGCATGTGTTGTACTGTCCAAGGTGATGTGGGTGTACATTGTGTCAGTCTATTATTTCAGCAAAATGGTGAACATAAATAACCTATCATAGAAACTTACTTCTAAAGCTGGTCTTTGCAAGTCTGGAAAAGAAACAGTGAATTTCTGGTTTTTGCTTGACAAATTAATGGGTTTTGTTGTTGTTTTGAAATGTGTATTTCCTAAATAAATTACTGAGTCTTCTTGTTGTTGACTTACTTAGGTTTTTCTCTAACCTTTGGTTATGAGAGAAGTAGACTTCTGCCACTTGCTTTGTGTCTGAAAACAGTGTTGCATGTATGACAGTTTGTTTGGCAGTGCGATCATTACACTGAAATGTGGTGTTCTGCATTGTGTGACAGGTACAGGTAATACCAACAGTCATTATTTATCAGGTACAGGTAACACCAATAATGATGGCTCCTACCGCCCCTCCTTTCTTACCGACCAGGAACTCAAGCACCTCATTCTGGAGGTAAGTTGTCTGTGGCTTAAAGATACTTTTTCTGTCCTTTTTCTTTTATATTTTCAATTTTTTGGCTTGGGCTTGCACATGCACTTCGTACATACACAGTGCATGCACACATACATATATGCTCACACACGAATGTGAGCACCTGAGTGCATACACACACACACACTGCATTGTATGCATAATTGCAACTGTATCACCATCTGAAAAATGTTAATAGTGTTCAAAAGAGGCAATGGTAGTTTTGTTATGATTGTTATTATTATTATTATTCTCCTCCTTTTTCCTCTTGTCTCTAGTACCCAGATATGTTGTTTTGACTATCATTATTCTTGATAGATAAATCTTTTGTCTAGGAAATCTGTTATCAACTTTAAAGGGGGGTCAGCAGTTTCATTTGCCAAATTTGTTGTTTCTTTAATTGGTCAGACTGATAATGCTGTGAATTTCGAGTAAATTCTACAGAGGGCTGGATCATTAATAATTTCACAATATTACTTTTAGTTTTGACTTATTGTTCTGTATTATTTAAGAAGGTAAGGGCAGGTGTACTTGCCAGAGCCGAAGGAGAGGACTACTTCTCTGCTGCAGACCGTCTGCTGTTCAACTGGAATTTCTTGTCTTCTGTCACAAAATCACTATCTGAATGATTTTTTTGTTCTTATTTGTCACAGAAAAGTGCTCCTAGTGGACCACTTCTTCTGTGGGCTGTTCCTTTGACACAAAGCAGCTACACCAGATGATGTTAACATCTTGGAATAGTTCAAGGATAGGAAATGGGAGGATTGATTACTTTCTATAGTTAAAAAAACCCAAAAACCTCTCCATGTATATTATATTGTTATCAGTGAAATGCTTTGTCCGCATCAAGTGACAAGAAATGTCTCTTATGATTCAGACCAAGGATAAAAATTGATACTCTGTATGAAATATGTTTACTTTGGAAAAAGAGGAAAAAATTTAAGATAAGATTCAGAGGAATGTGTTGTGTAAGAATGCTGAATTTCAAAAGGGAGGGAGGGAGGCATTCAGTAGTTTTTTTTAGCTGAGAGTAAGGAACACAGAGAATTCAAGTGTGTGTATAAGAAGGGCACATGATAATAATGAATGCATACCTGGAAATCAGGTAGGTATGAAGGATCCTGATCAAAGAAAGATTTTAAGGTAAGAAGTATTCATGTTTTATTCTTTCATCAACTTGCAGCTGTGCAAAATGTGGAGGAGAAGAGAAATGGGATCAGATTTATTTGTACTGATTATAAGACAAGATCATAAACATTATTGTAAGATCATAAACATGTTAGTGTTGAGATGGTTCCTGTTAATAAATATATATAAGGCTGAAGTTTACCCTGTACTTGTGAGCAAGGTCATCTTTCAGCCACGTTAGTCATTTCTTAGAGAGAAAAGAAAGGATCGGTTCCCTCACATTTTTGGTTAACATCTGCTGTTGATATGAGTAAACAAAACAAGAAAACCACAACAATACAAAGTAAAAAAAAACCAACCCAATTCTAGTCTACTGCTTTGTTCTGTGTCCCCTGCATGACCTGAAACATGGTTGGGATGTTTTGGCTTCAGCAATCTCTTGATCACAGTACAAATAAAAAAAATTTTACACTTGCAGCCATTCAGAAAACAAATATGTTTCAAGCTAGGATTCCCTTAATTGTCTGCATGACATTGTCTAATACTGCCAAGGTTGAAGAGGCTTCAAGCAAACCAAATCAAAACAAATCAACTTCCCTTGGTGAGAATTTGGCTTATGATTGAAAATGTTCGGTTTGGTAATAAGCTAATGTTGTAAGCAGACACACTGGCACTGTTAGCTGACGATGAGTCCTTCAGATAAGGCTGTAAACCGAGGTCTGGTGTGCAAATGCAACAGAACATCTTGCACACATGTCAGAACCTGTTCCACTTTTCAGAAGTGTAGTCCATTATGTGCCAGTGGGAACGGATGACAAAATTTCATGCACATGGGGACTGGATGTAAACAAAATTTTTTAAAAACCACATGAAGCGTATTTCATTATCCTGGAAATAAAAGAAAAGAAACAGGAAAAAAAGCTGACACTCCAATAGTAAGCCATTATATCTGTAAACAGATGCACGGATAACAAGCTGTTGTAATAGATATATGGATTGTATGTGTATTGAATAAGTTATGTTTAAACCAGACACCAAAAAAACCGAAACAAAAAGTATGGATTTTTTTTTCCTCTTTCTGTTCCTCGGCTAGAGTTCTGATTTTGTGCATATGTGACCTTTTTGTGTGTGTGCCTCCCGATGTATGGATAACAAGCTGTTGTTTGCACACAGGCTGCAGACGGCTTCCTGTTTGTGGTGCAGTGTGACACGGGCAGGTTGATCTACGTGTCTGACTCTGTCACACCTGTCCTGAACCAGAGCCAGGTAATGATTTGATCAGTGTAGTCAGGTAGAGTTGTTAGGTAATGATTTGATCAAGTTGTCAGGTAGAGTTGCTAGGTAATGATTTGATCAGTGTAGTCAGGTAGAGTTGTCAGGTAAGGATTTGATCAGTGTAGTCAGGTAGAGTTGTCAGGTAATGATTTGATCAGTGTTGTCAGGTAGAGTTGTTTGGTAATGATTTGATCAGTGTAGTCAGGTAGAGTTGTTAGGTAATGATTTGATCAGTGTAGTCAGGTAGAGTTGTTAGGTAATCATTTGATCAGTGTAGTCAGGTAGAGTTGTCAGGTAAGGATTTGATCAGTGTTGTCAGGTAGAGTTGTTAGGTAATGATTTGATCAGTGTAGTCAGGTAGAGTTGTCAGGTAAGGATTTGATCAGTGTAGTCAGGTAGAGTTGTTAGGTAATGATTTGATCAGTGTAGTCAGGTAGAGTTGTTAGGTAAGGATTTGATCAGTGTAGTCAGGTAGAGTTGTTAGGTAATGATTTGATCAGTGTTGTCAGGTAGAGTTGTCAGGTAAGGATTTGATCAGTGTTGTCAGGTAGAGTTGTTAGGTAAGGATTTGATCAGTGTTGTCAGGTAGAGTTGTCAGGTAAGGATTTGATCAGTGTTGTCAGGTAGAGTTGTTAGTAATGATTTGATCAGTGTTGTCAGGTAGAGTTGTTAGGTATTGATTTGATCAGTGTTGTCAGGTAGAGTTGTTAGGTAATTATTTGATCAGTGTTGTCAGGTAGAGTTGTTAGGTAATGATTTGATCAGTGTAGTCAGATTGAATAGGAATTGATTTGATCAGCACAGCTAGATAATGATTTGAACTGTGTAGTCAGGTAATGATTTGATCTGTGTCAGTTCTTTGTTCATATATTCTGCTGCATAGGATTGAAACTTGTGCTGTTGAGAGTCCTGTGTTTCTGGTTTAGTTTATGCTCCTGTCTTTTTTAACTGCAGTGTGTTTGTCAAAGTCTTTTGAGGGTGTGAATCAGTGAGTAAAACAGAAAAAAGCTATTTTACCATATAAAAGGTTAAATTTCACTTGTTTGTTTGTTTGTTCAACGTAAACTACATATTGCTGTAAATCTGAAGGTATTTGGCTTTGGGCCTTGCCTAAGGCAGGTAAGTGACAGGACCAAATATGTGTGCAGGCTGATCTGTTCAGCACTACGCTGTATGATCTGTGTGCAGGCTGATCTGTTCAGCACTACACTGTATGATCTGTGTGCAGGCTGGTCTGTTCAGCACTACGCTGTATGATCTGTGTGCAGGCTGATCTGTTCAGCACTACGCTGTATGATCTGTGTGCAGGCTGATCTGTTCAGCACTACGCTGTATGATCTGTGTGCAGGCTGGTCTGTTCAGCACTACGCTGTATGATCTGTGTGCAGGCTGATCTGTTCAGCACCACGCTGTATGATCTGTGTGCAGGCTGATCTGTTCAGCACCACGCTGTATGATCTGTGTGCAGGCTGATCTGTTCAGCACCACGCTGTATGATCTGTGTGCAGGCTGATCTGTTCAGCACCACGCTGTATGATCTGGTTCATTGTGTGTGGAGGCTGATCTGTTCAGCACTACGCTGTATGACCTGGTTCATTGTGTGTGCAGGCTGATCTGTTCAGCACTACGCTGTATGATCTGGTTCATTGTGTGTGCAGGCTGATCTGTTCAGCACCACGCTGTATGACCTGGTTCATCCTGATGACGTGGACAAAGTCAGGGACCAGCTCTCCACCACCGAGTCTCAGAACACAGGCCGCATATTGGATCTGAAAAGTGAGCTCCTGCTTGTCGTTTCTTCACTTGTACTTTATTGAGTTATGGTACCTTTCAACTTTACATTAAAATCCTTTACGCTAATGTATTTTTAAAGCAATTCTCAATCCTGGGAGTGGATTAAAATATATCACTGTATACTTTGTAATAGTGTTTTGTGTTGCTTGATTTGATTAGGAGGCTGTTGCAATTCACAGGCAAATCAAAAGAAAAAACTATTGCAGAAGATTTTCACCAACAGGAGCTGTATTCATGTTTTTGTCAGATTTCTTTCTTTTTCTTTTTTTTGATATCTGTAAACATGCCTTAGTGTTTGTTATGTTTTGAAAAAAAAGTGATTCAAGACTTCTTACATTACCTGCTTTGTGCAAGCAATAGGAGAAATGTGTGTGTGTGTTCATGCTTTTGTGTAGGGATGTCTACCTCTGTGTGTATGTGTGTGTGTGTGCGCGCACACACGTACACACGCTTATGAATTCAGTGTGTGTGTGTGTGCATGCGTGCGCATGCTTATGAATTTAATCACAGCATTATGTCTTTTTTATTTCATAACTAAATAGTAGTTCAGCTGAAAGCTTTATATGTGTTATCACACACCAGCCTCTAATTAAAAATCTGCCTACATCCCCCCACCCCCCCATTTTTTTGTTATGATTTTAATTGTTGGTGGTGTTTTGTTTTTGTTGGGTTTTGTAATGATAATTTTTGTTAATAGGTATATACCAATTTTGGTTTTCCTCTTTGTTTACTTCTGTTACATCTTGTCAGTGAAGAGGGAAGCACCAACCACGTGTTTTTTTTTGTTTTGTTTTTTGTTTTTTTACTTAGAGTATTTTCTTCATGTTAACCAAAGCTCCATTATTAATATGAGAGCTTCAGTCTTTTAGTGTGTACTAAACAGTTTGTCGTTAATCAGTTCAGAAAATTTCATTTATTGACTGTGTGTTTTGTATTTTTTAATAAAATTTCATTTACTTACTGTGTGTTTTGTATTTTTAATGATTTTTTTAACTGTTACAAATGGTTGTCTGTTGGGAAAAGCAAGGGAGAGAATTGGCCATCCTAAGTGAGTTAATAATTATATATAAGTATATACTGATCTTGGTTGTCTGTCGTCTTTGTTTACTTCTGGTACATGTTGTCAATGAAGATGGAAGCACCAACCATGTCCTCTTATTGTTTCAGCTGGCACTGTAAAGAAGGAAGGTCATCAGTGTAAGTAATACTTATTCACACTATTATCCATGTCATACACAAATGATTGAACTATTGCTGTTATGATTTGGCCTTGTTATTTACTCAAAATATGTTGAATGTTCAAATAGGGGTGTTTTTGTGTAAATATTAGGATAAGGAATGCCTTGTACTTACTCAGAGATATGCTAAGTGTTCAAAAACAATTTTGGGGGAAATAGTGGGATAAAGAATGTTCTGTACTTACTCAAGAGGTATGTTGCAATGTTCAGATTAAAAATTTTTTAAAAATTGGATAAAGAATGTCCAGTACTGAAGTCATACTATGAAAATTCTATGCTAATGATAATTTTAAAATATAGGAGAATGCATTGTAATTTTAATGTGTTTGGTTAAAACTATAACAGAAGATTATAATGTATTAACTGATGACGAAATAACTTGAAAGTAGTTCATTCGGAATATACTTTGAGAATTACAGTAACAAAAACTTTAGTTAATAGAACATGGAATTATCAATAGCAATAGGAAAGCAAAGATTTCCACTTCAGTACTACTTAGCCTACAGATGTGATTTTATCACTAAATAGCTACACAATGGAAAAACTGAAAATCTTATCTTTTTTTAAAAAAGTAATAATAATTGAACAATAAAAGAACATGGAATGACATAATAAAGTGACTTTTTTGTTTTCATAGATGTTGAGATCAGGGGAAAAGGGTGCTGAAGGTGGGAAACGTTTGGGAAATTTTTATGGCAAGAAAAAAAATCAGCATGAACCGCGCTTGTTGCAGCCTCAATACGACTGTGTATGGGGTCTCGGCGGGGCTTTATCTGCCGCATGAGAATGGGCAACACCCACGTGGATCCCATGACCGCCAACCACACTGTTCGAGTCCGCCAGCGCAACACGTTAGGACCTGACGCTGATGGCAACCACTACACCGTGGTGCACGTCACAGGCTACATCAAGAACTGGCCTCCTGCCAGTAAAGGTTTCTTTTCTGCACAACACTTCAGTTCCAACAGCATTCAGAGAGAGGATCTGGTCCTAAGTTTTCTTAATAAGCTAGTTCACTTTATGAGTATTTAGTTTTATATGTGTAGTTAGAAGAGTAGGCCATTCATGCTGGTAAGAACATATAACAAAAAATTTATTATTTAAAAAAAAGACACACACAAGTGTTGTGTTTAGACATCATCCCCAAAGTCGGAATAAGGCTTCTTACATGTTGGGCAAAAGGGGTTCCATTTGCAATAATCTCTCCATTGGTGAGCCTGAGTTCTAGCCAAGGATTGGAGAAAAAAACTTTATTTTTTTTAAATATGCATACCCTACTCCTCAGTTTGTGATATGATCATCTGTTCTGCAAAGATTCTTCATGTCTAAAAGACATAATTGCTTTTATTCATTATCAAGCGCTTCCAGTTTGTGAATCTGCTTCTCGAGTTAACCATAGCTATGGACATGTTCTGGTCCACTTGCTGTAAAAACCTTTATTTTGATCAGCTGTGTATGTAACAGGCGTGTTTTGGAACTGCTGTATGGATGTATCTTAAAAATAGGGATTGTTCTTTTTTAAAGGGCAGACAAGTTGTATAGCAGAATTTGGTTAACTGAAATAAACATACAGACTTTTTAGTAGGTACTTACTGTGTATATTTTGCATATTTTTATTTGAAGTTAGGGAATTATGGAGGAAATTGTGCTTGAAACCTTTACATACATACACACACACACACACACACACACACACACACACACACACACACACACACACACACACACACACACACACACACACACATCCCCTCTTCAAGAGGCACCAACCTCCTGTGTAATCTTTCAGGTGTACAGATGGAACGATCTGACGGAGAAGACAATGGAACTCACTGTTGCCTGGTGGCGATTGGTCGACTGCAGGTGACCAACACTCCCAACTGCAGCGACCTCATGGGGCCGAATGCCACCGCCGAGTTCATCTCCCGACACAGTGTTGACGGAAAATTCTCTTTTGTTGATCAGAGGTACAGTGTTTTTACACTGTTGGTCTAGAAAAGGGAGGGGAGGAAATGCAGAGAGAGAGTGTGCGTCTGCTTGGTTTCCTTCTAAAAAAGTGTTGCTTTGGTAGTATCTGACAAAAATTCAATAAGTGGTAATCTCGCAACTGGCAAGTTGCAAAAGACATGCACATCAGTAGTTTCAGACATGAGTTTTCTTTGTTATGAAAATTCCTTGAATTTGGTGACAGAAATTGTAATCCTTCCCCATTTATCTTACAGATGAAGTTAGAAGATGAAAAAAGTGTCATTATGAAGAGTATATATATAAAAATAACGGATTACAAATAGGATTATTTCTAAAAGTACTTTTGAAGACATATAGTTAGAAGAGATATAAGACCTGCTGTTGATATGCCAATTTCATTAGTTCAGTAAGGACTTATGTTTCTCAATATTTTGTGTTACAAGTCATATCCATAAAAGGATGACAGGAATGATAAAACTTGAAGTAGAATTTGAAGAATGTATAACATAATTGTGTTCAGAGTGACACCAGTGCTGGGTTACCAGCCCCAGGAGCTGCTGGGTAAAGCGGCCTTTGACTACTACCACCCTGAGGACCAGAGTCACATGAAGGACACTTTTGATCAAGGTAACCCCCTCCCTCTGTGAACATGCGTCTTGTCTTTTTTGTGTCACATACTGACCTGTGTCAAACTGTTGACAGCCTTGTTGACTTCTGTAGTTTAGGTGTCATATACTGACCTGTGTCAAACTGTTGACAGCCTTGTTGACTTCTGTAGTTTAGGTGTCATATACTGACCTGTGTCAAACTGTTGACAGCCTTGTTGACTTCTGTAGTTTAGGTGTCATATACTGACCTGTGTCAAACTGTTGACAGCCTTGTTGACTTCTGTGGTTTAGGTGTCATATACTGACCTGTGTCAAACTGTTGACAGCCTTGTTGACATCTGTGGTTTAGGTGTCATATACTGACCTGTGTCAAACTGTTGACAGCCTTGTTGACTTCTGTGGTTTAGGTGTCATATACTGACCTGTGTCAAACTGTTGACAGCCGTGTTGACTTCTGTGGTTTAGGTGTCATATACTGACCTGTGTCAAACTATTGACAGCTTTGTTGACACCTGTAGTTTAGGTGTCATATACTGACCTGTGTCAAACTATTGACAGCTTTGTTGACACCTGTAGTTTAGGTGTCATATACTGACCTGTGTCAAACTGTGACCACCTTATTGACTTCTGTAGCCTTCACTCAGTAAAAGTAAAATGACAGCTGGATTTAGCGTTTTAATTAGCAGTCAAATTGTGAAACAGAAAAGATGTCTGCAAACATTTTAGTTCCTTCAAAATAATGTGTGCGTGTGTGTGTGTGCAGTACTGAAGCTGAAGGGCCAGGTGATGTCCATCATGTATCGTTTCCGAGCATCAAACCGTGAGTGGGTGTGGTTGAGGACCTCGGCTTTCAGCTTTCAAAACCCCTACACAGATGAAGTGGAGTACATTGTATGCACCAATACTTCAGCTAAGTGAGTCACCACTTTCGTGTTGGGGGGGGGTATGTGGTCATTTTACAGGGGAGTTTGATATATTGTGAAAATTAGTTCGGTAAAAGATTCAACGAAGATTCAAAGGACAGAATCAGTGCAAATTTTTATGTATTGCATAGAGACAAAATGTTTGAAGAAATGTGTAGTACTTGAAATGTTGGCTTTTGACCTTTTGTCTAAATATCCAATTCAGCACAAGATCCACTAGGTTTTTACATTTATAAACAGCAAGGTAACAAAAGTTTGAAGATATGAATATTTTTCATTTGTTTTATGTATATGTTGCATTCATGTTTTACCAGTTGTCTGCTGGATATGGAACATTATTGATTGTGGATTTATTGAATAAATCATTTAATATTTTATGGCTTTTTTGGAGAGGGAGTTGGGGGGGGAGGGGGGGTGGAGAGGGTTCTATCAACGAAGGTAGACTGTATTCAGTGGGTTTAACTAGAATGGTTGAGGTTCTGCTTATTTGGCCTCATCATTCCAGCTAGCCTCTGTCAGTATCGCACATGTCACTGTTAGCATTGCATCCTTACCAGGAACTCCCAGCAGGGCCCAGTGGCAGGCATGCCAGGGGAGCAAGCCCCGGACCTCGTGTCCTCCCTCAGCTCCTACCCCAGCACAGCCACTGCCCGCCCCATGCACACAGCCGACCACATGGGGGTGGGGGTGCATGCAGGCAAGGGGGACTACAGAGACGCCACCGGCTACTCCACAGGGGACCTGTATCACATGGGGAACCGGGGCCTAGCGCAGGACATGTACTCGCCGTACAACCAGCAGGCTCCAGCCACCACCATCAAGTACCCGTCACACACCAGCCCTTCAGCCATGGGGCTTAGCCAGCAGTCCCCGGCACCCGCCTTGGGCCCCATGGGTCTGCGGCGCTCCCCGGCTGCTCAGACTACGGGACCAACCGGCTGGCCCACACAAGGCAGCTATGGGCGAAATGACGTGAGTCGACTCTTGGAGAGCGGTGCTTGGTTGTAGAAAACGCGTTGTTGTGTCTGTACAGTTCTCGTGAGTGTTGGTTGCTGAAAAGTTGTGTTGTTATCTGTACGGTTCTTGTAAAAGTGTTCACATTATGATATATTTAGTTTTGTTTGGAGGTCATTGTTTTTGTATTTTTCCCCCTGCCATGAGTCATGCTGAACATAGAGGGGAAGTGCATACCTGCTCATGCAGAATAGTTCCTTTATGATAAGAAAAGTCAGTGGCTTGTATGCTCATTTCATGTATATAGGCTGACAAAAGTTTACTACACACTGACAACTGTCTGTCTGATAGATTGAAATACATTTTTGTTGTCTCCTTTCCACTTGGTGGTGGTGTTGGGGTGGGTTGTTTTTTTTCTTCGCTGTTTGGTACAAAGCTCATAGATAGATCCTGTACTTACTTATGGATAGTAACGAGGCTGACTTGTTTTTGGGGGGTCTTTATTCTCTCCTCCCTTTTTGTAGAGATTATTATGATTTCTGCTTGGTTTAATCAGTTCATTTGGCTTATAAAGGGAATGCAGACTGGTTTGGGATTGTTGTGGGGGGGGGGGGGGGGGGGGGCTGGTTTGGGGGGAGGTGTCTGTCATTTGTTTATTTTTTGTTTTGTTTTCTTTAATTTGATTTTTACTAAGAAATTATGTTGGTCAAGTGCTGATGGAGTGTGTTCTATGAGGCCAGGTTGTAAACAGTGTGTGTGCAGTTTGATTGGCTGTTACAGGGCAGCAGTGATTACGGTGGAACAGGACAGGGCCACTACAGTCACATCAGTCCTAACACCACCTCACCCGGTCAGTCCTCCTTCCCCTCTTCTGCTCATCGCTCTCTCTGTCTGACATCTGCTGAACTTAGTTCTTGTCTGTTATACATCTGCAGAACTTATTTCTTGTCTGTTTCACATCAGCTGAACTTACCTGTTGTCTGTTTTACATTTGTTAAACTTCTCTTGTCTGTTTTCCATCTGCTGAACTTCCCTTGTATATTTCACATTTGCTAAACTTATCTTGTCTGTTTTACATCAGGTGAACTCATCTCTTGTTTGTTTTACATCAGCTGAACTTCTCTCTTGTCTGTTATACATCAGGTGAACTCATCTCTTGTTTGTTTTACATCAGCTGAACTTCTCTCTTGTCTGTTTTACATCAGCTGAACTTCTCTCTTGTCTGTTCTACATCAGCTGATTTGTCATATGTTGTGTTATTGGTGGTGAAAGGGTTAAAGCCCAAAGTATAGCTTGCAAGTGAAAGGCTGGATGATGCCATTTTTTGAATATGATTTTTTTTTTTAATGGTTTCTATTGCTGTGTGACAGGTGCAGCAGGCCTGTGGTCACAGTGGCCTCAGGGGCAGGGTGACGGCAGCGACCAGCAGCAGACCCCAGCACAGCAGCAGCAGCAACCCGAAGAGTTCAGTGACATGTTTGGCATGCTCAGCCAGCCAGCACCGGAATTCAATGACCTGTCAGGCATGTTCACCAACTTCACAGAATAGCCCTGCCCTCCTTCACAGAGAGACTGTGTGCAAGAAAGACTGTGGGGCTGCCTCAGCTGGAGACTTTTTTCTTTTTTTTAAAGGGGAAGGTGGACTAGATTACAGTGTTCATTGTACCACTGTCATGAACAGGGCAGGGTACATGAAGCACATTCTGTGGAGAGTGCCAGCCATAAATTATGGACAGCGTCTGTCCTTGTTGGAGATAGTGTACAGAAATCAGGAGATGTTCTTTGTAAATATCATGGATTAAAAAAGAAATAGAAACTGCATGTGCATTTTGAACTGAAATCTCTGTCTGATAGGTGCAAGAGGTCTTAATGCAGAAAAGGTTATGGTTAAGGTTGTAAGCAGTGACCAAGAGTGGCAGGTTGATGCATAAATACCCATATTTATAAAGTATTATTTTTATAGGGTGGTTTGAAGCCCATCAATCATCCAGTTGTTTGACATGTTTGATGTGTGAATAGAAAACTGCCATATTGGAAAATTCCTTTCCAGGGTAATTAGGCAGGGACAAAAATTATGTACAAGGAGAACATTTAAATTCATAGCTATGTTCTTCACAATCGTTCAGAATATCTAAACACTGTTTTGTGTTAACAGTTTTTGCATTTAAAGACTATAGTATACATGTGTTTCGTACCATTTTAATCTTATTTGTCATTGCATATATAAACATTTCTGTGATGGATGTTGTGTGAATTTACTGTCAGTTATTTTGTGAAAGTGGAAGGAACATCACAGCATAGTGATCTGTGTGGTTTGTACCTGTACTTCTTTCCTTTAATAGAGATATCTTCACTACTCTTCAGCTGAGCCTCAAGTTGTATCATTTCAGAGATAGTTCAGTCAGCATTTCGGGTGCAGAATTCTTTTCCTCTGTACTTGACATAGGCAGTCTCCTTCTATGCCTGTGCACAAGAACAGGTTGTCTTATTTGGTACAGTCCCCAAAGTTGGCTACCTTAATGATGGGCAAAAATGGCCGCATGCACAAAAATCTCACCGTTGGTGAACCTCAGAGCTGTAGCCTAGGAACGAGGAAAAATGTGCGCTGTAGTTAAACAGTAAATGGGGGATTGTTTTCACTATCAGAGCATAGGGGCATTTATGACTTCAGTGACTGCATAATGAATGCCTTATCAGTGTTTGTAATCCTCCACACCCCAAAAGGGGTGAAAGGAATTAAATCTTGATGAGACTGAAGGCTCTCTCTTTCTGAGTCATAGTCTGTGTACAATAGGAAAAGTAAGTTTTCTGTTTCTGGGTCTTAGATTCTGCTGCGCGATCCCTGGTCAACCTGTAGTTAGTTGATGGCAAAATAGTTGAAAGTATACATGCAGTGTTGATTCTAGGGTGTTCCCTTGCAGGATTCCCGCATTTTTTTCAACATTGCCGCAAAACAATGTGGGCAGTGCGCCCAAACGGACACCAAAATATCATGGAAAGTGCGTTTTTGAACAAACAGTGCGCCCTCGCAACTGCCTTTTGTATAATCTCTAAGATTAAGTGCTACTTCCACTGAAGTTCTCAGACTTTGATATTGGCTTTAACGTAACATGTAGATCAATCTCTCACAATGTGGAAATACAAATTTACTCTCTCTCTCTCTCTCTCTCTCTCTCAATGTATGATCTTGGGGGGGGGGGGGGGGGGGGGGCTAAGACTTCGTAACTGGCTTTAACTTAACATCTAGATCTAGACCTAGATCTATCTCTCTGAATGTGGAAATACAAATTTGGCCTGCCCCCCCCTCCCTCTCTCTCTCTCTCTCTCTCTCTCTCTCTCTCTCTCTCTCTCTCTCTCTCTCTCCTGTGTCACCAGTGTTTAGTGCAGATTAACTGCAACATCTAAGGTGAATATTTAATCCTTTCTGCCTACATAACTGCCTGTTTGTTTTTGTTTCTCTTCCTTGAAAAAATAGCAGAAACTACAGAGTACTGAAGGTATTGTAAGCAAGTATTACTTGTCCCCCTTTTTATGAGAGGGGGTGGGGGGGGCAATGCCCCCTTTTTGTCATTTTAGGGGGCCCTTGGGCCCTTTTTTCTGAAATCCTAGAATCATCACTGTACATTTATAACCCTTTTTTTGGGGGGGTGCGTTTGTTTGGTGGGGGGGGGGTACAACCATGCTTGAGGTGGGGCCCAGTTGTTTTTCATACCCCATTAAAATCCATGAGAGGAAGCTTTTAGTGACATTTCCTTATCATACAGTAGCAACAAGTGATTATTTGCCAATGAATTGTTTATTTTGGTATTGGGGAAAGAGGAGTCAAATTTGCACCCCCAAACATTTGTCAATGAAGGCCTGCTGTCTTGAGGCTTGTACATCAAAACGGCGCTGAGTAAAAGGTAACATTCCATGGATGTTTGATTGAAATGTGAATATTAGATTAAAGTTTGATTTTCCTTTTGGGGTGGGTGACCTGGGCTTTTTTTTTTTTTTTTTTAAAGGACAAGAGACATCCTGTTCTCTTGGTGAGCAGCTTTAACTTTGGAATTCCAGTCACTAACATCTTCCTATGTCAACTTTGATTGAAAACTATTGCTGATTTTTTTTATCGTTCATCCAGTAAGTTTATTTACATTCCTTAGAATCAAAGTGGAAAACTACTTAGTACAGTTGAGATATTTTTTAGGCTCTTTGAGCACAGGGGTGTCATTTTTTTTTCTTTAATTCCTTTACTAAGGCATAACAGGGAAGGAACTTTTGTGCATGTCTGACCAGTTGTCTTAGTGCAAAGCATACAAGGATTTGTGGGTTTTTTGGTTGTTGTTTGTTTTTGGTTTTTTTAAAGCATACAAAGTTTGGGGTTTTTGTTTTCAAGTATACAAGGTTTGGTTGGAGAAATGATGGTGGGATAAGAGCGAAATGACAGTTTTCACAAATAAGAAACCCATCCATGTCCATGTTTCACCAGTTTCCATCTAGACATAATCTGTTCTGACTATTCTTGTGACAACTTCTGACTGGTGAATTCTGTGTATTTTTTCTCTTCAAGAAATAATGTGTATGTGCCTTCTTGCTGTGACTTTAAAGCTCTGATGTGTGTGTCTAGGAACTGTTCACGGTATTAAGTACTCATAAATGCACAACAGAGGTTGTATATACACTTGAGTTTCTTTGCAGTGTTTTATCGTCTCTGCTGAGGTCACAATAAAACCGATTCGCATTGACATTGTTAGCGAAGCCTTCAGAATACTATATGATTCAGTCCAGTCAGTTGTTTTTCTTTTCTTGAGGAGTATACATGTGTGAGGTGGGGGGTAGAGGGAAGGTGCAAGGATGTGAATGAAGCTAGTTGTCTATGCTGTGTGTGCCATCTCTGTATGTACATCCATGTTGCCATGATTTATGTGAATGTAGATGTGTTGACATCATTTCATTCTCTGTGTTTTAGGTTTTGTTTTATTCTATTCAGATCTTATAGTTCAGTTTATGCGTTGTTGGTTGTTGATGTGCAGAAGGAATGATTGGGAAAGAAAAGTTGGTGGGGTTTTGTGTGCTCTCTTTTTGGAATGAAATAGGATCTTAATGGTGATTAAAAAAAGATACATCTTTTTTTTTTTTTTAAAGAAGAAGAAATTACCCAAAAAGCTTCTTACTTTGCAAGGCATGAAAACCATGAAGTACTTAACCCTATTTATGTAATAATGATTTGTTGCAGGGGGGGGGGGGGGGGGGGATGGGAGGATTCTTTTAATGATGTGTTTTTACAAAAGGTAATACTATTTTGCTTTATTTTACCTCTTCATCTGTTTTTATGGTTGTAGTTGCCTTGCATTTTATATCATTATCATGTGCATTGTTTGCTTTGGGGAAGGGGGGGGGGAGGGGTGGGGTTCAGATTCTATTTAGTCTATTATTTGTGTGCATTGCAGTTCCACAGAGTAAGTTCTATGCAAAGCATTTCAGTTTATATTCATGCCTTTGCTTCCTCATTTTTGAAAATAAAGTAGTCCCGCTTTTAGAAAAGAATGTCAAACAGGTAAATGTAAGGACTTGTTCTCTCTTTTCTCTCTCTCTCTCTCTCTCTCTCTCTCTCTCTCTCTCTCTCTCTCTCTCTCTCTCTCTCTCTCTCTCTCTCTGCCTGTCTATCTGTTTCTCTCTCTCTCTCTCTCTCTCTTGCCTGTCTATCTGTTTTTCTCTCTCTCTCTCTTTCTTTCTCTCTCTTACACACACACACACACACACACACACACACACACACAAAACAGCAATCATATTGTTTCATTTTTCTTCTGCTAACAACAACCCTTTACTGATGTCATCAAGTGTTGTGATTCTCTCTTATGCCTAAACCTAAATTTGGTTGTCTTCTACTTTTGAAAATTATACCCCCCCCCCCCTCCCCCCCTTTCTCTGTCTCTCTCTCTCAACCTTTTTCCTGTAGTTGTTGCCTGACTATGGATATGAAACCTTGTTTTTGGTTGTCTGTCATCTTCACCTGTTCTTGCTTATATTCAGCAGGAAACAAAAGGCATACACTCTAGTTCCTCAAGTTCTTTGGTAACATGAGTATGATTTGTTTTTTGTGTGTGTCTGTGTCTTTTTATGTTTGTTTCATGTTCCTTTTTTCCCTTGTTTATCGGTCTCTTTTTCTCTTCCATTCCTTTTTTTTTCTGTCAAGTTTGAATATCATAAGATTTGGCATTTCTCAGAGTTTATAGGGAGATAAAGTTGATCACCAAAGACTTGAGCAGTGTGTGAATGATTTTGAGGAAGTGGTGTGTTATGTGTAAGCATTGTAGTGGAGTAGGTGGATATTTGGTCATGGTCGTTTGTCTGTGCTTATGTATCGTTTCCTTTTTTTTGTTTTGTTTTAAAATGTGGCGAATGAAAGGTTGGTGTGATTTTGTTTTTGTCTTGCTACAAGTCAGAATATATATTGTCATATGTAATAAATATATCTTGTGGTATTTTGTTTGATATGGTTTTATTTTGAGAGGATGGTATAAGAATGTGTGTACTTAATGCTGCAGCTACAGAACATAACACCCCACACACCTCCACAATTGAACAATGTATATTACACACACATTCACTCAACACAAACACATACACACACACAAGATACAAGGATCAGCCTTTACTGTCCACTTTCATACAGAAAAATGTCTCTTGGCCGCACTTTACAACATAAAACACATATTGTCAATTAACATTTCCATACAGCTCTGTAAACATGTTTGCATATTTCCAAATACCATCCTCCTTTCATCCTAGCACTCGTCTGTCACAATACATTCAAATCCATACTGATATACACACACACACTCAAGCATGCAGGCAGGCATACACATACATGAGTGCTAATTCACAGGTGCTTACATACACACACACGCACTACTCAATGAGACACTCCTAAAACCACATACCCTCACCACCATCTCTCTCTCTCTCTCTCTCTCTCTCTCTCTCATACACATACACACACCTATGGGACCCATGGCTGGGATTAAAGTTCAATGGTCTTAACCACTCAGTTATAGCATCAGTCACACATGCGTACCAGTGTGTTGAGCATGCATTTGAGTTGTGTATATGTGTGTGTACAGGTCTCAGTTGTGAATGCATGCAAATAATAGTGTGTTTATTGTGTGTCTGACAGATACTATAGCCAAATGGTGTGTTTATTATGTGTCTGACAGATACTATAGCCAAATGGTTAAGACCGTTTGACTTCAATCCTATGGGTTCATAAACTTGTGGATTCAAATCTCAGCAGCATCTGGTGAATAAAGGGAGAGGATTTATGATCTCCCAGGTGAACTTCCAAGATGTTGTCTTTGATTTTTCATCTGTTCACTCTCAGTGATATCAGATGGAAAAAAAGTGCGTGGAAGTTGAGGTGATGGCGGAGGTCCTACTGAAATGTGTGCAGGGGGAAGAAAAAGGAAACTTCAATATGATGTCAAAACTGGGTGAGAAGTAATGAAAATAAGCACAAAAATCATAAGGTGAAAAAGCTATTAAAAAAAATGTGACCAAGCCCTTTGTTCAGAGCTCCATTCATGAATGACTGAATGTAAATTATCTTGACAAGTGTAGAGTATGTGCACAAAATCTAGGATGTATATAATAATAATAATGTTTGGAATGTATATAACACTGAATCTTGTAATGCAACAAATCAAAGCCCTGAGATTTTTTTTTTCCCGAGATAATGGAATAAGCACTCGTGTGCTTTTTTTTTTTACATCCAGTCCCTGTGTGTATGCGATTTTGTACATTTTGTCATCTGTTCCCACGGCACACAATGGCCTACTCTTTTCGAAAAGCGGAACAGGATTTAAAGTGTGCGCAAGATATTCTGCATGCGTTCGCACATGGGGCCTCGGTTTATAGTCTCATCCAAAGGACTTTCTCACATTTCTTTCTTACATCGTTTATCAGTACTCTCTCTTCTCTCTCTCTCTCTCTCTCTCTCTCTCTCTCTCTCTCTCTCTCTCTCTCTCTCTTCCCTTACATTCAAAATGTTTCAGTCCGTCCAAATATATGTGAACAACTCTTGGACACATCCAGATGCATTCAAATGCCTGTCATAAATAAACCTGCATGTACAAGACATGTACTACTCAAAGAAGGTAATACAGTACATGCGTCAGCACAAATTACTGCAAAAAGTTAGCAGCAGCATATCCTCTGAAGTCAGAGTATGGCTTCCTTTATGGCAGGGTGCTTGAAAAGTCATACACTTACCATCCAGCATGTACATACAATATCACAGCGATTCCCAGGTAGGGGGAGTGAATCAGAGGGCATTTCCTTGGTGACCCCCAAATGAAGCTGGGGAACACACATCATCATCATCTTATCAGATATATCCATCATCTCTAGAATCACACCTTGCTAATTTTTACAACACAAATCATTTCCATGTGATTTTAACCATATGTTGTGCATGCACACCAGTATTTTTGTTTAGTTTATCATTTATCATATTTAGTGTGTGTGTAAGTTTAACAAGACATATGTGGATTACTCTTAAAAAGTGGTTTTTTTAAGCCAACGCCCCCCACCCCCCACAAAAAACCCAACCTTAATGGTGGGGGAAGGGGAGGGGGGACGGGATAGCCTGGTGGTCAGAGTAATGTATCAGTGATCTGCTAAACTGGGTTTGATTATTGTTCAAGAGGATTTTTCCTCTGGAGTTAACATCAGTGTCAACTCCAATCTCCCCAAAAGTCCTTTGGTTGAGACAATAAACTGAGGTCCCATGGGCGAACGCACACACATGTTTAAACCCATTCCACTTCTCAGAAGATTAGGCCATTGTGTGCCGATGGAAATGGATGACAAAATTGACATAACTGCATACACACGGAGACTGGATGAAAAAAGCACATGGGTGCTTATTCCATTATTGGGGGATATATATATATATATATATATATATATATATATATACATATATATATATATATTTTGTGTGTGTGCATGTCTGTGAATGTGTGTGTGGGAATGTGTAAGGTTAACAAAGCATTTGTGTTGAGACATGAACATGCATGGCCACATGTGTTGAGGTTTGTGTGTGTGTGTGTGTGTGTGTAAATCTTGGTAGAATTTGGTAGTTTCGGGGTTGAGAGATTTTAGAATCTTCTGAGTCACTTTTTACAAGTTTTTTTTCCTGTTTGTCTCCAAAGTTAATTTGAAGTTCACGATTTCTGAGTTTTATCCAAGAAAACAAACATATCTGATTGACTTATAAATAAACACTTTCAAACCCAATCTGTTTTTAGGTGTATTTGAAGCAATCATTTGCTGCTGTTATTTGCATATCTGATAATGATGTTTCAAAGAGTGGGACACACACACACACACAATTACCCCAGAGAGAGGGAGGTAACTTGTATAATAAGCACACCAAATTTTGACATACTGCATACCCTTGACACTTGGTGACGTATGATGTGTTTCCGGTTTGGGGTCAACAGGGGTGAAAGCAATTTCGAGGTCAAGGCAGAGGCGGCTTGCTTTCGTCGAAAAAAAGAGCGAGAGGGGAAAGGTTGTATTTTGAAAAGGTGGGACTACTGTAGGCGGTTTGAATGTAAAGGTAGGGCTGTCGCGCGAGGATGGGCCTGCGCTTTGGAGCATAGACAACACCTACTTGAACTTCTTCGTTTTTGTTGCACTACTAAACGCTGCAGACGACACTCAGCGAGCTCAGTGGATCTAGCAGACGACCACGGAAACTGCCGCGAGACAAAACAAATCCGATCGGAGTCTGCAGGTTTTGGCGTAATCTACCGTTGTCGGTCAAGCGAGGTGTGTTCAGTGTATACTTATGAAGACTGTACATGGTTTGCCTACCTGCAACAAGAATTGGACATGACGACTCGAAGGCCTGGAGTGTTGTACACAAACGGGATTAATTCAGGTGAGAGTCTCGCTCGCATATCATTAACAGTGTCTGGGTACATCAGTGATCAGTGATGATAGAATAGCAGGATATGGTGGTTTTAAGCTTGCTTTATTTATCTGCCTTGAAACTATTATTCTGTTAATTGAACCGGATTTTGTAAAGCTACAAAGTGACTATCGGCTTTGCGCTCAGCCATCCAATCTTCATTATCGCCATGTATCAACAGTGTTTTAGTCATAATATTATAACAACAAAGTAGAGAAAGCAGAATGCTGGACAAAAAGTTTAAGATTGGAACAAATAATTCCTCATTGCTAACTCACTGCTGCTTACCAGTTATTGAAGTTTCCTTTGCAGCAGAATTTGTAGATTGTAAGTCTCATTTTGATCTGTATTGTTATTTGATTTGTCATTTTGTGGTGTGGTTTTGAAACCATTGTATCATGTACTAATGTAGTGATGCACACATTTAAAGTATCCTTGTAACACACACACACACACACACACACACACACACACACACACACACATATATATATATATATATATATATATATATATATACAATATATATGTATACATGCATATAACATACTTGCTCACTAATACACACATGTTCATACATCAGGAACTCAGTCTATATATGTCTGGGTGCATGGAATAACACACACATAACACACTATGCACACAGCAACCACACACCACACACTACACACACACACAAACACACACACACACAACACACACACACACACACAACACACAACACTCACTCACACACACACACACACACACACACACACACACACACACACACACACACACCATGAATGTGATTGTTTTTTCGTTTCTTGGCTAGAGCTTTGGGGTTTACTGGTGGTGAGGTTTGGTATTGTAGTGTAATGTGACTGTGCACCCTTAAGGGTAGCTGCATTCCAAGTTCAGGGACACACCATTAGTTTAAGATTGTAACAAAAACTGAGAAGGAGATGCATTTTTTGTTTAACCGTGTCTTTCTTGTTGTTTTAAAATTCAGGTTGCTGATGTCACTTTTTTTGGGGAGATTTATAGAGGATATTAAAAATTATTTTCAAGTGTTCCCCACTCCCCCACCAAAAAAAAAAAGGTAGACTGGATAACTGTGTTACTAATCTTACTATTCATGTGTATTATAAATTATTTGATCACTGGGAAGTGAAGGGGGCTGCTTTTGTTTAAATATGACTTTCAAAATGTTTTTATTATTGTTGTCATACAACTGTCTCAGTTACTAAAGTTTTAATTGAAGTGGTTGCAGAAGAAAGGTGTTTTTGTTTGGGGTTTACTGCGGCCATTTAATAATAATAATAATAATAATAATAATAATAATGATGATGATAGTAAATGGAATATGTATAACGCCATATCTTGCAATTATAAATCAGAGCGCTTGCATTTAACCCGCTCATACACATACAACCAACAATGATTAACAATATTTTAACAGATTCAAAAGTACACACACACACATTTCATGTTATTATTGAAAAATAGACTGTTGTTGTTGTGGTGTTGTTGCTGCTGCTGCTGCTGTTGTTATTGTTGATTGAGTTTTTTCCAGACTTATTCTTCATTCATTTCAGATCTCCTATAATAATTGTTTTTAAAAATGGAACATTTTTGTCCCTTTTTTTTCTATTTGATTATGAAGATCCGAATTATCAATGTGTGTGAAAACAATCAGCTTATATTCATTATCTGTGTTGAACTAATTGGATTATTAATGATTAGCCAGTGTGCTGGTAAAGCCTTGGTGCATGCTTGGTACTAAGTTTAGTTTCTGAAACCCCCTTCTACATATGTATTCAAAGTCATTTGTGCATGAATTTGATTTTCTGTGTGTGTATGAAAGAAGTAAAGTATTGGCAGGACTGCACAGAAATTGACCTGAAAGATAATTTTGAATACCTGCCCGTAAGTTAATGTATCAGGCCTGTCAGTTTTTATTTTAGATATTTGCCTCCAATATCTTTCCCCCCTCTCATTTGAGTCACTGTACTATCATTTGTTTTTTGTTTGTTTTGTTTTGTTCCTCGTCTAGAGCTCTGAGGTTTACCAATTGTGAGATTTTTGCTTATATTTTTGCTCACCATTAAGATAGAGTAGAGCATTCTGACTTTGGGGAATGATGTCTGAACATGGCACCAGTTTGCATACATTTTTATTTACTTTTTGTCGTCCACTCTTTCTGGCATGAATTACCTACTCTTCTAAAAGGCAGAACGTATTTTAACTTGTGTGTAAAATGTTCTGCATGTATTCACACTTGGGGCCTCAGTTTGTAGTCTCATTCAGAGGATTTTCAGGGGAGTAGAGTCAGTTTTAATGTTAACTCCAGGGGATAAACCTTGAACAGGAATCTTGGTGGTGGCTGGAAGAGTTGACATGGCTTGATCCTGGGCCGTCAAATTGTGAGTGCAACACCACCAGACTATATGGGAATCATTTCCAGATTTATACCATAATATTTTTTTAACATATACATTTGTTCATCACTGATTGCTTGTGCATAGGATGAGCATCTGACCTTTCTATCCCATGTGTCACCCCGTATTGTGATCGTGCTAACCTCGTGTTTGAATGTAAGCTGTTCAAAAGAAAGAAAGGAGCTTTTATTGCATGAATGTCAGCCTTTCATCCTCCTTTCAAAAGAACCTTAGATTCAAAAGAAGAGCCAAAAACTAATAGTGGAACTGCCTCAGAGAATTTTGAAGGAGTGTTGTATGATCAAATTGATTTATGACAGAGTGCTGGTATGAATGGATGGCGGAGGAGTATGTTCCACTATCACTTAAGATTCACTACAAATGGTTCACAGCTGGGAATGTTTTAGGTGGGTAGCTCACCCGCCACATGTAGGCATTTGAATTTTTGAACTGAGAATCAGAATCACCCGTATAAATAGTAGGCTATAGTTGTATAAGGAGTGGGAAAGGGAACTGGTCGAGCAAGTAAAGTGTGAGACTGAGTGCAAGCGTGTTGACGTCGGGCATTTCATGGCTTGCTGAATGGAGCTTTTGGATCATAACAGTTACAACCTTAGCCTTACTCCCACGTATACATTCTGTGGTTTGCCAGATTTAGCCCACTCCTTATTCTTTTGTTTTCTTTTTAAAAAAAAAATCCTCGGCCAAGTTCCAGAACAAAAGTATTTTGTTGGTGATGTAACAAGATTGAACAGGCTTCTCCAAGTTGGAGATTGTCTTATATTTCTCCCAGTGTAGTGTTAGTCTTGCAGACCTGTCTGTTGATGACTGGATAAAATGTACCATTTTCTCCAAAGTCCTTGTATCATTTAAACTAAAACTGATAAAAGTGTGTGTGTGTTGTGTGTGTGTGTGTGTTTGGGTGTGGTGTGTGTGTTGTTTTGTGTTGTGTTATGGTTGTGTGGTATGGTATGTTTCTCTGTGTGTGTGTATTTTATTATTTTATTTATATTTATTCAATTTATTCTTTTATATCAAGGATAATAGAATAAGCACTCATGTGCTTTTTTACATCCAGTCCCCGTGTGTATGCGGTTTTGTAAATTTTGTCGTCTGTTTCCACCGGCACACAATGGCCTCTTCCGAAAAGCGGAACAGGATTTAATGTGTGCGCAAGATGTTCTGCATGCGTTCGAACGCGGGGCCTCGGTTTATAGTCTCATCTGTGTGTGTGTGTGTGTGTGTGTGTTAGGGATGGGTTGGTCTGTATTGGTGTACACATGTATACAAAATACATGTATACATGTGCGGTTGAACTCACATACACTGCGTGTGTGATCTCTTACTGTTCCTGTACACATCTCATCTCATTAAGAATGTTTTGTTTTTGCTTTATGTTTTCCAGCCTTGAAATTTAATATATTAAAAAAAAAACTTTTTTCATTTTTTAAATAGGTGATACAATAAACACAAACACTCAGTTACAAAGGGAATATAACATTCAAGACAAAAAGCTATCAACAATGTATCAAGAAAGAATAAAAAAGTTCATTTGATAAGCATAAAAATCAGTTGACTGTTTTATTTGAGCATTGAGAATATAGATTAAAGATTTAATTGAACCACAGAAACTAAAAATAAACCAAACAATATATTAAGACAGATCCATTTTGAGCTTTGACAAGAGTGTCCTGTTATTATTGCATAATAATGGATTGGTGCATCAGTCATTATAGAATGTTGTGATGAATTGAAAGCTAACACAGTAACAGGGGACATGTAGAGAGAGAACTCTGAAAGAATTTATTCATAAAGAGGCTTTTGGCCAATACATGAAGGGGGTTGCTGATGAGCTCACTGAGTAATGATAGGAATACATGGAAGAGAGGGGGGGGGGGGGGGTGGGAAGGAAGAGGGAGCATGGAATCATTCCAAGGAGAAATGAAGAGAAGAGAAAAGATTGGAAAGGGATTTAATATGATTATGAGCTTCAAGATCGCTTTTGTTCTAACAATAACATCATCGTCATCACCTAGAACACCAATTGTATGTAATGACGGTTTTTGGTGCTCATGGTGATTGATAAAGTGCTCTTTGACTAAAAACATTTCATTTTGTGTTTAAAAAAAAGTTGTTGTTTTAGAAGCATTTTTAATGCATTCAGAATAACTTTATCCACTTATTCAGGGAACAAAGATTTATTTAAGCAAGTCAGTTTCATTTGTTATATAAATTCCATGTATTATTATTATTTGTTACAAATTTGCTTAACAACAGGGTGATTTATCAAAAAGACTTAACTGAAAGAAGATAAATAAATGTGCACCTTTTTAAAACATTTCAAAAGTTCTGGTGACAATAGTCACATTTTGAAAGAGATCCACTTGGAATGCAATAATTGACAAATCAGCATGAAGTATCCTGGGCAGTTCAGACCAATCCAATCTTGTTGTTGATAGCCCTGCCGACCACAGTGACCTCATCAAATATAAAGAAGTTTTAAAATAAGGGGGTGTTGTAATTCCTCTTTAGGCATTGACTGTGAAGGAATTTTCCATGGCATACTGAACCTGAACTTAAAATCAGTTAGCTATTGAGCCTCAGAAGTTCTACACCTTCTCAGACTATTTTGTATCCATAAACCATAATATGAGATCATGGTTACATGACATCATCAAAGAATAATGAACAGACATGCTCTCCTATACCTGCCCGCCCCCCCCTCCCCCCCACCTCACTCAATCCAGAGAACAAAAATCGAATGAACTGCAACAACATGCACCATGTATGCACTGCAGCCGAGACCGTATGAATTCGTCAGCAGCAAAAAAAGGTGGGCTGGCAGACCCCCAGACCCGGAGCAGTGAGGCCTACAGAGTGAAGTGAAGGAAGGATCAATGAAGTTGGGCATTGCAGGCATAGGGCCCAGTTCCCAGCTGATGACATATTGATCACTACACTACAGTCTCCTAATGCTGCTGATCTCATGCTTGGGGTGATGTGGCCCTTGTGCTGCTGGGGAATACCGTGGGCTGTCACCGCTGCTTAGTGTTATGCATAGGGGCTTATTTTCTCCTCCCCCTATTAAAAAAAAAATGCTATGTATTGTATACTGCATGTATACATGTAATACATGAATGTGTATTGTGTGTATGAATGCATATACTTATACATCTATTTATGAATGAAAAAAAAAATATATAGTACATACTATAAAATACAATCTCATCAGTTCATGTTATTTGTTGTGATTATCACACGTTTTTAAAAAAAAGTGTATTCTGTGTAAAACTTGACTTGATTTTCATCTATCCCCGAAAAACATTAAGCATAACTGACTTATAAAAAAAACCCCACATTTGTTGATCTTTATTCACCAATTTTAAGAGAGTAATCAGAAAGTCAAAACAATATTTAACTAAAAAAAAAGAAGAAAAAAAGGAGTTTGTGCGTGTGCATGTGTGCAGTGATACATATTTCTTTCTCTTTCAGTTAAAGGACAAAATTTATATTTATAAACCTCAGTCAGTTTATGCAGCCATGCATGCATAATTATTGGGACTGTTGTTTGTTTGTTTGTTTTTGTTTGTTTGTCGTTTGTTTTTGTTTTGTTTGTTTTCCTTTCTCTCCCAGGATGTAATAACTTCAAATCTCATGTCTAAGTTTACTTATGCAGTCATGTGTGCATCTTGTGCAGTGTGTTGCATATAGGCATGCAATCATAATTTACACACACACACATGCACACACGCACACACACACACACACACGCACGCACACACGCACACACACACACACACACACACACATTAAATTTGCTTACCTAGCTGTAATACTGAGGGAAGGGGTTGTAAACCCAGGGCACAAAGAAAGAGTTGAAAACCTAGCAGGATGGCTCACACTCAACAGTTTATGAACCATTTAAGAAATGAATAACTTTGACATGAAGGAAAAAAACCCTCTTGTTTCACACACACACACACACACACACACACACACACACACCACACACACACACACACACACACAGAGGAAGAGAGAGAGAGAAGAAGGACCCCCCCCCCCCCCTCCCCCTAACAACAACAAAAAAAAGGATACATAAATTTCAATTGTAAGTTAAAAAAAACAACAACCCTGGAATATTACTGTTCAGGTGGGAAGCATGGTTGGGAGAATTTGTATACATAGAATCCCCCTTGCTACTGCTAGCAAGAGAAAAGCTGCAGCATGGTCTAGAATTGCCTTGATAGATGGTTAGATAACATTTTCCCCTGCAAAATGTGTATAGGCCTGCATGCACCACCAGTTTGACAAGATTGGTTGGGGCAGGTGCTTAACATTGCATGTGATTGTTTATGTGTGTGTGTGTGTGTGTGTGTGTGTGTGTGTGTGTGTGTGTTGTGTGTGTTAGTTTGTGTAGTTTGGTGTGTGTATGTATGTTTTGCAGATTAGTGGAGAGCTGTGTGACGCAAGTAAAACTTCAGTGTTTCTTTTGGTAGGAGGTATTGAGAGTGAGGAAAATGTTTTTCTGTGTGTATAAATCTATTACGTAAGTGTTGGACCATGTAAAAGTTTGAGGGAGGGGAGGTGGGGGGTGGGGGTGGAGGTTGAGGTTAAGAAGACCAGAAGACTGATTTTCAATGATCAAGATTGACAAGTGAAAATGATCATTTTCCAATTTGTGTCTTGTCTAGGCCAAAAGCTTTTCTCAGTTATTGATATAAGCTAAGCGCCAAAGCAATGTTGTTATACCTTGAAATGTAATGTTGAGATTGTTTTCAGTGGTGGCAAGCCCTTAGCAAAACTACATGCACTCTCCTTTCAGGGAACACTCTTCTTTATAGGGGAAAAGGTTCCCTGAAGTCAAAGTACAGCTGCCTCTGGAGAGGTACTTGGAAAGAATCATACACATGCAAACATTTCCTCCAGTGTGTACTTACTGTCTCACAGTGATTCCCAGGTGTGATGAGTGCATCAGCAGAGTGGATATTTTGGGAGACTCCCAGGGTGTTAAGCTGGGGGAGCACACAACAACAACAATAGGAAATTTATACAGTGTAGCAGGAGTCCTGTGAGTTGGAGTTGATAGTTGGTGAGAATGACCTCAGATTCTGCTTCCAAATATGTGTTGGTTATGTTGAAATTTACCTAGTATGTATGAGCACACGCATGCATGTACACACTCTCACACACACATTCAACCACACACACATGCGCACTCATACACACACACAGAATTCATGTTGGACTCTTGCATTTGCACAAGCGCATCAAACAATGGTGTAAAGGGGCTGAGAAAGAAGCTGCAGAGGAAAAATAAACAAGAAGAAAGAAACTGTGAAAGATAAAAGTCTAAAAGAAGGTTGGAGAGAAAAAAGACGAAGCAAATAAAAGGAAAGGAAAGGAATAAGATTACATTGATAGGGTGCATCAAAGCTGGAGTGGAGTGCCCATGCAAAAATAACATGTAAATGGTGATCCCCCAGTTTTTCTGCTGTGGTCTGCATGTTTAGTTTTATACAGCACTGGCAATGTCTGTTCCTTGCCCCCCCCCTCCCCCCCCCCCAAAAAAAAAAGACAGAAAGAAATGGGATGTCAACATGTTGCTGTTATTTTATGGCCTGGTGTGGGGTTAGGGGGGGGGGGGGGGTTGGAGAGTAGGTAGGGGAGTAGTTGTTGTTTAAATTTGAAAATGTGTGAGAGAGAGAGGGAGGGAGAGGGAGAAAGAGGGGATTGGGTTTGGTGGTAAGGAGGGAATGAGTGAAGGATCATGAAGAGAAAGGAAAAACATGACACATCTTTATCCCTCCCCAGTTCTCCCTTTGCTCATAAGAAAAGAAAAACTAACAAAAGAAAAGACATCAAACTGGTAAGTTATTAAGATTCATTACTGCAGGGTTTGCGCGCATTAACTGGTGATTGAAAAAGTGTGCCTGTGCTAGCTATGTTTGTATACATCTGCAATACACATAATATATTCACATGTGTGAATGCATACAGGCACACATTATTGCATAGTATGTGTAGATGTATGCTGGCAGATATTATTACATAGTTGTTGTTGTTTTTTTAAGTATGTGTGAATGCATGCAGGTGCACATTATTGCATAGTATGTGTGAATACATGCAGGCACACATTATTGCATAGTATGTGTGGATGCATGGAAGCACACATTATTGCACAGTATGTGTGAATGCATGCAGGCACACATTATTGCATATGTGTGGATGCATGCAGGCACACATTATTGCATATGTGTGGATGCATGCAGGCACACATTATTGCATTGTAATTAGTTGGTGTGAATGCATGCAGGCACACACATTATTGCATAGTATACATGTGTGAATGCAGGCAGGCACACATTATTGCATAGTATATTGTACAGACACAGACAGATAGACAGACAGACACACACACACACACACATATATTTACTATAATGCAGGCACACAATTCAGAAGGACCCCCCCCCCCCCCCCCCCCCCCCCCACTTCCCCCGCCCCAGCATATTTTGTATGTTTTACAACATTAACGAAACCATGTTGTTATTCTCTTCAATGCACATTGGAAATACCCAAAAGAATATAATGCCAAGTGTTTAGATTGCACTTACCTGTGAAAAATTTTCTGGTTTTTATGGCATATTGTGTGACAGACTCACCAGAGCAGGTGCTTAATGTTAGAGATGTGTGTGTGTGTGTGTGTGTGGAGAGAGAGAGAGAGAGAGAGAGAGAGAGAGAGAGAGAGAGAGAGAGAGAGAGAGAGAGAGAGAGAGACAAACACCTCGAACTCGAACTTGAAAGACTTATTCACGAAAAGGCCATTGGCCCATACATGAAGGGGGGTTGCCAAACTGCTTAGTATTTTAGTGAGAAAAATAGGTAACACACACAAAAAAAATGTTAATGTATACCCACAACTACCACAATAAAAATCAGTTACATAATATATGACTTAAGAAACCAAGATATCTCTCATTCTAAAGGCTTTACACAAATATAAGGCAAGGCTGCGCACAATCTCAGGGTGACTAGATGCCATGAGTAGACAGAATCTAAATAAATTAGGCTGTCTACTATACTTTACCGGAATGTAATTCTGTCTTACATCTTCTAATACTGGACAGCACAGCACAAAATGCACTTCATCTTCCACTGTTTGCTTACATAATGGGCATAGCAACCTGAGGTCATCATCATCATGTTCTATATATATATCTAAATTTATGAACATTTATGTCTGATACACCAAGTCTAAATTTAGACATAATTCTTTTTAAATGTATGTCCATATCAAGCTTTAGATAAGGTTTGACAGAGAGAGAGAGAGAGAGAGAGAGAGAGAGAGAGAGAGAGAGAGAGAGAGAGAGAGAGAGAGAGACTGTCTGTGTATTGTTTTGTATGTATACATGTATCACCTAAGTCATGGCAGATTTCTCAGAATGAAATTTGAACTGCTCTCAGTGGTAGAATTGCATTGCCAAAATACAGCACAGCCTCTTTAAATAATTTTTTTTAAAAGGTATGCCTGTGAGTATAATTATGTAGTGAAAACTTGTGGCTTTTTGTACCCAACAATTTGCTACAGGTGACTAACTCTTTAAGTTACCATGGGTTCTTTTACATGCATTGTATGTTGCACATGGGACATCAGTTCACTCATTCAAAAGATTGGCACCTAGTCCTCTCTTAGTTCTAGTTTTAAAGCCATTGTAAGACAGTTGTATTAACACAAGTCAAGGCAAGTCAAGCCAGAGTGATTTTTACTGAGGGTAAACATTAAAGTGAGCTGCTTTTATTCATCCTGTCCTCACCCAAAAAAATAAAAGCAAAAATAATGCCTCATAAAATACAAGACCAGTAAAAGTAATGTTGTGAGCAAGATCATCAGTGATAATTTCTTCTTACTACTTCGTTGAATGCTCAAACAGCAACTATTGACTATTGTTGTCTGTTATATGAGTGAAAATGCGTCACGCTGTCGTTAAGTACCTGACAAGTCAGGCCCAGCTCATCTGACTTCGGTACAAGAGAGAATTTTTACCTTTTAAGTCTGTGGAAAAAAGGCAGGAGAATGGACCAAGAAGGCAGAAAACAGACAAGAAGGAGGTGACAGGAAGAAAAGGAACAAGGCAGAAACAAAGAGAGTGATAGAAAAGAGGAAATTTCTAGCACAGAGTTTCCAGAATATGGAGATGCTATTTATACTGATAGGCCCCCCGGCATCCCCACAGGGAAATCAGTGATAATTATTTTGCTGAGGTATTGTCTGCAGACTGTTTGTTTTTTCTCTCTCCTGTACTGCTTTGCCTCAATAAGTCAATATTCTTTATTTATTTAAAACCAAAAATTTTGGGGCCTTGCCTCAATATTCATTGTGTTTTGTTGTGGTTTTTGTTTTGTTTCTGTTGTTGTTTACACTTAAATATTCTTACTTCTTACCATACAGTCAATGCACTTCTACATCTTTATTTCATACCACACTTTTTTTTCTTTCTTCTTTTTCTGTGTTTCACTTTCACTCTTTTATCCAAAGTCAGTGGTCGGAGCACTCGCTTTCCCCCAGCCAAGTTAAGCAGCGTCGAGCGTGGTTACCAGTTGGATGGGTGACCGTTTGCGTGCCTTGGCTTCAGTACAGTTCTCCCAGCTGTAAATGGGTACCTGCCCTCTTTAGGGTCAGGGAAGGTAAAGCAGCGAGGGAGAGGAGATGGGCGGCGCCCTCAATATGCTGGCCCTAGAGAAGTGAGGTCTCTGACGCCTCGCTCCCCTACGACCTTATAGGTTATGGGACTCCTTTACCTTCCTTTACTATACATATTCATTGTTATATAAATACAAGCTGATTCATAGATGAAACATCCTTTAACCAGTGATAGAAGTGTGTATTTTACTGATTGGGTGAAGACACCTATGTACGGTAACATAAATCTGAGGGTAGTTTTTTTCCAGATAGTAAGATTAAGTTTATCGAAATGGTTTGGCATGATATATCAGATTAAACCTTGGTGACAGTGTTATATAGAGTTTATAGGTCAAGTCAAGTCAAGTCAAAAGCACTTTAATCATCCCATGAAGGGCAATTACAATACTGACAGGCACTTTGATACCTATAATTATCTCACAAGACACAAGAAAAACACATTTCAGATTGTTATAAGCATTCCAAGATAGCTTAAAAAAATTATCATACACAAACCCAGGTGGTGCGCGCACACACACGCACCGCGTACACACACACACACACACACACACCAATGCAGGAATACAGGTTACTGGGTAAATGCAGATCTGTTTATGTGTAAAAGCTGGGCCATTGTCGTTATGTACAGAGAATGGAAGACTGATTGATCTTTAACACCCGTTCATGAATAATTTAAACAGGGACCATGTTTAGATGTAATATCAGTCTGTGTTTGTGATGCGAGTGTTGCACTGATACGTAAGAAGGCAATCAATTGCATTTATCTGCTCTGATAGGTCAGAACAGTGGTACTGGTACTGAGTTAAGATATGGTTTGTTCATGTTAAAATTCTGTGTGGGAAAATATAAAAAGACGCATGATACATGGACAAACGGATGTGCGTGCATGCACACACACACGCGAACTGCGTGCGTGCACACACACACACACACACACACACAGAGGGAGGAAGTGAGAATTTATGATTAAACAGTGACTCTCAGAAATCAGATGTGGGACATATAGTGTTAAGTAATAAATATCCATGCGACAGACAAAAGCACACAAAACAGCATAATAAAAATAAAATTTAAAAAGTAGTAAACCATTGCTTATAAAATATAGATAGAAAGCAGCGAACACAAACACCCCTCTTGAAACGTGAAGGCACAAATCACACGTCTCCATGTATGAAACAATATGCTGTTGAGTGCCATAAACCTCTGTTATGGGGAGTCTAATCTGAAGCAGAGTAGCATTCAGAGAAAGGAAGGAAATACAAAACAAAACAAAACAACAAAAAATCTCAGCTAGGATTAAGGATGAGTGTTGGTTTCATTCCCTCATTCTTGCAGGCTGACTGTGGAGGTGGGAATGACCTCAGTAGCTGGTGAGAGTGACCTCAAGACTTTTTTACTTCAGTAACTCAGTTGGGAGTCATGGGGGCACCACACTGAAGAGCTTTTCACCAGTTTCCTCTATCCATGTCAGTCATGTACTTAAACCTGGGTTGATCTACAGACCCAGGCTCAAGACTGTAAGACATTATTTAGGCTCAAGACTATTTTGTATATAAATGGGTACAGTCGGGCCGTCCTGTATTTGGTTTTCTAATCTTAACACTGTATGTGCAAGGTCTGAAAAATTATAAGTTGTGGGAGAATTCATATGTTTTGAATTGAGGTTTTTTCCCCTCCAAGAAAGGCCTGAAGTCATGTTTGAAATTGTGATGTGGAAAAAAAAGAGTAGAATCTGATTAATTTCAAAGAATCTTGTTGTATTTTCAAGTGTGTCTCCTCATCTTCCCATCTTCTATATAAGTTATGTGACTTCTTTTTGAGTAAGTTCTGCTTCAAACCAAATGCAGAAGGTGTAAAGCAAAATGGAACAGTGAAGTTGAAATTATGGGGGAGTAATAGAGATTACCACGATGATAGGTATTCTAAAACAGAACCCAAATGCTTGGTGGTGTAAGTGTAAATAATGGCCCTCCATTCGGTCCAGAGGGCTGCAAGCTTAACCCAAAAAAACAAAAAATACCCAAAGGGGGAGGGGGGGGGGGGGGGGGGGGGGGAGAAAAAATGGAGCTGTGGCAAAGCCGGTTCTTTGCCAAAGGACACAGACAACACATCCCAATTTTATGGGTGTGGGGAGAGCTTGTCATGGTAAAGAGTGGTGGCAGTTAAAAATGGATGGTCTGTTGTGCCAGGGTTTTTATGTTTGTGTGTGTGTTAGTTTGTGCGTTAGTGTGTGTGTGTGTGTGTTCTGTGTGTGTATGTGTGTGCATGTATGTATGTGTGTGTACATGTGTTTGCATGTGTGTTTGCATGCAAAAGTGTGTGTGTATGTGTGTGCATGTATGTATGTGTGTGTACGTGTGTGTGCATGTGTGTTTGCATGCAAAAGTGTGTGTGTGTGTGTGTATGGGTGTGTGTGTATGTACACAGCACCCACCCCCACCCCTCCCCCCACCCCCATATATATATATGATATAGACATATAGATATATATATAGTGTAGGTGCGTTTGCATGCAAACATGTGTGTGTATGTGTGTGTGAGATAGAGGGGGGAGGGAAATGGAATGCAGGGTAGAGAAGAATAGGCCAGGAGAAAAAAAAAGCTCAGAACAAACACTACCCCTGCACCAACTAGATCTGTTGAAAAAACAAAGAGAAAAAAGAACTATAGGATTGAAACTGTTGCTTGAAAGCCTGCACACACACACACACACACACACACACACTTATGGAAAAAGTTATTCTAAATAGATTAATGTATTATTGTGAGAAAAATAAAATTGTCCCAGTTAATCAAGCAGGATTTCGAAAAGGGAGATCAACCATAGACCATTTAGTCAAGCTGACTACCCAAATAAAACATCAGTTTGCACGAAGACAAAATATTCTTGCCACATTCTTTGACATAAACAAAGCTTATGACCAAGTTTGGCATGCTAGATTGTTATATAAATTAAAATGTATTGGATTGTCAGGTTTCATCTATTCTTATTTTAGAAATTTTCTCACAGGAAGAAGCATTTAGGCAAAGGTTAGAAATACTTACTCCACACTTAGATTTCCACAAATGGGCATACCTCAGGGCTCTGTAATTGCACCCTATTTATTTAATATTTTACTTCATGATATCCCTGAATATGTGTCTGATAATGTTGTTCTTGTCCAATATGCTGATGACCTTTGTATGTGGAAAAGGGTAACAATGAAAAAGGTAACACCGAAAAGACATTTGAATTATGTTAGAAAGTTATATCAGCTTGAGTTGGATAACATTTATAAGTATATGGTGGAAAATGGGTTAGGTCTTTCTACAGAAAAGACACAGGTTGTGCTTTTTAACAATGGTGCTGATCCTCCTAAACTTCCTGTTTTCAAAATTGGTGAACAAGTTCTGGATTATAAGCCTATGGTAAAATTTTCTTGGTATTATACTTACTTCGAAATATACATGGCATTGTCACATCGAATATGCTTTAAACAAGGCAAGAAGAAGTCTAAATGTATTAAAAGCATTATGTAGGCAAATATGGGCACAAGATTCATTAGTACTAAAGCATTATCATTATCACTGGTTCGTTCTAAACTAACATATGGTCAAGAATTATTCTTTAGTGCCCCCAAATATTATTGAACAAAATTCAAAGCTTAGATTGTAAAGCTTTCCGGATTGCTTTGGGAGTTCCGTTTCATGCATCTTCTTTAGGAACGTATAGAGAAATAGGAGTACTACCTCTAGAGGATTATCGTAACTTAGCCGTTTCAAAGTAAGTTTTAAGAAGTTCGACAGTTGTAAAACAATATTGCATCGGAAATTTCAATTAGATCCGACTTAGAATTTCCCAATAGAGCTAAAAATTATCTCTTCTCTTGTCACTATTATACTTACACTTCCGATATCTTCAAAGAGTCAAGTATCAATCCTAAAGACTGGCAAAAATCCCACCTCTTTTAATACCTTGTCCAAAATGGGAACTTCAGAAAGCAGATTTTGATATCTACCATCTCTCTTTAAAAAAGAAGAAAATGGGCTTATTCTTGGATCTTATATAAAAGTGCACCTAGAAGATACATATCCTTCACATCTTAAGATATACACTGACGGATCCCTTCTTAAAAACAAGGAAGCAGGGGCAGCATTCATTATTCCAGCTTTAAAGATTGAAAAATCCTATCACATCGGCAAAAATCAATCCATCTTTACTGCTGAACTTACTGCTATTTTGATGGCTTTGTACTTTCTGCTTGATTTCCCCAATACTGTTTTGCAGATATTGTTCTGTGTTGATTCTAAATCTGCATTACAGTCTCTCAGTAACTCGTCTTCGACCGTTAGGCAGAATCCTATTACTGAAATTAATTTGTTGGTACATTTTTTAATTCTGAGGGGTTCGAATGTTACTTTCTGCTGGATTCCATCTCATTGTGGTATTCGTTTTAATGAAACGGTTGACAAAGCTGCCAAAAAGGCAGCAAAACATGATAGCTATTCAACTGTTTTAGATATTCCTCTTTCTCTTCATGAAGGTTATGCTTTGCTTCAAAATGTTTGCTGGAAACATGTGAAAAAGAAACAGGAAGAGGCTGGTTATCCCCAGCATACTTGTTCAGTTCTGGATATTGAGAACATTCTTTGCACTCAGTACGGTTTTCGAAAATCCTGTACTAGAAAAATTGTTTCTCTAATCTACAGATTGAAATTTTAAATGCCTTTCGAGCAAAATTTGCCAAAAATATACAATGTATATGCGGTGACAAATTTTCTAATGTTCATGTTCTGTATCAATGTCAAGGTTTAAAAACGTTTTTACCATCATTTCAAGATAAGTCTCTGCAGGAAGTTTTAACCAATCCAGAGTTATTTTGTGAGATAGCCTTATCTCTGTTGCAATCCCCAGTATTCTCTTTTTTGTAAAGTATGGTCGTGGGAATCTACATTTTGCTTGTTTCACAGCTGCCGTTACAAGTAGTTCAAAATTGTTTGTTTTCCAACATTAGAGTATTTTTCAATTGTTGTGGGTTTTTGTTAATTTTTGTAGTTCTATGCCATGTTTTTTGCAACATACCATTTATATAGATTGGAATAATCTTTTAATGTGCATTCATACCAACACGTATCTATTCTACTTAAAGCCCTTATCTCATTATGTTCCCCCCATCCCAATCCCCCCTGCCTCCATCGTCTAATATCACTTTAAGTGAACAGACGTAAAATTGAATACACACACACACACACCCACACACACACACACACACCATGCACATACGCACGTGCACGTACATGCGCGCGCACACACACACACTTTGAACTGCATTGACAGTCATTTATCTACAGCACCTGTACACACATTCATTGTAATTATATATCTCTCTATCTCAAACACAAGTTAAATATAATTTTGATGCACATGCACATACACACATTGATATATTCTTCATTTCTCATTCTCTGTGTTACTGAGGGCTTAAAAGCTATTTATATGTTATTAAAAAAACACCAAACGTGTTGTCCTTTTCATGTACAGCCCTTAGTATAACAATAAAAAACAACAACCCAACACCTGTGTGTGTGTGGTATACATGCCCCTGCAGGAGTGCATGCATGTGTGTACACTCTTACACATGTTACACTATGCACACTCAATAATAGGCAAAACAATCAGCAGTTGCAGAGTACATTTGTACTAAAGCTTCTTTCTCAAGATTCTCTTTCCTCTTGGACCGAATAAAAAGCAAGATGAATACTATTTAACATACACCTATTTTCCTCCTATGGAAAAGAATTGTGCATGAATCAGTTCACATACATGTACACATTTTACTCGCAGGCCAGTGAAAAGTAAATTTGCAGTCAGTGTTGACACAGACGTTGCCTCAGCCTGTGACTGGTATAGAAAAGAGGCTAGAGCATCACTGGTAACCCAATGAGACCCGACAGCTGTGAATGGCTATTGATCGATTGGTTGGAGACCTGAGATGAAATTTGGGATGAATGCATGGTCTGTGTGTGTGGTGTACTATCCGAGAGTTGGCATGGAGATATTGCGCACAAATAGGCATGAATGGGAAGAAAATTCGGGGGAGGGGGGATGTGGAGGCTTCATGTGTGTGCGTGTGCACACATACGTGCGTGCATGCATGAATGAAGCACTAAAAATGGAAAGAAATAAAGGTCCATGGAGTGCATGTAACTCTTCCCCCTCCAAAAACAATTGGGCTGCTTCATGGTTAAAAGTTTGTACATGTGCACTGTTCCGCTTTTCCCTTTATCATATCCACCTATGCCAGCAGCCTTTGATGGTCTGAATGCTAGTCTTTCAGGTGAAATGATAAACCAATAAAGCAACAGTAGACTTGTGTGGCAAGAACAGGGAACAAATTCTCAGTACAGTAGAAGGACCCACCTGAAGATCTGCTTTCCCTTCAGTTTCAGTCTCCATCTTGATTCTTTTGACAACAAAATGTAACCTTACAGCCGGTACTGATGCAGAAATGTGCAGGCCTGCCTAGCCCACTTCACAGCCTCCCCTCTCTCCCTCCCAACCCTAAACAAAATAAAACAGAACATAGCCATCATTGATAAACTTGAAAAAATCGACAGTTGTGAATCAATTGATATGGGGGAGGAGGAGAATGGTGTGGTGAGACATGTTTACATTACATACAGTATAGACAGACAGCTGTGAAGGAATTGATTGTTGAGAAAGTTCTAACTGTGTTGGTGTTGAGTAGGGAACAGAGGATTGTGAGTGGGTTGATTTGGGGGGTGAGGGGTTGGAGGGAAAGGGTGTGTGGGGAGAGGGAGGGAGCATGTTCTCAGGTATGCAGAGCAGACAGCAGTGGGTGGATTGATAAATTAGTCCATAGGAAAAACCACAGTCACAGTGATAGCTGGGTCATTGTCATGTATACTGTACAAGTGTTTAGTCTTACACATGAGGGTGTGTGCTCAGGTATATGCATGCACACACACACACACACACTCACATACACACACGCATGCATGCATGCAGGCACACACACATTGATGGAAAAAAAGTAAAAGCATTGCTTTTTCAATATACCATCTAGAAATAAAAGTGACTTTCACACACACACACACACACACACACACACACACGCACACACACACACGCCTTAACTCTTTATTCACTGAACCATATCTATGTAAAGTGTTTGAATGCATGACCGTTAATGCAGCCATATTTTGCTGTAGGGCATATTTACACAGAGAGGCAAGCAAGTACACAAACGCATGATTTTGAACTTTCAGGTGTTTTTCTGTCTTAGAACACCATCAAGCCATTAAACCTCCCACCTGCTTTTCATCACACACACACACACACACACACATACACACACACACACACACACACACACACACACACACACACACACACACACACACACACACACACACACACACCATATACAGAGGCAAGCAAGAACACAAATGCATGATTTCTTTCAGGTATTATTCTGTCTCAGAACTCGATCAGGGTCGTTAAACCTCCAAGCTACTTTTCATCTCTCTCACACACACACACACATACAAGTGTTGAATATTTCCATCATCAGTAGGTTAATTGCTATGATGGAAAAGAAAGCCACCTTAATAGTTTCTTAGCTTCCACATCATATGCATAGAACTGCAGTTAGGCTGTGTGTTGTCGCAAAGTATTTTGTAAAGTTGAAACGTTCTGGAATTTCATTGTTAAAAGTGTGGATATGTGGGCTGTTTTCTTCTGTCTGTTCAACTTTATTTATTATTCATTCTTCTAGATGTCATTATGTTTGAATTCAAGATCTTGTCTTCACAGATATGGATGGTCATAAATTCAGAGTTATTCTTTCTAGTGCTATGCATTCCTTTCTTTCTGTTATATTGTGTGTATTTTCAACTCAGAAATTAATATTTTTCAGCAAAAGGAACAAATAATTTTCAAAAATACAATCATTGGACTCAGAGATAAAATCATTTTCACATTAATGTGATAACAAAGGGACACACAACACACACACATCCACACACACACACACACAACACACACAACACACACACACACACACACACCACACCACACAACACACACACTCACCACACACACACTCACACACACACACCACACACACACACACACACACACACACACACACACACACACACACACAACACAACACAACACAACACAACACAACACAACACAACACAGCATAACATGAACACGCACTCATTCACAGTCACACTCCCAACATTGTTCAGTATTCCTTTAATCATTGGCTGTAATTCTTTATTTATGATACATCTCACATATGTTGTCAGGAAATGAAGGTGCATTCTTAACCTTAGGGTCGCTTTATATCCAAATGTCAATTATGAATCAGCAGACCATGATACGTGGATTGGTTATTGATCTTGTACTCTGTATTGGTTGATTTGTGTTTCTTTCATGTCCAATGATGACTAGATTAGTACTTTGGAAGGCATTTTTGATTCCAGAACTCATTAGTGTGTGTGTTTATTTTTTATTGTTAGTGTGTGTGTATACACATGTACATGTGTGTGTATTCTTGACCATGTGTGTGTGTGTGTGTGTGTGTGCGCGCGTGCATGCGCGCATGCACGCACACATATAAATGAATGATTTTTTTAAACATCATCACAACATAATTTTCCCTTTTTTTCCCCAGTCATTGTCAACAAATTCATGTCCAGTACCAACACATGCTCAGAGATCCCAAAATGTTGGCAGCTATATGAGTTTTCCACTGACACTGTGACAACAACACAGCTGGATACAATGTAAAATACCTGTCGGTCCAGACACAGTGACTGCAGTCCTTTGGCTTTGTTATTATTATCATTGTGGTACTGATTGTTATGCTTTCAGGTGTGGGGTCAGGGGTCACGGACCAGTCTGACTTGGGGTCTGAGGAGAAAAAGCCTGTAGTGGGGGGCAGCACCCTCATCTCCAGTTTACACCCCTCCCAGATCAAGAACCGCTTACATGTAAGTTTTCTGGTGTGTGTGTGTGTGTGTGCATGCGTTTGTGCGTGCGTGCATATGTAGGAGTGGTGTGTGTGTGTGTGTGTGCGCGAGTGTGTGCGTCTGTGTCTGTGTGTAAGGGTGGTATGTGTGTAGCTGTAGGGGTGGTGTTTGTGTGTATGTGCATGTGCTCTGTGTGTGCTTGCACATGCATGTGTGCAATCATGCATGCATGTCTATGCATATGTATGCACTTTAAATAGAATTGTTGGGGGGAGGGGAGAGTTGGGGGTAGAGCATGATAGCCTAGTAGTTAGAGCACTATGCTCATTTTCTGATGGCCCGGGATCAAACCTGATTTATTCCGGAGTTAATGTCAATACTGACTCCACCCCCTCAAAAGTCTTTCAGATAAGACAACTGTGCACAAGTCTGTACAGGAATCTTATTGCACATCTTACAAACCTGTTCCAGCTTCCCGAGGAGTAGGCTATTTCATACCAGTAGGAACTGATGACAAAATTAAAGAAACAAAAAGAACCCCAAACAAATGCACGTACACAGGTATCATGTTTAGACGCCATCCCATAAGTCAGAATGTGGCTGCCTTAATGGTGGGTTGTGTTTGCAAGATATAGCGCTATGTAAATTCCATTTCTTCTTCTTCATAAAACGGTCGCATACGCAAAATCGCAGCTTTCATGAACCTTGAAGCTCTAGCCAAGAAACAAACAAAAAATTGTTCGTTTTTAGTCTGTCAGTCACCACTTTTTCCACACCCTGCTCCATTCCTAGGCAAAGAACCCACCACCTTGTGAAGAAGCTTAAAAGGGATTTAGTAGTTAAGGATAGGCTGAGAGGTCTTGTATACCAATTTGCTGGTTAGAAATAGACTTAGAGAGGTCTTGCATAGTAATCAGGCCCAGTCTTATGCAATGGCCTGCTGTGGGTTCACATTGAGGAATAAATATGCATAGAGAGGCCTTGCATTGAGGTTAGTGTTATGTCATGGGCTGTTGTAGGTTCATGTTTAGGGCATGTTGAGAGCTCTAGGTCTGGCGTTGTGATTTGTTAGGTGCAGTGTTATGTCATAGTCTGTTGTTGGTTTGCATTAATAAGGAATATGCATAGAAAACCGTTGCATTGTAGTTTATTGGGTGCTGTGTTATGGTCTGTTGCTGGTTCGCATTAAGGACATGTTTAGAGCTCCAGGTCTGCCATTGTGGTTTGTTAGGTGCAGCGTTATGCCGTGGTCTGTTGTTGGTTTGCATTAATAAGGAATATGCATAGAAAAGCCTTGCTTTGTGGTTTGTTGGGTGCAGTGTTATGCCGTGGTCTGCTGGTGGTTCAAGGCTGAACTAGGCAGGCAAGAAGAGTGGTGGACTGGTCCAAGCCTGTTTGAGATCAAGTCTCAGTTCCATGATTGTTGTAGTCTGTGGGGACAGGATAGCCTGGAGGTTAGAGTGATATTTTTCTGATGTGCTGACCAGGGTTCAAATCTCATTGAAGAGGATTTTTCCTCTGGAGTTAACATCAGTGCCGACTCCACTCTCCCCAAAGGTCCTTTGGATGAGACTATAAATCAAAGTCCCAAATGCTTATTCCATTATCCTCGAAATAAAAAAAGGGCAAGGAGTTTTTGGTTGTACTTTTTCAGGTCAGCTTATGGGCAGAGCTGCCAGTACCTGACTTTCCTTAAACATGCACTCCATGAATCCTGTGTCCAGTCTGTTTGCCAATGGTCTTGCAGGTACCCATTGATACACTAGACTAACACTTCAGACAAATATTGACATGACTTCTATCTTATTATATAACTTCTTGAAGAGTTGTTGAACACTGCAAATTTTGCATATTTTCAAGCAGTGTGTCATGGACAAGTGAACCTGGCAGAGCCCAGCCTTTTCAGGTAGCAAAGTGCATGCTGGGTATGCTTGTGTCAATCATGCTACCAGCTGCAATACTCATATACAACACAGAAAATGAAAAAAATTGTGTTCTTAATTTCCAGTAGTTAATATTGCTGACTGAAGTTAACGGATTGCACAAACATGGACTTACTTGGCCTGAACCATAGTTAGACAGATTAATGGAACAAGTTGGTGTTCATTTACTTAAACATTAGAACAGAAGAATAACAAGGACTGTGTGGAAAATGCTAACTGCCTGTGTCATTTCACCTTAAAAAAAACCTCCACCTTTCTTGTTTATTGTTAAAGACTATTGTTTGCAAATACAAATATAATTTCCAGGCCTCACCTGTATTCTCTCTTTCTCATATATATACTTTCTACTCCAAGGAGACTGGGAAATGTGAACCATACTCAGTGATGTATACATACTCATGACCAAACATGGTCATAGGAGAAATCTGTTTTGACTCTACCAAAGTATTCATTGGCAGTGTTAGTCATAGCAGCAGGGGTTAGGTTCTGAAAGACTGAGCTGTGAGTGGGACTATTGACAGCTGGTCCATTACTGCTTTGGCTTGGCTTTAGGTTCAGCTGTTACCTTTGTGTGAAAGAGCATTTTTTTCCCTTTCAAAGCCAATTCTTGTCTGTTTTTTTTTAGACAGAACGTGTTAGAGTTTTGTCATAATAGATTTTTGTGAGTATATGTGTGTATGTGTGTGTGTATGTACAGTGTGTGTGTGTGTGTGTGTGTACAGTGTGTGTGCGTGTGCGCAGTGTGTGTGTGAGTCAAAAGTTGTGCAAAGTTTTGAGTGTTTGTGTGTGTGTGTGTGTGTGATTTGATCAAAAGTTGGGTGTGTGTGTAAATTTGTTATCAGTAATCCTACATGTACATTTGTGTAAAGTCAGCGTGCTACACACACACATGCACACATGCACACACACACACACACACACACCACACGCTTTTCCCCCCTTCAAAGAAAGTATCAACACCATGCAAGAAAGGCATTAACGGAATAACACTCTCTCGAAAGAATCCCTTTCTCCCTAACTGTGCTAAAACTCACACCAGTACAAGCAGTACTTTAACACCCACTTATCACTAAACATAACCCCCTCAAAGCTATTCTCATCCAAGTTACCCCTACCCCCACCCCTCCCCAGGTATACACAGAGAAGGAGTAGATATTATGGGATGGTTGTAAGTAAAACATAGGAGAAGTGACCAGATTTTAACTTTGGCAAGTATTTACTTTTGCTGGAGAGGGATGGGCTCTGAGTGCCAGGTTCAACTTGACTATGACACACTGCCTGAAAATTCTGTGCAGTGCTCCAGTGACTCCTCAAGGAGTTAAGGGAGAAGTCATGTGAAAGATATGAAATGGAAAGAGAAGGAAAGAGATTAGTGCAGAAGAAAAGCAGCAACTGTTTGTAGAATCTGTGTTGCCAGCTTTAACATTTTTTTCTTCCTCTGCCTTGTATTAGTCATCTTCCCGCATTTTTTCTTGTCATATTTAAACCCTTCCTTTTTATGTCTGGCTCCCAACACCCCGGTTCTCTGTGTTCCTTCCTCTTTACATGTTGATTGGTTCATTATTTTGAATATTTAAAACAAAAACCCAGCGTATTTGCCAAATTTAAAAATCTTATTTAAAGAAGAAAGAGGTGTAAGAACTGTTCTAGAAGAGTGAAAATCTTCAAGCAAATGATCATTGAATAGCTTGGTTCAAGGATTTTAAGTCTATTTGAATTTATTTGAATTTATTTCAGATACCCTATAGCTTTGGTTGTTTATGCATTTAGGAACACACACACACACACATAAACATGCACGCATGTGTGCACACACACACGGACAATTGCATGCATACACGTACACACACATACATGTTATGCAGACATTTATTATATGATTCTGTGGGGAAGACACACACACACACCACTTACACACACACACACACACATTATACACACTCTATGTGTGCATAAAGGCACACTGACTTGTGCCAATATTTAAACATTTTTTAATTTTTCTTATTTTGAGGATAATTAGATAAGCAATCATGTGCTTTTTTACAACCAGTTTCTCTGTGCGTGCAGTTTTGTAAATTTTGTCATCCATATGCATGTGTAAGTCACAAGTGCATACACACACATGCACCCACACCAACTACACCCCCCTCCCCTGACACTCACACACCCTTCTTCTCTCTCTTTCCCCCCCACCTCCCCGGTCTAATATCACAACTTGTGAAAATATGTTAAATGAATTTGAACACATGCACACATAACACACAGAAAAGCCATTGTTGGATATATAGAAAGGCAGCTTGTGTATTTTAAAGCAGTTGCTATTTTTGTTTTCTTTGTGTGTGTGTGTTCAGGTGGGGGGAGGGGGGGGGGGGGTTGGCAACAAAAACATACTGGCTTAAAAAACAGTTCTTTTAACTTCATTCTTAATGCATCACTGATTTTATACGCAGTCGGGTTTTGGTTGGGTTTTAAATTTTTTAAAAAAAGTTTGGGTTTTTAGAAAAAAAACCATTTTGTTCCTTTTGCTAGTGTGCTAGTTAAGACTTGTTTTTGTTTGTTTGTTTTTTCTAAAGTGAGCTAGGAGCAGTGTTGTTGGCTTGTTCATGCTTTCTACCTGTTTGTGCACAACATTTTATGATGTTGGAGTAATAAAGATGCCCCCCCTTCCTCCTTGGTTAGAGCTCCGAAGTTCTCGAGTGGTGAGATTTTTTATGTACATGCAACTGTTTTTGCCCATTATTCAGGTAGCCGCAGGCCTGCATCAGGGATGGTGTCCAAACACAACATCAGCATGCATGTACTTTGGGTTTTTTTGTCATCTGTTCATACTAGCATGAGTGGCCTACTCTTCTGAAAGGGAGAACAGGTTTTAACATCTGCACAGGATGTTCTGTGTGCATTAGCACACAGGCCTTGCTTAATAGTTTCATCTGAAGGACTTTTTAGGGGAGTAGAGTCAGTACTGATGTTAACTCCAGGGGGAAAAATCCCCTTGAATGGGTAGCTGAGTGCTAGCTCAAACCCTGGCTTGATCCTGGGCCGTCAAATTGCTAGCACACTACTCTAACCAATAGGCTACCCCCCTCCCCCCACCCAGTGATAAAGTATGCTAATATTTGAAGATTTACATCTATAGAGCTGTCACCAAAAACAGAATGGTATAGTTGTGGAGTGGTAAAGGCTTTTGATATTTGTATCCTCATAGTATTTGAATCTAAGTCAAGTTAATGGCCCCTGGCGGATCATGTTCATATTTTAAAAAAAATTTATTTTATTCTTTTATATTGAGGATAATGGAATAAGCACTTATGTGCTTTTTTACATCCAGTCCCTGTATGTATGTGGTTTTGTAAATTCTGTCATCTGTTCCCACTGGCACACAATGGCCTACTCTTACGAAAAGAGGAACAGGATTTAACGTGTGCGCAAGATGTTCTGCATGCGTTCGTACACGGGGCCTCGGTTTATAGTCTCATCCGAAGGAAATTTGGGGAGAGTGGAGTCTGCACCGATGTTAACTTCAGGGGAAAATATCCCCTTTGAACAGGAATCAAACCCGGGTCGTCAGATTGCCAGCGCAATGTTCTAACCACTAGGCTATCCCGTCCCCATAGATCATATGAGACTTCTCTGATGTCTGAGTTCAACATATGTGCAACTGTCAGCTTGCCAGCGCCTTACACTGATTTGTGTATTTAATACATGGAAAAGATGGGTTTTGCCAGGTTCATCTTGCCCATGTCACACTGCCTAAAAAATTCAGTGTAGTACTCCAGTGACTCCTTAAGGAGTTAGGTAAGATGTCAGGTCATGTCAGAAGTCAGTGGGTTTAAGAAACTAAAAATGTACCTAGCATGCATTTGAAGCTTGACTAGCGCATTTAGTGATGCGCATGGTCAGGTTTTTTGAATGACACTGTAAACTGAGGCCCTGCATGTGAGCGCATGCAGAACATCTTGTGCACACATTAAAACCTGTTCTGCCTTTTACAAGAGAAGTCCATTGTGTGCCAGTGGGAATGGATGACAACATTTACAAGAACTGCATGCACACAGGGACTGGCTGTAAAAAAAGAACATGAGTGCTTCTTTTTCCACTGCCTTCCCAGAGAGTGCTTATTCATTATTGCCAAAACATTTTTTTAACATAGAAAATAGAATTTAAATTTAAAAAAACAACTGCTGAGTAGACAGCTTGGTGTATGTGTGTAACATGTGGAATGTTCTACGTGACATGTTATAATGCCTCCTGAAAATTTAAAAAAGAATGATGTTTTGATGCATGGTAATTGACAAAGAAAAAAATTTACATTAAAAAATATTGACATTAAACAGACATATGCATGCACACTCACACATGCATGCACACACACACAGACACAAAACATTCTCACTCTCTCTCTCTCTCTACTCACACCCCCATATCCCTTCTCTTACACCACCTTCTACCACACACACACACACACACACACACACAAACGTGCGCGCATGCACACATGCATGCACACACGCATGCACACACACTCATGCACACACACACAAACACACACACACACACGTGCAGTAACGCTAACAGTACTGCAACATTCACAAGAGGGAAAGGAAAAAAGATAGCAAACATGCATGTGACATCTTTGGTGTTTGCCAGCAAGATAGAACTCTAATCCTCCCTCTATTTACCCTGTCCACCCTAGCTTATCTGTGGTCATCAGAACTCTAGAACTGAGGGCATCGTGTGAACCAAGGTGTGTCAAGTGAATAGACCCAGCACTTAAGATCTGTTTGTTGTTGGCGGGGGGCTATAAAGTGGATTTTGCATATCCTAGAGTCTTGTTTGTAGAGCTCTTCACGTAGTTATCAGTAAATAGATATGTAGTGTGTGTAGGTGTGTGTGTGTGTGCATGCATGTATATGTATGTGTGTGTGTGTGTGCACATGTGTGCGTACATACTCATGGATGTGTGTATGTGTGCATATATACTCATGGATGTGTGTGTGTGTGCACATGGTGCGTATACATTCTCAGGGATGTGTGTGTGTGCGTGCATGCATTTTTCTCAGCACTTGAGGTATGTTACAAACTGAGTCATATTTTCTGAGTCAGATGACCTTTATTTCACTTGATATTCTAATCATTCATTCTTGTTTTTGTTTTTTGCTTTTGGTGTTTATAATAAGATTGTGCACATTTTTTATTATGCTGGCAAATGTTTAATAACTGTGTTGAAGTGCTCTGCTTTTTTATGTTCTTCTGGTATTTATGCCTGATAACTGGTGTGTGTGTGTGTGTGTGTGTTGTGTGTGTGTGTGTGGTGTGTTTGACACTGGGGGCAGCAGCAAAGTGAGAGGATGTATGATCAGTGGCTTTCCCACTCATGGAATTCCACTTTACAGCTTAATCTTTAGTTAGTGATCAACTATGACTCTCTGACTAGGAGACTTGACTTGCACAATCCTTATGTGCTGCATCCCTGGGGGCTAGTTGACCTTTGGAGAACATCTCCAATGCTGACTGTCTGAATGCCTTCTTGGCCGAGAGAGTGGGGGTGTGCTGTGGGCAAGGCATATCCACTTTAATCATATTTCTACCCAATTTCCAAAATGGCTGCTGCCTCCTCTGCTATTTTGGAGGTCATTGTCGAACATGACAAACAAAATGTAAATTGTGTGTCCATGCATGCATGCATGCATTCAAACATGTGTTTGTGTGTGCATGCATTCATACATCTGTGTGTGTGTGTGTGTGTGTGTGTGTGTGTGTGTTTTGTGTGTGTGTGTGTTGTGTGTGCATGTCAAGAATACAAGGTTGTGTATGTGTGCATCAATGTACAGTGCATGTATACAAGTTTCAGAGTGTAAGCATTACATGTGTTTATTCACATGTGTATATAAAACTTATGTATGTGTGTGCACATGCACAAGCATATACACTTTATTTCATCTGATATGTGTGTTTGTGTATTACATAATATTTGTGTGTATATGCTTTCATTGACACATGCTTACATTTTTAAAATAATAATAATAAAGAAGATATGGAATTTATAATAATGGATTTTGTGTAACAGATGCAGAGTGAGGGAGAGGGCGGAGAAGCCAGTAGCAGTGAAGTCTCCTCCTCACTCCAGAATGCTCGCACCAGTCTGGAAGAACTGCGCCTGGACGATGCGGAGCAGCAGTTCCTGCAGACCTTCCAGCTGGCCCAGGAGAAGTCGGCAGACGCCTCGTGTCTGGTGACCATCTACACCGGCCTGGCCGAGGTCTGCACACGGCGCAGTCGGGGATACCGCCAGACTCCCCTAGAATGGCTGTGGCTGTGTGTGCATGGTGGGGCCTTGCTGGGGGAGGCAGTGAAGCTGTGTCAGGCAGGTCTGGAGACAGAGCTGGACAACCAGACCAGAGATTGGCTCTCCGCGCAGCAAGCTTTCGCCTCAGGCCGATCTCAGAACTTGGCTGATGTGGTGGGCCGCACACTGCTGAACTGGCTGCGAGAGGACTGGAGACTGATCAACCCCTTCCACGCCTTGAACCGGATTGGTTCCCGCACACCTTTGACCCCGTCCCACTATCCTCTGGCGGGAGGTCAGATTGGGGGGATGAAGCCATACCACGCCGGCTTCCTCACCCATGGCTTCAGCCTGGAGAGTCTGCACGACCCTCCTGCCCGCATGCTGGGCAATCATTTCGGCCACGCCAACTGGTTTCAGCGCATCCAGCTTTACTGCCACCGCCGCCTCCATTCCAAAGACGTCAAGACCATCCTGCGGGAAGTGCTGTCTTTCGAAGAGAACCCAGATTCCGACAAGTCAGATCAGAAACTGGAGCCAGAGACCATTTCGGAAGAGAGTGAGTCAGTACTGAACGAGTCTGTCGATTATGGCGATGTGGATGAACTGTCTAAAACAGACACGCCAGTGCGGGAGTATTCTCTGTCCTTTGAACTGGCGTCCAGCAAAGTGGACCAGACAGGCTGGGACTTCTTCCTGGAGCAGAGGAAGGACTATGTGGTGGACAGCGTCATCCAGCTGGTGTCCTCAGGGGATGAGCAGCAGGATGAGGAGGAAGCCACTGAAGAGGTTTGTACTCGATGAAGAGAAGTAGTTGTCTTCTGAATGTATGTGTGTAACTGTCTTCTGTACTATGGCTTAGTGGGTAGATCATTGAACACATGATCTGATTGTAATTGAGGGCATGGGTTCAAGCCTTTACTGGGGTATTTGTTCAGGGAGATTCTCTCTTTCTCTTTCCTCCTCCCCCTTTACCCCCCCCTCCACCTTGGAATGTTCATTGGTACTGATTCCTTTCTCTTAAAGTCATTTGGATGAGACCAAAATCCTTGACCATGTGTGAAAACGCTCACCGAGTATCTTGTACACATGTTAAAACCCTGTTCACTTTCCGTAGAAGAGGAGGTTGGCTGTGGCCGATGGCATGTATTCACAACACAAACAAACCCAGCATGTTCCCTGCTTTCTGGAGAGGGATGGGCTTTGTCAGGTTCAGTTTGCCTGTGACACACTGCCTGTAAAGTTCAGTGTGGAGTGCCCCTATAACTCCCCAAGGAGTTTGAAGTCCAGCATTTTCTTTATAGCAATAGCTGTAATGTTAACTTTCTTTAACTGTCAAATATCTGTGTCATGGAGATGTGTGTGTGTTTTAATTAAAACTTTATTTAATTTTAGTTCATATTGCTTATAGCCCTTTTGATCTTGAAAGCCATGTCACTTCATGTTCAAACATGACAGAATGACAGATACTAATCCCCTCAAACATGGAATAATGTCAACCGGAAAAGAAAAGTAAAAAAAAAGTAAAGGCACATCGCCATAACTGTTCTATTCCTTAAAAACGAAATAAAACCAGGCCATTCTGGTTAATTTATCATCCACTGCTAAAAAGATAGATTAAAAAAGATAGCAAACTTTTAAACCAATGAAAAAAAAAAGTTCATATCAACCTTACAGCTGTTAAGTCAGTAAGGCTGTCTAGTGTAAATGGCTGCATTCAAAACCAAAAAAAAAAGAAAAGAAAACAAACAACATCTTGTCTTCCCCAAAAACCCAACAAAAAACCAAACCAAAAAAACAAGAAAATGACATACAACAAGAAACCCCAGAATAGACAAACAAACAAAAAAGAAAAGAACAGTAAAAGAGCAGAGACCGGGAACTTACAAGGACACTTGTGGCTGTACAATAAAGTTTGTCTAAAATTTAACTAGAAAGTGTTTTTCAGCTTTTAAACCCGCACAATAATTATCTAAATACTGTTTTAAGCTCTGTTGTAAGGGAATGGTTCAGTTTTCTTTACGAAGATACATGTTTTGGAACCTATCATCACTTCTGAAAGTAAACATTGTATACTCTGAAAATGGTAATGCTTGAATAACAATTTGCATTTGACGACAAAGAAGAAGAAATAACACTTTTTCACTCTTTTCTTACAGTAATGTGATTAAACATCAGCTGACATTAGCATGGTATGTGTATGGCATTTCACCCCTGTGAGGACTGTACAAAACATTGCCTTTTAGAATTGACTTGTGCCTGAAACTCTTTGAGAGTTCAGCAGGGCACTGCAGTTCATTTTTCAAGCTGTGTGTTGAGGGCATGTTGAACCTTGCGCAGCCCATACGCATCATAATGATGTGAGATAAAAAAAAAAAGACAGGCTAAAGGAAAGTCCTAAGACACGACTGAAACCTGGCACAGGGAAACCTTAAAATATTCAAGTAAAAAGCTTGTTCTTCCTTTGAATTCAGAGTAAGGAAATGCCTTCCCCATCTATATCAGTAACAGTAACAAAAAATTCAAAAGGATGTTTTTTTTCAGCCTATCATTTAAGTTATGCAGAACTTTATAATCATTGTTTGTTCTGTCTGTCCCTGGAGATGGATGGTCTCTGCCAGTTTCAACTTACCCAACACACACTGCCTGAAAAATTCAGTGCAGTGTCCCCAATGACAACGCCTCAAGGAGTTATCGAAAAGTCAGTCCAGGTCAAGTCAGCTGTCAGATTACTATCACAGTCACACTGTTGCCAGTAAAACATTTTTTGTTTTTTCATTGTGCAAACTCAGTTCACTATCAGCCACACTCTTACCAGTAAAACAGTTTTTGTTTTGTTTCATTTTGCACACTCATTTCACTATAACGGTCACAATCTTGCCAGTAAAACCGTTTGTTTCATTTTGCAAGCTCAGTTCTACTGTCAAAGTCCCATTCTTAACAGTAAAATTGTGTCTGTTTTATTTTTGCAAGCTCAGTTTACCATCAGTCACATTCTTATTAGTAAAACTGTGTTTCATTCTGTTTAATTTTTGCAGGCTCCAGAAGAGGAGGAGGAGCAGGAGAAGGAGATCTTCTCCCCCCTGCAGGACAGCATGATCAGACTGATGCTGGCCAAGATCTACCACCGCCTGGTGGACCACCTCATCTCTGCAGAGGCCTACACACAGGCAGAGCTGCTCTGTGAGAACATCCTGGAGATTGTGGATGAGATTCAGGATGGTTCTTCTGACCTCCTTCGTTTCAGGTATTTTGTGTTTGTGTGCGTGTGCGTATGCGGTATGCATGTGTGTATGCATGGATACATGTATGTACTGATGCACATGTGCATAGATGCATGTGTGTGCTCATGCATGTGTGCCCTGTGTACATCAGTAAAGAGAAAGATAGTTGAAATCGATTGGCAAAAGCAACCAAGAGATGGAGAGTGTGTGTGTTTTTTTAAAGAGTGCAATTCACAGACTGTTCTGATAGAAACATTCTATTAGCATTGATTCTTTGTTGGGTTTTTTATTTTTTTATTTGCTTGTGGAAAATATCCATTGGCTACTGTGGGGAGGTTGTGTAGTGGTGACACACCCTTTTAGAAAGAAAGAGGTCCTGGGTTCCTTCCTGCCCCTAGATGGACTTTTCACCCTTCTACTTGACCATAAGTTGTGGTCTGTATGGTGGTCTTTCTAGTGAAACAATAAACCAAGGCTGGTGTACAACATGCATTTAGCGCACGTTAAAAAAAAAAAAAAATTCAAATGAGAAAATATGGTTGACCCTCTAACACAGTTCTGTAGAAAGAAAGCCATCATGTGAAAGCAAATGTATTTGCAGGAAGAAAAAATGAAACCTTTAAAAAAAAGAGTAAAAAAGATGGGAAGTAGCATTGCAATTAGTTACACCCTCTGCTTATGAAGAGCAGACCATATTATTTGATGTGAAGGAATTTCCTGTCATGTAATTCATTCATTTTCTGATTTTTCTTTCTTTTTTTTAATATTTCAGTGCCCAAGTACTGCAGAACACTGGACTGCTGTGTCTACGCCAGGGTCTGATCAACAAGGGACGCAGCAACTTTGAAAAAGCGCTGAGGTTGTTCCGTGACCTTCAGGACCATGATGCCCACAGAGAAGTGGCCATCGTTCTCATTGACCTGGGCAATGCCTACGTGTCTGAGAATCTGCATGAGGATGCCTTGTATGCAGAAGTCATCGCTGCCATTTGTGAATTCTTCGAAAAAGAAGCAGCAGATGAGCAGGATGGAGGCTCCAAATCAGAACGTCCAGCTGCATCCAAAGAAAAACTGTCTCCTAAGAACCGGAACAGCATGGGCAATGTGGACGCTGCCATCAGCTGCTATAATGAAGCACTGGGTGTTCTGGAGAACAATGAAGAGACACAGAAGGACATTGTAGCCAAGGCGCTGAGGAAGCTGGGGGACTGTCACTTTGTGCAGAAGAGTTACTCTGAGGCGCTTGTGTTCTACGAAAAGGCTCTGGGCCTGTTCCGCCTGGCGGGTGTGTACGGAAAAGAGTCCATCCTGGAGAACGCTCACGTGCTGATCATGCTGGGTGTGTCCACATTCATGTTGCACGTCTACCCTAGGGCAGCCCACGTCTTTGAACTAGCTCTGCACATGGTGAAGCACGCCTTTGGCCTGACATTGCACACGTTCCTACACGGATTGCTGCTGTCGCTTCTGGGCATCACCTTTTACAAGATGAAGTCCTACCACAAATGTGTGTCGTTTTGCAGCCAAGCTTTCGAGACATTTTGGACAGTGTATGAGGAGAAGATCACAGAGTTGCCTCAGCAGAAGTTCTGGTTGGTGTGCCAGAACCTGTACATGCTGGGCAACACCTACAACATCCTCAACTTGCAGCACAAGGCTATCAAGTTTCTCAACATTGGCAGACTCTTCATGCAGGTCAGTACTCTGCATGCATGCTTATAGGTGCACACACACACGTCATGAATTTATTATTTATTGGGTATAAACAATTCTGAAACTTGAGGTAGGATTCGTTAACTTTGTATGTTGTTGATTGGATAATATGCAGTTTTTGCTGTGATAGAGAAGACCAGCATGTTAGGTTTGGTCAGGTGGCTGAAAAATTGATTGCTGAGCATAATTATCATAACCATTGTAAATGAGCATGTTGATTTAGCAGTCCTGACACAAACGGAATTGGACCAACCTTTGAACTGTGCATTAGTTGGTAAATCATCTTCTAAGTCAAAAGCAGACTATTTCACATAACTGTGGTCTGGCATTTATGGACTATCGTGCAAGCAGAGACACATGCTTTAAAATGGAAACCAATAAGAATGAAGTGAACATGTAATCTTTATTCTTTGTTGCAGGAGAGCTGTGTAGGAGAACACCGACAGCATATGCGAATCCTTCAGATCCTCGGGGACTGCTATTTTGCCCAGTATGACTACAAAACTGCCCTGACCTACTACAACGAGGCGTTGGAGATAGGCGACAAACTCAGCACCTCTGTGTCGGAGTCAGAGATGTCACGCAGCGGGAGTGGAGAGTCAGGAGCAATGATATCGTCGTCCGAGGATCTGGACATGGCACTCCACAACCAGTTGTTGAGCAGGTCTGCAGACGCCCACATCAGCATGAAGCAGTACCAGAGTGCTGTGCACTATCTGGAGCAGGCCAGAGACATCCAGGATGTGCTGGAGGAAGACATCAAAGGTGGGTGTCTTGTGGGTCATGGACTCTTATTCTGTTACAGGATCAGGATAAGGTTTCAGTGAATTAGAGAGATAGGAAACAGTTTTATTGAAAAGAAAGCCAAGTATTTTAAACACTTAGTGCAGCACTCTTGTAAATGCATGTCCATGTAAACAAGAGGGTCATGTATATTTGTTATTTCTATCATGAGATGATAATTAGATAAAACAGCCAGGATAGCTGTTATGAAAAAATGCTGTGCCTTTCCTTACGGTTGTATATGATCTTCAGGTCTGCATGCAGTCCTGTAGGCAAGTACATAAAATCCAGAGGTTTTTTTCTGAATCTGAGAAAGTACCTACAAATCCTAGGTTCAGATCTCTTCACCAATGCATTTGTGACGAGGTTCATGTGGAAGATTTGGCGTACAGTGGTGCCTCTTAAAAAAAAAGAAAAAGGAAATCTAAACAACTGATGAAAATAGAAAATGGCACACCACAGCATCAGTTCTTAGGTGCCCATTTAAAAAATCAAGGAGCTAATTCCAGAATGTACCTGATATACTCAATCCTTGAAAATGTAGGCCCGTGAAAAAATGTTCAGGCAACAAAATCATGTTGCCCACAATTCTTAATGTGTGCTCCGTGTTTCAGGTGATTTGGTCAGCACATTGCATCAGCTGGGTCAAATGCACACGATGGCTGGGGACATTGACAAGGCCATCGAGTCCTACCGGGAAAGTCTGGACGTGTTCCGGGAGATGCACAACAACCAGCTGGGCCCTGAGATGTGTGTCACACTGGGCAACCTGGCCACCATGTGCTATGTGAAGGCCTGTGTGTGTGAGGAGATTGACCAGGAGCTGGAAATGATCCTGGCCACCGAACAGTACTTCCAGGTAAGGAACGGTCACTACTGATGAAGATAACAGCTGTTTTAGTTTTCTGTGTGTGTGTGTGTGTGTGTGTGTGTGTGTGTGTGTGTGTGTGTGTGTGTGTTTAAAGCACAAAAGAAACAGATCTGAGTCTGTTCAGCAACTTATACAGATTTTTGTCATTCTCTCTTTTTAGCCTCTTTGTGCCCCTTGACAGCTTCTGTGCCCACCACCACCGTTTTTCACCTTTTTTTTTTTTAATATCAGTTTTCCAGTACACGTAGCTGTATGTTTGTGTACAGTATGTATGGGAAGCAAGATTCAATCATAAGCTAAATTCTTGTGCAAGTTCTGTTGATTATTATCCATCTTCCATCCCAGAACTAAAATCTCTTTGGAAATAGCTGTTAATGAGCATACATTGGGTGTTAGGTCAGCAAAAGGGTTCAACCATAGAACTGACTGCAGTGTAGCGTGAATGTGTTGATGGAAAGATGGATTTGCTGTAAGATAGGGTACTGGCCACAGTCTGTATTTATAAATATATATGTGTAGCTGCCTTAGTTATGTCTGTAATAACTTGTGCATTAGATTACTCACATTTCATTTCTTTTATTTTGTTGTAGAGTGCTAAAATATTTTAAATGATAGAAAGGAGTAGCTCTTTTATCATCAGTATGATTTTCATCTTTTATGACTTTCAAGAGTCTGCAGTATTTCTACAAAATTAACAGTCCCACTTTCATTCACTTGCAGGAATCCCTCAAACTTGAGATCAAACAGTGCGTGTGTGTGAAGTACGCCAACTTCCTGTACAGCCAGGCCAACTATGAGGATGCAGTCTTGTACCTGAAGGACGCCCTGAAAGCCACCTCAGAGGAGGTGCCTGACATCGTGTATGGTGGCCTGGAGAAAGTGACCTTGCCTGAAGCTCTCCAGGACCAGGTGGAGGCCCAAGAGGAGGTTCTGCTGCCGGCCACTGTGCTGGCTCACTACCTCCTGCTTCTGTCCCACAAACAGCTCGGGGAGATGCGACACGCTGAGCAGAGTCTGCTGAGACTGCTGGATGAAGTCTACACCCACAATCATGACTCCCCCTTCCTGCAGGCGCTTCTGGGATTGGCCATGATGGAGATGGGAGTGTTTCGGGAAGCCGCGCTGCATTTTCGCAATGCTTGGATGCTGGACCCCGAGTTCCATTTAGCCATGGACAACTTCTGCTTGTGTTTGTGCTTGGACGTGTTCAACACCCTGCAGCGTGCTTTAGCCTCCATCTTTGTCTGCTGTGGGATCTGGCAGGATGATGAAGCCTTTGACCGCCAGGTGGCCAAAATCATGCAAGCTGCCGAAAACATTTATTGATGACAAGTCTGTCGTGAGATGGCCTTGACTGATCTCTGCAAGACAGCACCAAGACTGTAGATCTATCTGCTTCAGAGCTGACTTGTAAGTCACTGCACTGCCACTACTTGCAGAGTTGAAGCAAGAGGACTGCGAACATTCGCTTCTAGCAATATGAAAGACATTCTGTCCAGAACATTTTATCAAGTAACTTCATTGAGCACAGCTGTTCCGTTTCCTAGCCTATCAAGTAACTTCACACAATGGCAGTTCACTTCACAGATCTTTTCTTTGTGTTGTTACCAGTTGATATTAACTAACCATTCCTTGATTATTATTTTTTAACTATTGAGATAGAGTGTGACAACAGTATTTATGTCTTTAATTTCAGAAGTCGTGTTCATAATAGGAGCACTAATCATCCAGCAACACATGTTAAACATTCCAATTCCAGGCAATGTTGTGATGACGAGGTGCTGACAAAATTGGTTAGTGATTGTGTCTGTACCTGGACACAGATGTGGTCAGTGGTTGTGTCCTTCCAGGGAACAATGTTAGGCAGAAGGGTCCATTCATAGTTTTCATGAATCACAGCTATTTTCATGATGATGCACTCTAAAACAAGAGAATCCATTGTGGATTGATAATCATGAATCATCTTTTTTTTTTTTATATAGGTAAAAAGTTCGTGTAGGCCAGTGTTAATAAACTGTCAGTTCATTGTTGTTGAATACTATCAGTTATGTTGGTACTCAGAAGATTTTGTTGATATCATCTGGCAAATCCAATCAACAATATTTGTATGAACAATTTTGAACTTAAGTGTTTTAATATTTCTAGAACTTGTGTTTGTAGCATTCAAATCTTCTGAGCAAATTTGGCTTTGTAGTTTCAAGTGTAGCGTGCAACTTGTTTTATTCTCTTTATGCACAGAGTCATTTGAAGTTACAGAATGCTTCTAAATACAATTAAATCATAAATCATCAGCACTTTGGATATATTACAAGAGTGTCTTTCAGATTTTTGTGAATATGATGTTAGGTCAGGACCAGATATACAGATTTTTTTTTAAAAGAAAGAAAAACTAACCCAAAAAACCAAATTCATGAACTTGAGGTTTTCTGTTTTTTAAAGAGTGTTTATACCTGTAAATACAGTATTGAAGTGTTTTCATAATTTAGGCTGAAAAATGTTTGTAGGAGGAGAGGACGTTTCTGAAAGAAATGTACCACAGTTAATAAAAAGGGTTATGTTTAGTTAATATAAAGTCAGCATGTTATCTGCACAAAGCATATTGCAAGCACCATTGAGCTGTTTTGCTGCCAAGAAACAATTTTGTCAAATGGTAGACAAATAATGATCAGTTAGAGAAGCACTTGTAAGCTTTGCATCATGGCAGTAGAATTGGCACTCTGACTTGGTTTGCTCCTTTTCTTCAAGCCTCTGTCGCCTACTCTGGATTGAAACCTTTGCGATGGCCGCACTATTTGATGTCAGATCACCACTTCTAGACTCTGTCATTGTTATTGTTATTCATTCATGACCGATAGAAGTTTTCTATTGGTGAATTTAGATGAAATTTGCTTTAAAATTAACACATTTATGTTAGATGAAATTTACTTTTAAAACTAACATGATAATGAAAACTATCATATGAAGAAATAAGTGTACACAGTGTTTCAGTTATTCACAGTAATGTGTTCTAGTTCTGTGTTAATTTAAAGGCAGCAATCAGGGAACACTCGTTTGTGCTGTCATGGGTGGTTCACTTTGTTGAGGAAAGTCACTTCTGAACAAGTGACAAAGTGATGAAATTATATGACGATCTGCCTGGCTTTATTCATTTCATTTCTGCCACTTGTTGCTTTTGTGACACAGGAGGGAAAAGAAAAGAAAAGTAGCTGAATTTCCTGCAAGACTTTAGCAAAAGTGGTGACGTAATAAAACCACTACTTCAGAAACATAGTTGATTGATTGTACACCATGGTGAGATCCTACCTAACAGTGCCTATATTCTTTTCATCAACTGTAAAACAAAATTGTGAATCTGACTAAAAAGATATGCTATGGACATTTCAGACAAAATGAAAACAATGGAATGTTTGATTCCTACAAATATTTGTAATGTGTAGGAAAGGGAGAGAACATACAGCTCAAGTAATTAAAGGGTCTAAATTAAACTAGAGATATGATTGTAACACAGAAAATAACTCGCCTGTGATGCGGTTTGAAAAAGTATCTTATTCCCTGTAGTGTTATCAAGGTAGAGATTGGAAGTGTAAGGCTTGGTCATGAAGAATTGTGACTGTTTCGCTGTGAAGTTTGAAATTAAGCAGATATTTACAGGGTTATACTTCTTACCATAAAAAAAATGTGTATCAGAATGAATATTTTCTGAAAGTTTTGAGCAGGGCTGTACATTGCCAGCTTTTAAGTATTGCTTTTTGTGAAGTTAACATATTCTCATTGTAGAAATATAGGAATTGTGAAATAAACATATATTCTCTTCGTAGAAAGATAAAAACTTCTTCCTCTCATTTTATATGCCCATTTTTCAAATCTTCTCCTGCTTTTTCAAAGGCTGGTCTGGGGACAAATAGTTATCACAGAAACTAATATATGAAGGGAAGTTAAATTCTGCATACTCCTTTCCCCAAATCTTGAACTCTGCCAGGTTGAAAGAAGCTGGACTCCTGATTAGTCATCTTCTCTGTCAGTGTAGACTGCAGTGGCTTGGACATGAGGACAGAATGAAGCATGGTCACATACTGAACTTGTCATTCTTTGCAAGCAAGGCAAAGGACACTGTCCAACAGGCCACCTAGAACTAGGTTTTAAAAACCTTTGAGGGCAGATCTGCGACTCCCAGGCAGCAATATCAGACAACTGGGAACTGCTTGCGAGTGCAGTCAACCACAGCAGCTGTTGCCACTGCAGGAGGTATCCATGGGGATGAGGAACAGCACAGACAACATCAGGAGGACAGAAGACGACACAAAAAGCAGAAACTCCAGCATATGATCTGCGCTCCATGTGTTGCAACACCTTCAGGAGAGACTGAGGTTCAAGGATCAGATTTTTTAGCCCTCTCTAGAAGCTGCTGTCAACATGATTGATCTTGACCAAAAAAAACAGCACACATTTAGCAAGACAGATGGATTGTTTTCAACTACTGATACCGCTAACATTTAGCTAACATGTTAGCTGAAATTGGTATGTGCAGAAGAGGTCATGCAAATAGAAGTAGTCAAACAAATGTGATGACAACAGTTCTCCAAGGCACAGTTGAAGGCAGAAGGAAAAGAGGCAGCCCACCTACATCCTACATTACCAACATCACTGAGATGAGTGGTCTGGGAGAGCTACTGGAGATCATAGAACTCAGTAGAGACAGAGAAAGGTGGTGAACTCTGGTGGCAGTATGTGGAGCTCCTAGGCCAACAGCAACAGCAATGGAGACAGACGACTTAAACTGTGTGTCAGTCTTGCCTGTGGCTTCCTTACAACTCATCTGAAGTTATTACTCATCTAATCTGTGATCACGTGTTTAACTGCCACCCTTTTTTTTTGCATCATACATATCCAGTGTTATTCATTTTGAAGAATCATTCTGTGCAAATTATATGTCTTGATCTTTTTTTTTTACACAAACATTTGATTGAATTTGAAAATTTTTGTTTTTATTTTGTCTTTGTAAAAAAAAATGTGTGCGCAAGAGCATTAAATAAAATATGAATGTTGAAAGATCAAAAACGGAACAAAGCAAAAAACAAAACAAAAAAGAAGAAAAATTACATAAAACTAGTCACTGACAGATGTATACATAGTACAAAAGTAAGTATACTCACAGAATTCACTGTAAGAAAAAGATAACTAGAACACATGAGCATTTGTTTTCTCTTGTAGTTTTTCACTTTGCTGGTAGTGTTTTGTTAATGGTTCGATTTTTGTTGTTGCAGTTATGTACAGTTTATTTCTACAAATGATTTTGGGTTTTTTTAAAGATTATTCTTAAGTTTGCTTTGCTTAAGACATACTTGTTTAAATCATACAGCAGTTTGCTGCATATGTGCAATTATATGTTTATGTCTTTCTCTTCCCCTGATGCAAGGGGTACTTCTGTTAAACAGTAACTTGCATCAATTCTTCGTGATTCGTTTTACACATATGTGTATAGCAATGATCAATATGTATAAATACAAATATATATATGCATACATTCATGCATGCTTCTGCTACTGAGGCTGAAGTATCTCATGTGCATTTCTACAAATTCCTGTGATAGTGCACTTTGCATTTGACTTCCAGATCTGGTTTTCTATTCTATTTGTAAAGAAGCACACATGCATATTTGCACCTCGTTTTCAAACCTTTTTTTTAAATTATGAAATTTTGTGGTATGTGGGTATACAACTTTGTTGTGTATACCCATTTTCTTGTATATCAAATTGAGAAAGAAATTTCTTAATCAGCAGAGTGACCTGATGTTAGAAAGCAGTGTTTTTGTCTGTGTTTCAGTAAAGTTAATAAGAGAATTTTTCCTCTTTTTTTTCAAAGTTGTCTAAATTCAACCCTAAATGAAACTGATAAGAAGACAACTTGAAATGTTTCTGTTTCATAATAGTCTAATACTTAGTTTTTAATACTAAATTGGAAATTAGAAATTATTATAGTGTATCTGTAAAAATCATAGCACATAATTGTTTCCACTCCATACTCTGTGAACAAAGAACTGATTTGTTTCAAATTGAAGTCCAACTTGAAGCCTGTTCGACTTGAACCCATTATACCACATCAATCAAGATAACACGGTTGGAGTAAAGCTGACATGATTTAAAGCATTGAAATAGATTAAAGTGCTGTTCAGATGTAACAAATTAGTACAAATCCATGTACATTTAAAATAGTTTTGTGTACAAACATCTTGTTTACTCTTGTACTTGACTAAACACTTAAAAAGAAGTCTTGTTGTTGGCAACATTTAATGCATGAAGGCAAAAGTGTGTCAATTATGATTTGTAGGTCCACTAGTAATCTATAGTGAGAGCATTTTTTGGTTCTTATGACAGTATGTTGAGTTTAAAACAACAAACATGGTTGATTTATCTGTGGCATATAATACACTATAAGTTTATAATGCTCTGTAAGTTTGTTGTCCTAGTTAGTTTAGTAGTTGTATACAGATATGCTTTAGCTTTGTTTTTCTGTCCAAACAGTGCTGGTGAAGTTCATTCTTTGAAGGCTTTAAGCCCTGGTATTAGTACAGAGATACTTTTACAGTGTGCTGAGCCTGTCAGAGTTGGGGGAACTACCATGCAAATTGGTGGTGTGTATTTGTACAGGGTGTGCTTAGCTGTCAGCTAAAGGCTGTATTTGCAGAGTGTGGCATTTGTGTCAAATATTTGTTTTGGCTTGGCTCTCACTTGATCTCTTTCCGATGCCTGTAACCTTAGAATCTAACCTGCGTCAACTCCTAACCCCGTACTAAAGCCTGCCCTTTAAATTGAATTTCAACTCTTTGTGTGCAGGGCTCTGTGTGTGGGTTCATTTGAATGCACAGACTGGCCTGATTTTCTCATATGAAATCTTCATTGTGTAGATATATTTTCACACAAAGAGAAAGCAATAACAGCAATGTGACTTTTTCCCCTTTGTGAAATGCCTGTACAGAGTCTATACACCTTTCAGTCTTGAGAAAGCATTTTCTTTCTCAAAGACTATACCATAATGAGGATGACTTTTGTCTGTGTAATTACACAATTTCTTGAATGAAACACAAACTTTTGAGAAAGCATTTTTCTTTCTCAAAGACTATACAGGGACTGATTAATGAGGATGACTTTTTTTTTTTATCTGTGTAAACAATTTCTTGAATGAAACACTAACTTTATAAACAAAAAAAGAATATACATATATGTTGACAGTTCACTGTTTTTATTTTTTTAAGAAAAAAGGCAAAATATGGTTTTTGTGGTACCAATAGGGCATAGGAGAATGAACATGAGAAGCCAGCAACTTGACCCTGAGCACTCAAGATGAGGATTTTTTTGCGTAGGTAACTGCTAGCATCTGTGGACCTTCACAACGAAAGAGCCAGTTTGCTACAGCTTATGTGCAGTGCTTTCTTTGATGTATGAAACTGTGCATGTATTTTGTGATTATGTCTGATAACGGAGAGTCATCAAGAAATAAACATACTGATGTGAAATGTGTACAGAACAAACGATTAAGAGATCAGCAATGAACTTTCAGAATCAACTGTATGGAATAGCTCTGTTTCTAAATGTTATCCCACTGCAGCAGACTATGAATTTACAAAAAGTAAAATATGTGGAATTTTTACATCTATGAACCTTTTTGATACCTCTGTGGAGCTTTTTGATACAAGTGTTAAAAAAACAACTTTGGCCTCCAGAGTCTCCTGGGCTGTCATTACTGTAGACAAGTTCCTTTTCGTGGACAAAAAAAGCGCCTTTTTCTATGTTGTTCCCTATCAGTTTTTGTGTGCATGCATGCATGGGCTCTGAAAATGGTGTGTATAGAAAAGGTATTTGGTGACTGATAGGAATTGTTACTCGACAGACTGCGCAGTAATATTCATGTGAACTGCGGTAACATCGTTTTGTTTGATCTATGATCTCGCCAACAAGTTTTCTTGCTCATGAAACAGGTAAAATTACACTCTGTGATTTCACCACAGACAGTTGCTGCTGCTCAGATCCTCCTCCTTGTTTTCTTCCACAAGATGCTCAAAACAAAAATTGAAAAAGAGTGAAGCCAGGGAGGGGTCCAGTGGAATTTTCTTGCAAGATGTAGATTTCTGCTGTCACTGTTGCACATAAAGAATGCGACTTCACTCAATTTACAGGAAACAAGTATTAAAGCTCTGATTTTGTTTAAAGTGTTTTCTTACACGTCATGTTTGTGGGATGGAGAAAAGAAAAAGAAACTGGACAAATTTTTCTAAAAGTGGCTGAAAACTTTTTTTTTAGGTAAAAAATTCAATCTGGTAAATTTAACACTTCAGAAATGCAAGCCAAGAGCAAATAAACAAGAACATTGTATATATGTATGTTTAACTGTTATGTGAGGAAGAGTTATCTCACTTGGGTCTTCTATCTGAGATCAAAGTGAATAGTGTAAAACAAAAATTAGAAGGGGGAGGGGAGTGGAGGCCAAAGTTTAAATGCAAACTGGCTGTGTTGTAAATGATAGTGAATGAAATATGTGCTCATTAGAAACGTGAATTGACTGGTTTAAAGACAGGCATAAGTGAATATGCATGCTGTGAAGTTTTGCACTTACAAGAATCTTTGACTTTTACAGTAGAAGTGTGAGACCATTCCAGACAAATTCTTATTTAAAAATCCGTTCAGATACACTACTCTTTTAACTGTTTCCCCCCTCTCGGCTTCTTTAGTATATTTTAGTAGTTATATGATATTGGTGTGCAGTTAATGTTCTTCCTTACTTGTTCATTCCAACATTATTAACCTGCTGATGTTTATGTAAACCAATGTTGGTGCTTTGTTCAGATGTGAATTGTTTGCGTAACATCTCATATCTGCTTTCTGTTGGGTCTCACTCTGTTGTTGCTTTGTCTTTTATTTTCTGTTCGATCATTTTAAATGTATAAGCAAAGGCTTGGTACACTTTTCTGAACCAACTTTTATTACAATTTGAACAGATCTTTTAATAAAATAATCTCACTCTGTGTGTGTGTGTGTGTGTATAGACTATATATATATAACTGTGAGTGGAAGCATGCCAGTTACGTGATGCCGGTGTGAAATGCTTGCCTGCATAATGAACATTTGTATATTTCATAATTATTCCAAAATCAGCTCTGAAAAAGTGCACAGGATTGTAAAGAAATGAAGTGATAACACCCACGTCGTAAGTAAACCCCTACAAATGCCCCCTGCCAGGAAGTACAATCAAGCACAATTAAGAGGGCAACAGCTGGCCACACAACAGCAGAGCAGCAAATTTGTCAAAAATTGTACTCCACCCATTTTTATTGCTGTCATCCATGTCAGTTCTGGAAGGGGGGTGAGGGGAACAGGATTTCCAAAACAAACCAAACAATTTTCTATTGAAATTAGCTCCTGTTATCCTTTTAAGGAAGCACAGGTTTCATAAAGCATCAAAAAACAAAACAAAAATGAACAGCTAAATATGGCATCAACATTCAACGACTTAGCAAGCACTTGTTCCAACAATTTTCCCCCACAAAATATCTGTTTGGTTGGTGTATTCGCCATATTAGACAATACAAGCCTGCCATACTGCTCTGTCATCATGGTAAAAGCAGACTTTGGGCAGAAAGACATTTTCATGTCAGTCAGGTAAAATGGGATTTTACATGTGTGCAAGATTTGTCTATGTATGTGTTCATGCTCTGGACCTTGGTTTGAAGTCTCAGCCAAAGGACAGGAAGAAGTCTGTACAACTGTTGGCTCTGAAGAAGTCTCTTCCAGTCTGGTGGCTGTCAGTAAGAATTGAACTCATGAACTTTGGACAAAGCACATAAAACATCAAATCATTTATTCACTGAGCCAACAAAACCCGGCAATGAGCATTTGGTAGATAATACAATAAAAGAGAAAAGACACTGATGTGAACCTATGATACATTTTGGCATGCAAGTGTGTGACAGTAGGAGTGTCTCCACAGAATCCATGAAAAATACAAGGGACCATTTCAGACAGTAGTTCTCCTCCCTGTCAGTGAACAGACCTGTGGTAGACCTCAGCCCCATCTTTCCAGGGAACAAAGTCGCTGAGCTCACTGGCCATGACCATCATCAGCTGGCTGATGTGACATACACCCTCATCTGCACACAGCACAGAGCACGCTTCATGAATACTAGCCGGTGTGACACACAGCACACTTCATGAATACCAGCGATGTGACACACAGCACACTTCATGAATACTAGCCGATGTGACACACACCACACTTCATGAATACTAGCCGATGTGACACACAGCACGCTTCATGAATACTAGCTGATGTGACACACAGCACGCTTCATGAATACTAGCCGATGTGACACACAGCACGCTTCATGAATACTAGCCGATGTGACACACAGCACACTTCATGAATACTAGCCGATGTGACACACAGCACGCTTCATGAATACTAGCTGATGTGACACATGCCTTAATCTGCACACAGCATAAAACACGCTTCATACATATATATATAAACATACACATATGCATGCACACATGCATTCAGGCACAGATCACACTGCATTCTCTTCCTTTTCTGTTACAACCTCTTCACTTCTTTCTCCCACTTCTTACCATTCATCTGAAGACAGCAGGCAATTCTTTTGATTAATGGACATTTCAACAAGGATTCAAACCTGTGCCTTCACTTACAGTCAGATCAAGAGTTGGACACTAAACCCCTGGCTATTCTGCCTCATATTTCGGCAATCGTATACACAGTTCTGAAGTAAGTGTTTTTACATCCTGACTTTTCCTATCAGTATTTATTCTTTGTGCAAACTTTCAAGCACACACATTTTCCTCTTTTAAAAAAAAATCCTTCTTTTCTAGTCTAGTAAAGAGCAGACTAGTTATGGCTGTGGTATGGATGACACAAGCATATCCAGCATGCTTCCTGTGATCAGGAGAGTGACTGGCTCCCCCAGATTCAACTGCCTGAGCTACATTGCTGACAACATTTAGTGCACAGCCCCATCAAGTCCCCAAGAAGTTAAGAAGTCAGTCATTCAGTCAGTATAAATCGTACCTGTTGGTCCAGACAGCCTAGCCCAGTGTCTCACACCACAACCAGGCCTGTTCTCAGGTTGTCCTGGGTTCAGCACACAGCTGTCAGAAGCATGCACTTCAGCAACGACGACAGCTGCTTGCGATGTCCCTCTTCCTCCACCAACACCATTACTCTGATTGGTGTGCTGTCCACGAGGTGAACTTCTGCTTGTTGCAGACCCTCTTCTTGGAGCATTGATTTCTGCAGGCGGGTTTCTTTTATTGTTACTGCTGCGCTGATCTGAGTGACTATCAGTGGTAATGGTCTGAGTGCTGTTTCTTGTCCTTGGGCTGAAGGCTCGATGTTCTGCCCCTCTTACACAGTCGTCAGTTTGTTCTCTCTGTGCTATGGTTCTCCTTTTTGTTGGTGAAGACTCTGACACAGAGGTGTTGCCTGCTCTCTTCTGACCAGCTGTGAGGTCTGTTCTGACTGCAGCAGAGTTCTGATTCTGCTGCACAGTAACACTTCTCCTTCCTTCATCCCCCTGCCGCTGGGTTCCCCTCTCTGCTTCCTGATTGTGCTGTAAAGACGCTGATGCTTTGTCACGTCCCTGGGTGGGTCTCCTTTCTGATCTTGCGTCTTTGTTGGAAGATGATTCTCCTAATCTATGGTTCTGCCGAATGGAAGATGGGGAAGTCCTCTGCTGAGTTGTGGCACCAACTGGTTGAATGTGAACGGCAGATGCAGAGGGTCGGCTGGCTCCATCTGGTCTGCTGGTCTGTGGCTGATGTGGAACTGATCTGCTTTGTGGAAGCTGAGGTCTGGATGGAGAACGGATGACCACATTTCTGCTGTTTGGTCTTGCTGGCTATGAAACAGACACATTACAATAATGTAATATGTTGAGGCTGTCTTCAACTCTGACAAGCTCTTTGTATAAAAACCTACTTCTCTTTAAGAAGAGAAAAAAAACCCTGATATTGGAGAGTGGCTGCCATTGTGGTGAGGTACTTAACAACAGTCATACACACAAACTTCTCATCCTGTGAATACTTTCAATGTAACAGTGATTCCATGGGTGTGTCAGAGTGCACATTCTGGATTAACCCCTGGGTGTTAAGCTGGGGAAAGCGCAACAACAACCAGATATCACTATCATCACAGAAATGTTAGATAATGGAATGTTGAAAAGTAATGAACAGCAAAACATATGAAGATTTTGGCAACTTCTTGGACACAGTCTCACCAACACCAATCATATAACATGCAATGCAGAACAAAATTTGTGCACTGGAGGGAATGATTATGTTTCAAGGCTTTGGAGAGAAGATAACCAGTTTGTAACTACTAGAATTAAAAATAATTTTTAAAACGCACACACACATATGAAGACTGTGCACTAGCAAAAATGTACTGATTTTCTTTGTTGGTTGTTTGCTGTGCCAAGTATTGAACATGTAGCATATGTTTTGATATCAGTATTTGCACACATACCTGACTCTGTGGATCTGGAGTATCCCAGCATAGTTTGGTGTGCTTCCTGACATCTGTGACAATTGAAAGAAAAGAAAAGAGATGACCAGACTGAATCAATACTGTAATGTGTTTAGGCAAATTTTGTTCTGAAATACAACATCAATTCATACAACTCCTAACACACTACAAAGCATTTCTAGTTGCTTTTTAATTAGTTTTGTTTTAGTTTTGGGGAAATGCCTAAGAAAGTGGAAATATCCCAATCACTTATGACCACCTATTTGTACGTGAAAAGTGATGTGTAGATCATATGGCATATAACAAATTGATGTATTTAGCGATCCAATGCCTATGGCCACACTAAAGGTCAAAATACTAACCATTTAAGATGTCTTCAGGGGGCAATATGTAGCGTCCCAGAACAATGTTGGTGCGATTCCCAGCTTTCACACAGTCACTGATGTAACATGGATGAAAGACTTCCAGATGTTCAATTGCGTATGCTCTGGAGTCAAATACCCTGAAAACATAGGCCATAAAGGCAGAGATGAGAACAAGAAATAGAATAAAAGGAAGAGACTGTGTGGCAGGGGGACAGGGGCTGTTTAGGCTCTCAGTGCAGCTCAGAGGCATCAACTTCAGTTGGAATATGGGTATATTATTTAATGCAGGAGAAATTTTATATTGTAACATCACAAAATGATACTTGAAATCCACAGCATACATGAGATCTTGATTTTTCTATAGAACATAGTATTTCCATGATCTTCAACCCTTTTTTTTGATTCTCTCCCAATCTCTCTCTCTCTCTCTCTCTCTCTCTCTCTCTCTCTCTCTCTCTCTCTCTCTCTCTCACACCAAATGGGACAAGCACTCAAGAACTCAATATCAACCTGATGGTTCAGTCCAAATTTTAACCTGTACTCTTCCGATCAATACTGAGATGTTCTGCCTCCATTTTGCATGGCCACCACAAGAAATGAGGAAGGAAAAAGCCACAAACACACAAACAAAAATCCCCAAATGAAGGGTAATGTCATGCCTACCTCAGTGTATCTGGACACTTATTGTCAGCACTGAACACAAAGTCAGCAGTGTCAAAATCAGATTCATGTCCTCCTTGGTCTTCTGAAAAAAGATAGAAAAAATATATCCTCACATTTATCAGATCAATTATGTACAGAGGGTCTGCCAAAAACAACATATCAGTTACAGCACAGTATAAAGAAACATAAGAATTCAACATCAATTTTCAGTCCACTATTCTTCAAAGTTTCATAACTTCAATGTAATTTATCATGTCAGATACTGTTGTGTTGTGCAAAATAGCATAAACAAGTACTTTCTTTTGTCTTCATACATTTAAAAAAAAAAAATTAAAGAGTGGCTTTTCAATGTCTCTTTATAACTAGAATGACTCCCAAAACTTGTAATAATCTCATACATTTTTCATTTAACCCTGAACTTTTTCCATGTCAAAAATATGAAAAGAAAAGAAGTAGGCCAACATATATTACAATATAAACACGGCTGCTCAAAACAGGAAAAACCTGACTCTTTAAGTTGGTGGCTGGAACTTGCACTCCGTAACCTAAATTCCATCTGGCTGCTATCTAGGCACCGCACGGTCAGGGGTCCAAGTCCAACGTCTCGCGGTGCCAGCACACATTCCTTCTTTGCTGTCTATTAGCAGCTGGGGGAATTTTTATTTGAAAGGCATTTTTAACCATACACTGCCAGATTCCCTACATTTTTTACAGTGTTCATACTTCAGTGAACAAAACTTCAATACTTGCTTTACTTGTTTGTGGTGACTGTTGTGCCGCGTTTTTTTTTGTTAACTATTAAAAAAATTTTTTTTTCCAAACACAGTGTCTTCCAAGAAACAAAGGGGTGAGTATTGGATTGTTCCTTATTTTCAGAGGCAAAGCATCTTTATCTGTGAAAAATTCTGTGGATTTTTCTTTTAATCAGACTGTTCTCTTTTGCATGTGCCGTTTGTTTTATGTTAACCTTTTCCTTGATGGTGTAGTTTGTGAACAGTTTGTTTATTTGTTTGAGTGCTACTATGTTTGCTTGTGCTTTGTTCATGTTTTTTAAGTTCACTTAGTTTGTATCAGTACTTGTCTGAGCGTCAACCATGTGCGTATATATATTCGTGCGTGAGTGCATTGTGTGTGTGCTGGGTTTTTAACTTTGTGTCTGTTTCTTGCTTTGATGTCAAAGTGTAGGCCTATGTGCAATTTGTTCTTTTCTTCACATCACGGAAGTAGTTAAGTTTTTTATCACAATATTTGGTATAGTGTCAGAAACATCAGTGATATAAAAATCTGAGTCATTTGTGAGCTATTTTTGCCTGATGACAGTGTAGGATACTGACAAGACATTTGTTTTCTACTGTGTTCTCTGGGCTATAACTATGAGCTGTATTGGAACTGGTTCATGAACAAATCTTCAGCTGTAGCAAGGATACCGCTAAATGCTGATGAAACAGCGGACTGTGTATGTGCTATATCACCTGAGCATGCAATAGACCTAGTGTTTATAGTAAAGCCAGATAGGCTAGCTGACACTAATGACTGCAAGACTCTCACCCCATGCTCTCCATCACCCTGCCTCTCACACCGCCGCGCGCGGTAGCCTGCTAGTGCTGTGGTGTGTTTATCTATGGCCTTGCTGTACCAACAGGGACAATTCTTTAACTGAAAAGTCTGGCTAGTCTGCGTGCAGACATATTCAATGTTTTCTCTATGCTCATTATTTATATATTATAATCCCTGGGGTTTTTTTTAGAGAGACAGTTTAAAATGCCTGTTTTTTGTGATTGTGTTTCTGCCTTCACCTCTCCTGTTTATCTTCATTCATGTTTTAACTGCTGTCACATCAACCAGTAGGAGGCACCGTGGTCGAGTGGTTTAGGCGGTCGACTCGTGATCCAGAGGCCGCGGGTTCGATCCCCGCTCGGTTCGGTGTTGTGTCCTTGGGAAAGACACTTAACTCCTATTTTCCTCACTCCACCCAGGTGTACAAGTGGGTACCAGCTCTGCTGGGGAAGTATCTGGCGACAGACTAGCGTCCTGTCACAGGGGTGGTGAAAAACCATCAGTTCGCTTAACGCTACAGAAACCGGGATAAGCTCCGGCTCTATGGTCCTTCTGGATCGAAAGAACATACTATATCAACCAGTATGAAAGAAAGTATATGGAGTTTGGAGTCAAAATAAAGAGTGCTTTCCTTGTCTTTTTTTGACAATTCATTGTACAAGACTATGTGAGAAAGAAACAATGGTAATTTACGGCTGAACACGGCTATAGCGCAAGCCACTAGTGCTGCCTTTCTTTTTGCCCCGTTTATTTATATCCCCACCCTACCAGCTGCGGGTCATGAAATTTGACTTGGGAACTAAACAGAGGCAATGAGAAGCAGTGTAAAATAAATAAAACTAAAGCAAAATCCTGAGAGTATTACACTTACAGAAAATCAAACAGAAAATCTCAACAATGAAGAACAGAAAAAACTATCTACTTACAAAATATGAGATTATCTTCTTTATGTGTTGTTGTGATTTATCAACATATGCATTTAAATAACCTTTTAAGTTGGTCATGAGTGTATTTCTAAAAGTAATGTATTAAAATTAGTCTAGCAATATGGTATCATTGTCCAAATCCCAGTGGACACACCGAAAAAAACAGATACATCTCATAAGTCAGCTCATTACTTTATATTCAACTGTGCTTCCATCTTGGAGCTTTTTTTCTTTATCCAAGAAATGCAATGAATAAATAAAATAAAAAGTAATGTTACATGTGGGTCTTCTACAAGTTATTAATTCTATCAGTCTTTTTGGCCACAGTGAAAGAATAAAACAAAACAAAATCATCTTAGGTTGTACAAGTTGGCTTATTTGTTCCTGTTTGATCAATTATCTGCCATTATTGAACAAGCAAAGACTGTAAAAGGTTTTAATGCATCACTCAGTGAAAAACTTACTCCACAATTTCTTGGTTTCACTGTCCACACTGGATGAAAACCAGGCACCCACATCACTGAACATGTTTGAATCACAGTGGACAAAAGCAGCTTCTGCACATCATATCAATAACAAAACTATAAAATTGAAAATATTAAGAAACATTTCTGCTTATAATTAAGGCACTGGCAGGTCTGTGGTATTTCATGTACGCCTACTTTTATTTACAAGTTGCTTGGGTATTTCACTATTATATACATTATCTTTCATTTCATGTCCTTTATACTTTTACAAAGCCAGCATCCCGGTGGGAGTTGATACATCACAGAATCTATTTACTCCCTACTATCATCTCAACCTGACAGATGTGCATGTGTTGTGTGTGTGTGTTGTGTTGTGTGTGTGTGTACATCATCTTCATCTTGATTGGTACGTTAAAACGTCCACATTCGTACTCGTCGTGCAATTAGCAATAGAAAACAACAAAAAGTAAGGCTGCAGCGACAATATGCCTGAGTTTATCACAAAAAGCTGGCATTTGCTTTAACGATAATTCTGCTGATTATGTGTTTGCTATTGTTGTTTAACTGGTCTTGGGGTTTTTCTTTCGCTGAGCCAACTGTACAGTTCCATCGATTTGGACTGGAAATATTCAGCAGAGCGGATTCCAGGCTTGCAAAAAATTCTGCAAAGAGTGAAAAATCAGTCCCTGACCATAAAGTCTTCCACATTAATGGCCAATGATTTGATAAACATTTCAGGTACATGGAATCTTTCCGATCAAACAACCCCTCTAACTTATTGACTGTCAATGTTTATGTGTAACCTGACAACTCTGAAACGTACCCGCCAAACGATAAAATGAGCTGACCCACGAGTTACCTTTTCTTGATTTAAGGCAATTTATCAAAACAAAACAAAGACACATGCAATTATAAAAGCCAAGATAATGTTACAGCTTCATAATAACATGCTGAGAAGATTATTGTATCCACACACTTCTCATCTGTGTTGATTGTAAGAATTCGAAAAACAAATGACTGTTGTTGTTTGGTATTTAGAAAGAAATTCACCCACTTCCGGTCTGAAATGGGCACACAGTTCACTTTCACTTTTACAATCTTCATATTGTAGGCCTACAGGGTAGCCTATCTTGGGACCTTTACTTAGGATAACGATGAAAACAGTAGGTAGTAGAAGATGTTGCAGTCATTTTTTGTTGATATTTTCATTGTTTATTGCTTACCTATCCCTGTTCGATGCACCGTGCGTGTGTGTGTGTGTGTGTGTGTGTGTGTGTCCAAGCTCACTTGCCTGATGAGTTTGAGTACACGTGTGTGTGTTGTGTGTGTGTGTGTTGTGTGGAGAGAGAGAGAGAGAGAGAGAGAGAGAGAGAGAGAGTATCCTGAGAGTATCCGGCTACATGTCAATTGTCATGATCATACCTGCTTTTAACTAAGTTATGTGATATGGTCTTCTGGGAAACTATCTTGGAGTTGGGCTCAGAGACACAGCTGATACTCAGATGTGAAAGCCTGAAACAATGCAGAATATTCATTATGAGTCATTAGATTTGAACCACTCACAACACAGTGACAGACTTCTGGGATCCATAAGCCTGATGCTGAATTTCTGCTCATGATATGTAGGCCTGCTGCCTAACCTTTAATCAGTAAAGCATGCCCATCCTTTTGGTTATTCACAGTTTTTAAAAATGAAATTCTATAAGCTTTGTTCTCTTATAATCTTTCACTTGTGCATGCTAATATGCCTTTACACACACACACACACACACACACACAGTGACACACACACACAGAGTGCTGCTCCAAATCTGTTTATCATTATATATCTTACATAAGAAGAAGATGGGAGGACACCTTTGGTGTTCACCTGCCTAACAAGGAAACTATGAAGTTCTGGGTTTGATTCCCAGCCTTGCCCTTACTTCCCACTTTTGACAAGAAAATCAAACTGTCAAGTCTTTAGAAGGAGACTTTGAATTGACAGACCCATGCACTTCTGGATTTGTGCATGTCAAAAGGGCCCACAACAATTGAAAATTGGAAAGAGCAGGGAGGTACTTCCTACCTGATCTGGCAAAATTGGCAGGTTATTTTCCCAAATGAATTGCCAAAGTCAGAATGTGGCTACCTTAATGATGGGGGAAAAACAGTTGCATATATATATATATATATGTGTGTGTGTGTGTAAGCAAAACTTTCATCATTGTTAACATCAGAGCTCTAGTTGATGAACAAAAAATATATTTATAGAACTTGTTTTTTATAAGAAAAAAAAATATACACTGTTAAATTCACTTCAGATTGTGTAAATACTTCTATACGTTTATTTTAAAAGAGTTAATTTTGCTTTCTCTGATTTGATAAAGTGAATTTTTGTGTTAAAGGTCCTGCAATTCATGTCAGCTTTCAGTTTCACTGGTTGTCTTGTATGAAAGTACACAGCATGCATTTGAGATTTAGTCTGTTTACATCAGCATGTGCAGTTAGTTGGGCAACTGATGGGTGAGGCCTGTAGATATTCCACATATGGTGTCATTTCTTTTAGAAATACTGAAAATTTGATACATAAATTGTTCAACTTATAACAATTAATCATAGATTTAATAATTCAAAGGGAGGCACCGTGGTTGAGTGGTTTAGGCGGTCAACTCGTGATCCAGAGGTCGCGGGTTCGATCCCCGCTCGGCTCGGTGTTGTGTCCTTGGAAAAGACACTTTACTCCTATTTTCCTCACTCCACCCAGGTGTACAAGTGGGTACCAGCTCTGCTTGGGAAGTATCTGGCGACAGACTAGCATCCTGTCACAGGGGTGGTGAAAAACCATCAGTTCGCTTAACGCTACAGAAACCGGGATAAGCTCCGGCTCTATGGGCCTTCTGGCTCGAAAGAACATACTTAATAATTCAAAATGTGTAATTTTTAACTAATTAATCATAGATTTAATAATTCAAAAGTTGTAATTTTTAACTACATCTGTCACATAAACAGGAATGCAGTCCAGTTGGAAGGAGCTGACAGATCTTCATGCTTCTCTCACCCCAGCAGCAGTCTGCTCCATCGATCCCAGGTCATGGCTTAACTTAATCTCTGGAACACTGTCATCCTTCCTGAGCAAGGACAACAACACCCAATGCCATGTCTCCCCTGAGGAGTGTCAGCACTGCCATCAGATGGTGGCTTTGTCAGCTGTCACTACCATGGCCTTGTTGGCAAAGGTGAAAGCAGAGGACCATTCCCACCTAGAGGAGGCGTACCTACAGCCTCTGTTGACGCCTGATCTTTTGAAGTGCATGGTAAGACTTTGAAGATTAATTCAAATCTTCTTGTTTGTGTTCAGTGGAGAACAATTTAAATCAAATAGATTTAATCAAATAAACATTTTTTATTTCTGAGGATGGTAGAATGAGCAGAACATGAAGCAGAACAGAAGACAGAAGATGATGTGTGTTAAAAAAAAAGGTACTAATCTTCCAAAATGCTGGTATTGAGAACTACCCAATGTTTTTACTTTCATTTCATTCAGAATGGAATAGCATTCTGATCAGTACAGTATCAATAGGTAAGTTTACTGTACCAACACACACACACACACACACACACACTTGCGCACATGTGCACACATAGCCTAGTGGTTAGAACATTGTGCTAGCAATCTGACGACCCAGGTTCGATTCCCGTTCAAGGGGATATTTTCCCCTGGAGTTAACATCAGTGCAGACTCCACTCACCCTGAAAGCCCTTCAGATGAGACTATAAACCGAGGCACTGTGTGCAAATGCATGCAGAACATCTTGTGCACACATTAAATCCTGTTTTTTGTAAGAGTAGGCCATTGTGTGCCAGTGGGAACAGATGACAGAATTTACAAAACTGCATGAACACAGGGACTAGATGTAAAAAAGCACATAAGTGCTTATTCCATTATCCTCGATATAAAAAAATAAATTATTTTAAAGAAAAATAAAAAATACACATACACACAGAAAGTTGTATTCAGTCACTGAAGAATGCAAGTACAGTCTGTATACTTTTGTGCAGGTGGATCTTCTTCAGCACCAGTGTCAGTACCTGAGGTACCAGTCAAGAAAAGCCCTAACTTTTCTCCTGTCCCTAACAGGATTGACGGTAAGAACCCATACCCTGCAACCAGCAATGGAATGAATGTTGATGCATCAAAATATTGTCAAAACAGGCTTTTGGTGGTAAACCGCGTGTGTTCAGACACAGGACCTTGGTTTTTAGTCTTATCCAAAGGGGTTTTAGGATAATACAAGTCAGTACCTATGTGAACACTGGTACAAAAATCCCTTCAAATGTACGCCTCTGGAGAGACTCAAAACCACCTTATCAGTTACTATTAGATTACAAGTATGACACACTGATTGGTAGAAATGGTGTGTGTGTGTGTATAGTTGTTGTTGCTGTTGTTTTCTCATGTTCCTCAGCTACAGCTTTGAGGTTCACCAATGGTGAGATTTTGCGTATGCGACTGTTTTTACCCACCTTTAAGGTAGACACACTATGACTTTAGGGATAATATATTTTTAAAGTTGCTGTTTGTCAGAATTATGTTTTCTGTTATTGTTTTTTTAATATTGTTTTATATTGAGAATAATGGAATAAGCACTTGTGTGCTTTTTTACATCCAGTCCCCATGTGTATACAGTTTTGTAAATTTTGTCATCCGTTCCCACCGACACACAATGGCCTACTCTTACAAAAACCAGAACGGGTTTTAACATGTGCGCAAGATGTTCTGTGTGCGTTCGCACACGGGGCCTCGGTTTATAGTCTCATCCAAAGGACTTTTAGGGAGAGTGGTCAGCACTAATGTTAACTCCAGGGGAAAATATCCCCTTGAACGGGAAGCGAACCCGGGTCGTCAGATTGCGAGCGCAATGTTCTAACCACTAGGCTATCCCGTCCTACTGTTAGAATTCTTAAGACTAGTTTGTCAGCAGCTGTCAACCATTGTTGCATTGTGGTTTTGTTGCAGGCCAGTGTGGCCCGGGTCGTCACAGAGCAGTGTGTGCAGGCAGTTCTCCACAGGGCCTCAGGTGACCTCCTCTGTCTGGAACATCTGCAGCTGATGTGTGGCCTGCTGTCTGCACGGTCAGAGGGTGTGCACAGGGTTCAGGTCTCTGATGTCCTCTTTCCCAGTTTGCCAGCTCTTTACCAGCAATGCTGTCATTTTATCCGAAGCATCCCCTCTGACCTCTGCCCTGGAACTTCGTTAGCAACAGATGAGATTGTTGCTAGTGGGGATGCAAGTGTTGTGGACAGTGATGCTCAGATTGTTTCATCTTTGGTCATAAAAAGAACACACCATGGTGATACAGAAGACCCTCCACATAAGCAAATAAAGACGGCAGATCTACAGGAAGAGTCTTTATCTGCATGTAATAGTATACTTGGAAATGAATCTGTGCAAGAAGTAAGGAACACGTTTAGCTGTGAAGGAACTGCTCCAAGTTCAGTTGTACGCAGATTTAGCAGGGAAACTCTAGAACATGGATCAAAGGAGGAAAATGTTCATCTAGTTAGTGAGAGAGAACAGAAATTTCCTAAACAAAGTTGCGCCGTTCTTCATCATGCTAGTTCAACATCATCAGTTGACAAACATGTACCATGTGAAGAAGAGACAGATATTTTGAACACTGAATTTGACAGTGATGTTCACCACCATGAGCATCCTGCATCACATCATTCTCATCAGACAGTGATGCTACACTATACATTCCTGTGCTTGCTTCAGAAATTGGCAAAGCTTTTGAAGTCTCTGGAGCCGCAAGAGAAAGTGAGGCAGATGCAGGTTTTGAAAAAGACCATCCTGACCAGACTTGTCTCAGACCATGCACCTCTTTTCAGCAACAGTCCTTCCAGACATTCCAGAGACTGTTTGCTTGTTCAGAGGAAATTTCTGGATGTCATGGATACAACCTTGGACTACATTGGGTTGAGAACAAGCAAGAACATGGACTGTGTGTACGGAGAAATTGCTGTTCACTTTGTGCTTTGCATGCTTGCAACTGACTGTTCTTGGTCGTTTCCTTGTCAAAATACTCTCACTGGTGAAGGGCCTGACCAGACAAAAGACACAGAAGATGATGCAAGTGTCAGTGATGGCATGGATGTATCAGAACACAGGAGTAGAGAGGAACTGGGTGATGGGAAAGAGAGTCATGATTGCAGCCCTGTTCTTGTTCTTCTGATTGCAGCTGTTTTTAAATCATGTGCCATCGTCTTCAAATCTGACGTACGAAAAATTGAACAGAGTAAGTATCATGTATTCACAAGAAGGAAGAGAGTATGTATTTTGCATTAGAATATTTACTTTCTATGTACAGCATTCTGCTGTTTGTGTTTGATTGCTTTTAATATGTGCATGTTTTCAGGAGGCAAAAATTTTGCTGAGAAAAAAATCATAAAATTATGCCAGTTCTTTCATCTGAGCTAGATTCTTTAAAATAATATTGGCAATAACGTTTTAATCATTACACATAATTTACTTCAAATTGCATGCTCATAATGACACAGAAAGGTCAGTAATGATAATGATACAATGTAATCAGTGCTGAGTTTCTTTGACACAAAAGGTTTTTTTTAAACGAAAAATCAGGTAACAGAAGGATTTCCAAACACTGCCACTTCTAATAAAAGGAAAATGATCAGCTGTATGTGCAACATCCACAGGGAAGAAAATAAAGGAATCAGAATGATGATTCTACCTTTCTTGTCTGTTTCTTTGTTCAGAACACTTTGTGATAGAATCTTGGGTGTCATTCCCAGCCATTGGCTTCTTCACAGAGCCAGAAGAAAAGGCTTTAAAAAAAATTGTATTGATGTGTAGTTGTTGTTGACAAGGCATTTTGATGGGACTGATAATTGGTGAGGTGAACTACGATTCTCTGCTGGAAAGTAGTATTTGAAACTCCGGTAATCAGAAAAATTCTTAACTTATTATTCATTTTAATATCTAGACTGGTAGCATTCCCAAGTTAGAATGTGGCTGCCTTAATTATGGGAAAAACGAGCACATACACAAAATCTCACCATGGTTAAACCTTGAAGCTCTAGCCGAGGAGAAAAAAAGAAAAAAGAGATTGGCAGAATCAGATGTCCTACACTTGATTATGTTGCACATAGGCAATTGAAAATAAACCCTTGACATGGATCCTGCATACTTTAATTTTTCAGGTGAAGAGGTGAGGGCATGTGCAAGATTGCTGTGCTCCATGCATAGTCACTTGGGTCAGATCTTTGGTGCTGGGAGTGGTGTTGAGAAAAGGACAGGTGTGTTACCCACCAGAATGACCTGGCTGGCTCAGGTGTGTGGCGACCAAGACGATCGCTGGATAGAGGCATTGCTGTGTGCACTGGACATTTTTCTATGTCTGCAGTCTCTGTGAGTGAATACTATTCATATTGGTAATGTAGCATTTTGATGACAATACTTTAGAATGGATCTTACAGCATTTTGGTGATTTGTTTCTGTTTTAGATCTCTGTTCATGGAAAAAAAAAGTTGCTGTGCATGTGTTAACACTTAGCACACATTTTAAAATTTTGCTTGTGGTGCATGTCTTTGAAAGCAGTCACTAATATTATACAGTATTGAAGTAAACAAATAAAGATATTCAAAAAATGTCTTCTGCCTTTTTGAAGTATGGTTTTTTCTATTCAAGGTTAAAAATTTTTCTCTTTCCTGTGGTATATAATGTTTTTTTGTTTTTTTTAAAACTAAAAACCAAGGAAGAAAAAAAAAGCACAGGAGAAAGACAACAGTCATGGTCTCTCATCATTCTGCTACTCTTTTTCTGGTGTTGGTCACTAGCAGTCAAGTACATGTGAACAAATATGCATATGATTTCCTTTTCTTTTTTTCAGAAATCCTCACTGTGATGACGTGAAGAAGGTGGTAACCCTCCTGGACCCTCACATCCTCTTCATTCAGCTGCTGGAGCTGACTCACTACAACACTTCCCTGATCATTGACTGGCTCACGTCACCCGAGACATGCTACCTGGCTTACCTCACCCGCTACCTACGACTTCTGGTAGCTGACTTCAGTGCATTTGTGCTTGCAGCATCGTTATACCTGTCTGATGACTCTGGAAGTTTTTCTGAATATAGGAAGCAAGTAATGACAGAATCAGCAGTGTTATCTCAAAGTGATAGCGACAGAGACATGCTAGTGAAGGGTGGACCATCAAGTTCTTTGCTTCATGGACAGAAAAGAATACAGAGGCATCAAGGTCATCGCTTCAGGTTTGTGATGGTAGTCCAAGTCTCAGTCCATATGCAAAAACTCTCTCAGAGGTGTCAAAATCAACAGATCAAAATAATGATGATGTGCAACTTGACAAAGTGAGAGAGTCTAGTCTAGGGATGGTCCTGCTTTCATGCTATGATGATGACAGTAGTGTAGATGGGGAAGAAGAAAGTTGTGAGGAAGGAAGCTTTTCTGATGTAGCAACTGACAGTTACAGCAAGTGTCGGGAGATTAATGGAGAATGTGAGAGCAAGCTTAAAACTGTGACTGAAGATCAAATCAAACACAGCCAAAGTGTAGGTGAAAGCACTCATAGTGGATCACACTGTAGTGAGGATTCACACTGTAGTGATGACGAGTTTGTTGAAGCAGAAGAGACTGAAACAAGCTCCTGTACAAATTCAAGTATCAGCCAAACCGAAACACAAAGAACTTGTCACAGCTCCCAGTTAGAACAAAACTACTCTCCCATAGAGCCATATAACGTACATGTGGTGGGAAGAGACACCATGCAAAATTGTCACTTAGATTGTCTTGGCAGAGTTATGCATCTTCTCGCTGAAGTACGGGCGAAACTTGAAAGACTGGCCAAGAGTGGATTGTTGGTCTACAACCCAGCACCTCTGGTCAGTCTTACACGAAAATGTGAGGAATTGTATGACAATGTGGTCTGTGATTAAACTGGTCAGGTGCGTAAAACCTCTCATAGACATGTAATATGGGACGGGATAGCCAAGTGGTCAGAACATTGCGTTCGCAATCTGAAGACCTGGGTTCGATTGTTAAAATCAGTGCAGACTCCACTCTCCCCTAAAGTCCTTCGGATGAGACTATAAACCGAGGCCCCATGTGTGAATGCACGCAGAACATCTTGCACACACGTTAAATCCTGTTCCGCTTTTCGTAAGAGTAGGCCATTGTGTGCCGGTGGGAACAGATGACAAAATTTACAAAACCGCATACATGTGGGGATTGGATGTAAAAAAAGCACATGCGTGCTTATTTCATTATCCTCTATATAAAAGATTAAAATAAAGTAATCTTTCAAGAGGAAGCACTGTCTAGCATTTTGTTGTTGTTTGAGAGCAACCTGGTAGAAAAATCGGTTGTAAGAACTATAGTGTTATATATTTTGTTTTATTGAAATGTTCTCAGTACCACTATTTTTTCTGTTTGTACTTGTAGGTGGTAACATGTGTGTGTATGTGTTGCCGTTACAGCACATGGTAATTGTGTTCCAGTTGCGTTTCAGGCTACTGAAAGAAAAAGGACTTTCAAAGAAAAAAAAACCCCAAACCTTCCCAGTTCACTTCACCATGAATGGAGGTCTGGGTCCTAGTCTTTCACAAGGCAATAAGCCAAGGTCCCCTGTGCAACAAACATGATGCATGTGAAAGAACCTATGGCAACAAGATGAGTTGTTCCTGGCTAAATTCCAAAGGAAAAGGTCACTTGGTTAAAAAAACACCCAAAACCACACATACATCAGCAAAATTAGGGGGGGAGGGCGTGCTGATAGCCCTACTTTGTAGCACTGCAATCTTCCTGGGAACAGCAGCCTATCGTGCAGAAGTCTGCCAAGACAGAAAGTGGTCTAATATCACTTAGAGTGAACAGACGTTAAATTGAAGACAACAGAAAGTGGTATAAATTATTAAAAATAAGATCTAACAAGGATTCAGAGGAATAGAAACCAAAAAAGCCAGTTAAGTCCCCCTTCCCCAAAATTCCTTGGCTAGGGCTCCAAGGTTGACCAACATTAAGAATTTTGCACATGCGACTGCCCCGCCCCCTTTCGGGTTCAAGTAGTCGCATTCCAACTTCAGGGATGCCGTCTTAACACCTGTGTGCATACAGGGTTTTTTTTAGGTCGTCCATTTGTACTGGCACTCTATGACCTTCTCTGAAAGGTGGAACAGGCTGTTCACATGTGTGCCAGATGTTCTGCATGCATTTGCACACCAAGACCTTGGTTTATAGTCCTATCTGAAGGATACAGACATTCAGTTCAATTTTTTTTTTGTTGAACTGGGAAGAAAGGGTGGGGCTGGGAATCAAACCCAGAACTTTGTGGTTTACATGTCGGCAGGCAAGCACCCTAACCAACCTCCTTACAAAGTATTTTGAGATGTTGGGCTTTGAGGGCAACCTCTCTTCAAAAATATCACATATCTGCTTCTCAAAAGGCCTATGCATACCTTGTAGTTGTGACCTCAAGTTTGTGAGGATGTGCCCCACACATGCATTAACCAAATACTAATGACCTCAAGTTTGTGAGGATGTGCCCCACACATGCATTAACCAAATACTATTTTCATCAATTTCACTGGATAAAATATATAAGATGTGTATAACTTTTTTTAAGTGTTTGTGTTTGGTTGTGTGAGCACGTCTGTGAACATGTACGAGCACACGAGTGTATGTACCGCATCTTTCTTGGTGTATGACCCATAGCATCCAGGGCTTCATTAGCTGCTTTATAAGCTTACTTCACATTTTCCCATCCATAGCAGTCACAATGAGGAAAAAAAGAAGAAGAAAGTTTAATTCCAGTCACTTTATTTATACGAGTTGGTTCCTACTCAAACTCAGTGTCTATTCACGCTGCATCATCTTTTGCCTCTTGAGCTTCTTCTGAGACACCTTCTTCTTCACAGGCTCATCCTCATCAGCCGTTGGCTTCAGCACAGCCTGCTCCTTCTCCGCAAGGATCACCTCTATGTGGCATGGGCTGGACATGTAGGCTGAAACACAAAACAGCATCCCAGTATTAACAGAAAATGGCAGCAAGACAAACACCACCCATTAAAAAAAAAACATGAGGGCAACACACATGACTCTTTCAGGCCGATTCCACTTCTGTGTTTCCTGGCTATACTCAATTCTTAATACAGTCTAGATGGCAAAGCCTGCAGTCTGCCGCAGTGACCTTGCCGGTCCCCCCAGTTTTTCCTGGAGCTCTACAGGGCTGGGCCACGTCTGGTGTCTCAAGAGCGCTGACAGTGGAACAGGACTGCAGGATATGAGAGGGGGGTTGTAGAGATGGGATAGGATGATTCCACTTGAATACCAAACCTTTTTGTTTTTGGTGAAGACTATTTTGATAATGATTGAACATTTTAAACAAAGACTTGTATCACTTGATTACACACTGATGACATAATGAAACCTGTCCCCCCAAAAATCCACTAAATGACAATAATTTGAAACTAATGGATGAAAACTGAGGAACAACAGATTGTAACACTGACAAGCAAGCCCTGACCACATGCAACACCTGATTTCAGTGTGTGTGTGTGTGTGTGGTTGTACTTACGGTTGATTCTGCCGTGAGCTCTGTAGGTCCTCCTCCTCATCTTGGGAGCGGCATTGACCTGGATGGCCTCGATCATCAGATGGTCAGTGTCCAAACCCTGTTGACAACAAAATGATTAGTATCATAATACAGTAGTGTCCAGTTAACATGAGAATCTACAAACAAAATAAATCAATCTGTAAACTAAGTACTTGTGGCACGAAAATATCTCTGGAACAGTAACAAGCACTATGTAAAAGCAGGATGGAATTTAATTACCCTGTACTTCACCCGACACATCCTTCAATATTATGCAGAACTGGATTATTCCTCTTACACAGACTCCTTATATGACCAGTCTTTACACCCAGCAACAGTCTACGAAGTGCCAAATGTACAGAGGTCACCATGACAGCCAGACAAAAGAACACACACACTGATATGGACAAACACACTGTCACATAAATTTAATTATTGTTTCACTTACCTTGAATTCAGCATTGCTCTCAGCATTCTTCAACAGCTGCAGCAAGAACTCAGCACTCTTCTTGGGCCACCTTCCCTGCGTGCACTTGAACTGTTTGGACTGCAAGACAAACAGGAAATCAATTAACAGTGGAACATTCTGTTAGCATTTCTATCTGGGGGGGTTTTCCTTTCTTTCTTTCCTGTGACCAAAGGAAAAAAGACTATTGGACTGGAAGGTTGAAATGTGCTCGATGAAAAGGAGAGAAAAAGACCAATGTTGGGATGAAAAGGAGAGAAAAAGACCAATGTTGGGGACAACTGTTGCACAACTAAGTCTGTACTGAATGATGACACAAGTCATGTGTTATCACAGCTAACTGAAATAAAGACATTATCAGCAGTTTTAGCCCCCTTTCCCCTAACATACATTTCTTCAAAAACATAGATGTAGTCAGATGGAACTGGCCTCCCTCCCACCCCTTCTTTTTCCCCTTGTGTTATGAAAGAAAAGTTGTAACTGACCACAGCAAGTTGCAACAAAAGTGCAACAACCTGCTGGCCTTTCTCACTTCCCGAGTCTTTTTGTAGGTCTACTTCTTGTAGGTCTGGTCACCTTGCAAAAATGATAAAAGGTATACAATTGAACACTCATTTCATCCCCCAACCTCCCCCCTTACCATATCCACTCCAAATCTGACAGGGGGGGGGGGGGAGAGAGAGAGAGAGAGAGAGAGAACAATTGAGGCAAGACGAAAATCACTGAATGTAAAAAATAAATATCCTAATAAGTGTTGAAATCAGAACACAAAAATAACTACACAAAACCAACAAGTGCTATAAAGGAGAGATGATGAGACAGGAATCTTGATCATTAACTCTCCTACTATCGTCGGCGAGTTAACCCCCTGCTTACTACTTGATCCCTGAATGCCGGATTCCTGGGGACACCTGTGTCTCCCTTTGTGCTATTTATATATCACAAGTAATACACCCGCCTGCGGCATCAGGGATCAAGTAGTAAGCGGACAGGTTAGTAATTTATATACCATGGTCTCACTCTCACACCCCTTATTGCTTTAGACATGCGCAGTGAACTCCCAGATAGTGTAGCTGCCGCCATTTGCAATTTTCTCTTCAGTTGATAGATTTTTGTGCCGATTAAAAATTTTTTTTACGGCGATGTCATCGAGTGACGATTTTTGGAGGGAGCTGCATCAAGATGGCAACCACTACAACAAATTTTTTGAGGATTTTCTGTGAAAATAATGGCAGAATCTGAGCTTATGCGGACTGAAATGGACTTAGAAGCTGCACAGAGGATTCAAGAGTTGCAGAATGAGATCGATGTGCTGTGTTTACTTGTGATTCAAGTGATGAAGATGACTATGACAGTGGTGTAAACAACGATACTGCCGAGGGGGGCATATGACTGTGACTGGCTTAAAATGAAAGAATTTTGTGAAAATTGTGGCTCCAGAAACTTGCAAAACGATGCTAGAGACTCGAGGGTAGTATGATGGATTTTTTTCTTAGTTTTTCACTGACGAAGTGTGAAATAAAATTGGAAATAACCATGACCTGATTTCAATGGCTGTTTGTTCGTCAGCCTGTATGCTTGCTTGTAAGTGTGTTTGCACAAATTTTATCTGAACATTTTCATTTATTTCGCATGCTTGCATTTTACTTCATCTTTACCTCTTGAAATAGTCGTATTTTTAAAAATTACTGCATATCCGCCATAGCCAACAACAACTGCAACATCATCGCCATCAGCATTCCACAAGTCTCACAAGAGTCATATGAAGAAATATGGTTATTTTTTTATTCAAAATTACACAAGCACATAAAGTTTCTTGCAGATTTGTCTTTATTTCAATTTTTTAATCATTTTTTAAAGTCAGTAGGTCTTTAACTGAAGGACACTGCAGAAAATACTTGGTTTACGACTTTTTCAAGAGGTAAAGATCAAGTAAAATAAAATCAAACATGCAAACATTTTGCTGAGTTAACAACAGCGGGTCGAATTGAACAGCGAGTCAAGGCCTCGATTGCTTTGATCAAAATAAAGTTATTTCTTCATAAGTATGCAGTTCGGAATGCATTGCAATGGCTAGAATAATACTTTTAGTACTTTAATTTTTTTTAAACAAGTCTGGTCGCGTTTAGTATTTACTTTTTTCCCCTCTCTACTGGAAGTGGCTCGCCATAATTCGGGAAAAGTCTGCTGCGAACTCCGTTGATCAGATATATATTTTTTAAAAATTTATTCTTTTATATCAAGGATAATGGCATACGCACTTATGTGCTTTTTTACATCCAGTCCCCGTGTGTATGTGGTTTTGTAAATTTTGTCATCCGTTCCCACCAGCACATAATGGCCTACTCTTACGAAAAGCGGAACAGGATTTAACGTGTGCGCAAGATGTTCTGCGTGTGTTCGCACATGGGGCCTCGGTTTATAGTCTCATCCGAAAGACTTTTGGGAAGAGTGGAGTCTGCACTGATGTTAACTCCAGGGGAAAATATCCCCTTGAACGGCAGTCGAACCTGGGTCGTCAGATTGCGAACGCAATGTTCTGACCACTAGGCTATCCCGTGTGTATGTGTGTGCGCGTGCATGCTTGTTGTGTGTAATTAATTTAAGACACTCATAAAAATAGTTTTTAGCCCTTAGACTAAAGAGTATTAGACATTAAGTACTGATTGCTGCACAGTTCAGACTGATGCATCATTGATTGCTTTGTAGTTGCATTATGATACACATAAAATAAACAGTACATTTAAATAAAGCAAAACTAAAACAAACAAAACCTCAAAACATTCATTCTCTATCTACAGTAGACTCAGTAGTCAGCAGACTGTCCACACACACTTAACAAATTTGACAAAACTGCATACACTGGGTGTAAATTTTAAAATTTTTTTTAAAGCACATGATTGCTTATTCCATTATCCTCAAAATAAAAGAATAAAATAAAAAATATTGAACACACACACTTTGTCAATCGGTTCACAAACTGAAACTCATACTGCATTTATTTATGTATCATTTGTAACATTTCAGAGGATGATATGATACCAATCTTCTTCCTTTTTTGTCATGTTTCTCACAGGGGAGGTTTGACATTGATGAGCCTTCTCCATCTCTCTCTGTTTTGAGTATAAAGTATGTTCTTTCGAGCCAGAAGGCCCATAGAGCCGGAGCTTATCCCGGTTTCTGTAGCGTTAAGCGAACTGATGGTTTTTCACCACCCCTGTGACAGGACGCTAGTCTGTCGCCAGATACTTCCCCAGCAGAGCTGGTACCCACTTGTACACCTGGGTGGAGTGAGGAAAATAGGAGTAAAGTGTCTTTCCCAAGGACACAACACCGAGCCGAGCGGGGATCGAACCCGCGACCTCTGGATCACGAGTTGACCGCCTAAACCACTCGACCACGGTGCCTCTCTCTGTTTTGAGCTTCCTCCTTATTTATGCCCCTTTAAGATCATCTGCAATACAGGCAGCCCAGGTCTTCCCTTTGGTCTCTTTCCATCCACTACGAAGTTCATTGCTCTTTTTATGATGTGGTATGATATGATAAGAGTGGGTTTGGTTTTTTGGGGGACCAGAGATCGTCTTCAACAAAAATGGCGGCCAGCGTTTGCACCAGAATTTCTTCAAGCGTTTTTCTAGCTTTTTAACAATATTGACAGTGAGGAGGAGTTTTAGAGGCTGGATTTGGTTGAAATAAACAATGAGAGAGACCATGAGGTAAGGATTGTGGATTTTTGAAAAACTTGGTAAAAATTGATCGCAATCAGACTGAATCAAGCGGTGCTAGTTTTGCTGGATGGACTTCTTCGTTACTCGGCAATTTCGACGTCACAGATTATTTTACTTCATTTTGACGCAACGAGGCTTTGAAGTAACTGTTGTTGAGTCAAATCGCTATGCTGCAAAGTACTTTGCATCACATGAAATCAAGCGATCTTTGTATTTTCGTCATAGAAAGCCACCACTTCGGACATTCCACCATGACGGTTGCGATGGCATTGATCCTTTCGCTGAACTTTTCTGAGTATTTGATGACCGATAAAGTGATACAAACTCCTTATTTTTTCAAAACTAATGTCAATAAATAGTATTTACCTAATCATGACATTTATGCACTGCAAGAACTTTGCTTTTCATGTTAAAATCGATCCGGGGGCCTGACGGTGCAACAGTGATCGGTAGTGTGCACGTTTTTTTTTTTATAATTGTTTTTTTTTAACCTATTCATAAACACTACTATCAAATTACACTCATTTAAAAGCATGTTATCTGTTCTTTCCAGTGATTTATAGCTTTACACATTTAATTCAGTTTTATATATCAAGGGTTGTTTGAGCCCACCCTGCTCCAAAACAATGCTAGCCAATGTTAATTCAGCCAATAGAGAGTGAGGCTTGTTGCTGTCTATTCAGCGCTACTAGGGTTAAGATATCACCATAATTTTTTGTGTATTATGTTTCTGTTAATACAATCTTTATTTCTAAAGCAAAAATATAAGCCATAACTGCACAAATTTTTTTTGCTGCCGCTACCTACCTATAACATTGCCCAACAGATAACCCCCCCCCCCCCCCCGCCCAAAAGTAAAACCAAACCAAAACCAATAATGGGAACATCTGAAAAATTCATGATGGCTTCATGAAGTCTATACTGTAAGGAGAAAACAATGAGAAAAGGGATCACTGACCTGGGCCTTGCGACCAGCACATCCACTAAAGCGACGGAACGGGACAATCTCCTTCTTGGCCATCACATTCTTAAGGTATCGCACAGCACGCTTCAGGTGCATTTTCTTGATGGCCTGTGCGGTCTCACGTGTGTTCTGCCAAAGGGACACCAATAACAATCATTAGAATCAAAACCAATGCAACAAACACATAGCATTATACCAACTCCTGCATAATTTTTTTTTTCTTACAACTGTCGATTGTTCTGACCTATTTTGACATTTCTCTTGCTTTTTTAAATTAAAAAAAAAAAGTTATACAGGTGTAAGTGTCAAGGTTTTACAGGATCAATTAAATCTAAAAAAAACCCACACCACTGTATGCAAAAGTAACTGTTGTCTCTGCTTCAAAAGCAACATCATAAATCTAACAGAAATAAAAAACTGAACGTTGTGAGTCACTTGCACATCATCATAAGAGTCTTTATGAGGTCTTTTTTTGTTGTTTGTTTTAAAAAAATAAAATAATAGTATGGTCAACAAGATACCTTTTTCAAGATTTTTAACCCTGTAGTTACTTCTTTGATTTAATATTACATAATAACAAATTTATCTGCAGAAATTCCAACTGCTCTGTATTGGAAGAGTGCACTGCCACATTGTAAGTAATGTAATAAGCTTAAAAACAACAACACCCAACCCTAACAAACTAGTCAATAAAACAGAGTTTTACTGAGGAATACAAAACCAACACATTTTTAAAACACATAAATCAAAGTAATAACAAAACATGTCACTAATCACATGTGAAGGATGAAGTTTGTCTGGGAAGGAAAGCATGATAATAATAGTACATACCTTGAAGTGTACGCGCAAGTATGAACCTCGTGCCTTTGCAGCTGAAAAAACACAATGGCCACACTTAAAAATTTACAAGTGCATAAAACTTTAACATGAGATGGGTATAAAAAAACCCAAAAAAAACGGTCTACAGCAAAAGATAAAAGTTTAGGTACACAACCATATGTACACAATTATTTCATGTCAAAAGAATACTTATCACAAAAGAAAGACACCTACAAGCCAAGTATAGGCACTATGTTACACAGATTCTCATAAATTTAAAGATGGATAGTCAACCAAAATTTGAAAAAAAAAACCCAACCAACCCAACAACTAAGAATGTGTGTGTATACATGGGCAATTTAACTTGATCAAAAGCTTTGCTTCTAAGACGATTCCTTCTATATTGTATGACGACCACAGGGGAATTTAATAAATATTCACCACCATGTCACATTCTAACTATACATACATGTGGAAAGACACTTCATTTACAATAAATCTACTACCAAGTGGAATTGAAAACAAACTTACACTTTGAGGCATTTTCGGGTTCTCGGGCGTAGCGAACCATCTTTCACCTGAAACCCAAATAACATTCATGAAAACCATACATTTCCTTCAAAACTAAAGGATACAATCATCTTTTGATTCATTATGTACTACTTCACTCTTCAGAAAGTATACTTCTATTGAGATTGTTAATGATTTGCAAGTAACCAGCTGAAAAATCAGTCATGTTATAACGTTGGAAACACAAGCATGCCTTCAATCTATGTGAGCATTAGATAAGAAATATACTTGAAAACAGTGCTCTGGGACTTGTCACTACCTTCTACAAAGTAAAAAGAATTGGGGTACCCCCAACTCTAAAACTTTTCTTATTGGTTTTAGCTGAGAAATGCAACCCACAAAACCATCACACATGCTAGTCTGTTAAACTTTAACTTGATAAAGGTAAATTTCAATCACTCAGCACTCCTCCTCAATCCTCTGCAAGAAATAAGACTTGCAATAGTGTAATTCAGATTTCTGCAGTGCAAGGTTAGCAGCTTAGGCCAACATCTCATAAGATTTAAAGGCTTTATGAATTCATTTTACTTGTTTTCAAAGTCTCAGATAGGCTAGATAGGCTTATGCCCACTTTACGTTGTGTACAACAGCATACATGTGCTTGTCCCATTGCAATAATTATGGCGATTCATTGGTCCTGCTCTTACCCCTATGGATGGCCTGGGTACTGATACAAGGAAACGAGAGTTGCTTTTGATCTTGTTTTATTCTGTATAGTTGCTTAATTTCAATCAGTACTTTAGCTCAAAATAATGTCACTAAGAAAGACCATTGGTAGGTATGAAAGTACACATGCCACGCGTACAATCTGTTCACAATTAAGGTCTCAAATGAATGAAAAGACAGGAACCTCGATAAACCAAAGGGCAATAGAAAGTTCGGATAACTTCACAAGTTCATTTCAAGGCGGATGGCATAAAATGATAAATCATGTATCCTTGTAAAACAAGACAAAAAGTCCGCCCTCAATGGCTTTATGAGATGGCACTTGGCTTATGACATACTGGGGAAAAAAAGCGTAATTCATACACAGAAAGAAAATAAACTTTTCATAAAAATCTGCAATAAAAACGGGCATGACCCGAATATCAAGATATAATAGAAGCACGTAAACATGTTGAATTGCAAGCGAAACTACGATGCATCTCGGGCACATACTACAAAAATACACAGAATGTGCTACTCGTGATGCATTATCCTAACGATATTAAACGCTAGACGGCTTACGAATTTAATAAATAAAGATAATTACAACGATTGTGATATTCACACAAAACACAAGAGTACCATACCTGATTCTCTAGCGGAAAAGGAAGTGTAGTGGAAACTACGTTGACTTGTGGGAAGACAAGCCGGAAATTGTGTCAAAGTTATCGTTCTTTCCTCAGTTGCTTACCACCCCTCACCCTTCCCTCCCCCAAACTAAAAAATCATCGTCATAAGTGGAAACCTCTCGCTCAGTCTTCTTCGTCGAACGCTTCGACACGAACTATTGTTGTCTGTCATAGGCTAAATTTTTAATGAGCGAAAATGCGTTGCGCTGCCTTAAGCACCTGGCAAGCCAGGCCAAGAGTATCCGACTTCGGCATGGGAGAGAATTGTTATCGTTGAAGTCTTTCTGGGAAAAAAGCAGGGGAATGGACCAAGAAGCCAGAAAGATAATAGACAAGAAGGGGTGAAAGGAAGAAAAGGACAAGGCGGTAGGCAGAATCAGAGAGAGGGGGGAAAATCTTTTAAAAAGAGAGAATTCCTAGCACAGAATTTCCAGAAAGTGGGGTGCGATTCATATACCGACAGACTCCTGGCATTCACACGGAGGATCGCTCGCTCAGATTATAAACGAAAAATGCGAATTGTGTTCCTACACCCCCCCCCCCCCCCCCCCCCACCCCCTGCGAGATCCAGAAGTCCTTAATGTACCCGCAAGCAAAGACACAGACAGTCACCCTATCCTCCGAGAAGAAGTGGAAACAGCAGTCAGATCCCTGAAAAAGGGAAAGTCAGCAGGGGCTGACAACATTCCAGCTGAGTTGGTTCAAGCTGGAGGGGAAGCCATGATCAGCGCCCTACTAAGAATCTGCAACAAGATCTGGCAGACAGGAAAATGGCCAACACCATGGACACAGTCACTCATCATCACCCTCCCCAAGAAAGGAAATCTACAACAATGCCATAATTACCGAACAATCAGCCTCATATACCACCCAAGCAAGGTCATGCTGCAGATAATATTGAATAGACTGAAGCCACAAGCAGAGACCATCATTGCTGAGGAACAAGCAGGTTTCAGAGCAGGGTGCAGCACAACAGAACAGATATTCAACCTCAGAATACTATGTGAGCGGTACCTTCAACATCAACAAGACCTTTACCACGTATTTATCGATTTTAAGAAGGCATTTGACAGGGTGTGGCATGCAGCTTTGTGGGCAACCATGAATTTGTACAGCATCAATGCAAACCTGATCAGAGTCATCAAACAGCTGTACAGCGAGGCCACCAGTGCAGTGTACTACAACAACAACATTGGAGAATGGTTTCGAACAACAGTTGGAGTAAGGCAGGGCTGTCTACTCTCACCCACTCTTTTCAACATCTTCCTTGAGAGAATCATGGCTGATGCACTGGAACATCATGAAGGATCAGTCAGCATTGGTGGCAGAACGATCACAAACCTCCGCTTCGCAGATGACATTGATGGAATAGCAGGATCAGAAAAAGAGCTTGCCAGCCTAACAGAACACTTGAATAAGGCCTCCAAAACATACGGCATGGAAATCAGTGCAGAGAAGACCAAACTGATGACTAATAACACCAACGGCATTAGCACTGATATCAGGGTTAATGACCAGAAGCTGGAAACAGTTCAAAGCTTCAAGTACCTGGGAGCCATTGTATCAGACCAGGGATCCAAGCCAGAAGTAGTATGCAGGACTGCACAGACAATAACAGCTTTGTCAAAACTAAACACCATCTGGAGAGATAAAAATATCTCACTTATCTCCAAGATCGGACTAATGCGCTCCCTTGTCATATCCATATTTCTGTATGCCTGTGCATCATGGACCCTGACTGCAGATTTGGAGAGAAGAGTACAGGCGGTGGAGATGAGATGCTCTCGGAGACTCCTTGACATCTCCTACAAAGGCCACATAAGCAACGAAAGCGTGCATAACAGAATCCAGCAAACCATTGGACCCTATGAGAACCTTCTAACGATCGTGAAAAAGCGTAAACTTAAATGGTATGGGCATGTCACAAGATCCAAAGGACTTGCAAAGACAGTTTTACAAGGCACTGTCCAAGGAAGAAGAAGAAGAGGCAGACCAAGGAAGAGCTGGGAGATAACATCAGCGAATGGACAGGCCTAGAACTCAACAAAACCCTGAGAAAGGCAGAACAGAGAGAGGAATGGAGGGAACTGGTTGTTGAGTCTTTGAGGGTGCCCCCACGGTCGTCAGACTACGGGACAGATAGATAGACCCCCCCCCCCCCCCCCCCCCCGCCCCCGCCCCTACAGAGTAAGGCATTGTATGCTGATGGGATCGGATGATAACATTTGCAAAACCACATGCACACTGGGACTAGTTGCAAAAAAACACATGAGCGCTTATTCCATTATCCGCGCGCGCGCGTTACAAAAAACAAACAAACAAAGACATCCCTGAGAGAAGCAGACCAACAGACGACCCCCATAGGATTGCAGAATATGACTGAAGAAGAATCGCGAAGCTGAAGTATGAAACCACTCCAGGAAAAAAAATCAGAAAAGAGGAAAAAGAAAGAACAGGCGAGAAAAGGAAACTACAAACAACAGAGAGAGAGAGAGAGAGAGAGAGAGAGAGAGAGAGAGAGAGAGAGAGAGAGAGAGAGGGGGGGGGGGGGGCATACTCAACTATTCATGTCCATCACAATAGCAGTAGGAGAACAAAAATTCCCTAGTACACACACCACACACACACACACACACACACACACACACACACACACACACCACACACACACACACACACACACACACACACCATCTTGAGCACAAGTTAAAACCCGTTCCGCTTTTTGGAAGAGTAGGCCATTGTGTGCCGGTGGGAATGGATGACAAAATTCACAAAACTGCATAGACACAGGGACTAAATGAAAAAAGCACATGAGCTTATTCCATTATCCTCGAAATAAAAGAATAAATAAAAAAACAACAACAACACACACACACACACACACACACACACACACACACACACACACACACACACACACACACACACACACACACACACACACACACACACAGTTTGTGTTTATGTAGAGATGTTTTGTGTGTTTTATGAAAAACCATTCTCGTCCTGTCATGAGAGGTTTCTGTGTGAATCTGCAATGCCCTTGCTGCATTCGCTGTATCAACGTGCTCTGGGAGTTCTGATTTCTGGCTTAGGCGACATTCTTCATTGCTGATGGTGATACTTCCTCGAACACTCCGACAGCAACTATTGTTATCTGTCATCATATGGAAGACTACGATAGCTGCTGTCCGAGCGTTCGAAGAAAAAGAAGAATATGAGTGAAAAGTGTTACGCTGCCGTTAAGCGCCTGACAAGTCAGGCCCAGCACTAGGGCATCCCACTTAGCCGTGGGAGAGATTTTATTTATTTATTTAATCATATAATTTTATTTTTGTTAAGCTTTTAATCCTTCTTGGTAAAAGGGCAAGAACATGGAACAAGGAGGCAGAAAAAGGACAGGAAGGAGGTGACAGGACGAAAAAGAAACAAGGCAGAAACAAAGAGAGGGATATAAAAGAGGGAATTCCTAGCACAGAATTCCCAGAAGGTAGGGATGCTGTTTGTACCAACAGGGCCCTGGCATTCTCATGGGGAAACTGACGATTGATACCAGGCATAATGGATCTCAGTTTTAAATTGCTTTCAGTCTAGTTTGTGAGGGAAAAAAATTCAAAAACTTATCAGTGTTGAGTTGATCTGGTGATCATCACAACAAGACTGGTTTTTCTTAGTGTCTTTCTGCTTAAAGAAAAGAAAAGAAACACACACACACCAATTTCAATAAGCACATCAGTCTTCTATTTTACTGCTTTAACTACTCTTTCAACACACTGAACACACAGACACCCAAAACTAATGTTGGTGTTGAAGAGGTGTGATGTGCTGACAGTGATTATCATTGACCATAGGGACTGTTATCATTGTTGACCCCAGGATGTGGACAATGCATGAGGTGTTGACAGTGATCATTGTTCACCACAGGTGTTGACTGTGGTCATTCTTTACCATAGGATGTTGACCACAGGGTGTTGATGATGCTTGAGATGTTGACTGTGATCATTCTTGACTATAGGGTGTTTGACAGTGATCATTCTTGGCCACAGGATGTTGACCATAGTGAGGTGTTGAAGATCCTCATCCTTACCCATTAACATCCTGAGTGAGGTAACTGGTGATGAGGTGTCTTGTTCAGTTCACAGCCAAAACTTCACTGACAAGCTCTCCACGACCTGCAAATTGTCATTATCACTGTTTAGACTTTTAAAAAAATGTTATTTTCAGGATAATTGAATAAGGGCTCATGTGGATTTAGCTTTTTTTTAAAGGTCCAGTACCAGTGTGCAGGCAGTTTTGAAAATGTCATCCCTTCCCACCATGCTCTATCCCTTACTCTTCAAAAAGGTGGAAGGGGTTTTATTTATTTTTGTATTTTTTTGGAGAACAGATTTCAGTTTTTCCTGTCAGCAACTACAAACGAAGTGATACAATCACTTGCATAGTCTCGGGAATACTGAAAAGGGGATTTTTGTTTTCCTAGGCTATTGTGATGGACATGAACAATTGAGCATGCATTTACTCTCTCTCTCTCTCTCTCTCTCTCTCTCTCTCTCTCTCTCTCTCTCATTTATTTATAATTAAGCTGTAGTCTCCAGCAAGAATATTTTTTGAAAATTTCACATACATATTTCAATGGATGGTCTAATATAGCATTCTAGAATGTTCTTTTTATTATTTTAGTTATTGCTTATTGGTTCCTATTGTTCATCCTTGTTATTACTTTGTGTTCAGTTTGAAAGTGAGTTTACGTCAGAGCTTAAAGTCATATCCCTTCATAGAGAGCTCATTTTTGGTTTTTTGTTTTCATTACGTTAAATGCATCATGTGATTTTTCTTGTATTTATTTGTATTTACAAAAGAAAGTCGTGTATAACCCCCCTTGTCAATAGGCCACTTTGGGCAAAGACAATAAATTGGTCAAAGCGTCAAAGCGTCTCTCTCTCTCTCTCTCTCTCTCTCTCTCTCTCTCTCTCTCTCTGTGTTTGTTTGTAGTTTCCTTTCCTTGCCTTGTTCTTCCTTTTTCTTCCTTTCTGATTTTCCTTTCCTGTAGCGCTCTCATACTTCAGCATCTCCGTTTTTCTTCGGTCATCTGCTGCGATCCAGTGGAGGCCGTCTATTGGTCTGCTTCACTCAGGGATGTCCATGTTTGGTCCTTTCTGTAACGTTGTTCTAAGGCAGGTTGGGCCTGGTTGTTGTGCCTGGTAGTTTGGTTAGCTGGGTCTGTGTTTAGTGGTTGCACTGTTCCTTCTTTTCCAAGTTGATCATGTACTTGGCAGTAAGGTGTCTAGTCTCCTCTCTGTAGCGTCCTCCATGTTTCTGGGCCAAATGTCTGTTGGTTTGTAAGCATTCTCACTCTCTTTCATAAGGAACGGGTTTTAATTAATGTGTGTGCAAGGTGTTCTGCGTTCATATGCACTCGGGATTTCGGTTTATAGTCTCATCTGAAGGATTACAGCAGGAGTGGAATCGGCACTGACGTTCTCTCCAGGGTAAAAATCTCCTTGAAGTGGAGTCTCGGTAGTCGCTCAAACCTGAGCTCAAACTCAGGCCGCCAGATCGCAAGCAGTAGGCTCTAACCACCCGACTATCCTGTCCCAGTTATTAATGACTAGACACCTTCAGGAATCAAGAGAATTCTACCTGACAAAAAACGGTCCCTGTTCCTTTGCTACGAAAAAAAAGCTAAGGTATCTATAGATATAAGCAGTTTTATGAGTATCTTGCTACAACCAAAAAAACACGACAGAGGTAACAACAGCTGCTAACTACTTCTCTGCTCTTTCCCTTACTGTGTGTGTGTGTGTGTGTGTGTGCGCGTGCGTGCGTACGCGCGTGCCTACGTGAGTGTGTGTTTCGCGCATCTGGGCATGTGTGTGTGTGTGTGGCACCTGGGCATGTGCGTGTGTACGTGCGTATGTGCGTTTGTGTGTGTGTGTGTGTGTGTGAGTGTGCGTGCGTACGCGCGTGCGTACGTGAGTGTGTGTGTGTGTTTCGCGTATCTGGGCATGTGTTGTGTGTGTGTGTGTGTGTGTGTGTGGCACCTGGGCATGTGCGTGTGTGCGTGCGTGTGTGCGTACGTGTGTGTGTGTGTGCGCGTGCGCGTCGTGTGTGTGTATGTGTGCGCGCGCGTGCGTCGTGTGTGTGTATGTGTATGTGTATTCCTGCGCGCGTAAACACGACACTTGTGTGCATGCATTTTGGCAGGGTTTTTAGTCTACTTTTTTTTCTGTTCTTCTAAGCCTTAGTTTTCTACCGGAGTTTTGTTTGAAGTTCAGGAATTTGTCCTCTAATAAGCGTTTTTCGTTTTTAATTATGGGTTCGTTTTCGATTTGGGATTAATTCATGTGATTCAGTTTAGGGGATAACACACACACATACACTCACACACACACACACGCACTCACTATATAACTTATTTGTTTTGGCTACAAATAAACAAGAGCAAGAACACAAACAACAAATATAGGCCTATATCATAAACATTATAAGGCAAGTTGTTCATACTGCCAGAGTAGCATTTTAAATTATCTGAATGATTTTTGAAAGAAAACCTGGTAACTATTTTTGTCAATGCATATAAAATACCACCACCACAATGTTCGCAATGAAGAAAGGTTGTAAAAAATAGTGTAGGTTTTGGTTTAACATTTCATGTAGAACCCTCACGTAAAGAAAGAGTTGGATATAAGAGTATCCTGAAATAATATGGGTTGCCGGTTGTTGTTTTTTTTTTAAAGAAACTTTTAATTAGTATTGGGTACACTTTTAATGTCTTTTGTTACTAAATAAATTATTTCATGCATTTCTGAGTCACCCATAACTGAATGTAATTTTAAGTCGGCTGCATCATTGTGCATTATAGATTTCTTGTATTAAAAATTGCACAAGTAAAAGAAAAGAATGAGACTTAAATGTTTATTTTGGTTAAAGCTAACTGGTAAAGCTGAAAAAAGCCAATCGATCCCCCACCTTGTCAGTAGCCCGGCAGCTTAGCTTCACAGTTGTCTTTGCTTTTATGAGTTTCATTCTTTTATCATAAAAACGGTGTCTTTCTGATGACCACATGACTACTGTTTTTCTTTCTGCCTTTTCTTTTCTTGTTTTGCTTTTAATATTGTCATTAATTTCATTATTGTTTTGTGGTAGGCTTAATCTTCGTCCATCATAAACAAGTTCAGAAGAATCTGTTGATTCTTCAGTTGGTGGTCTTGGTGTAGATTTTGTCGGGTGGGTTCTGGCTTAAAAGAACACAATTTTCTGCATATGATTCTTCTTCTTCGAACGCTCAGAGATCACCTATTGTTGTCTGACATATGAACAAAAATGGGTAGCACTGCCGTTAAGCGCCTGACAATTCAGGCCTAGGTCATCCGACTTGGGCGGGGGGGGGGGGGGGGGGGGGGGGGGGGGGGTATTGTTATCTTTTGAGTCTTTATTTATTTATTTTTGTATTAAGGATAATGGAATAAGCACTCGTGTGCCTTTTAATTTTTTTGTTTTAACATCCAGCCCCCATGTGTATGCGGTTTTGTAAATTTTGTCTTCTGTTCCCACCGGGACACAATGGCCTACTCTTTCGAAAAGCGGAACAGGATTTAACGTGTTCACAAGATGTTCTGCGTGCGTTCGTATACGGGACCTCGGTTTATAGTCTCATCCGAAGGATTTTTGGGAGAATTGACCAGGGAGGCAGAAAATAGACAAGAAGGTGACAGGAAGAAAAGGAAAAAGGCAGAACTAAAGAGAGGGATAGAGAAGAGGAAATTCCTTGCTCAGAATTTCCAGAAGGTAGGGATGCTATTTATACTGACAGGCCCCCGGCATTCCCATTGAAAATGCTTTTCTGGTAAACAGCTTTCCGGTTGTTAAGGGGATAAATCGTCTTATACTTTCAATAACAGTGTGCTGGTAGTGTATTGAAACTGTAATTTTGATCTTGCAAGGTCAGGATTTGCTGATGAATATTCATATTTTCTGTATTTTCGCAACTTCCTACTATTATGGGACATAATGTGTGTGTCCCTATGTCGGTCATGTTTTGACTGAGGCAAACACAACCTCCCGTAACTGTTCAGTTGGTTCTTCAGATAGGTGAATCGTCTGCTTCCACCCATGATTTAATCAGCTGAGAACCTTTTGATGCGTCTGCAGGATGCCAGCCAAAAATAAGCTGAATTTGACGATCTCTGTAGCAGAACCAGGCGGCCAGGATGGAAATTCCGAGTGAGTGTTTCATCGATGTCTTCAATCGCAGCAGGAATGCCTGGAATGCCAGAAATTTTATTGTTCACGACGACTAGGAATAGTCCTTTGTAGTTTTGAGATTTGTACAGTATCTGTGTGTCAGTGTTGTATTTGATAAATGATGCTTGTAAGAGTATTATCCCTTACTGTTTGTGAAATCGGTGTTTTGCTGAAGTCTGGTTAGTTTGGTGAGACCGCTTACTTGCAGTGCAGCAAATTAATCTCCCTTATGTTTGCTGGCATGCAAAGTAAGGGCGAGGGGTTAGGTAGCATGAGCAGACGAGCTCAGGTAAAAGATTTATAGATCGCTGCGGCTGACACAGTAGGTCGCTTGACACAGACTGGCAGCAAGCAGCTGCTTGAATTTATTTTTAGCCCAGCTTCGATTAGAAAATAGAAGTAAACTAGAATCCATGCATTACTTTCTGGAAAACCTAGTGGAAGGTAAAGGGAGGTCTGATAGGAAACCCAGTTGTGCAGTGGTTGCCAGGAATCCTCACACCCATTGTTTACTCTTGACTGTAGACCTTTCCATTCCCTGGCATATATATATCCTTCTCTCTCCCCTTTATTACATGTCTCCCAGGCCCCTTGCTCTGTGTGTGTCGCACTCTCACTCTCACTTTTAACAGACTTTCTCACTGTTTTCAAATCTGACATTTTCTATCAACTTCTGTCTCTGTCTTGTTTACCTAAGAGTTCTCATGCTTAGGCTAAAAATAGTGATCTTCTCAATTACCTAGTCATAGGCTAACCAACCTTCCTTTCAGGAAATATCTTCAATATGATGTTGAACAGTACTGTAGTGCTCTTCAAACAGTAGTTTGATACAACATTACAAGCCTAATCCTAGTTACTTTATAGTTATACTAGTTATAGAGAACAGTGCTTTGCTTTGATTGATAATGAATTTTATAAACAGTATTGCTTTCTTTTGCATTGATATTGATAATTATTTGAGGCTTTCAAAGTAATTGTGTTTGTCAATTTGGAAGGCCCAGAATGTTAGGTAAAGTTATTATGAAATATTTTTAGTCATACATAATAAAATGGTTTAAGATTTTTCATGGTGATAATTGATATCAAATGATGATTGAAACAACTGTTTGCCCATACCTGAATATGATTTGATGAGTTGCCTTTTTTTTTCTAGAACAAGACTTGCTACCTGCAGCCAGTGCAGGTTTTGGCTAGTTCATTCATGATATCTTTTTAGGCTTATCTCAAACATTTTATACTAAAGCATGAATTTTCAAATGTTGTGATGTGGATCACTTGTGTCTGGTAGCTTTATTGACCTGTGATTCCTTTATTTCTTTGATACTGGTTGTATACCTGTAGATGGTTTGGAGTTTGTGTCCTATGTAATTCACTCACTCAGTCACTGACTCCATCTGTGGATAGGTGGTTTAGTGTAATGCATTCTCTTTCCTGAAATTGTGTGTGAAAATCAGAGGTCCCAGGTTTAGAGGAAAATCCAAAGCTGGATTTTTTCCCTTCCCACAAGATATTGAGTGATGAACTGGGTCATACTCTAGTCATAGTTTTTTCAATCAATCAGTCAATCTCATGAGTGTTGCAGATGTTTGTCAGGTGACATGTTGTTTGCCCTCTGCAGAGAAGGTGCTCAAGTGCTAGCTTTTTCCCCTCTCTACTCAAGTGCTAGTCTTTTGGATGAGAATAAGCTCAGATCCCTTGTGCAGTCAGTGCATGCCTTAGTTTTCGTGCCTGAAAGAAATCTACATTAGATTACTACACAACAAGAAGTTGTTTTCTACATTTTTCAAGTGGTTAAATTGTGACCCTCTAGTAAGTATCCTGGTGACACACAGGAAATTTAGTGTAGTGTTAAGTCTGACCCTTTATTTCCTAGGTTATAAAATTATCACTGCACACATGCACTGTAACACACACACACACACATACACACAACACACACACACACACACACACACACACACACACACACACACACACACACACACACACACACAAGTGACACACACACAGAGTGACACACACACACAGAGTGACACACACACACAAACACACACACACACACACACACACACACACACACACACACACACACACACACACACACACACACAGTGACATGCACACAAACACACACACAACACACACACACACAACACACACACACACAACACACAGTGGCACACACACACACATATTTGTACACACACGCATGCATGCTACTATACACAGTTATACACACACAGAGGAGATAAGGAAAGAAGTCACAGATCTTCTTTGGACATGACTATGTATGATTTGAAACACAGCCAAAAAAACCCAAGAAAACAACAACAGCCTGTAATGTGAATGGTGAAGTTGGGTTATTGTTTTGCTATAGCTATTCCGTATTCTTGAGGGCACTGTAAATATAAAGAACTAGAATGGTAGTTGGCATACCTGACACAGGATAAATCCAGTACTTTTCCTAGCTAGATTCCTGATGACATGGACATAAACAGGTGATGAAGTTTTGACCAACTTACAAAAAGAAAAAGAATGCCATTAAAAATACCCCTCATTTTTTAATTCCACCATTCCATAAAATAATCTCAAACCCCAAAGGCCTTGAGACAAGTGACGGATGTCATGAAGAATGGAACCCCAAACTATTCTGTAAACTTTTTCAGATCCATCTAAATCTGAAGGAATATTTTTTTAGTTATTGTAACAGAAAGGAGGACCTTGTACTTATCACGTATGCTTTAGTCACTTCTGCATTATGCTTAGTTACCTGCATATATAAAGCAAAGGTGAAAGAGTCTCTCAGTGTGTAAACTGTGATAAGCTTTTCACCAGCAGTCTCTGTTACTGGGCGTGTGTGCTGATAGCTTCTTAAGTGATTTGTGCGTTGTACTCACGAGTTGACAGTACTTAACTGATGCAGTGATGGTGTGGATTTAGTTCTTACTGAGATGTCTATTTGAGGAGAATTTTTTCCCTGGAGTTAACATTGGTGCTGACTTCACTCTCCAGAAAGTCGTCAGAGGCTGTAATTTACTAATCATGATTCACTTGAATGTCTCCAGATAAGACTGGGAGTATTGTAAAAATGTTCTAATGTAGCTGACTCAACTCTCCTGAAAGTTATCATATGAGACTGTAATTATAATCTAAACTAAACCTAAGGTCCAGTTTGCTAATACATGCAGAATATCTTGTGCACATGGAGATTACTGATTAGGCCTACTATAGCTGGTGGTATGGATGACACAAACATATCCAGCATGCAACCTGTTGCCTGGAGAGGGATGGGTTCTGCTGGGTACAGCTTGTCAAAGACAGACTGCCTAACACATTCAGTGCAGTGTCCTCATGGCTTCTCAAGGAGTAAAGGGAGAAGTCAGGTCATCTGCTGGCAGTGCTGCTAAACTGTAAAGACTTGCATGATTTGAAGTATATTGAAGGCATTAGAACATTTCTTTCACAGAATATGTGATAAAAACCCTGATGCTCTGCTGGACTCTGTGTTTGTATATATTATAATGTATATATTCTTGATAGAAATAACCTTTTTTTTTTTTTGCCTGATGTTGATGTCAAGAAAGTAGTGATAAATCAAAAGTTGTGATAAGTTTTCAGTCACTGATTAATTTAAAGAGGTTTTTAACATGGTTATAATGTTATCGGTATGGTAAACATATGCCGTCAGCGCCTGGGCTTTATCACAGTTCTTGATTAAACCATTGATGCTGGGGGCAACAGCAAAGTGAGAGGCTGTATGACCAGTGGCTGTCCCACTCATGGAATTCCACTTTACAGCTTAGTCTTTAGTGATTGACTTTGACTCTCTGACTAGGAGGCTTGACTCGCACAGTCCTTATGTGCTGCAGCCCTGGGGGCTGGTTGGCCTTTGGAGAACATCTCCAACGCTGACTGTCCTTATGCCCACTTGGCCGAGAGAGTGGGGATGTACTGTGGGCAAGGCATCTCCATAATAATCAAATTTCTGCCCAGTTTCCAAAACAGCAGCTGCCTCCTCTGCTGTTTTGGAGGTCATCGTCGGACATGACGGACAAACATACATAGTGAGTAATTATTTTTGTCATGATATGGTGCGATTCTTATGGTTCGCCTGGCTGTTGTAAAAGTACTGTTGATGAGGGAACAACGGATTTGACATCTTTATTCAGAGTAAAATCTATCAACCATTGGTAATTGGGAGTTTTTTTTAAAAAGATAAACTGCTTGTGTGTGTGTGTGTGTGTGTGTGTGCGCGCGCACGCACGCATGCACATACTATGATACATGCATGCATGCTTGCATCTGTATACATTCATATACTGTGTAAGTACACATGTATACCATTTCTTATCAAATTGAAATGGTAAAAAAAAAGGGATACAAAAAATGGATTGCAGTACTCTGTATACATACATCATGTATTACTAACATCTAGATTGCTTGTAATGGTAGATCATGAGATAATAGGATTTATCATGCTATGTCAAGTGTGGTGCTTGAAACACAAGTGATTTGGACAGAGACCCATTCCTAGACATACACTGGCTATAGGATAGCCTAGGGCAGGTTTGAATCATGTGAAGTGGAGGACGATATCATGACTAATCAGTAACGGAACTTGTCATACACTACAGTTTCTGCAATAAAGAAAGGTTTTTAAAAAGTGTAGATTACGGTTTAACACTTGATGTAGAACCCTCATGAACGTAAACAAAGAGTTGGATATAAGTGTACACTAGAATGGTATATATGGGATTGCCTTGTGAATTAGAATATAACTGTACAAGTGTGCATTGTGACTCAAATAGTCACACCCTGAACATGTGAAAAAAGAACCTAGAAATGGGTAAAATAAATATTGACTTTCAGGCTCATTAAGTCATTTCTAATTGAAAAACTTTAGAAGATAGTTATTTAGTTATTTATTTATATATTTTTATTTATACCACTTTAAGTCATGGCAGATTTCTCTCTGTGAAATTCGGGCTGCTCTCCCCGGGGAGAGCATGTCGCCACAAGAGCAGTGCCACCCAAAAGTGAAAGTGTTAAAGGAAAGTGGCTCTCTCCTTCCCCAATATCTCCCTCTCTCAAGATACCACTGCTTTTTTTCTTTTATTTCTTTTCTTTGTGTATAAAGTGGTAAACCTGAATAGAAGATGAGTTCAACAACAAGAAGCAACCAAACCAACCCCCCCCCCCCCCCCCCCCCCCTCCCAACCAACCCAATATTTATGCGACGACAGTGAATCATGACACAGATCTATGTAACAGATTTGTTTGACAAATAGTTTTCAGGAAACAAGTGAAGGACCCTTGATAACTTATATGATCCTAGGCCAAGTGGATTTGCTGTTAAAATTGCCTTAGTCATACTCAAGTCAATATGAGTCATCACCACAGCTTATTTAATGGTAGGAATTGTGTATGCTGTGTATGCTATTAGTGTTACAACTTAAAAAAAAAAAGATATATTTTTGGTACCATCTAAAGGAAAGTGGCTCTCTCCTTCCCCAATCTCTCCCTCAGCATAAGTAGTAAAAAATACCACCACCGCCCCTCCAAAAGACCCCAAACCCAACCCCCCCCAAAAAAAAACACCCACCACCAACAACTAAACCCCAAAAACCCAAACAAAATTATCCCAACCAAAAACAGCAACAACAAACAAATAAAACAAAAAAATCACAACCAAAGCAAACAAAACTAAAAGAGCAAACAAAAAACTCCTCTGTGTGTGTGTGTGTGCGTGTGCGTGTGTGTGTCTGGCTTGCATGCATGCATGCATGCATAAATGTTTGCATTATATAATTTATGTGTGCATGTATGTAACAGCATGCATACTTAGGATTAAGCAAATGGTACTTGTCTTTGTGGAGGAAAACAAGTGGTAGCAACCAGTTACAATTTACATAATGATAAAAAAGATTAATGACAATCCAAATATATAAATACAAAAAGTAATATGAGAAAAAATGGGTGGCACTGCTCTTGTGGTGACGCACTCTCCCCGAGGAAAGCAGCCTGAATTTCACGCAGAGAAATCTGCCATGACTTAAAGAGATATACAATACAAAACAAAACAATACGATATTGCCAGACATACTGCAAGGTCATGAAGAACGTGCTGTCTGTGGTGTCAGTCGACAGAATGGTGCTCAAGCCAGCCTGGAGGCACTGCAGCAGAAGCTGAAGGAACTGGACATTGATGACCAGCAGCGAGAGAGGCTGGAGGAGTTCTTGTCCCAGAAGCAGAAGGTGGGGGAGCTGCTGGAGGAGGACTTTGAGAAGCTGGGGGAGCTGGGTGCCGGCAATGGGGGAGTTGTCACCAAAGTGCTGCACAAACCCACAGGGCTCATCATGGCCCGCAAGGTAGGCAGCCGCCGGTGTTTTACATGCATTTTGGTGTTGGTGAACATATTCGTTCTTTGACATCTGTGGTGTTGATAGCATTTTGAATTAACACAGGGGAGTAATGCTGGTTTTAGTACAGTGAATGTAGTTGTTCTGTAATAGATGTATTGCTCATGACTTTCTGAGATAGCAGACTACAGTGCATCTTTAACGCATATATATAGAAATAGAAAGGAGACTCTTCTGTTTTTATGCTGTTCTTTCCAAGGATTGAATTATTATGGTCTGAAGTTTTTGATTTAGACATATAATGATTTAGGCTGCTGATTCATGTCTAATCCTGCGCAGATGGCGCCAAGAGTGTAGAGCTGTGTCTATTGTCCTCTGCTCATGATTGACAGAAGCAACTCTAGTGTTTCTTGTTTCTTTCGCTAGGGTAAAAAAAGGGTTCTGTCGCTATGGTTGAAGAATCTCCAAACCCAGAATTTGCCAACAACAGATGACATTGATGAACCTAGTGATGGAGATTAAGGATTATGCTCAAATTTATGATTATACTAACTGAACGCCATATAAAATTTCTCTTGGCAAAAGGAATGGAACACACAGGACAACAAACTTTTTAGATGCACTTCACCTTGAGGGGATGAGATAGCCTAGTGGGTTAGGGCATTGTACTTGTGATCGACAGCAAGAGTTCATCCTCCAGTCTTGATTGAGATGTCTGTTCAAGGGGAGTGAGTGGTACTGACTCCAATCTCCCGAAAGTCTTATCTACGGATGAGGCTGTAAACTGAGATCTGTGTGAAGATGCTTGCAGATTATCTTGTGTACTTGTCCACCCTGTCCACCTTTTTTGGAAGAGTAGGCAAGCTGTGGTTGGTGGGATGGATGATAAAACTACCCAGCAACATCCTGACCTTACCTGGAGAGGGATAGTCTGTCTCCTCCAGGTTCATCTTGCTCATGACACACTGCCTGAAAAATTAAGTGCACAGCATCTCCTCAAGGATTAAGGGAGGAGTTAAGTCAAGTCATTTGCTTGAACTGTTTCATATATTCAGTGTGCATGCGCGCATGTGCATGTGTGTGTGTGTGTGTGTGTTGGACACATGTGCCGTTAATTCACCTGGAGTGCATGTGTGTGTGTGTGTTTGCGTGTGTGTGTGTGTGTGTGTGCGCATGTGTGTGCATGTGACACATGTGTACAGTTAATTCACCTGGAGATCAAACCAGCGGTGAGGAATCAGATTATTCGAGAACTCAAAGTGTTACACGAGTGCAACTCGCCTGACATTGTCGGTTACTATGGTGCTTTCTACAGTGACGGAGAAATCAGCATATGCATGGAATACATGGTGGGTACAATCTTTTGTTTGTAACGGTAACGTTTTTGTAGAACTTTACTCTTAGTCTTATGATACATTGGACATCATAGCCAAGTGGTTAAAATTGTTCAACTTCAATCCTGTAGTCCATGAACTTGGGGGTTTGAATGTCAGTGGCATTGAGTCAATAAAGGGTGGGGACTTTTACGATCTCCCAGGTCAGCTTCAAGTGCAGACCTGCCAGTGCCTTTATTTCTTTCATGTATATATATATAGACATGCAGAAGATCAACTATGCATGGTAAAGATGATGTAATTCATGTTACTATTTGGTGGGTTACGGACACGTGAACATGCCCAGCATACATCCCCGAAGTTGGAATGTGGCTACCGTCATGGGGGGACAAAACCGTCACACATGCACAATATCACCATTGGTGAACCTCGGAACTCTAGCCGAGGAACAACCCCCCCAAAAAAACCCCAAACAACAACAACAAAAAACCCCAACCCAACAACAAACAACAACCCACAACAGTCTTATGATTCATTGTTGTTGTACTGGGCTTACTGCTGGTGCATTGTGCTTGTTTAGAGTAGACCTGTCCTGCACAGATCCTCCCTGCCATTCACTTCTATTCTGAAATTTTGCACACTTTAGAGGACAAATGATGATTGATCATGGTGGTGGTGATATTTTCATTATCTTTGGAGATGATGTAAGACTTGTTACTGATGACTTGGATGGTGATAATCATTGTTAAGAAAAAAAAAAGGAAAAAAAAAACACCTGAAAATTGTTCCCAATAGTAGCTTGCTTAATATAGTGGGTTTAAAAAAAATTTTTTTTAAAATGTACTGCCCCCCCCCCCCAAAAAAAAAAAAAAATTTCACTTGATTTGTTGTCAGCTTTAAAATTTTAAATATTTTTTTCTTTTCAGGATGGTGGATCTTTAGATCTGATTTTGAAGAAAGCTGGTAGAATTCCTGAACCAATTCTTGGTGTTATCAACATTTCTGTGAGTCAAAAACATGTTTGTTGCATTTTGTGTAATATAAATTTTAAAGTCTTATTTCCAGTTTCTGATATTTTTACAAGCATTGATGTGAGTTGATGTATAACTGCGTCATTGACTTGCAAAACCATACCCCCCCCCCCCCCCCCTCTCTCCTCTCTCTCTCTCTCTCTCTCTCTCTCTCTCTCTCTCTCTCGCTTTCTCTCTTTCACACTCACACACACACACACACACACACACACACACACACACACACACACACACACACATACACACACACACACACACACACACACACACACACACACACACACACACACACACACACACACACTCACATACATACACATACACACATACACATACACACACACACACACACACACACACACACACACTTCCTTGTTTAGTTAGTTTTTCTGTCTTTTTTTCTTTTTCATTTTTTATTCTATTTTTATTATTACTTTTTTTTTCTTAGATGGATTTCTTTGGAAAAAAAAGTAAATGCATTGTTTACCTAACATTTCATATGGAAATAAAGTTTGACTTTGGCGCGCGCGTGCGAACACACACATACACACACACACACACACACACACACACACACACACACACACACACACACACACACACACACACACACACACAACACAATACACACACACACACACACTGCAACATATACAACTACAGATTTATAGTATATCATTTGAAAGAAAAATAGAACAATTTTTTTAAAGATTCACTTGAAATTTGTCAATGTGATGCAGGGTACTAACAAAGTCTTTTTTGTGTTTTTATTTTTCAGGTTTTAAAAGGATTATCGTACTTACGAGAAAAACATCAGATCATCCACAGAGGTAGGTCAGAACTATGTGAATGGCTACCTGTGATCATTTTTAACATGTCATAGTCTGTATTGGCCTTAGTGGGAAATTTGATAAAGCTTATTACGATATGCAGTTGTGTTATGGTTATGAAGTCAGAACTCAAAAAGAGCATCTATATAATGTTCGAAAGGAGTATGCCTCTTCCCCTTCACCCCCCCTGAAAATCAACAAAAGTGGATGTGTATTAAAGCAGTCTATTAAAAAAAAAAATTAAGTATAATTTTTTTTAGGGGGGAGGGGTGAAGGTGTATGTATGTGTGTTTTTGTTCATTTTTGTTTTAAATTTGCAGATTTTTTTTATATAATGCAACAAGAGCAACAGATGTTTTATTAGGTGTGTGGTTATTATTGATAGGATCATTTTGTGCGTGTGTGTGTGTGTGTGTATCCTTGAGTATGTTTGCACGTACATCTGTGAGTGTGATTGCATATGCATGCATGCATATAAATATTTATAGTGTATGCCAGTGTTCTGTAGTATGAACTGTATCAACACTATTTTGTCTTACAAAAAGTCATAAGTGCACATTACTAATTTATTGCAAAATTGTTCACAAAGAAATACAGATTAATTTCATGTGCAATAACAAATTTTTTGGTGGTTTTAAAAAAAACTTACAAAAAAAAAATTCTTGATGTTTTGCTTTGATGAGTCGGTGATCTGTGTTGTGTTACTATGTACTGCAGATGTAAAGCCTTCAAACATTTTGGTGAACTCCCGAGGTGAAATCAAAATCTGCGACTTTGGAGTCAGTGGGCAGTTGATAGACTCCATGGCAAACTCTTTTGTTGGCACACGCTCCTACATGGCGGTAAGAGGAAGAGGATTGGATGTGGTCACCTTGTTTCAGTACTGTTTTTATTTTTATTTTTAAGGAGAAATGGCTCATGTATTACTGCATTAGTGTTCAGAAGAAGAAAGGCATATCCTTGTGTGTGTTTGTGGTGTGTGTGTGTGTGTGTGTGTGTGTGTAGAAGAAAGGCATATCCTTGTGTGTGTGTGTGTGTGTGTGTGTGTTAGAAGAAAGGCATATCCTTGTGTGTGGTGTGTGTGTGTATTTGGTGTGTATGTGTATGTGTTTGAGTTTGTGCAAAAATGCATGCTGGAGATCGTACAGCAGCTTACAACTAAATCTAAAAGACATTTTGTCTGATCACCTCTCATATTCAAGTGGAAAGGGGAGTTGGGGGAGCGAAAAATCCACCTTGATTGTAATTCAGATGGAATCAACCTCTGTCTGTGTGTATGTCAACTTCTTTCTGTGTGTGTGTGTGTGTGTGTGCACATGTTAAAAGTCCACCTTGATCGTAATTCCGATGGTAGCGTTCTCTTTTTGTGTGTATGTCAACCTCTTTCTGTGTGTATGTCAACCTCTTTCTGTGTGTATGTCAACCTCTTTCTGTGTGTATGTGCGTGTGTTTCAGCCGGAGCGACTGCAGGGCACGCACTACTCAGTGCAGTCAGACATCTGGAGTCTGGGGCTGTCGATGGTGGAGATGGCGATTGGCCGTTACCCCGTCCCGCCCCCTGACCCCAAGGACCTGTCCTCCATCTTTGGGGAGGACGTCATGGAGGAACACATGGAGGCCGCCCGCACCGGCAAAGCTCTGAAAGGTGAAGTGTGCAATCACTGGGCATTGGATGTCGTCTGTCATCACTGTTGTCGTTGTTGGTGTTCTGCCCCCTTCCTCCCCTCCTGTCTCTTTGTCTGTGTCTTGCTGTCTCTGTCTGTTTCTGTCCGTCTGTCTGTCTTTCTGTGGGATTTGTTTTTGTTTTGTTTGTTGGGTTTTGTATTTGTTTTTGTTCTTTGCTGAATTGTTTGTTTGTTATTGTTGTGATGATTGTTATCGATCAGGAGAAGTGTTGTTGTTGCGATTGTGTTTTTACAGCCCAGTGGAGATTTCTGAATCAGGAGTAATTGTGTGAGCAGTGATCTTTTTAAGGGTGAACAGACACGCCTGATTTTTGTGGTTTTGTTGTTGCTGTGTGTTATGAACAAGAACAGGAGTCTTCGCTCACACTACTAGTGCCAGTGTCATCAAGTGTCTGTGATGCATATGCTTCAAGGGCAAAGATTGTTGACAAAGAGCAAGTGATGAGTGAGTGAGTGTGTGTGTGTGTGTGTGTTGTTTATGTGTGTTTGTGTTGGGGGGGGGGGGGGGGGGGGTGTTCGTGCACAGGGGTGAAAGTTTGTGTTCATGTGTGTTGTTTAATGATCAGTTACCTCCCTGTACATTCCTCCCTCCCCCCTCCTCCCATGACAACAAACAAGCTATATGTTTTTGAAGCAACTGCAGCCCCACGTTCATAAACATCTTTAGATTGTATTGGACAAATAAAGAAAAACAATGCTGTGATACACATGCAGGTAGACATCACAGAAAAGCACTAATCCCACATATGATGGTACTGCTTAAAACTGTTTTCAACAAAAATATAAAGTTATTAGAAAAACCCTATAGCTTTATATGGAATAGTTTTATCTTATTACAGAACAGAATAAGTCTTATGTATTGTGTGAACAAATGGACAAAACAGGACAGAATTTTATGTGTATATCAAAAAATGTTAAGTGCTGTATGAAATGTTTCTTATTTCGGAATGACACTTTCATGATGGATTCAGAAGTACACAAAGGATATCTTCTGTCATGATTTCGGATTATTCAAAGTCTTTCTGTAAATATTTGGAACAAAGTATTACAAATTCACCATTTAAGAAAAATAATGTTTATTAACTTTTAAAAGAAAGTGAAATATATGAACTGTTACTGTTGAGAAAAGAGTGGGAAAATGTTTTGGCAGAACTTATTGGAAAAAGGTTTTCAAGTATTAAATATCTGATACTTGTCTTATAGTCATCTGGAGTGGTATTTAGACATTTTTTTTCATTATCCAGAATCCATTTTATCTTACCTTTGTATAGGCTGTCAGTAATTTAGAGCTCAAAAGCAAAGATTGTAGAGCAATTTCTCAAAATATCAGTCAAGAAATATTTGATTGTAACAATCTCAAGGTGAGAAAAACGAACAGGATACAGTTCATCCATGCAAACTGTCAGAACCAGAATGACTTCTAAGATAAAATGTTTTGTTTTTTGGTTTAAATGTTCTGCATGTTTGACTGATTGATTGATCTGTACAGAAATGAGAGTTTGTTAAATTTCTGAAAGAAATGAGCGCTAAGCAGGAAAAAAACCCAATTCAAACCTAATTTCTTTAAAACCCGATTTAAAGTAAGATACATGAACAAGCAAAAACAAACCCCAACACAAAAAAACAAAAACTGCTCCTTCACCCTATCCTTTGTCTTGGTGACAACCCAAATGATGAACCCTCCCCCCTCTTCCCTCCCTCCCCCTTCTTCCCCCTCCCTCCCCCCTCTTCCCCCTCCCTCCTCTTCCCTCCCTCCCCCCTCTTCCCTCCTCCCCTCTCTTACCTCTCCCATCCCTCCCCTACGAAAACCCCCCTCCCAAACCCAACAACCAAAAACTGCCACCGCGAGGTATTGGGGTGGCAGAGGTTGTAGATGTTGTGGCATGACTGTGTGTACTGACTTAGTCCAAGTTCGGTTTTCCAGCGTGCCCTGGCGGGATTGACGTTCTAACCAGCACCAGTTACTTTCCAGCCTGTCCCGGGGCACCAGAGGTTGTGAGTGGCGATGGGCCACTCCCCATGGCTATATTTGAACTTCTGGAGTATATTGTTAACGAGGTAATGCAGTGACGTCGGGCTACCCCCTCCCCCACCACCCCACCCTACCCACCACCCACCGCGCGCCTGCTGCGGTTGGTTGTACACTCTTTGTTCTTTTTTTGCATCAGTTTATTATTATTTGTTTTTTTGGCTGTACAGATGCTGTTGTGTCTTTTTTTTTTTTTTTTCCATTTGTTTCCTGGTTTATGCTGCTCTGGGTCATGTTTGCAGCGGACATGTCTTCTTTATTCTTTGTGTGTGTGTGTGGTTCACGCTGTTTTTACTTTTTTTTTGGCCGTTGTCGTCAGTGTTAATGTCCAGCTGTTTGTTTTTTGCATGGTTGGGGTTGTTCGTTTTTGTTGTTGTTGTTTGTTTTTTGTTTTTTTATGTTTTTAAATTACATTTTGCATTGCAGACTCACTGTGTAGATGTTGTTGTTTTTTATGTTTGTTTAGACGAGGCTTGTGTCCTTGGCAAGAGGCTGGTTTTTTTTTTTCTCCAATAGCGTTGATACTAAACATAGATGGGCAGTCTCTGGCTCCTTTGGTTTATTCTGTTCAGTACGTTTTGAGTTTATTATTGAAAACTAACCGATATCAGTGTTCTTTGTTGTTATCAGAAATATGGAAAAAAATATGATCTTAGTGAATTCATTTTTTAGGTAGGTAATGTAAAACAAAACAGTGAAAACAAACAAGCAAAGGAACAACAACAACAACAAAAACACTGAGAAGGAAAAGTCATGAAAATATTCTACAAGTTTCTTATGGGCATAATGCAGAAGGAATGGAGAAAAAGGTTAAAGAGAAGTGGAAGGGAAAAAAATGGCTGCATTCAGTTCTCAGTTGAAAGTCTGGAAAACTCCTTTTAAGCATGGAAAGAAAAATTAAGAAATCCTTATGCATATAAATAACATTTTTATCATGCTATTATCCAGGTAATGTGACAGTAGTGTGTATATATGAATCTTTCTATGAAGATAAGGGGGGAAAAAAAGAAAACCTTTAAAAGATGTATAATATATCTTTAAAAAAAAAAGTTGCATGGCTCATTTTGCCTGCTGTAGAGCTGGTAGTGAAGATGCTTTGGAGAGAGTGAGACAGCAGTAGAGAAGCGAGCGACTGACTTCCCGGAGCATCATTGGAAGCGGAGCATGGAGGCAGCAGGAATGGCGTGGCGTGGCATAGCGTGGCGTGTCTGCTGGCTGTCGGGACACGCAGCATGCTGTCTGGCATCGGCCTGGAGGTTGTTGCCCCTTAGTTCTTAGAGAGGACCGTGCACCTTGTTGGGCTGCTTACATTCCGGCATGAAACCACGCCACATCTCTCTTCTTCTGCATCACCAGTTCCCCCCTGTTTTTCTTCGAAGTTTACTACATCTTTTCTGAATTCTAGTGTTAAGGGAAATATTGGTGTACATTAATTAATTAACCAGCCCCTATAGCTACCTTCATTGAGTTTTTGATAAAGTTGTTATTGTTTAGTTTACGTTTTCGGGTACAAGACTGCTAGCTTTGAAGTTGCCCAAAATTATTTCATTGAAACTTAAAAGGAAAGTTTCAGCAATCAGAAGGCTCAAAAAAAGGAATGTTTCTCTTCAGTTTCTGTGGAATGCTTGAGGTTTTTTGTGGTTGTTTTTTTAAATGTCAGAGCCGGTTTGCTTTGGGAATTAGCAAATTCTGTGTGCGTTTTAGTGTTATACTCTTAACATGAAAACCCAGTGTCAAGCATAATGGAACGACCAGTAAGCCCAGAGAAAAGAGTTGGAAGTGTGTAACAAGGAACAGGAGCTTTCTGATTGCTGTCGGAGGTGACTGTTGGGGGTGGGTGTGCTGTTGTGTGTGACATCACTGATGTTGTGGCTGTCTCTGCCCGTTGTGTCTGTGTGTCACCTGTTGTCTGTGCCGTCAGTGGAATGCCAGTGTCATTCCGTGTCATTTCAACTTGGTTTTCATTGCAGCTTTTCAGCATTGCCCTTTTTTCTGTTGTGTGTATATATGTATGTATGTATGTATGTGCTCAGAATTTGTGACCTTGGTTTTGTGTCTCTTTTCCTTTTTTTTCTGTACCTCTTTGTTCCTTTTCTGTGGAGTTTCTTTGGCTGCTTTTGTCATTTTGCACTCTGTCTGTGCTGGTTTGAGTGGGACAGGCTTTGGTTGTTGACAAAGGGGAGCTATCTTGATGAGTCATAGACATGAAGGGGAATAATCTCTGAATTATAGACATAAAGGGGAATAACCACTGAATCCATGCACAAGTGATCGTAAGGAGAAACAGATCTCGAATCTGTGCATTAGGTAGATAAGATAATCATGGAGCCAAGGCTAAAAAATGCCTGTTTTCATTTTTTCTGTTTACTTTTCTACCTCACATTTTTTTGGGTACTCAAAACAATGCATATAATTTGATCTTACAACTCATTTTTTTTCTCCAAATTTTCATCTAAGTCTATAAATCTCAATTTGCTTCAGAGATCAGTTTGGCCACTGCTTGCTTTGTGTTCATGTTCACGCCAGATTTGTTGGCAAGTCTGTGGAAGTGAAAACAGCATTTGTGGCTTTGAGCCTGACGCAACCTCCCTCATCTCAACATTCCTGGCACAAGCCTCCCTCTTATCACCAAATGTTCCAACTGTATGGTAAAAGACATCTGAGAGTTGACGACAGTGAAGCAAATCTGTGTGAACAAGATTTTGAGCAGCCAGAGAAACGACCCAACCTCACTGTCTGAGCCGGCCGGCTGTCTGCCTGTCTTCTCTCTGTGCCCCTGGCTGTGCTGTGCTGTGCTGTGTGTCTGTCTGTGTTGAGTGTGTGGCCATGTCATTGTCTGCCTGTGACCAGGACATGTCTCTTTGCTTTCTAGTGGCGCGCAATAGCTTCGTGTGTCCCCCCGGTGCCGATGGACCCAGACCTATGGCCATTTTTGAGCTTTTAGATTACATTGTCAATGAGGTAGGTCACTGCATCTGGCCGAGAAGGCTCCCCACTTGCAACAGTCTCCTTGGTCACACATAGGAGGATAGACATACTAAGTGGGAGAGATTTGTGAGGCTTGACTAAAGATGACACGTCAGAAAAATTTTGATGCATGTTAGAAAGGGCTGTGGTTTGACATGATACAGTGTTCTCAGATAGACTGATATGCATGCTGTGTTTGCTTTTCTGTCTTTTTATTTTAATTTTAAAAACAAGTGTGGGCAATAAATTCCTGAGACAAGTGTTTTGGATTCAAGTTTTATCCAGATTATTTGAAAACAGTAAGGATCTAAAGCTTCAAAACGAACACAACTGTTCATCAAACATTTTGTGGTAAAATCTGCTGCAGGAGTCTTCATGGCTGTGTCCAGCAATCAGTTGAGAAAGAAAGTGTTAAAATAAGCATAGGGTCTTCTGTCACAGATCAAGAATTTAGAGCAGACTTTACATTGTCCTTGACACACCATCTACAGAATCAGCTCATTGCAGATTTTTTGTATATTATGCATGTTTTAGGGTGACATTTACAACTGTCACCATTCCACTTAAAATTATACCAGAAATTTGGTCTTCTCAGCTTCTGTATTCTTGAACATGGGCACAAAGACACCTTTCCCAGTGTCATTTAAGTATTGTGATTCAAAAGCCAGACACGAGCCTGTTGCAAGTGAGTGGTAGACTGGTATGCCATTATTCCTCATGTATACTGGTGACAGTATCGGTTATCCAGTTTGTACATTTGAAAGTGGATGCTTGCCTGTGTGTGTTGTTTGTTCCCGGTGTGGTGTTCTGCCTGGTTTCACTTTGCATTCCCCCTCCACTTCTTTGTCATGGTGTTTCTTTCTTTCCCCTCCCTCCCTACATTTGGCATCCATGCACAATTTTTCAATTCTAGTTTCATTCTGACTTTCCTCATTGCATTCTGGGGTTGTGTGTGTGTGTGTGTGTTTGGGTGTGTGTGTGATGTGGTGGTGGTTGGTTTGGGGTGTTGATACAGAGAGTGATTTCATACATTAATAGTTCCTAAGAATAAAGTGGCCTTACAGGTAGCTGTAGCCGAAGTCAGGTTTGGTTGATAGCTCCTGTTCTGCCTGTAGATAGCTGCATAAGTCAGTACATGTCTGCCTAGTCTTTATCTGTTCATTCTTGTTCTCTTCTGTCTGACTGACTGCCTTTCTGTCACGGATTTCATGCTAACTTAAGTTTGCCCCTGTTTTTAGTTTTATTTATTTATCTATTTAGTGTTTAATGTATATTCTTAAAAGGGGGTGGGGTGGATATGATTATTGTGTATTCTTTTCCCCAAAACAAGGCATGAAGATCAGGAAATATTACAAGATAAAGTAGTTATTGACCTCTTTTATATCTTTGTTTTGTTTATGCTTGGTAAAGCTTTGATTAATCCATATATTGTTTTTTTATCCCTGCATTATAATCAATTTCTGTTGAAATTTTTAAAACAATTTACTTTACCTTCCAATTTTATACCGACTCGGATCTCTGAATAGCATGAGGAGGTTGATAGGCGGTTTCTTTGAACACATGATAATTTTTAGATTATGATGGCTGTATATTAGTAAGAATGGAAGTCAGGGAAGTAAAAAGCTGATCGTACCTTTTGTGTCGTGGGCAGTTTGGTTTGTAGGTGGATGAGGAAATCATTGCTTGATCACTGCAGCAGGGGAAGGACGTGGACTTGCTCTCTGCTGGTGTGACTAGAAGTAAAGGCAGACTCTGCTTTACGCTCTTACTTCAAATGGTTACCATTCATTCTATAGAAATAACACTACAGGCTCCTGAGTTTGACTTTCCTCTGAGATTTTTGTAAGTTAAGTCATGTAGTCTTTGCTGGCATCTTGTTCTAATGCAAAAAAAAAACCAAACCCCAAAACCCCACCAAATAATCTCTTTTACTTTCTGAGTAATATTTTTGTAGGCTGATACTGAAAGCTAACAGATGTTGGAAAAGAAAAGTGAAGAGAGATGGTAGTGACTGCTTTTAACAGCATCTGTGTTCTGCCCTTCTACTAATCTCTTGCAGATGGTTTCGACATCTTTTCTGTGTTGTCAGGTTAGAACATATGGCAGTTTTGCTGGCTTGTTTTTTTTTGTTTTGTTTTTTTTTTTTTTTGGGGGGGGGGGGGGGTGGTGTGTTAGGCTGTTGGGGGTGGTGGTGCTTGTTTTGTGTGAAGTACAAATGCTGCTGTTCTCATATCTTGACTTGATTTCTCTCGTCACTCATAGAACAGTTGTTGGGGCATTGCACTGAATTTTTCAGGCAGTGAGTCTAAGGCAAAACGAGCCTAACAGAGCCCTTCCCTCTTCAGATAGTAGGGTGCATGCTGGGTATGTTCATGTCATCCATTCCACTGATCATAGCTGGCCTACACTTGTGTGAAAGAGGCAAACATTTTTTTTTGCAATTGTTTGAGGATGAAAATAGCCATGATAATGCCATTGAGGTCCAGCCGGGTTTGATACCACATGACAGATCTGTACTGCTGAGTCTTTTGACAATATTTATCTTTGTCAACCAGGCCTGAGAGATACAGACACATGCAGTGTTGGTTAGGTGATTTGAGCAATACACTGAAGTCTACGTAGTTCCCAAACTATTCAGTTGGTGACAGAGTCACCTTTGAGTAGGAGCCCTCTGGAGCCTGAAAAATCCCACTGAAGTTTGTCTGGTGGGGTGAGAACCCACAGTCTCCTATTTAGAAACTGATTGTACTAACCACTGTTCCAAAGGGACTGATCTAAACATGTGGTTTGTTGAGTTTTTTCCTCCTGTTCTTTAGTTAAAGAGGATCTAGACCACAATTCAAATGGTTACTTATGTATGATGTGTGTGTGTGTGTGTGTGTGTGTGTGTGTGTGTGTGTGTGTGTGTGTGTGTGTGTGTGTAAGCAATTCTTCTCCCCAAATATTAGTTCACTCTGTACTCTGCCATTTACCTCAAAGTTTGTTCCTCCTTCTTACCAAAACTGTGTATTTTTGTATATGCAAATGTATCAGATAATCAAGAGTTGAAGACTTATTAGACTTAAACACAAAATTTTGAGAAAAGATTGACTTTTTTCTGTCAGAGGCACTAAATTACATTTGAAAAAGCGTTAGGAGTTATCTACTTTTGGTAAAGAAAGAGTACATTTGAAAATTTTAACTTGATGTGGTATTAAACCCAATTTTAATCTTGAATTACAAACACTTTAAAAGTTGCTTTATGTGTGTTTAGGCAATGAATGATAGATATATTGTGATGTGTTTATTATAGACATATTTTTCCATGTGTTGTAGTTCTTGCTTTGGCACCATGTGAGCACTGCTTTTTTTAGCACTGTGGCATTGTTATGTGGCACTGAGATGTACCTTGGGTGTCACTGTGTTATATCATACATGGATGGGTGTTATCTGCTGTGTAATTTGGTTTTCTTTGGCTTGGTTAGAAATGTCTTTTGCTAAAGTGAACACAAAGGCTTGTGGTTTTGCTCACAAAATGTACCCCATGGTTTTGGTTTTGCACTGCTTGTTTTATGTTTTAAATATATATTTTGACACGCTTAAATTTTCCTTGAGGTTGAAGCTAAGCTGTTGCAGTAAGTTCTGCTGTGTCTTTTTGTGTAACTGCAAGCTTAGACTCTGTAAAAGAAAAAGAAATGAAGGATTAAGAAAATTTGCATCTCATGGACATTGTGTAATGACATGCTTTATGCTAATTACATTACTGTGCTCACACATGTATGCCTTTTCTTTCTGTCCTGTCTCTTGGTTCATATGCCTCACTGTTTTTCTCAGTCTGTCTCCCACTTTACCTTCTCTTGCAGCTTCTAGAACATTCTGCAGACAAGTAGAAAACTTAGTAACAAGTTTCCTGGCTGTACTAATTTAAAGAGCTGAACTATTTTCTGGTATTCTTTCCTGTGGTCATTTCTCACCAGCTTCATTTCAGAGCCTTCTTCTCGTCTGGGAGCGAATCCAAAAGAATTGATTTTGATTAAATGGAACTTAAGTTTTCTGTTTTAGATTGTCTGTGTTTTTCCCAGAAGCAAACTGTTGAAACAGAGTACCCAGTCAAAACTATGTCTTTTGATTTCACTCCAGATTTTGAGTTTATTGAGATGGAACTGAAGGGTGATGAAAGTGGCCTCAGAGTCTGTAGGAGATTATTTGTCTTTAACATTGACTGCAGAAATATTTATATAGTGACATTCTGTTTTCTGCTCATAGTAGCTTATCCTTTTTGGTCAGAATAGCTTATTAGATATTGTTAAATTGCAGTGAAGATGAAATTATTTAGAGATATCTGGCTTGGAACTAACTTTTTAGTAAACGTAAGAATTCTTAACAGGCTGTACCTTTTTGATTTGTAAATTATTACTTTTTCTGATTTTTTTTGTTGTTTTTGCGACAGGCTAGTGCTACCCCAGTTCTGTTCATTCTATAGCCCCTACACATGGTCTCACCCAAGTTTGTTCTGTGTACTCTCAGAGCTAGTGATAGGCAACATTAACGAGCTGTCTGTCTATACCAGGCCACCAGCCAGAAGCCCAGCACTGGTCTGGATCATAGCATTGCCATTGAATAGTGCCTGCCCTGTACTATACTTTTACAGGACTTTTCCTTCTTGGAAGAAAAAGAAAACTCCAGAAAGAAATGCAGAGCAGGATTTTTAGATGAGAAGTTCCCTTCTAGCAATGTTTTGGATCACATCTTTTCACACTTTTGGGGAGGGGGTAGGGTGGGGTGGGGGTGCAGGCCACATCCAGGTCATGAGCTCAGGATGCCCTTGTTCAGCAGTAGTCATACCTCGCAGTCTGATCGTTCTTCCACAGGACTTTGCCTTCTGAATACCTGACTGATGAAAGTAGCAGTTCAGTGCCCAGAAATGTAAATTCTCACGGTAACCCACAAAATGACAGTTCTCTTTGAGTGTTGAGACAGACTTAAAAAGACTTAAAGGCACTGAAGTGCTGCAGACATGGGCATTAATGTCACAAGACTGGGTGTGAAGGGCTGCAGAATATGAATTGTGTCCATGTATCATGATAGATGAGGACATCGATGATGATGATGTAGTGATTCGCTGCATCTCAAGACTGGGTGAAATACGTGAGCCCAAGAATTCTTTATGTTAATCAGACTTGAGTGTTACAGGCCTTTTCAGTGTTGGTCAGGTACTTTGAGTAATCTTGTAAAAAAACAGCTCCTATAGTGTATGGCACTGAACTGAGTACTCTTCTCTTTGAGCATGTAGGTCACTGAGCTCTGGGTAGGATTGAGTGTGTTGTAGTCTGCTAAATCCCACAAAGAAAACTATGACATTCTTGTTAGTTCATAAAATATTTACAAGTATTTTGGAAGTAAAACCCAAGATCGCTTTATCTGAAAGAGTACTTAGGTTAGCAGGTTATGTGTGAAGTCATTTTGATATAGGTATTGGTTAGGTCTTGCTTGAACACTTAAATGAAGAAGAGGTTTTCACTGTCTAGGTAAGAGCCTGTTAATCTTATCTGGACTTTATAGGATTTCATGGTATCAGCATTCTCTCACCTTTCAGTCTTGCCTCTGAACATTGTCTTTATTCTGTGGGTGCCACAAGCAAGCAGACATGCATGCATACACACGTAACATCCACTGTGATACAAATTCTGTTATATATATGCAGTTCTCTGAGAAGCACTGTTCTCAATTTTTGGTATGCATTGGACCATTGCTTAGAAGTCGTGTGTTTGCAAAGATGGCCAGTGAATCCTTTTCCACTTGTGATACAGTCTGTGGCTCTGTATTTTCCAGCCTCCTCCCACTCTGCCAAAAGGACGTTTCTCTGACGAGTTCATCGATTTCGTCGATAGATGGTAAACACTTTTTGTACATTCTCCTCCTTTTCCCAGCTATTACTATCATTGAATAGTATTACTTAAAACTGCATAGAACTTGATTCAGTTTGATTTAATAACAAGATTGTGTGACATGAAAAACTTGTGTCAAGCTAAAATGAGCTTTTTGTGAGATATTAGAAAATGATCTCAACATTTGTATTACCCATGGGCTGGTTCAGGGTGGAAAATAAACTTGCTGTTTTGTGGTTAATCATTCAGTGTTTCTGTGCTTAACTAAGGGATCAGCCAGATTTGGCAGGGTTGTCTCATCAGTCACACTTGGGGTTATCATGAGACTGTAAGTACACTCTGGATGAGAGCTCTGAATGTCGGGCAGATTTGAACTACTTTGCCCCTAGAGAGGTCATACTCCAGTGTCGGATTTTGTTTTTGTCTCCTCTGATGAAGAATGAAAGTTGTTATGCTTGGAACTTGCCACAGACGAAGGCAAGCCCCATATAACATTTCAAAGAACAACATCATTCTAATGGAGGCCTTCGTACTTAAAAGTGTATGTTAATATTTGACTCAGACACACTGTTTGCCCACCATTAAGGTAGCTGCATTCTAACTTTAGGGATGATGTCTAAACACAACACCAGTGGGCATGTGCTTTTTTTTAAAAAGAAAATTTCATCATCCATTCCTACTGACATGTAATGGCCTACATGTCCGAGTGGCAGAATGGGTGTTACCATGTTAACAAGATGTTCTGTGTGCATTCATATACAGGATCTTGGTTTATCTGGATAACTTCTGGGAGAGTTCAGTCAGTACTGAAGTAAACTCCAGGGACAAAAATCCCTTTGAATGGGCGTCTCAGTGGTGGCTCAAACTTGCACTGTCTGCCTGTGAGCTCAGCACTCTAACTACTAGGCTATTCCATCTCCTGGAAAATGTTGTGATTGATAAAGTTAGAATTCCAAGATTTCTTGAATTTCAATTTTTAAAAAATCATTGTGCAAAATGTTAAAGGATTTAAAGACTTTCTCATGTCCAAACTTCAAATGAAAATCCTGATTATATCACTGAGCAAAATATTTGAAAATTGAAGACTTACCCATACCCTAGAATGAAAATATCAAGTATAGAAAGCAGTGTAACAAAACAGTATAAAATGTGTTTTATTTTTTGTGCAGTTTGAAGAAAAATCCAGCAGATAGGGCAGACCTTCAATCTCTGATGGTGAGTAGCTTTGCAGTGTTTTATGAACTACTTTCACATAGCTGCCAGCCCTTCCGCGTTTTCTGGAATTCTTCCGGATTTGAATCTCAGTTCCGATTTTCCGTTTTACAAGAAAATATTCCGGTTTCCGAAATTTAAAACAAAAAGGCCAGTCGTGAGTGGCTATTCAGCCAGGTCTGAAAAAACAAAACGGACTTCAGGGGGTCCCTCAGCACAGACACGCTGAACAACAGGATGGCTGCAAAGGCAAGCCTTCATGTATTTTGCTACCAGCAGAAGTTCAGCCAGGACTTCTTGAAGAAAGCCAAGTCATCACCCTCCCAAATGGTGTAAAGAAAGAGGTTTAACCTCACTTTGAGGAGATGTATAGAACAACATTGCTTTTTTAGAGATTTTTTTGGTTTGTTTAGGGCAGAAGGGTTTGTAGGTTAATTTTCATCTTTCATATTTTTTGGTGTGTTGTGTCGTCAGCTGTCTCAGGGTCAGTCCAAGTGAACTGTTAACAAAGAGTTAACTTTAGTACATAGAAGAAATCTCCATTCTCATATTGGCAATGTGTAGACCAGAATTGCTACTCCAACTTCAGTCTCGTTGAATCTGTATGTTTGCTTAATGGATGGTATCTTTCTTAATGTGTGTGTGTGTGTGTGTGTTAAAAAATTATTGTGGTTTTCATTTCAGAAGATGAGAAATTTGCTTGTCTAAATATAAAAAAGTCTTCAGCTTCAGGGGGCACAGCCCCCTCACCCCCACATTTATGGAAGGGGGGGCTATGTCCCCCTCCTGAACCTACCCCCCACCAGGATTCCTATTTTTAAGTCTCAGAGGTTGGCAGCTATGCTTTCAGTCATGTCTCCCTCAGGAGAACACGTTGCTAGCAGTACAGTGTGCTTCCCTTTTACTTTTTCTTTCTGTTTGTCTGTTTGTTTTCTTCTGAGATTGGCTTTTTAAAAAAACACCCAAACACTATCCCTACTTCAAGGGAGAGAACCTCTCTTTCCCAGTATACGTGCACTGTACGCATTTGTGTGCTTCTGTAACCCAGTAGTGGGTGATACGGAGGGAAGGGTCAGTAGATAGTTGGTTACTCAATAGCGGGTTACCTGTAGGAAAAAGGTTAAACTGAATTTTGTTTGTAAGCTGCACTTTTTAACTTTGGTTTATTGTCTCCCTCTGAAAGTCTGGCACCCAGACCACCACTCATGGTCATGTGGATGGGGGTACTGCTCAGGTTCAGACAGGAATCATACCTGGGACCTCTCAGTCATTTTTGAGATGGGTGTGTTGCCGTAAAACCAAAAGTTAACTACTTTTTATGGCCACTGTCATGGATCAGTTTGTCTAACATGTCATGTCAACAGTGTGCTGCCACTATTTGCATTCTGATGAGTCTCAGATTTTTGGTGGTGTTTGTTTTGTTTTGTTGTTGTTGTCTTTCAACCAGTGAAAAGCATATCGTGTGACGTACTTCCTCAGTACTTTCATTCTTCAGTTCATTGTCCAGTTGAAATGCAACTCTTTTAGAATATTGTATGGCAATTCCTGACCTGGTTGCAAGGTTGATCATGTTGTAAATTTGATTCATAATAAATAAATGTTGTGGAAGATTTTAGCCCTACACTAAAGTACACCATAATTTGAAAGGTACAGGTCGAAGTGGAGGACAATTGATCATCAGCATGTACTTTGTAAACTGTGGTAACTGGATGAAATGGGGTGTGGTGAGAGCATTCATTGAAATTGTGCCGTTGAATGTGTGTGTGTGTACGTGTGGGCGCATGTACTGGTGTGTGCATGTGTGCATGCATGCATGTGTGTGTGTATGTATGGTGTGTGTGTGTGTGTGTCTCTCTCTCTCTCAGAACCACGCCTTTGTGAAGAAGTTTGAGAGTTCGGACATCGACATTGGGCACTGGGTGTGCCAGGTGATGAACATTACGCCCAGTGAGGCCAACAACACCTGAACAGGGCCACTGCCTGCTGCCCTCTCCTCCTCCTCCTCCTCCTCCTCCTCTCACGCAACCTCCCACCCATCTCGCCGCACTCATTGAGTCAAGAACACAGCCATGGTGTTGTTTTTTTGGTTTTTTTTCCCCCTCCCCCCACCAATGACACACACAGTCATTATCCCTGTTGTGTCTGTTTTTACAAGAAGTCATCATGCATTTATATTATTATTATTTATTTATTTTTAAAAAATCTTGGATGGGAGTGCTTGTACTTTTCTGATGACATGGAACAATGTTGTGATGTGTTTTCTAAGAAGTGTGATAGGGATCTTGACAGAGTGCAGTTCTTCAGTTCCTTCCTCTGTGTGCGCTTGATGTGAACGTTGTTCATCTGATTCAAGCGATGTTAGATCATGGCATATTGTGCTGTCACCATTGTCAAATGCTTGCACGTGTGCATGCGCACAGAACACACACACACACACACACACACTCACACACATGCACATACGCACAGACAAACATGCATTCACATGCCTATGAAATCATGTACATAGCTTCATTCCAGAGCAAGTTATTGGAAAAGTCACGGTCATTTTCTGCATTGGGAACCTGATCTGTGGCGTTTGGTGTGTCTTTGTGTATACATGTATGTATATCATTGTTATTTGGACACATTATTGTTGTTAAAGACTGATTTTGGTATCAACGTTTTCGTTTTGATCTGTTGTTTTCTTTACTATGATACAAACATTTCTTTTGAGTTTGTTATTTTTCATTTTTTAAAAGATTTTTTTGTGTGGACAGGATTATTGCAGTTTGTGTAGATTTTTAACTTGTCGTTTTTGGTAGTCGTTTACAGGTTTTTGGATTGATGAAGGCTGTTGCCAGCTCTGACCCACATGATGTGATATCGTTTGTATTATTTCCTCTCTTTCTGTGCTGCCATTATTAGCTTTGTATGTTTGTTGGAGGATGTGTTATTGTTGGTAAGTGTTCAGTTCCATTTTTGTGCCCAGGGCAGTTAGTGAGTCATTGGATGTCAGTCATTATTGTTTTATTCAGTTTGTTGGGAAAAAACTGTGAATACACTTACGCATATCTGTTTGGTTTTGGGTTTTTTTTTTTGGTTGTTGTTGTTGGAAGAAACGCTGTGTGTATTGGTTTTGTATGTGTAAAGACCTGAGCACGTGAAATTACACGTGAAATCAGACTATTTTTCTATCGATCACCTAGTCAGACAAAGCTTGGTCACACGACTGGAGTCATCTATCTATCTGTGTTTTTAGAGCTAGCTGGGCACACTGCAAGAGATCAGTTTTCAGAGTTTATCCTGGTTCAAAACTTTGCAATGTACATAATATTGTGTCATACATAGAGATAATTACTATCAGTTGTCACACAAATTGCAAAGAATTGGATTACCGTCCTTTACAAGGTTTGTATTTTGCAGCAGAGCATATTTCTATGTCCTCTGTTATTGCTTGATGTTTTTCATTTAGCGATGAAGAGTGATTTTTTTTTTTTTGGTGCTGAAAGAATAGTGCTTGGGACATTTCTGAGTCCTCCAGGATTGGTTTTTTACATGTGCTAGTCGCGCAGTCTGTTTGTGGGCCTTATTTCTAGAACGAAAGACTAGCACGCAGACCGTCAGTTTTGTGGGAAAGACTGTTGTTCTTTTGGGGATGATGTTCAGACTTCTTCTTTTGCCTTGCTCACGTTTGTTATCAATAATTTTGTTGATAAAAAGGGAAAGGAAAAGAAAACTTATTCACCCACTCTCACTAAGAGAAAAAAGAAGAAAAGAATTGTCGACAGTGCCTAATCAATTATCTTGCCCTCTTCGTATGTAGTAGTAAGAGGTGGAAGTGTTCACTTTCCACAACATACTGAATAAAGATTTCATAGCCATGGCTACTACCTTCAGAAGAATCCTGATTCAAGGCTTCTCAGTGCATGCTAATAGGGTGTAAGTTCTGCTTGAAGCAGTCAGTTGTTTGCTGACAGCAAGAGACTGGGATGAGAATGAGTTTGCATTCATGGATGCTGTTTTATGGTTTTCCTTTTCTTTCAGTTTGTATTGAGCGCACTTGTAAGCAAGGTGCTAGATATGTGGGTTTTCTTTATCAGCACTGTATTTTAAATTATAAGCAAACTTCAGGTGCAAGAAAGTGACATATAGAAAGCTGCAGAGACTGGGTCAAACAAGACCCACTCAATTCACTATGAGTCAGAGTTTGTAACACACCGTTTCTCTTTAAATTACAGTCCTAAGTTACATTGTCCATCAACATCGTGACCCTTGAGTTTAGTTTTGATTTTAAGCAAAGGCTTGCATAACTTTTATAAACCTGAACCTTTTTGATATGCTGATTTGTTCAAGATGGAGAGATTAGTTGCTAAAAAAGTGTCCCAAAATGTTTTGGAATCTTTGGGTCAAAATCTTTAACAATTTTGAGTTAAAGTTTAGCCATTTGCATAAGTGTTCACAGAGAGGTAGAAGAGTGTTGGCTTGAAAAATTAGCATCGTTCACAGAAATAGGCCATTGCGTAAAAACTCCATATAAATTTTATCATGCTTGTGACACATGTTACCTTTGATAGTCAAAATCTTACCTCACAACCACATATACCATTGTGTGTAAAGATTGTCAGGGTTGGGGCTTTTAAAAAATTCTCCAGCAGTTCACCTTAATCGTGTGACTGCATGTTGACATGCTATGGACATCTAATTGAAAATGACCCTGGACAGAAATGCATTTTTAAAACTGACTGTGAGGATACCTGAAATCTCTAAAGCACTTGTGCCAGAGATCACTGTGTTAAAAACCCCATTTAATTCAAGAGACCCTATCTCTGGCATGATATGCATGATTGAGAGCTAGATCTATACTAAACACTGTAACATCAAAGTGATGACGTTTGATTCTTTTCCTTGTGGAGTGTCCCCTTTGGGCCTTTCCCTTATTTGTGAAGTCTGTTCATGAATGTCATTTGGTTTATAAAATGCTTTTGATACAAACACTTTCTCATGATCACGGACTACACAGTCTTTTTTTGTTTGACAGTTATGGCAGTGTTTCTATTCAGCTGCATAGTTTTGGAAAGTGACGAGTTAATTTTGCAAGAGAAAGGGCAAGCCCTTCGTGTTTGCATGTGGAGAGTTTTCCTTTTTGAAGATGGTGTATGGCTGCCTGTTTATCAGGAGAAAAAAAGAGAGTCATATATGCAAGTAGGAGCTTTTTTGATGAATTTATGTTCTTTAATTTGAGGCATTCAGAGTTTCAGGATAGAAAAAAAGGGTAAAGTGTGCGAGGTTTAGGTAGAAAGTTTTGTTGTAAATTCACAGGCATAGATTTGGGGCACTTGCAGGGAATGTGAGCCTTTGTAAGCAGAAGAGAAAAAGAAAGGTGTTGAGATTGTTCTGATTGTGGACGTAGGTGTTTAGTATTGTGATTATGTAGGAGAACTGAGAGTTTTATCAGATCACTGTGTTCATGCTGCCATAATTTTCTAAGTCATTACTTTTTGTTGTCAATAAGCTAATGATTTGATTGATTAGAGAGTGTATGAGTGTGTGGATGTGTGTGATTCTTTTTTTTCTTTGTTTGGGAAATTCAGTATGTGTGTATGAGTTGATGAGAGAGAGAGAACCAGTTGATATCAAAAGGGATACTGTTGTAAGGTTGGGTTTTTTTTTCAGATTAAAAGCACAAAGAACAGGGGTAAATGAAATAGACTGATTCATCTTTGCTTTGTGTTGTCTGCAAGCCTTTTGTGCTATGAGCTGGCTTCATAGAGAGTTTGCAGTTTTTATGGGGCAAAATCCACAAAGAGTAAGATCACTCAGCACAGCCAGATTTATTTTATTTTATTTTGTATGTTTTATTTTGACATGAAATGGGTATCAGGGATTGCATCTTCTGGATGGAGTGATAACATTCTGTTTTTGACAAGAGAGCTCTTATCGTCTCAAATCCTGAGAGGAAAAGTTGACAGTTTGGGCAGACATTCATACAGACTTATCTGTAGATATATCTAAACTGAAAATCAAAAAAAAAAAAAAAAAAAAGGAATAAAAAGGAAAGGAAATGAAATCAGATAGCCAGGCTCAAGTATCGAGCAAATCTTGGTGTTACCAAAGTGAGAAAAAAAAAGTGTGCCAGGAATGCATATGGCCTTTCATTTTTATTTTGTTTTATGTATTTTAAAAAAATCTGATTTTTGTTTTATTTTAGCATTTCTTTGAAGTAGCATAGAATGAACGTTTGGACGAGAATTTGTTGTTGCATCATTTCACAATGATGATTGTGGAACCAGGTCACAGTTGGACGGACAGTGGGTATATCGTTGAAGAGAATGGAAATGGCAGATTTACCTGTGAAGTGGCACGGACTTGTGCTGTGTGCAGACATTCTTGCCCTCCTTGGTCAAAGTTATTGTGATATTCTTTCTTTTATCAGTGTTGATTTGATTACGTATCTTGTCATTACTTGCCTTTGTTATCAGTCATTGTTTTTTGTTGTCAATCTCACCTTTGGCATCCTCATCACCAATATTGATTTACAATTTTTTTAATGTGCATTGTATATTCACCAACAGGATCATTCATTTACATTGTGGATGATAATTGTTGAATTCAGAGTATTGCAGTGGTATGGCTTTTTTTGGGTATGTTTTGGTTTTGTGAAGCTCAGTATGGGCTGGGAGAAAGCTTCTACAGTCATGTACAGTTGTGGTGAGTTAGGTGAGGAGTAAGAAAAATACTACTTAGGTCATCAATCAGTCCATTATTTCACTGTGTGAGGATCAACAGTGTACATGCGATTTACAGTAAACAGTACCGAACAATACATTTCCCTATGGTTTTTTTATATTTTTTTTTTATAGTTAGGAATGCAAAGTGAGATGGAGGTGAGGGATCATGATCTGTAAAGATATTGCTACTTGGAAGTTGTGTTAGGAGTTTCCTCTTTTCTATCACCCTTTTCCTCCCTCATTGTTGTTGTCTTTGCAGTTCCTGAACATGTGTCATTTTTCCAGGCATCTTAGCAAAGGAAAGATGATGGATGCTCTGGGGTTGGAGTGGCGGGCTTTAATTCAGAAACAACTTGCTGTAAGCACGGCTCACATTTCGTCAGTTTGCTTTTGTTTCCCTCCTATTCCTAGCTTACCTCAGTCTTTCATGTGGTCAGGTTTGCGTTTGGTGTCTCAATGTGTCGGCTGTCTGGACTGATGACTGTTCTCTGTTGATGGGATTTTTGTCAGGCTGGAAGGTTTGTTTTCTGTCCGTGGTAGTGGTTCCTGTACCGTCATTGTCTTTACCACTGCCCGTTTCTAGTCTTTCTGCTGTGCTCTTTATCTGTATCTTACTCTTTGTTTCCCATTTGTCAGTGTTGAACAAAGAAAGCTGCAGAAACTTACATATTATGACTGGTGAAGAGACAAGATTGTGTGTCTTTGGATTTTGGAGAGGGGGTGCGGTGTGAACATTTGAATGTCAGAATCAGGCCATTTTGACCTTTCTCATGCATGGCTGTAATCTCCACATCACAGCGGATGATGCTATAAAATGACACTGACATGACTCCGAAAGTACATTTATCAAAAGGAATGAAAGAACCAACACTTTTTTTACATTTGAGATCAGTGAACAGTGTTGCCCTATTCCTCTTCACCTCTGTTGTTTCCAGCAGGAGGTGAAGAGATGCTCAGGCTTGACAAATGGGGTTCATGTGTATGATGTGGCATGGTGATAGAAAAAAGGGGTTTTCTCAATCTGGTGTAGGGTTTTGAGAAAGATGTTGGAAATCTACAGGACATAATGTTTGGCCACTTTTACCAGCTATTATTCTTATTTCAAGATTCCATCAAAAGCTTCACGTCAGTAACTAGCGTAAGTAACCTTAAGTTTCTGCTGGGGACTATGTTTCTACTTAGTTATATGGCAGAGTTGATATTGATTAACTTGAATAAGATTTGTGAAGCAGTTGTTTTGCCATGAAGCAAGGTTTTAGGGTAATTTTTTTTGGTTTCAGATTTAGCATTTTTTTCAGCAGTGCTGTTTTTGAGAAAGGATGTGGAGCTCAACATGATGTACGTTCAGATTGTAAACTTTGTTTGGTCATTGTAGAAAGCCCATATTTCTGGACTGATCATGGTAGAACATTATGATTCAAAGAGTTTAGAGTGCCATCTGATGAATTGATCAACATGTCCTTTCGATGTCTGTGTTGAAACCGTCAGAAACTACTGTCTGGTTTATGAACATGAGGCAATCACATTCTTCCCAAACACACATACTGGTCCAGTAATATCAGCATCTGACTACTGCATCTGAACACTTACTCCTGTTTAACTCTGGTTGATTTTGGAACTTTTTGTTTTGTTTTGTTTTGTTAAACCCATGCTATTCTTTATGATTTGTGATGTACTCACCTGTGTTGGAAACTTTTCTTTGCCATTTTTTCAAACCTGCTGTTTCTACTTTGTGTTTGCTTGTTGTTTTCCCTTGGTCCCCTCACCCCTCTCTGTTTCTTTTGACTTCTTTGTGGTTGTTTTTATTTTGAAAATACTATTCCTACAGTATTCATGTATTTGGCGTTTCTGAAAAGGCCAATTTATCTGGCAGTGATGGCTCTACTTCTCTCTTTCTTCTTTTCAAGTTCTTCTGAGTGTTGTCATGATTAAGATTGTTAGTTATCATTTTTGTGAAAAAGGTTTTTGAGTTTTGTGCGTCAGCCTTATATTTTTCGTTGACAGTTATTCATGTTCATGAAATGTAGGATGACGTGATAAACAAAGAAAGGCCATATATATTGGTTCTTAAACAGACCATGGGGAAGGTCAGACATAGAGACCAGCTAAGAGATGTAAAGTCTGGTAGTTTTGGCAGAGAGAAGGGTGAAGCTTTGAGAAGTTCGCAGCCAGGAAAGATTGCCAGGGAACAAGAAAGAATATTTTAGACAGCAGTTCTGTTGTCGGTAAAGAATAGCAAAGCTTGAAGAGATAGACTCAAAATGGATACTTAAGGACCCAGCTTACAGAGTGTAGTGATTTTTGGCTGGCAGTGACAAGTTGTTTAAAGATCGCCAGGGACACTTGGAAATCTTCATCTCCTGAATGCTCACGCGACTCTTCCACTCTTCTGTGCCTGATCACACCTTGACCTTGGGCCATGTTTCATCCCTGTACATCAATCAACACATTCCATACAGCTTTTTTTCTGTTCTGTTTCTTTTTTCCAAGGCACCACAATTCCATCAAAGGCTTTTTGTTCATTGTAGACCTGGTTAACGTAGAGCATGGACCAATTGAATATTTTTTCATGGGTGGGGCATTTGATGGTCATATTCTTGTCATTACAATACTCCCTCCCTCCCTTCTTTTCTTTCTTTGTTGAAACTGTAGTGTGAGAGTTGTGTATTATGGGCAAGTATGCCAGAAGACATGTCCAGACATTGAGATCATGTGTATGTTGTTGTTGATCTACATTTCTGTTATCATTTGTATTGGTACATACAGGGGAAAATAATCACATGCTTATCACACACTCCTGTCACGATTTTATCAGACTATCAAACCATGTCCTTGTTCAGTTGTGTATGTGTATGGGAAATCGACATATAATTGACAAGTCATCCTGTCCATTTAGTTATGTCACACAGATTACTTTCATGCCTTTCAAAATCAAGGACATGGTTTTTATCACACAACAGTTACTGTGTGATCATTCAGCAAACATCAATCAGTTCGAGTACATGTGTGTGTCTGTCTGTGTGTGAGGTGTTGTAGCGATGATGTCTGTATCCAATGTTCTCTCAAAGTCCACCGTCGTCTGTGTTGGTGGCGGTGGGCACTGTGGTGGCGAAAGAGTACCGTGGCTTTCAGTGACGTGTCCACTCTCTGCACTACAATCCATCATCTGCCGGAACTTTCAGTCTGAAACCTTGGGTTGCGGTCGTTACTTTGTCTTAATTGTTATTAAAGAAATCTTTACAAGTTCTATTTTGTTTCTTTGTGAAAGAGGTGGCGTGTGTGTATCTTGAGTGTGGAGCTGGTTATGAACAGCATCTCTTGAGGGGGAACTGATGTGAAGTTTGGTAAAGATGAGGAGAGTATAACCAAACTATCAAATTCAATGTGTCTTACTGAACATAGATGATTTCCAGACATCACCGATTGCTCTTCAGGCTGGAAATCGTCTTTGTTCAGCGAGACACATCGACTTTGATAGTTAGTTTGGTTATACTCTCCTCATGTTTACAAACACCACACATTCAATTCAATCATCTTGCATTGTGACATGTTTTTGATTATCCACCCACAGAATTACCTGAGGCCAGTTCAAGTTGGTAAACATCTTTGTAGATTCTTTACAAGGTCATGGCTTTGTACAGAAAGTTCATTTCTTAATCTGAAAGATTCACCTTACAACTGCAGTCCACTTTTGCATTTTGTTGCTGGCTCTGCCTCTGTGACATTTTAAGTCCTGCTGTTCCCACACCCATCATTTCACCCTCTCCACCCCAGCCATATCCAGATTCATTGCATCTTCAGCCAGGGTCAGCAGTCCACAGGGAGCCTATCAGGTCAATGTCAGGCCACTGCCGGGCCACCAGCCACAAGGGGCTGCTGCTGGGTCACTTTGGTGGTGTTCAGTGGTGACTGTTCTAGAGTTAACATACTCAGGACACCACCTACTGAACCCTCTACTGATGACAGTAATAGCTCAGTCGTGGAGCTAGACTGAGTGAGATGCCACCCAGGGTGGTGACCACCACAGTGTCCCTCCATTAACCCTCTCCTGTGAACCTTCAGCCCTGAAGGCTTTAACACAAACTCATCACAGGCACAGTTCTATGTGTATCCCATGGGAAACCGAAAGGGGTCACCATAAGACCAGAGCAACCGGGGCCACCAAATCAGAGACAATTTCTTTTATTGCATGATCATCAATGGCAATGAGGATGATGTAATGATACTGCTTTGGAAGTGAATGTGCTTTGAGAGTCCTTCACAGGGATGTACTCTATTCTTCCTATCATAATATATCGTTGCTAACCAGGCCTGAGAGATACAGACACCTGCAGTGTTGGTCAGGTAATTTGAGTAACGCTCTCAGAATCTTATCTGTAAAGTGGATGAAGTTTGACTCTGTGGTCCCAGTCTTCCCATTGAGCCCACAGCAAACTCACTCTGGGTAGGAGCCAGCTGGAGTCTTGAAAAAATCCCCATGCCTCTTATGGGTTTCGAACCCACAACCTTCCAGTCCCTAACCCAAGGTGCTAACCACTGGACTATGGCGTTTGGTACAGCTACAGTCAACTTATGATCACACAAGTTTTTATGAAGTGACCCTTGACTCTCACAGCAGTCCTTGTTCTGATACTTCACACTCACCACAGCAGCAGAAAAAAACTCAGCAAGGGAGGTGTAAGTAAGCCATGTGTGCATTTATTTTCAACAGTCATCCATCCTCACTTGTACACAGCAGTTATTATCCGTACAATTTCACGACTGCCCTGTTTTCAGTCAATATCAGTGAAAAGACATTTTTTGGCCACAGTGCTACATCATGATTTGAAGGAAAAATAACAAACTTACTGTGCACCCTTTCCCACAGCTTCATCTAAATCCCCCAAACTTTCATTTGAATTTTGTATGTCTTTGATGAAGGTTTACAAGGTAAGATGGGTGCTTGAAAACCAGAGGCATCACACAGGTAAGGCTTCATACAGATAGATACACCTCAAGTACGGCCAAAATCCCAATCTACAAATGCACATATTGATCAGGATCAACAACAAAACCTCAACAATCTGGCCCATGTTAAAGTTGGCTAACTTGTTCAATGAATTTATTGGAATTTTGAGCTTATGCCGCTGTTTTATATTATTTGTACCAACAATCAGGCCCATGTTACAGTTGGCTAACTCGTTCAATGAATTTATTGGAATTTTGAGCTTAAGCCGCTGTTTTCTATTATTTGTACCATCTGCAGTGAAGCTTGACCTGACATGACATACGATTTTTCCAGGAAATAAATGCTGGCTCTTTTTCAAGCATTATTTCTGTTCTTCTCTTTAAAAGAAATTAAATAAAAACTAAAATCTAGTTACGGTGCGTACATTTCTAATAAAAACAGAAAGGGTTTAAAAATCTCTAAAATTAAAAAAAGAGCACAATTCACTTGTTGACGCATTCACACTTACACAGAATGTTTATTCAGGCTAAAACCCAAAAACCCTCTAAATAGAATTATATATTTTACAGATCTTCCTCAGTATGTGCCTTGACATATAAAACTTTTAAAGTCAGCTCTGAGATTCTTAAAACCCAGATTAGCGACAAAAACACTTCTTAAAAAAAAGGAAAGATAAAAAAAATGTTGAGTGTAAAGAGTAAGCTGCATTAACTCATTGAAAATGTGAACACGATTATCCTCCTTCCTCCCAACTATTCCTAAAAAAAACCCAACAAAACAACCCCCCCTCCCCCCAAAAAACACCCCGCCCAACACAAAAACCCAACCACCAAAAACAACAAAACCCAAAACAAAAAGCAAACCCAAGGAAAATTACGCCACAGAGCTGTAAAAGCACAATTTGATTTTCATGATAACACATCACAAGTTTCTTCAGAGTGCATGATATAGCAAGAACTTCCATTCCACAGACTTTTCCACTAGTGTCTATCAAGCATTTTTACATTTTATATTTTCCCCTTTTCTTTCATTTAGATAGCACAGAAATTACAGCTATACTAATTATATACTTCAAAATATAATGCAACCCCCCCCCCCCCCCCCCCCCCAACCAAATCCCAAACCAACCCTATCCTCTTAAAAAGCTAACAAATCTGTCATCAAAACAGAGCATTACAGATGGCCACCTTGGTTTCTGTTATGGCTTTAATCAAAATCTTTAAAAAAACAAACCCAAACATCACAGCATGCCATAAAAAAAGACAAATTTTGTATAAAATCTCTATCTCTCACCGCTTAGGAAAAATGTGTACGAGGAAAATTTCCACTACTGTTGAAAAGAGTTCAGAAACCTTTCCTGAGGTCAACCGTATGTGAAACAAATTATCACAATAAAAACTGTGGACAGTGACCTTCACAACTGACCTCCCCTGTCTCAATTCATCACTAAACAACTTTTTTTCCCAAAGCTCTGGACTTTTAAAAGTCTCTAAAATCATCCTCCCCCCTCCTCTCAAAGCATTCAAAATTACACATCAACCCCTCCCCCCCCCCCCTCCCCTGAAAAAGGCCACTTTCAGAAAACAGGTTTGATCAAATCTGATTTAATATTTTTGCTTCAAAATAAAGTGTGCACACCAGGTATTTTCGGATTTTAACAGTACTTTCTAGTTCAACACAGACATCACTAAACAAGAGCAGAAAATGAACTGTTTGAATATATCTCTGCTTTTAGTGTCGGATGCAAACCGGGCAAATGCATATGCATTAATGATAATCCGCATCTGCCACATGAATGAAACATTTTTGTGTGGAAATAATCATGCTTCTGTGTAAAGTTCAAAACATACTGTCATCAACATCAGTGGAATTCATTCAACCCTGCTTCACAAGTCCAGTTACCGGCCATCCCTGATACAGCAGTCTGATGAATCTTGATTTTTAGACCGAAAAATTCAAACCCTGCCTGTTCTGACAAGGCAAACATTGATTTTCAATGGATTCTTCAATCAAACTGGACTTTCTTTTAATCATCTCTAAGTAGAGACTGCTATTTTATTTCTAAGCATGGGCTAGATTTGTAACAGCAGTGAACTTTCAGTTTCTTCCATAGTGGAAGTTTTTGTGGAAGTGTGTTGGATATCCCAGCGTCAAGGAACAGGAATATAGTTAGGGATCAGTAAGGAGGGAAGAAGCAGGGGTTTGTACTGCTGTCTTTGATGGGAGAATCACTAATTTCTATCAGATCTGTTATTTCTTTGCATTCTAACTCTGCATTTGGTTGACTTTAATCATGTTATTTGGGGGTTCAATTTAAACAAAAAAACACCAACTACACATAGTGTAAACTAAGATGTGGCATCAGTAACTTTCAGAGCTGTTAGGACAACACAGAGCTGATCTGTGCTTGATATTACAAACCCCTGACAGTTCCCCCCAACACAAAGATTCAAGATCTGAGAGAATGTGGAATAAAAAGCATTACATCTTCAAAAACGTCAGCAGAATACACTATTATAAGACTATACCCAGAAACTTAGGCTGAAGACTAGCTGGTTGTATGGATGAAATGTCTCGTTATCAAATGCCAACTGGGTGCAAAACAAAGAGTTGTTTCCAAACAAACTAACAAAAAAGCTGTGTTTGTTGCACACAGAAAGAAGACAGTACTGCCCCTTCTCCTGTAATATTTCTCTCACTTTAAATACGTAAAACACATCGCTCCCTCAGCATATAAAAAGAGAAAGAATATTCATCCTCAACAAATAGCACAACCCCTTCCTAGACACATAAAAGGACAGAATTTCTTCCTCTGTAAACAACAAAAGAGACATTTCTCCTCTGCAAATACAAAGACATCATGTTCTCTTTTGCTTCTACAAACAAGAAATTTTTACACTGTTCACACATCAGAGAAAAAATGTCCTCCCTTGCACCGCAAAGGAAGAACTTTCTCCTCAGTTGTCACCCCTGCACACATGGACAATACACAGAGCTGAACAGAGGTCACTAAATGAAGTCGTCGTCGTCGTAGAAGCTGCCTCCCCCTGTGGCGTCTCCAATCAGCTCCAGGTCGTCAGCCCGGTCCACCTTGATGGAGATCTTGTTCTTCTTTTTCTTTTTCTTCTCCGCCTCCTGGAAGAACAGAAGGTGGGGTGATGTACACGATACTGCAGTAGGTAGCTCTGGCTAAACACATCTTCTGAATCAAGATCAAATATCAGTCCTGACCCAGTAAAGCATATCACATTATTATTATTATTAACTAACAATGGTTAGAATCAAGGAGAAATTTACCAGATCCCTATTTTTTTCATTTCCCTTTTACCTAAATTTTTCCCCACGAGCACTTGTTTTTCTCTATTTTTGTTTAAGGGGTAGGGGAAGAGAAGCTTTTCACGACATAAGCTTTCATGAATGCATGCTCATGCAAACACACACAACACACACACGCGCGCATGCACACATAATCCTCGATATAAAAGAATTAAAAAAAAAAAATAAAATAAAACACACACACACCCTCTAAACCTATCACACCTTTGAAAATGACAAATGACAGCAGATCCTACTCCCAGCATCAAACATCCGCTACACAGTAAGTAGTTTCACAGAAAGACCAAGATTTTGCAAGACATTGTCACACATAACAACACTAGACATGGATTAGAAAGCAAGGCGTTGTCACACATAATAACACTAGACATGGATTAGAAAGCAAGGCGTTGTCACACATAACAGCACTAGACATGGATTAGAAAGCAAGGCATTGTCACACATAACAACACTAGACATGGATTAGAAAGCAAGACATTGTCACACATAACAACACTAAACATGGATTAGAAAGCAAGGCATTGTCACACATAATAACACTAGACATGGATTAGAAAGCAAGGCGTTGTCACACATAACAGCACTAGACATGGATTAGAAAGCAAGACATTGTCACACATAACAACACTAGACATGGATTAGAAAGCAAGGCATTGTCACACATAATAACACTAGACATGGATTAGAAAGCAAGGCGTTGTCACACATAATAACACTAGACATGGATTAGAAAGCAAGGCGTTGTCACACATAACAGCACTAGACATGGATTAGAAAGCAAGACATTGTCACACATAACAACACTAGACATGGATTAGAAAGCAAGGCATTGTCACACATAATAACACTAGACATGGATTAGAGAAAGCAAGGCGTTGTCACACATAACAGCACTAGACATGGATTAGAAAGCAAGGCGTTGTCACACATAACAACACTAGACATGGATTAGAAAGCAAGGCGTTGTCACACATAACAACACTAGACGTGGATTAGAAAGCAAGGCGTTGTCACACATAACAACACTAGACATGGATTAGAAAGCAAGGCGTTGTCACACATAACAGCACTAGACATGGATTAGAAAGCAAGGTGTTGTCACACATAACAACAATAGACATGGATTAGAAAGCAAGGTGTTGTCACACATAACAGCATCAGAAAGCAAAATGTTGTCACACATAACAGCATCAGAAAGCAAGATGCTGTCACACATAACAGCATCAGAAAGCAAGACTTTGTCACACATAACAGCATCAGAAAGCAAGACATTGTCACACATAACAGCATCAGAAAGCAAGACGTTGTCACACATACCAGCATCAGAAAGCAAGACGTCACACATAACAGCATCAGAAAGCAAGACGTTGTCACACATAACAGCATCAGAAAGCAAGGCGTTGTCACACATAACAGCATCAGAAAGCAAGACATTGTCACACATAACAGCATCAGAAAGCAAGACGGCGTCACACACAACAGCTGTAGACATGCACCAGGAATCAATCACACAGCTGTAGACATGCATCAGGAATCAATCACACAGCTGTAGACATGCATCAGGAATCAATCACACAGCTGTAGACATGCAACAGGAATCAATCACACTGCTGTAGACATGCATCAGGAATCAATCACACCGCTGTAGACATGCATCAGGAATCAATCACACAGCTGTAGACATGCACCAGGAATCAATCACACTGCTGTAGACATGCATCAGGAATCAATCACACAGCTGTAGACATGCATCAGGAATCAATCACACCGCTATAGACATGCATCAGGAATCAATCACACAGCTGTAGACATGCACCAGGAATCAATCACACAGCTGTAGACATGCACCAGGAATCAATCACACAGCTGTAGACATGCACCAGGAATCAATCACACAGCTGTAGACATGCATCAGGAATCAATCACACAGCTGTAGACATGCATCAGGAATCAATCACACAGCTGTAGACATGCATCAGGAATCAATCACACAGCTGTAGACATGCATCAGGAATCAATCACACTGCTGACCTTGCGTAGGCGCTCCTTCTCGTGGTACAGGCTGTTCACGCTGATGCCCAGTTTCTTCACCTCCTCCAGATTCACTGGCCACACAACACACACACCCCACTTAACGTCATAACATCGTACCATGCTCTCTCTCTCTCACTTATTTACTCATTTATTTATATTTATATGTGTGTTTTTTTCACTTTTCATTGGTGTCACTTTCTTGATATATGCATTCATGTGTCTGTAGACATTTATGTACCCCATGAAAATGGGCAGAGGCCTAAATTCATTAAACATTGTCATTGTCTCTCTCTCTCTCACACATCACAACACACACATCACAACACACATACATGCAAACACACACACAAAACCACCATCTCCCCACCCCCCTAACCAACCACCCCCTCCCTGGCCCAAAATACAAACACCCACACAAAAAAAGAAAAGTAACGAAATACAATGAGGCATCCAATTCCGATCAAGCCAACACTTCTTAATGACCAGGCAATTAATTATATAACATGGGCAAAGATTTAACAGTACAAACTCCCCCCCACCTTTTCCCCACCACACACACACTCTCTCACACACTCTCTCCCTCCCTCACTGTACCTCCCTTTCTCTCTCTCCCTACACACTCTCCCTCCCTCCCTCTCACTCTTTCTGTTCCTCCCTTTCTTTCTCTCTCTCTCTCCATAAACAATCTCTCCCTCCCGTCATCTCACTCTTTCTGTACCTCCCTTTCTCTCTCTCTCCATAAACACTCTCTCCCTCCCTCTCACTTTCTCTCTCTCTCCATCCCCCTTTCTCTAGCTCGCTCTTCTAAAAAAATGCTTATCCCACTATCCTCAAAATAAAAGAATGAAATAAAAATAAGAAGATTTCTCATGTAACACTACTGTTCAGGGGAAGGCCAATACTCTATCCATCCATCTGGAATGACTTCCTTCTGTCCCTTCGCCAAAAGCCTACATCTGATACTTTCAAATCCAGCCTCAAAACACATTTATTTCCTTACTAAGATCTTCTCTTCCACATTATCTATCCCTACTCTTCAGCGGCCACCCCCATCTCCATCACCGTGCACAGGCATGCTGTGTGCGTGCTTGCATATGTGTGTGTGCGTGTCTAATATTGATTTTTATTGTTGTTGTTTAAAAAAAAAATCCTTTTGTTGTTACAAATACATATATGAGATATCTTTTTATTGTATTCATGGATGATTGCAAAAGAATAAATTATTTGAAGGTAAGTGCTTTGATTTGTTTGTTTTTTCGCTTTGATTTGTTCCTTAAGATTCAGCGCTATATAAATTCCATACATAATAATAATTATTATAATACAATGACTGTTCAGCAACACTTACAGGTGAGGGACAGCTCGTTGATGAGCTGGACCACAAAGCTCGAGTAGTGCTGACTGTCCTGAAAAAGACACACAACCAAAACCACTCTAAACAACAGGCAGGATGACAACATCTACAAAACTGCATACACATAGGGACTGGATGTAAAAAGAAAAAAGCACATGAATGCTTATTCCATTATCCTCAAAATAAAAGAATAAAATAAAATTAAACAGTTCAACTTCTGTTTGGAGAAAAATGTAAGCCAACGGCAGGTAACAGTATTCAACATCATGAAGAAAAATACTGATAGTGGCGGCAGGATAGCCTAGTGGTTAGAGTGTTGAGCTCATGATCTGGTGGCCTGGGTTCAAGTCATAACTGAGACACCAGTTTGAGACTTTTCCCCTGGAGTTAACATCAGTACTGACTGACTCTGCTCCCCTGAAAATCCTTTGGATGAGACTATACACCGAGGTCCCACGAGTGAATGCATGCAGAATACCTTGCGCATTGTTAAAAATCCATTCAGCCTTTTGGAAAAGTAGGTCACTGAATGCTGGTAAGAACGGGTGACCAAAAAAAAGGAAAAAAAAAAAAAAGAACCCCCCCAAAACACGGCTGGTATTGTGTTTAAACAACATTCCTGATTCTGGTAGGCGGCTACTTACTGTCACTCACATGACAATCAATGACAAAATCTACAAAACACATTCACATGGGACTAGACGTAATAAAGCACATGAGTGCTTATTACCCTATTCGCAAAATAAAAGAATACCCCCCCCCCCCCAATACACACACACAGAGAAGAAAACAAATGGTAAACACTTAAAAGACTTCATACCTCAAAGAACCGCACTTTGCTTTTCAGGGCCTCCCCAAACTTGTCAAACTCCACCTCAGACAGTGGTGCCATGTGGTCCAGACTGGTGGACTCTGTGTTGTTGCCTGCATACAGTTCCATACACACACACACCTCACTCAACACACTGCACATCTATAAACACAGGTTACAATCATAGGCAATTCATGACTTTCACCATTTTGCACGGTAAAGGGAGTTTTGTTTGACAGCCGTGATTTTGAGTTTTTACAGACTGTGCCTCTCATTTTTTGTGTTAGCAGCATTGCATACATTTAAAACAAGAAATATGATGTCTCCCACTGATTCCCAAGTGGGATGAATGAGAAACTGCATGTTCTGGGTGACACCCAGAGTTCATCTGAGGAACGTCCAAACAGTGATGAACAATATTGTGAAGTTGTTTATTTTCTCTCTTCAGTTCAGTGACCCTTTCATCAATATACATGTGCGTGATTCATTCTTTTATCCTTTTAGATGTGCAATCCTTTGCTCGTAACCTAACTGAACTTCTCTGTTTTGAGATAATAAAGTATTTGGAATGGGAACACTGCATGCTGTGTTGTTTGTTTTAAGACGGTCTCTTTGACGGTTATTGCTTTATTTGTAAACTTTGGGTTTTTTTGTTTTGTTTTGTTTTTTGCAGCCTTGTCTGCAAATTACCCAGCGATGTCTCTTCCCCAATTTTCTCTCCATAACCAGTGTGTGCAGGTTCTTTATCTCAAGTTCCAACAGCTTTTTATCGATGAGAATTTATCAAGTGTGAGGCCACCATATAATCACCAACCCCAGAAGACTCTGCTTCATGGCTGGGCCATATGGATGATATTCAGTCATATCAATTTTTTCATTTAAGACAGGCAGTGTCCATATGCTGATGACAAAATCAGCAAAGCAGTAGGACCAGACTGCATGATTTTAGTCCTGTCAGTTGTCTCCCTTCATTTTTAAAATTGCCTTTGTATCCCCAAAGTCGGAATGTGGCTACCTTCATGGTGGGGAAAAAGATCGCATACGCAACATCTCACCATTGGTGAACCTTGGAGCTCTAGCTGAGGAATGAAACATAAGAAATTGCCTTTCTTTTGAATAAAAACCATATCATACTTCGATTTTTTTCTTCTTTCTAAACTCACTGACTCTTGACAATGGTGTGAATGGTTGGCATAACTGAACTGAAGGAGCCATGGACTTCAACAAGTCACACAGCAGCTACTTGTTTCAATCTTGACAGCCCCTCACCGATCAAAGATGCTGACATTCTCTTCCATGTCAGGAAATCATGTACTGATTTGCCAAAGCATGTAGTCTCTGAGCACATGGAGACACAAAATCAAATTTTATGCACATGTTAAAACAAGTTCTGCCTTTCGGAAGAGTAGGCCATCTGCGCTGGTGGGAGTGGATGAAAGTTATTTTTAACAAAACCACAAGAACAGGGGGACTGAATATTAAAAAAACAAACCCAACAACACATGAGTGCTTATTCCATTCTCCTTGAAATAAAATAGATCAATAAAATGAAATAAATAAATGGATGTTAAGGACTCAAAGATTCACATGAGTTGTTTTAGACAACTTTCATTCAAATGCACAAAACACTACCGATTCTGTTACAGGCAAAAGAAGACACATCCACGCCAACAACTTTTCCTCCTTTTATTTGTAATATGATCGGTTGGTTGCATACAGATTGTTCTTTGGCTTAATACCATACACCCTGTATGACAACATTTTCTATGCAGAGTAAATAAATTTTATTACAATTTAAAAAAAAAAAGGGCATGCATACTTAACATGATAAACTGCAATATCTTTTTAAAGTTTTTTTCTATGTGTGTGTGGTGAGTGTTTGAGTGTGTGTGCGCGAGGTGCATGTGGGTGTGTTTGCATGTGTGTGTGTATATCACAGGTATTGCAGATTCAAAATACCATTTCATGCCCCCACCTTCCACTATGTGTAACATACAAGGAACTGCCAATTAAAATAGGGTACTGCCAATAAATAAGGTTGCAATCTCTCAAAAGTGCACTGCCATAAATTAACTTTCTCTCTCCACACATGAAAATAAATCATACTTTTTAAGGCTGACTTTTGAGATCACGGTTAAAAAAAAAAAGAAGAAAAAAAAAGAAGAACATTTAAGTGTAGCACAAAGGGAAGGTGTGGGGCAGAAAGTGGGAAGGGAAGACCAGAGAAACAAAGGAATCCCCAACCTGTGATCTTAGTACAAAGCAAACCACCAACGGATCCTTTGTAATATGAGTTGAAAATGTGAAGATATAACAAAACGTTACCGCAAGTAATGGACATTTACACCCACACACAATGAGCAGCACTTTATATTACAGCCAGCAGTAAAAAAAAAAAGGAAGTACAGAACAAATTATTTCAAAGAAATTACATGCAAAAGAATCATTTTATTGTACCCTTTAAAAAAAATCTTAAAAAGACATCAAACTTTATGATATATTTTCTTACATCAATATTCATGTAGTCAATACATTTCACGAAAAAACACTCACAGGTTTGCACAATGTTCAAGTTCCAACGATCACAGTGTAATCATCATTACTGTCATCATAACATTCATTAACATGACAACATTTTTTATTGAAAAATAAAACAAAACAAAAGAAAACAACTTCCTAAGTTCTATATATATATATACAGATTTGTTATCTCTTGGAGATAAAAACAATAACACTTGACATTATCTCACACACATATAGTCTCACATACATTATCTCATGAAAATGATCTCACATGTACATTTTTTTCTTGTGGTAATACGATGAAGATAATAATAATATTAATGGTAATACAAAGCAGTCTTTCTTTCTGACACACACAAAAAATTCTTTTATAATCATGACTGGACAATGAGAATGGAAACTCAAACAGCAAACAATAAAAAGCACACAGATACACAAAAAATTGACAATAAAAGCCAGCATGTGTTCTACTCAACGTAGACTGACAATTTACATTTAAAACATCACCTCTGGAACACACACATAAATCTACCGTTTGCCCTTTTCATAGCTTTTTTGCCCTTTTCATAGCTTATCACATTGTTCACTTTATGTTAAAAAAGACTATCAGCAAAAACTGCAGGTATCCCCGAAGAAACATGTTTCATGTATACACCCAGAACATGCATCATGCGCTAGTAAAACTTTACTTCACAAAAAATCAACAGAAAAAAGTGAGCTTTGGAGACAAAAAAAGAAAAGCATCAAAGGTTTGCATAGTAAAAATATAATGAGAATGAAATTTTACACACTGAGAGTGGGACAAACTTAATCTCATTGCCTTTGTTTGTTTGTTTGTTCGAATCAGATATTACTGGATAGATTTGATAATGATTTCAATATATATATATATATTTTAAAAAAACAAACAAACTTGGAACACTAAACAGGAGTTTTTAAAAATTTGGTAGCTTCTGAAATATAGACTTCCTTCTAATCAAAGAAAAGTTTCACCCATGAAAATAAAAATAATCAAAATTTGCATTTTTGGATATATTTTTTGAAAATCTATGACTGACTTACCAAAGTTTACAACACACAAAGAATACAATTTAGGGGAGATACTACACTGCAAAATTCACAATGAATAACAAGCCAGAAAGAGGAGGGGGGAAAAAACTACCAGAAAGAAAAAGAAAACTGGCATGCCTGAATCCCGAGTGAAGAAAATCTGCAGAGTCCATCATTCTCCCAGCTCATTCATTTCCTCATGCCTTTCAAGGGGCTCAACCAGGCAGGGCAGTAACACTACAACAGCACAAGAAGAAACTGCTGTGCTGAATCTGCAAAGGCATCCAGAGTCTTTCTGGGTCCTTCAAGAGAGAAGAGGTTTGTTGCAGAACCAAAAGATCTATATGAAGGCCCATGGAGTTGGGTTTGTGAGGAGAATGATTTCAGACTCGGCACAAGATTTCCTTCACTCTTTTTCTGATCTATAGATCAAATGTGTGTCTAGGAATAATTCTTTGATCTTTCAAACATGCTGTCTGATAATACCTAACTCAATGTTTGCTTAAGCTTTCTTTCTCTCTCAATTCTTTTTATCGGTTGTCCAAGATCTTTCACTCTCTGTGTAACAAAACGGCATCAACGATTTTCATCCCAGTTCTCTTGATTCCCTTTCCTGGACATTGCGTTGTGGTACTGGTTGCTGTGAGGAGACACAATGCCCACACACCCAAGTGTCCTTTTATCTGGTGGTTGGTGTCCAGCTTCCAAGCGTGTAAGTCCCATGAGAGTGGCGGCAGCCTTTTTCTCTAGCTGGACGTGGTCGCACGACTAGGGCCTATTCTGCAGCAGACAAGTGGATACAGACCAAATGGTACTTTACATTCTCAGTCAATGCTTCAGAACACAAAAAACGGTCCTAGCCTGTTTATCTATCCCTATATGTTGAAGACAGAAGCAAAGCTAATCCTGAATTCTATTCCAGCTAAAGTTTGACTTGGTTTCCCATAACACTTTCTCTTTTCTGTTTGTTCTAACACGCTTTCTGTGATAAAACTTGAGTGAAGAGTGAGAAAGGGAAACTTATAGAATAAAGAAAGAGAGAGAAAAGCAGAGAGACTGAAGGCAAGTTAACCACATATACATATTTGACTGAGATGAAAACTAAACTTCCGTCAATGTAACTGACCATAACTTGACTTTGAGGAGGAAGAAAAAAATATGGCATAGAATGTCAAAGTAAAAAAATCCCAACAAAAAACAGTACAATACAAAAACCATGATTTTAAAACCTGTTTTCTTCTTGTTAAAAAAAAAAAATGAAGACAGAGATGGAAAAGTATAAATGAGAAAGAAAAACAGAGAGAGAGAGAGAAAGAGAGAGAGAGAGCGAGCGCTAAAGATTGTTCCCAAACAAGTATATACATACTTCTTTCATCAACCTATAAATTTTCTGCACCAAATATTCACCAAACTGCTTACGGCTAATCCACATTAAGATCTCTGAGGTAAAGCTATTGAATTTAGAAGCAGATGGTCTCATTTTCTAGTCTACCATCCACAACTCATGCACAAACACACAGATAAATGCATGTAACCAAACCAAAAGAAAAAAGAACACCCCCAACACTTGACTACACAAGGAAAACACAAAAACACATGTATATTGTACACTAAGATAAGGCCCTTGATACCCAGTCACCTTCTGACCACTGGCCTGTTTATTCCCCATGCTTCGTGGCCTGATAGACATTCTTCTTATTAATTAACAAAGAACAAAAAATTTAATTCTGTTAGAATGACTGCAAATTTAATGTATTTAAAAACAAAACAAAACAACTCGACTTGATAATTTCTGACCAAATTTCGAGATGATGAATATGCCAAAGTCAGATGTGCTGGGCCTGACTTGTCAGGTGCTTAACAGCGGTGCAACGCATTTCCACTCATATGAGAGATCACAATAGTTGCAGTGTGAGTGTTTGACGAAGAAGTTGATGAATGAATACAAATTTGGTTTTTTCCCCTCTCTACCCTATTCCTGCTTTGTGGATCTTACTGACTCAGCATATCATACTTGGGATTGAAAAAATATAAAAGAATAAATCCCTGAAGTTGGAATGCGGGTATCTTAATGGTCGGTAAAAACGGTCACATACACAAAATCTCAACATTGGTAATCTTCACAGTTCTTGCCAAGGAATGAAAAAAAAAAGAAGAAGAAAAGAATAAAACTGCATGGATTTCTTTGAAATCACAAAACCAAGGCTCATGATATTTTTTTTATCTATCAGAATTCCCCCCCCCCCCAGCAAAACACATGGCAACGGTTGATTAATCACAACAGACACAAGGAAAGAAGACAGCCTCAACAACCCCAAATCAGTTTGCCACCAGCAGGACCACGATGACAGTGAAGTGACAAAAATGGGGCTGGTTGGAAAGGCGAAGAACGGCAAGGCAAAACTACTCACTGAACAGCTCCTTGGCCAGTTTGAGGGTTTGATCCTCATTCATTTTTCGAATCCGTTCCTTTTCCGCCTGCTTCTCCTCCGCTGTCATCTCCTTGCTCTCCTGCAAGCAAGGGAGAGTCTTTCTTTACCTCAGCAGCAGAGACAATGAAACGCACCAACAACTTGCAATCTTTAAAACATCCAGCAAAGGAAATTCAAATAAAAACAAAAAGAAATGCAACCCCCCCCCCCCCCCCATAAAATACAGAGACAAGACACAAGCATGGTATCATATCGTAGTTGCACAATGGAAAACTGATCTAAAAAAACACAACGAAAAAAAAAACGAAAAAAAGTGAGACACATATGGAATGGAAAAACTGATCTAAAAAAAACACAATGAAAAAAAAACGAAAAAAAGTGAGATACATATGGATGCATCTCCACAGGAGTGGAAATGAAACAGAGCTGCCGGTTTCTGATCATTGTTGCAAGGAATTTTTAAAACTTAAGCACAGCTATGCAGCCGTTCACTTTTTACATAAGAAAATGTTATCTCTCTCTTCTCTCTCTCTCACACAGAGACACACACACACAAAGACACTTCACTTACCTTCAGTTTGGACTTCTTTTCTTCTTTCTCTTTCTTTTCCTGAGCCTCCTTCTCCGCTATCTTTTCTGCAAGAGGTTTCTTTTTGGGCTTCTGATACGCTTGGGCTTCTGAACGAGACCAACAACAAAAAGGCCTGTCAACAAACCTCACTGAGTAATTCAGAGAAGGAGATATCCTGAAAGTCGAATGCGGCTACCCACGGGCAAAAACGGCTGCATACGCAAAATCTCACCATCAGCCATACCATCACCATCATCACCATCACCATTTTGTAAACTGTTGGGGCAACAATAAAGACTTTGCAACTAACTTCCTCCACTCCTTGCGGTTTTTAGTTTTCTTTAAAACAAAAGATTGATAGCATTAAGCAGTTACAAGGTAAGAACTCTGTACAGCATGGAAGACAACTCAGCATCCCAGTCACATCACATTCATTCTTACCATTGTATCTGCTCTAGCCATAGCACTCTGATAAACTGGTCTTGGGACATCTGTTGATAATCATCTTTCTTTCGGTTCACACGCTTAGGGAAGAGGGTGGACGGCATAGTGGTTAGAACACTGTAGTGTAATCATGGTTCTGACAGTAAGTATGGGCCTGGGTTCAAGTTTCCATTGAGGTGTCTTTTTGAGGGGATATCCACTCAGGACATGGTAAAAGTACTTCAGTTAGGAGTACAAACAGAAGTCCCATGTGTGAAAGCATGCAGTATACCTTGCTCTCACACTGATTAAAACCATGCCTGCCTTTTTTTTTTTTTTTAGAAGAGTAGGTTAGCTACAGCCTGTGGAGTGGATGTATATCACACATACCCAGCATGCACCTTGCCACCTGAAGAGTGATGGGCTCAGCCAGGTTCAACCTGCCCACAACACACTACCTGAAACCTGCAGTGCAGTGTCCCAAGGACTCCGCAAGGAGTTAAGGGAGAAGTCATGTCTTCTTCTTCTTCGTTGAACAGCAACTATTGTTGTCTGTCATTCGAGCAAAAATGCGTTGCACTGCCGCTAAACGCCTGACAAGTCAGACCCAGTGCATCCAACTTTGGCATGATGAAGCAGTCAGTAAGCGATTTCTATCCACGGTGTACAGCTGATAAACATACCTGAAATGGCTGAATCCTTTTTGTCTCCATCCTCGTTGTCATTGTTTTCCCAACCCCCCTGGAAAAAAGGAAAGAAAAGAAAACAAATGAAACAACGGTCAACAGCTTCAGGCTTGTTTGGTTGTTGCTGTCTGCATCGCTACTTTGAACTACTTCGTACTTGTCCCTTCAATCCTTGATCAGTTTTGGGGGCAGTGCACTGAACTTGGTTATCACTCTGTGATTAATCAAAGTATTGTTTATCGCTTGTTTCTTTCTGATTAACCCCTTACCTCTTCCATTCAATCTCTTTCTCTCCCTCCCTTCTCTCTGCATCAGTGTATTGTGAAAGTGTGAGTGAGTGAGTAAGTGAGTGTGTGTGTGAGCAAGAGAGAGAGAGAGAGAGAGAGAGAGAGAGAGAGAGAGAGAGAGAGAGAGAGAGAGAGAGAGAGAGAGAGAGAGAGAGAGAGAATTTGAACATGAACTTGAATATTTTAATGAGGGTAATTGGTAAGCCAGAGGCTTCTTTACACCAGGCCCCCATGGGGAAAAAAGTGAAATGTACATGAATAAACGAATGATCAACAAACAACATCAAAAAGCAATGAAATGGATCATTCACATTGCCATTCAATTATTCATAAATCAAGAAATCAATGAAAGACCACAAAAGTTAACCATTTGAATGAATAAACAATACCAATTAAACACTGACAAACTCCCCTCCCTGACACCCCCCTCCCCTAAACAGACAACCCTCTCCCCCCAAATCAACACACACTCACAGTACACTCACACACACACATATGCATGTGCGTGCACACATACACAAATCATCCTGGATACAAATCCATACACACGTACATTTCCTCACATATTATAATAGCCTTATGTTATAATTGTCAAAATATCATAACCACACATTTGCACCGGCAAAACCAAACAATGAACATTATTTGAAGCATGACAAAACCCAAGCCACAGAGCATCAAAACACACACACACATATGCACGCATGCACACATGCATACACACACAGAGAGAATTCAACAAGCATGTTCACCCAATGCATATTACAAAAAAATTAAACAAGTATGTGTGGTACGCTTTTTGAAAGATGATATGCTACTTTTCTCTTTTATAAAGACTAGGATTTCGTTCCATAATTTGCTACCAGAATAAACAAGTGATGACATAAACAGATCAGTTCTTGGACGAGGAGTAACAACACTACTTTTGTTATTAACAGTTTTAGAAGGGAACCTCTGACAAAGATCATAATGAGGAGCTAGTTTATTAATAATCTTATACATAAATACACCTTTATTAAAGAGACAATGTTAACTAAAAGGAAGAGAAAAGAAAGAGAGAGAGTGAGAGTGAGAGAGGAGAGAGAGAGAGAGAGAGAGAGAGAGAGAGAGAGAGAGAGAGAGGAGAGAGACAGACAGACAGAGAGTTGTGTGTGTATAAGAGAGACAGAGAGACAGAGAGTTGTGTGTGTATGTGTGTGTGTATGTGTGTATAAGTGTGTTTGTGTGTTACTGACTTAAGGTTTATTGTACTCCTTGTTCCTTGTTTTACTTAGCACCTTGCACACATACAGTGATACACACACTGTTGACTATTAATACCTCACTCTTTTTGAGTTTCTTGCTGCAGAACAGTTGAGTTATGGTTAAATTTCAATACTTTCATTAATGATTGTTTTTCTTAATCGTTTTAGTGAACATATATTAGTTTCATTATTTACGTTGATAGTCTACTGAACATTATTTTTATTTAGTTCATACATGACCACCACCATCACCCTTTTTGTTTATTGTTATCTAAAACAACTTATTTCCTACCTGATTCTTCCCCTCATGTCTTTTCCTACTTTTTCAACAGCCACCTTCATCTCCACAACCCAACCTAAACGTGTTGTGCATGCGTGTGTGAATATAAATTTGATATATGTTAATTCTAATATTTTGTGGACGGTTGTATGCATGTAAATGACTTGAATGCAAGCACTTTGATATGTTTGCTTTACAAGATTCAGTGCTATATAAGTACCATAAATTATTATTATATAATTTATTATTATAACATCACTTATTGTGAACAAAGCAATATATTATATATACTAAATATAACAAAAACACACACAATCACAAACACAATGAAACTGAACATGTGTTGCAAACCGGCCCTAGGTTTAAAGTAACAGCCAAAAGACTAGGACCCAGACCACTACTCAGGGCTAGTGGCTTGGGGAAATGTTCAGGTTCAAATGGGGATCGAACCCACCCTTCTTGTTTTCTGGATAATCCGTTGCCCTATCTTTTATTTATTTATTTAATTAATTTTATTCATTTATTTATTCTTTTATATCAAGGATAATGGAATAAGCACTCATGTGCTTTTTTACATCCAGTTCCCGTGTGTATGCGGTTTTGTAAATTTTGTCATCTGTTTCCACCGGCACACAATGGCCTACTCTTCCGAAAAGCGGAACAGATTTAATGTGTGCGCAAGATGTTCTGCATGCGTTCGAACACGGGGCCTCGGTTTATAGTCTCATCTGAAGGACTGTGACATTCAGTTCGATTTTTTTGTCAAACTGGGAAGAAAGGGCGAGGCTGGGAATCGAACCCACAACCTCACGGTTTACTTGTTGGCAGGCGAACATCTTAACCATCCTGCCACCTTCCTTCCTGGTTGTGAGTGAGCTACAGACGACAGATGAACAAGCAAACAGCTGACCACCTTTATGTTCATTTCAATGTAGCAACTTCATACATCTGGCCTCGCCTGTGGGGATGCTGGCAGCCTGTCAGTATAAATAGCATCCCCAGTTGGCAGCCTTCAGTCTCGTTAGACTATGGATTTGTGCTGTAGATGTTAATTCTGGTACAGTGCCAGGCGTGGCTGGCCAGTCCGACACAGGAATGACAGTCCCTATGACAGAGGGCACAGATGGAGTCTGATGCTGGTCTGTCTGCCACATTCTGGGAATTCTGTGCTAGGAATTCCCTCTATTCTACCCCTCTCTTTGTTTCTTTTCTTTCTGTCACCTCCTTTTTGTCTGTTTTCTGCCTTTTCGGTCCATTACCCTTTTTTCGCAGAAAGACTTAAAAGATAATTATTCTCTCCGATGCCGAAGTCAGATGCACCAGGCCTGACTTGTCAGGTGCTTCGTTAATGGCAGCAACACATATTTTTGCTTATATGACAAACAACAAAATTTGCTATCCAAGCATTCAACGACAAAGAAGAAAATCAATCTAGGTGATGTAGTAAAAAAAAAGGTGACAATGCAGTGAATGTGCTAAAGGCTACTATTCAATCCTGTGTCAGTGTGTGGGTCAACTCCAGTCATGAATGTCTTTCTGCCTTACCTTATCTTCATCCTCCCCTGCCCATTTGTCGTCTTCCTGCTGTTTTGAAGGCAGCTCTGGCTCAAAGTCCTCAGCATCTGTGACACAAAAGCCCCATTGGATTAAAGATATTCATTTGTTCAATACACACGTATAATCATCTGTCATTCAACCTTCTAACTAATGGGAAAAAGGGGGAGGGGGTGGGGGTGGGTGGCAGCTTATTTGCTTTAAATTTTTTTTATTTATTTGTTTTTTAAAATACAGGTAATTGTATGATTCATGGTGCAAAGTAAGGAAACTCAACCATTAATTTTTTGGAAAAGATACAGTTGCTTTTCACTTAATTTATTTTAACTGATTTACTGATATGATGAAGAAAAACAGTGTCATGATTACTGTTACTTTAATTTTAAATCAATAAATGATAAAAAACCAAACCCAAACCTTTTAGTTTTACTGGCTTTAGCATGCACTCATTCCCCCCCCCCCCCATCCTCTATGTTTGCTCTTTCTTGGTTAAATTTTTTTTTAAAACAATGAACAAATTCGCAAAACCAGCAAACAGTATGTATACCAGTAGACAAATAAAAGATCTAACATTTATATTTGACATACAGGTTATTGGACATTATTCAGCTAGGACAGGCCCACTGGCTCAGTGGCTAGATACTAGCTTTTTCACTAGCTGTTTATAATACTTTATTTTCTATACATTTTTCCCCCACAATAATTCTTTTAAGCATATTTCTTATCTTAGTCTTTCTAGTTTCTATTTCATATTTTACTGGCAGTGGTAATAAGCCACAAGAATATTTTAATATATTCTTAGGGTTGCAACAGACACTTCTAAATAAAATTATTATGTTAAGTATCTTGCTGTTAGTGTTAGGTAGGAGTAAGCCCAAGTAGGCCTAACTCCGTAACTGTAAGCAGATCACTAACAATACAAATTCCTTGTTCCTCATTATCAAATTAAAACTTTTTTTTTTAAAGGCCTAATGATGCATAGATCGTCAATAGGCCTAGATCTACACGATAGCCTAACATGAAATTATCACACAGGCTAGTCTAGCCTAACAAGTTCGTATCCGAAACTATTTCCATCCAGGACAATGAGATAGACCTGACTAGAATCCGGTTGGAGATCTGAGGAATCTGAAGGCACAGGTTCGAGTCTCTGTTGACCGATGAAAATGAGATGAATTCCCAGGAGCTGATTCCGAGGCTAATACTAGTAACAGCCGAGGTCCCGTTAACTGTTTCAGTGTTTAGGAACGCACACATAGCATCTTGCCAACACGTAGAAAACCCCCATCCCTCATTTAGTCATTATCAGAAGAGTCGGCCACCTATGACCCGAGGTATGGACGACACACACATACCCGCCAAGCAATCTGCTCGCTAGTAATTTTGACTTATGGCATCAATCGCTGGGACACAATACCCAGGCTTTAAAAACCAAGATTAAAATTATTTCTTGACATACCCCATGTGTCTGGCTCCGCCATTTTCTTGGTTACAAGTACTGAAGACAGGAAACCACCAAACGCTAGAAAATTAACCGGAACAACTTGACAAATCTCCGAGAATCTTACAGACTGACATTATGTGTGTTCTTCACTTTAGCATCTTTCCATATTAAGTAATATCAGACAATAGGGAAATGGTGTATGAGAAGAAAGGGAAAGGGGGAGGGAAGCAAACTGACATTGTATGTGTGGGTCATGTTCGCACATGCGAGTGCCTATGTGTACCAGTAGGAAAGAATGTGATTTTGTAGTGTTTGAGATCCCTTTATTTCTGCAGTGGTGGATGGGCAGAATTATAGTTATAATCATGGTAATTTCAGCACCATGGGAGGTGAAGTTTGGGAAGTAGGTTGGATGGATGCAGGCAAGGAGAAGGGGAGGTAATGGTTACAATGAAGCATGGCACTTTGAAAGGATTTCTTCCAGCATTAGAATGGGTGGTGGTTGTTTACTGACTGAGCAGCAAGCAGGATGACTTTACTTCAGCCTGAGTGATGGATGTAATGAAGTGTAATGCTCTGGATACTTGACTTCTTCACTGGGGGGTGGGTGGCATTGGATGGTTGCTGGAGTAGTGCCCTGGGGGGCTCAAGACTCAAGACAATTTTTTATTATAAGAATGAAAACATCAGGCACACAATGGTTGCGCAACGCATTTTCGCTCATTTGAAGACAACAATAATTGCTGTCTGAGTGTTCAGTAAAGAAGAAGGAAAATGAAAACTTAATGCAGTCACACCTGCACTCACGCAAAACTCAACCTAGTCTGATAAAAATCACTGGTATAGACGTTTATAAATGCACATAACAGCTAACATTAAGACAACAATAAACCCAGATAAATGGTCCCTGCAGCCAAAAAAAAAGTTAGAACGCTAGCAGTATGCAGTTCACACTGATGCAGTTAATGCGCCAGACAACAGTACAGGAGAGAAGGGCTGTTTCATGTTAATGGAACTCACCTGTCCTTGTATCCATCTCCGCTGTTGAAGGAAGGAGCTCCACACAATGCCACCAGAGTTCACCACCTTTCTCTCTCCGCCTCTGCAGACCTCACGTAGCCCTCCCAGACCACTGATCTCAGTGATGTCGGTAATATAGGATGTTGATGGTCTGCCTCTTTTCCTTCTGCCCTCAAACTTGCCTTGGAGAACTGTCTCGCACAGAGCAGATTCATATTCCGATCAGCTGGCAACCAGCTGATGTTAATGGATCACCCCCCCCCCCCAAACAAAGCAAGCAAACAAACAAAAAACACAACACAGTAAACAACACCCCCCCTCCTCAAACTAAACCAAACCAAAAAACCAACAACAAAACAACATCAACAACACTTGCCCACAAAACAACAACAACAAAACGATAACACGAACACAAACACGAAGAAGAAGAAAAAGAAGAAGAAGAATAAAAACAAAAACAACAAACAAACCCAACCCAGAAAAGAAGGGAAGTGAAAGGTCAAAGGTCTTTTTCCTTTTGTTTTTCTTTCTCGCCATTGAAGAGAGTTGTGTGGAACACTCTCCCCCTTACACACACACACACACACACGCACGCACGCACGCACGCACTTTAATTGCTCATGGAGAAAGTCCACTGAAATATAAATGAATATAAATTGGTGACCGTTTGTACGCCTTGGCTTCAGTACAGTCCCCCAGTTCACCCAGCTGTAAATGGGTACCTGCCCTCTTTAGGGTCAGGGAAGGTAAAGCAGCGAGGGAGAGGAGATGGGCGCCGCCCTCAATATGCTGGCTCCTAGAGAAGCGGACGTCTCTGACATCTTGCTCCCCAACGACCGGATAGGTTATGGGAATCTTTACCTTTTACCTTTAAAACAAAATAAAAAGACAGCCTTCGCACGTGCGCTCATTTGCTTTGAATAACGCTTGTTCATAAAGAAACAAACACACATTGCATTCAAATCGATGTTAAAATCAGCAACTACCAAATAACTTATAACGTGAAGCCCCCCCAAAAAAAACCCCAAACAAACAAAACAACAAAAACCAACAAAAAACAAACCCAAAACAAACCCAACAAACAAAAACAACAAACAAAAAACACAAACAACCAACCAAAAAACCCACACACAAAAACACACAACAACAAACAACACACACACACACACACACACACACACACACACACACACACACACACACACACACACACACACACACACACACACACACACACACACACACACACACACACACCATCCCCCCCTCCTCCCCCTTCCCCCAACCAATCACGTGTGTATATGCCTCTTTCCCGTTTCTCTTTGATTTTGCCAACTGTGAGCCCGCTATCACTTATTTATCTATTCATGGTTATTGAACACTCAGGAGTCAGCCATGGTTGACGTTTAGTGTGTATGGTTTGAGGCGCTGGTACTATTCCCACATCAATGCCGCGGCCACTCCCTCTGCCTGCATACTACCACCCTGTCCAAGTTTGAGACAATAGGGGTGCTGATACTGCTCAGTGCAAGTGATGTGTTTTTTTGTTTTTTGTTTTTTGGCCATTCCAACCTCTATGCCCTTCATTGACCAAAGCCGTGTCTACCACATCCAGCTTTATTATTATTATTATTATTATTACTATTATTATTATTATTTAAAAAAAATATTATTCAGCTTTTGTTTTTGCACGCTGTGTGCCTGTGCTGATAGCTGTGGATTTGTTTTTTTCCATGTAGTTGTTCTGCTTAGCTTTTTATAAGTATAAAATAAAGGCCAGGTGAGGCGAGCCATTTGTTGTTATTGCTGTAGTTGGTAATAAGGTTAATGCTACTTTAAAATAACAACCAAACACAAACCCACTCAGAAAGGTAATCCCCCTGTGAGGATGCCAGGGGCTTGTCAGTATGAGTAACATCCCATCATTCTGGAAATTCTGTGCTAGGAATTCCCTCTTTTCTATCCTTCTCTTGGTTTCTACCATGCCTCTTTTCTTCCGGTCACCTCCTTCTTGTTTTGTGTTGTTTTTTTTGCCTTCTTGGTCCATCCTCCTGTCTTTTCTCCAGAAACACATCAAAGATAACAATTCTCTCCCACTCCAACATCAGATGTGCTGGCTCTGATTTGTCAGGCGCTTAACGGCAGGGTAACGTATTTTCACTGATATGACAGGCAACGATATGTCTGAAAATTAAATGAAGAAGGAGAAATAAAGATAACATTAAAAAAAAAGTCTATCTACCAGACAAAAACACGTATGGTGTTATTTTAATATTATGCTAATTCTTCCAGCTTTTTGATTTCCATTGTCAATGTCTTGGTAAACCACCCACCATCCATTACAAGATGGGGAACCGGAGTGTGTTGCTGGAAGGCAGCAGAACAGTGATCATTCTTGTAGAAACACAAAGGCTTAAGACCTCGTAGAGAAAGAAAAAGTCTTTCACAAACGTGATTTCTGTCGTTTGTCTTCTGTCAAAGGCCGAGATGTGATGGATGGATTGCCTGTCAATCAGATTTCAGGGCAGTCTCTCCTGTCTGCTTTCTGTTGTATGGGGAGAGCCATTGTGGTGAGAAATTGGTTAATGGTCACTGCTTGTAACCACGGTCTGTTGACTTAATGCTGGACCTGCTGCAATTATTCTGTTTTTTGTGTTGGGAAGGGAAATGTGTGTGTGTGTGTGTGTGTTTTGGGTGTGGGGTTGGGTGTGTTGTTGTGTTGTTTTGTTTTAAATTTGCTGGTTTCAAAAACCCAAATCACTGACTGACTAACTGAAAAACAAAAAAACCCCAATCACAAATAAGTTCAGGGTCCTTCCATGGGGTTCCTGAAAACTCTGGTTTTGGCAATATGGACACTTGATTGATTCGTGGAAAACCATGATTCGCTATGTTAGGGTTTCCCCTAGGTTGGGCCCTGCTAGATGCTTTCTCTGGACCAATGTTTCACCCCTTTTTATTGCAGCGGCAAACTCAGGAGCCCAAGCCCTTTCATTGGTTCAGGTGCAAATTTTTCCACTTCCCCTTCAATTTTTTGCTGCCCCTTTCATATTTTTTCATTTCCCGCACCTTGTACTACAACAACTCTTTCTTTGCTTGTTCTATGACCTCTTTCAGTTGATTGAAAGGGGTTCAACACCCCTCATCATAGCAGTTGATGGGCATAACACTTGTAGATGGGGATGTTTAAAAAGGGGCGCCCTCAACAGAGGCAATGATCGCTAGAGACTACAACACCCCCTGAGGGGATTCACAGTGCTTTTTTGGAAAAAAACTACTGCATTTCAATTTGTTTCACTGCCACTGAAGTAAATTTTAGCCCTTTAGGGGGGAGGTTTCTCCCCTTTATCCAGGCATCTCACAGAGTCCAAAGGGTTTCCATCTTTTTTTTTCCATTTCATACATGGATTCTTCCCCTTTTCCCGGTTCTCACGATCTCACATTCCAGGGGCAAGTTAATATTTTTTGGCACGTATGATATTGACCCACCAGTCACGTACAGACTTTTCCCCCCCATGATGGTCAGCAACGGAAGGCTCGGTCCTTGTAGCAGGCGACGACCAAGCCGGTATGGATTTGGCAGTGGTTTTCATGTTCAGGTGGTGTCTCTTGGGCAATGCTGCATGGCGGAGCCCATCCCTCTCCATGCCAGACCACAGCCCGTGTCCTCCATCAAGGTGGCTCCCTCGCCTTGGCCTCCAACACGTAGCTGTTGAGTTCCAGGGAACTTCATCCCCTTGGCGGTAACTGCATAATGGAGGTCAATCGCCCAGTGATGCCGCGTTGACATCAACCCCCTCACGCCTGCTGAGGCGAGGTCCCGGGGTGTGGCGCTTGGAGCCAGCACATGAGAAATTTAGGAGATGGCTGAGGAGGACCAGTGATGCCCGTCCTTCCTATCAGGCAGAGTGCAGCAGCCAGACATCATAGGTACTGCCTACAACTAGAGCCCCCTACACCTAGTAAAATCAATACAACACTTAAACAAATGAAAATCACTCTCACAGAGAGAGAGAGAGAGAGAGAGAGAGAGAGAGAGAGAGAGAGAGAGAGAGAGAGAGAGAGAGAGAGAAATGGCGATGATGATGATGATGATAATAATGACGAAAACGATGATGAGAATGTTGCTTGAGGGTTTTTGTTTTGTTTTTTCCTTTCTTTCTTTCTTTAAAAAAAAAGAAATGTGTGCAACACTTTTTTAATATGAAAAAATATTTCTAAAGTGAAATGGTTATAGATATTCGAAGGATTTTTTTTACACAGCTACTTTTCTAATCAAGTGTTCTACTAAATTTTTTCTTCTGAATTTTAGTGTGTGTGTGGTGTGTGTGTGTGTGTGTGTGTGTGTGTGTGTGTGTGTGTGTACTGCTTGTATGTACGCTTATGCGTGCACACTTGCACGTGAACGTCAGCTTGTATACACAGGGTCGTGGGTAGCGCCTGCGTAAATATTTTGCATAAACATGTGAGGGAATGTCTGATAGTGTTGTTTGTACAGAGGGCATAAGCTCTGCCAAGTCAAGTCAAGTCAAAATGATCTGTATTGAGGGTAAAAGATTAAGTTAACACAACTTTTATGTCATCCTGCCCTCACACACAAAATCAAGAAAACTGACATATAAAAGCATTCTGTGATGATACGTATATGGTTCATTCTTTTCTTCTTAGACGCTTAATTCTTCGCTCGTGACCTAAATAAATTTCTTTGTTTGAGATCATCATAAAGTGTTTGAACTGAATTGAATTGAAAGCAGTTCAACAAAGATTTCACAATCGACAATATCATCTGTGACACTATAGGCACGACAAACCTGCTATCGAGGTAAACGCTTTCTATTGTCGCATTGAAGGGGACCTACAAAATGATCTCGAGAGCATTTTTGCTTAGCAACAAAATCTTTGTAATATTGATGTTGTAGATGATGACAACTATGGAGCGGACACACAAAAATAGCTCAATGTTTGAGCGAGTGAATGTGAAGAAAACTGCTGGTGTGGATGGTGTTAACATGATGGACGTTTATTGAGAGCAGCAGGGGCGACTGTGTCAAGTTTTAGTGTTTTGTTTTCTTGGTCTTTAAAAAAATCAATCCACCGTGGGCTGAGTTTACAGGAAAACAACTCAATCATCTTTCCATTTCCTAAGAATACCCCACCCCCTATATATCTTATTGATTACAGAGCTGTGGTACTGACTCCAATCTTTATGAAATATCTTGAAGTCATTATTCTGAAACGAATCCTCTTGTGTGCTTCCCTCAGTTAGGTCCACATCATCTTACATGTCAATCAGAGAGGAGCACTACAGATGCTGCAGTCACCTTACTGCATCATCCCTATACCCCAGGAAAGCCTTGGTTTTTTTTTGTGGTTACTATTTTCTTTGTTGATTTTTCTCCAGCATTTAACGCCTTCATCCCCAAAGTCTGGTCCTCAACTCCCTTCTCTGAATGTCTTCCTCCTCCCTTTCTGTGGATTATGAATGTAAAAATTTTATTTTATGAACAATAGAATCCTGTTTGTCTGCTTTCAAAAAGGAAAATCCTCTGAAAAATTTAGTTCCCACTGGTTCCTTACAAGGTATAGTTCTGCTGCCTATCCTCTTCACTTTTTACACAAATGATTATACAGGATCTGATATCACGCTGTGGATAAAGCACTCCGATGAAACTGCTCCTAACGATCTGTCAAATTTACAATCCGTGTCTGCTGAGCAACTATAGAATTTTTCCCCTACGGCAGAACAAACAATTAGCGCGACCTCAATGTAAAACAGAAACAACAAACAATTAACCCGAAAGAACTGTCAATCAATGTCCCATAGAACCCTGTTCCTGTTCCGGATGTTTTTATTGATGAGATGATAGCGGAGGAGCAGGTGCACGAAAGTAAGAGCATAGAATCTGCCATCAATATTTGTCTACAGGAATGAAATTTCAGACATTGAAGGGGGAGGGGGAGGGGGGTGGAGGGGGAGGATAACCTAGTGGTTATGGTGTTGCGCTCTAGATCTGACTGCCCAGGTTCGAGCCACCAACCAAGCACCCGTTCAAGAGGGTTTCTCCCGTGGAGTTAGCATCATTACCTACTCCATACCCCGAACGTCCTTTGGATGAGACTATACACCGAGGCCTCTTGTGTAAACGCACGCAGAACATCTTGCACACACTTAAAAAAATTGTTCCACTTTTGGAGGAATAGATCATTGTGTGCCTGCAGGAACGGATAACAAATTAAAAAGAAAGCCCATGCACACTGGTGTCGTGTTCAGACATCATCCTTGAAGACAGAACGCGGCTACCCTCATCGTGGGCAGAAACAGTCGCATTCTCAAAATCTCACCAGGGTGAACCTCGAAGCTCTCACCGAGGAACAAAAAGAAAATGTCAGATACTGATGAGAATAACATGATTAGTTAGAAACGAACCCAACACGAGCCGCTATGAAACAGTGGCTAGCACTGGAAGGTCGTGGGTTTGAATCCCACAAGAGTTATAGGAATTTTTTCCCCGGACTCTGGCCGACTCCTACACGGAAGCAGTTGCTATGGGCTCATTGGGAAGACTGGGGCCACACAGTCGGGCTTCATCCACATTATAAAGGCAGTCTTGAGAGTGCAGCTCAAGTTACATGACCGACACTGTATCTCTCTGGCTGGGTTGACACCAGGATATATATTGATAGGAAGCATAGAGTACAGCCTGTAAAGTAGTCTCAAAGCTTATACATTTCCATCCTCACACCAATCTCATCACTATTGATCAAAGGCAATAAGAAATTATCTCTGATTCTTTTACCTTTACCTCTGATTCCACGGACTCTACAACTGAGTGGGTAAGACCTTTTGATTTCAATCCCGTAGGTCCATGAAGTCGTGGGTTCGAATCTCGGCAGCAGCGTCTGGTAAATTAAGGGTGGGGATTATTACTATCTCCCAGGTCAACTTGAAGTGCAGACCTGCCAGTGCCCTTTTCCATTATCCTCGATATAAAAGAATTAAAAAAAAAATTCCCTTCATGTATATACACACGCAAAAGATAAAATATACACGCTAAAGATCCCGTAGTTCATACCAGCGTTTGGTGGGTTACAGAAACACAAAACATAACCAGCATGTATCCCGTACGAACAAATGAAGCTCTGAAGTCGGAAAGTGTGGGCTGAGGCCAGCAGCGGGCAGACAGACCTCTTGCAGAGTTACAAGCACAGCAGGAGAAGAGCAGGCACTACACACTCCACCCGGCCAGGGAACACAGAGCAGGGATAGGAAGAAGTTTCTGATACAAAGGACCCCCAGCTGTTCTGTTTCATGGAGACCCTAGTTTCGTATTCCCATTCATTCATTCATTCATTCATTCATTCATTCATTCATTCATTTATTCATTCATTCTTTTATTCATTCTTTTATTTGGAGGATAATGGATTAAGCACTTATGTGCTTTTTTTCATCCAGTCCCCGTGTGTATGCGGTTTTGTAAATGTTGTCATCTGTTCCCACCGGCACACAATGGCCTACTCTTTCGAAAAGCGGAACAGCAGTTAACATGTGCGCAAGATGTTCTGCATGCGTTCGCACACGGGGCCTCGGTTTATAGTCTCATCCGAAGGACTTTGACATTCAGTTCGATTTTTTTTGTCAAACTGGGAAGAAAGGGCGAGGCTGGGAATCGAACCCAGAACCTCACGGTTTACTTGTTGGCAGGCAAACGTCTTAACCATCCTGCCACCTTCCTTCCTTCCCATACACTTGCAGGGCTGTGTGAGCTGCTGTCAAAATCTTCGGGGCTGGAGGCATCGGAAGAAGGACGTTGTGGTGGTCACTACCCCAGGGTGGGCGTTTCGCTTAGTCCGGCTCAGCGACTGAGCTAATGTTTTCGTCAGTAAGGGCTTGGTAGATGGTGTCCTGGGTATGGTAGGTCCGGGCAGGCATCACTGAACACCTCTAAAGTGACTCAGGAGCGGTGCAGGGCCTTTCTGGCTGGTGGCCTCACGACGGCCTGACATTGATGGGCTCCCTGTGTATTTCTGACCCAGAGGGTGTGCGACATGATGGATCTGGGTGTGGCTGGGGTCGAGAGATCGGAAGGAGAGGCATGGTAACAGCAGGGAAGGAACGTCACAGCGGGCGAGGAAGCAAACACAAAGAATAGAAACCAACAGACAATCAATCAATCAATCGATCGATCAATCAGTCAACCGATCGATCGATCAATCAATCAATCAATCAATCAATGTCTGTCGGTGTTTGTCCCTCTCTCTCGGGTGTGTGTGTGTGTGTGTGTGTGTGTGTGTGTGCGCGTGCGCGTGCGTGCGTGCTTGCGTGTGTGTGAGTGCGCATGCGCGTGTGCGTGTGTGTGTGCTTGCGTGCGTGTGTGTGTATGCGTGCATGGGCGCGGGAATGCGCGCGCGCGCGCGCGCGTGGGCATGCATGCATGCGTGTGCGCACGCGCGCACGTGTGTGTGTATGTGTGTGTGCTTGCAAGCGTGTGTGTGTATGCGTGCATGGGCGCGGGAATACGCGCGCGCGCGCGCGTGGGCATGAATTCGTGCGCGTGCGCACGCGTGTGTGTCTGTGTGTCTGTGTGTGTTTGCAAGCGTGTGCGTGTGCGCGTGCAAGTGGGGCACACGCGTGTGAATGTAAGCAAGCAAGTGCACGCGGGCGAGCGAGCGAGCAGGCCTGAGAGCTTGCTGTCTCTTTAATGCTAACAAGTATTGATGAGCTGCGGACGGACGGACGTGCTGGGAATGGAGTTGATGTTGACCTAGGGAGGCATCAATGTCCACCCCTGCAGGCACTGAGTCCGCCACTGCTTTCATCTACCTGTCGCCCAGTCAGCGTGAGGTCGGGGGTCCATCAACGTGTCCCCAAAGCCCTTCAGACTACAGAGACTGGCCCTAAAGACCTTTTCAGACTACAGAGAGTGCCACTTGCTTTCTGATCAGTGTCAGTGTAGGCTACGGCTGCTGCTAGAGCGTGGACAATGAGCGAACACGTCCGGATAGTTCAAGTTAGAGGAAGGAAGGTGCCTGCATGAAAGCAAAAATACTAAAATCATCTAGAAGAAAACCTGAGAAGAAGATCTGGAAAAAAAAGAATCAAAGACAAGAGAAAAAAAACTAACAAAAAAGTAGCTAACAATAACAAACCGCAAAAAAGGGGGAAAACAACCCCAACTAAAAACAAAACCGAGAAATGTAAAGAAATGGACAGCAGTATGCAATATTGATACGTGGTAAACCAAGCTTATTTCACCCCCACCCCCACATTAAACCCAAACAGAAAAACAAACTAAACCACAACAAAACCAAAAAAATTATCAATTAGTGGCCTAAACCAAAAACTTCAGAAAACGAAAGAAAAACCCAAAGAACACCCCCCAAACAACAACAACAACCAACCAAACAAAAAACAACCCGTACGCAAACAACGAACACAATCGCCCCCTCCCCCCAAAAAAAAGGAAAAAAAAAAAAACCCCACATAAAAACCCAACCACCACCCCCAAAAAAAACCCCACCACAACACAACACCCCCCAAAAAACCAAAAACAAACCCAAAACACACAACAAAACAAAACAAAAAACAACTCAGAACCCCCGAAAAACCCAAAATCAAAACCCAGAATCGAAAATGGCGCGTTGTAAGTCCATCTCGAGTCACTTCAAAAACGCCCTAGTGACCTTCCTCTTGCTCCTGGCTTCCTGTCCAGCGCTGGCCGTGGACCCCTTGTGCAGGAAGGACAGCATGGGTCAGTACAGACTGGACAACGCCCAGCAGTGCCGACACCTGTGCTGGTACCGTCGTCTGTGCTCCAGCTACAGCTACAACTACAGAGACCACAGCACGGCGTCTGCTGAGGTGGCCAACTGTGTGCTGCATACTGACTCAGGTGAGGGAATTGAAGTACCTTTTACATTTGTTTTTTTGTATTCGTATCTTTGTCAGACTCCCGGGTTTCAACTAATGATGAGATTTTTGTGTGTGAATGTGTTTATCCACTGTTAAGATACCCGCATTCCGACTTCGGGGATGATGTCGAAACATGATATGATTGTGCATGCGGTTTTGTTGTTGTTGTTGTTGTTGTTGTTGTCTGTTTGTTTTTTAAAAAAGAAAATAATTGTCATGCGTTGCTACCGGTACTCTATGGCCTCCTCTTTCGAAAGGCGGAACGGGGTATTAACGTGTGTGCAAGATGTTCTGAATGTATTCGCACACAGGACCTCGGTTTAAAGTCTTATCTGAAAGACTTTCGAGGGATAGAGAGAGTAGTCCGTACTGATGTTAACTCCAGGGGAAAAATACCTTCGAACAGGTGTCTCGGTGGTGGCTCGAACCCGGGCCGTCAGATCATGAGCTCAATGCTCTGACCACTAGGGTATCAACCCCACCCCCTTCCCCAAGTGGATATGAATTTGTGCTTAGAGAGTGAGATGATAGGATATGTAAAGTATACACTGGCGTCGTGTTATGTAAAATTGTGTTACTGTGTTCGTTGCATATGTCTGGCCGGCTATCTGTCTGTCTGTCTGTCTGTCTGTCTCACTCTGTTTTAAGTGTTGACTTTGTTTTCTTTCTTTCCTTTGAGGGGTAGATGATAAAAAGTTACTATATTTAGCTGTTACTCTCAGAAAATAAAATTTCGTTGCGTTACGTTTCGTTTCTCTGTCAAGAGACCGATGAAAAATAAATATGTGATTACTTATTTCCACACCACGGAAACAAAGATCAATCGTCCAGTCTGTCTGTCTGTCTGTCTGTCTGTCTCTATCTGTCTGTCTGTCACGGTATGATTATCTGTCTCTTTCGGTGGCTCCACGAATGTCTAGTTGAAGTGTATCAGCAATCTCACAAGAAACGTAAGTTGACCCGACAAGCAAGAAATGTGTTTGTACAAGGTTTAAACAAAATGTTGTTCAAAGAAAACCAGACATACGCACACTTACAATAGAGTAACAACGAGCTAAAAGCTTTTAGTGCGCTCAACAGCAATGGAAAGGTCAGGCTTTACACATGGGAGCCAAGTTTGTTCATGCTCATGTCCTTTCCTACGCACATTATGCTTCCACACAACAGGACACAGCTACAGTGAATTTGCTGAAACCTGGTACAAGATAAATGCTTAAAATCAATAGTATTTTTGTGTTGGGTTGTTTTGTGTGTCAAGCTTCATCCACTATAAGGATACGATAATTATTGAGAGTGTTGCTCAAATTTCCTGACCAACACTGCAGGTGTCTGTATCTCTCTATCCCGTTTGACACCTGGATGTATTATGATATGAAGTGTAGAGTGCATATCTGTTAACTAGTCTCAAAGCACATAAGCTTCCATCCAACATCATTACATCATCCTCATCATTCATGGTAACGCAATGTAAGAAAATCGTCTCTGATTCAGTGGCCATGGTTACTCTGAATTATACGTTGACCTCAGTTTCGGTATCCTCATTCACTTGTGTGCCTGTGGCGTGTTTGTGTCAAAGCCTTTAGGGTTGGAGATTCACGGGGGAAGGTCTTTGGAGGGACGTTGTGGAGGTCAGTATCCCGGATGGGGTACAACTCAATCTGGCTCCGCGACTGAGCTAATACTGTCGTCAGTATGGGGATTAGTAGGTGATGTCCTGCGCATGTTAGCTCAGAACAGGCACCACTGAACACCACCAAAGTGAGCCAGCAGCAATGCAGGGCCCCTCTGGCTGGTGACCGTATGGCAGCCTGATAATGATAGGTTCCCTGTTAATTTCTGACCTTGAGGTCGTGACATGAGGAAGATGGGTGTGGCAGGGGTGACAGATTGAAATGAACAGCGTTGGAACAGGAAGTCACAGACGGTAAAGCAGCAAAAAAACAAACACCCCCCTCCCCCCAAGCAAACCAAAGCCCCCCCAGCCCTACCCCCCCCCCCCCACCAACAAAAAATAAGAACAACCCAACATAAAACAACAACCAGAATACAACAAAAAGACCTAACTCAACAGTAACAAAAATAACAAAAAATACACCATAAAACTCTCCAACGACAAACGAAAAAACCCCACCAACCAAAAACACCCCCCACCAAAAAAAACCAAAACCGACACCCCCCCCCCAACAAAACCACACCCAGCAACAACCACCCCTTCCCCATAAAAAAACAAAAACACCACACACAAGAGTTGTGTCCTCACGACTTCCTTATAATTTTGAAGAGTCTGCTGTGCTGCTTCTTTCTGATACTCCTCCTCCTCCTACTACTACACAAACTCTCTTCCATTACAACAGCTTCAATACAATTCGGCAATGCATCAGTCCCTCTATCCACTGCTGTGAAGTATCTAGGGGTCATTATTGACAACACACTCTCTATGCAAAAATTCATCACCCAGACCTGCCAGTCATGCTACTATCAAATACGGCGTATTAGTGCAATTCGAAAGTACCTGTCCACTGATGCAACATCCAAACTCGTTACTCTCATTCTTTCACATATGGACTATTGCAATTCTCTGTTGGCTGGTCTGCCAGCATCATCTATCCACTCCCTTCAATGTATACAAAACTCTGCAGCTCGACTAGTCCTCAAAAAGAAAAAAATCTGAGCACATTACCCCTCTCTTGCGATCTCTCCAATGGCTGCCTGTGCCACAGAGAGTAAACTAAAAGATCAGTACCCTCTGTTACAAATGTCTCCACAAAACAGCACCCCCCTACCTCTGTGATTGTCTTCACTTATACACTCCTTCTCGTTCCCTCCGCTCTGCTGCAGATACCTTGTCCTTACCAATACCTATATTCACAATCCACGGTCGGCCGTCGCTCTTTCTCTTTTTCTGGTCCATCGATCTAGAATGACCTCCCCTCTCTCTCTCTTCGCCAAAAGCCTTCTTATGACACTTTTAAATCCAGTCTCAAGACATATTCATTTCAAACCTAAGATTTTCCGCTCCTGCTTCATCTCATTGCTTTTCACACACACACACACACACACACACACACACACACACACACCACGCACGCACGCACGCACGCACGCACGCACGCACCAGCACGCCACGCACGCACGCACGCACGCACGCACGCACGCACACACACACACCACACCACACACACGGATGAGACTATAAACCGAGGCCCCGTGTTCGAACGCATGCAGAACATCTTGCGCACACGTTAAATCCTGTTCCGCTTTTCGGAAGAGTAGGCCATTGTGTGCTAGTGGAAACAGATGAAAAAATTTACAAAACCGCATACACACGGGGACTGGATGTAAAAAGCACATGAGTGCTTATTCCATTATCCTCGATATAAAAGAATAAATAAATAAAATAAATCAAAATAAACACACACACAAGTATGTGGTTGGTTGCTTTGGTACGGCATTTTGGAGGACATGGTAGAGGTTACACTCTTAACAAGAAGTGTATAGTTATAGCTGACATGATCTCAGGTCATACATAAAATATAATGGCATCATGGTCGTCCTATTAAACGCCCTGTCTATGATAATGCCGCTGCATTTACCCGAGTGGCTCCAGGTTTCCCCTGCCGAGAATGATCAATGAGACTGGTTGACAGGAGGATGTGGACACGGTTGGCTAATCTGACACGCTACGCAGATTCCTCTGTTTGCTTTGGACAAATCAATGGCCCGACTCAGAGTAGAGATGGACGACTACTACTATCTCAAAAGAGAACATATCATAATTCTAAGTCTCCTCATTGGGCACAACAGGCTAAATCACCACGTGTCCACAAAGCTGAAACTCGTTCCTTCTCCCCTATGTGCCTGTGGCAAAGAAAACCAGGCTGACGAGCACATCCTTCAGAGGTGCACGCTGTTCAGCGACCTGAGGAAGATTGTGTAGCTGACGGAGATAACCCTGCAAAACAAGCTGTGCGGCCCATGAGAAGAGCTGGACAGGACTTGCCAGTATTTCTCCCAAACACATCTGACGGTGTAGCAAGCGAACGGGAGAAGAAGAAGAAGAAAAAGAAGAAGAAGAAGACTGCTTTGGAGAGGTTGGAAGCACATCTCTGTACACTGTATGCCTCAGACCCTTGTCCTTTCTCTGTAATCCCCCTTTGCTGTTAGAGATCGGCGAGGTCATAGATCAGATGCCCTGGTCCAGCAGTGATGCACCTGTTCAGAAAGCACAAGAGGTTAGTGGTTCCATGCCCGACTAAATCCAGACTCCCCCGTGAGGATGCCAGGGGCCTATCAGTATAAATAGCACCCCCACCTTGTGGACATTCTGTGCTAGGATATCCCTCTGTCCTTCCCCTCTCTTTGATTCTGCCTGGTTCCTTTTCTTCCTGTCATCCCCTTCTTGTCTATTTTCTTAGATTCTTGATCCATTCTCATGCCTTTTTCCCAGAAAGACTTAAAATGTAACAATCCTTTCTCACGCCGAAGTCGGATGTGCTGGGTCTGACTTGTCAGGCATTTAACGGCATCACAACGCAAATTTGCTCATATGAAAGACAACAATAGTTGCTGTCTGAGCGTCTGACGACGAAGAAAAAAGAAATCAGACACCTCAATCCTCTCCACCCTCCATTAGACAATAAGTAGGAATCTGGATGCAAGTCTTTCAGATGAGACGATAAAGCAAAGTCCTATTTGCAGCATATGTTTAGAGCACAAAAAGTTCCGGCAACAAGAGAATTGTCGCTGACCAAACTTCGGAAAAAGTCACGTTCACAGGGGCATAAATTTACTTGCAAACCTGAGAGGGGGGGGGGGGGGGGGGGGGAGGGGAAGGTGAGGGAGTTGGGGGGATAGCCTAGTGGTTAGAGCCTTGCGCTGGTGATCTAACGGCCCGGGTTTGAGCCTCCACCGAGGCCCCTGTTCAAAGGGATTTCCCCCTGGAGTTAACATCAGTACCAACTCCATTCCCTCGAAAGTCCTTCGTGTGGGACTAGAGACCGAGGTCCCGTCTATGTGCACACGCAAAACATCTTGCCTACACGTTAACAGCCCGTTCTGCCTTCTGGGAGAGTAGGCCATTGTGTGCCGGTAGGAATGGATGACAAGAAAAGAAAAAGCAGGTGTCTTGTTTAGACATCATCCCCGAAGTCTGGATACAGCTGCCTTCACGGTGGGTAAAACGGCGGCATACCCACTATCTCCCTGTTGGTGAACCTCGGAGCTCTAGCCGTGGAACGAAAACTAAACAACCTGCAGGCAGGAAGCCTAAAATTTAACAAAAAGAGAAAGGAAACAGGAAAAGAAAAAAGCACTGCGCTAATGGTGACGCGCTGTCCTCTGCAAGAACAGCCGCGTGTGGCGGAGAGAAACGAACCGTGACTTGAAGTTTATAGCGGCAATGATCAGACACAGGCAAGAGGCGTCCTTGTGAATGCAGTAGAATTATCCACTTGCACATTGCTCAGACAATATCATATCTATTGACCGAAAGGAAACCAAATAAAAAGCAAACTGAGAAAGATCCGCGATAGTAGTCATAAAGGTTGAAACCCTCAATAAATCTATCATTGATACTAAGTTATCTTAGGCTGGTTTTAGCTCAGCTAACAAACATCAGAGATCATGATTATCAAGGTTGAACTGTTATTATTTTCCATTTTGCAGGATATAGCAGTGGCGGCATGAAATGGATCCATGTTCTTTTTTGTCTTTGGCAAATAACGCAGGTTGAGAAAGATGCTCGAGTGTGCTTGAACCTTAGCACGATCTGTGCAACAAGCTGGGCTGCAGACAGCACCTTTTGGACCAATGTCGTGTTGGGCAGATCATTACAGGGCTTTACAAACCACTGTTTTTATCAGTGATCGGCTGGTTGTTCTTTTTCTTCTTCCTCGTCGAACGCTTAGACAGCAACTATTGTTGTCTGTCATAGGAGCGATTGCGTTATGCTGCCATTAAGCGCCTGACAAGTCAGGCCCAGCACATCCGACTTCGGTGTCGTAGATCAAGAATTGCTATATTTTAAGTCTTTCTGGGGGGAAAAAAGCAGGAGAATGGACCAAGAAGGCAGAAAATAGACAAGAAGGAGGTGACAGGAAGAAAAGGAACAAAGAGAGGGCTAGAAAAAGGGGAATTCCTTGCACAGAATTTCCAGACGGTGGGGATGCTTTTCATACCGACAGGCCCCCGGCATCCCCATAGGGCAATCCTCTGGTTCAATGGTGTATATTGAAAAGGCCAAAATGGTGGACTGGTGGTCTAGAGGTGACTTACCCGTTTAGAAAAAGAGAAGTTTCTGGTTTGATTCTCTTGTGAACCAAAACTCCCCCCCCCTCCACTCATCCACTTGACCTTGAGAGGTGGTCTGAGTGCTAATGTTTCGGATGATAGAAGAAACCAAGTATACAGCCATATCAAGCCTATATAAACGAATCCACATCAACAAGAGAATTGTTCTTTGGCAAAATTCTGTAGAAAGAAAGCCTCTCTGATAGGAACACAATAATATTATATACAGACAGGAACATTTTAATTAAACACTGAGTGGAGTAGGGGCTGGTTGGTTAAAAGCGTGGTTGCATCACTGTCGGTGGACTTACCGTCGTATTAGCCGAAAGTAGTAACCCGCCAAACAACTGTACTTTGCGTTTGACCTGTAAGAACGGTAGCGCTATATAAATTCCATATATTATTATTATTAGACTGAAGTCGGCAAACTTAATGTTTACACAGCTACAGGTGTTTTTTTTAAAGGTCATACGTCACTTCCAATGAACTCTTTTTCAAAGTAAACATGTTTTCGCTGCGTTAGAGAGCAATAAGGGACACAATCTAAACTTTGCAGTGACATAGAGATGTCACATTGTAACGTTCCTCTTCTTCCAATCAAGATGCTGGTCCTGCTGACCTTCTTCTTCATTCTGAACGTTTTTCAGTTTGAAATGAATCAGCGGCAATGGACCGCCAATTATAAACGGTAACGTAGTTTGTTTATACTTCATCATCAATCATTTCTCATTATTTAGCGTCATGAGGTTGTCTGTCAAGAAACGTAGTGTTGGGGGAAAGGGCATCACTACGATTAGATGACCGTAGGGTGGAAGAACTGTAGTTGAATTTTTCATCTTCTTCGTCGAACGCTCAGACAGCAACTCCCGAGGCCCTGACAAATGCTGCCAAGCTCTGAAAGCCATCCAGGGGTCCAAAGAGCTTGTCCCTCATCGGCAAGTCAGTAGGCCAGATATCGGCCCTCAGGTTTTGGTGTGTTGGACAGACAGGTCTGGAGGAATTGTTCCACCGTCACGGGAGAAGTGCCACAGGGGCACGCCTCAGAATCACAAATGTGGAACTTGGTGAACATGTAATGTCCGAGTCTGCAGTGTCCAGTCCTCAGCCTCACAATTGTTCCTTGTTGGATAATTTCTTTGACCGCGAGTTTGTCGAAGAACGGTAGTTGTCCCGGATAATCGCAGTTGGACAACTGTGACTGCCGTTCATCAAACCGGCTTTGCAGTTTTCTGGTGATGGGCTCTTCCCTCAGAGAGCAGACTGAATTTCACACAGAGAAATCTGCTGTGACTGAAAGTGCTACACATTGCAATGCAATGGTCAATAAAAGATTCTGATTTTGGCACTTGTAACAGTCTTCAGTCTAAAATCACTAAATGTGAATAGACGTTAAACTGAAGATATCACAGTCTTCAAATCCATCATTAGCATCAGTCTTGTGGCAGAACGCAGATCTATAAACACTGGGTCATTGTTGGTTGTCAAGCGCTTCGCCAGTGTTGGAAGCCTTGACAAATCAAGACAAGGTCAACAATGGTACAGCTTTGATGAGTCACTGGGTCTACTTTCTGCCCAGAAGCAGTTGTAAAATGAAACAGAACTGTAAACTACTGTCACTCATGGTGGATTCTCTGGTGTAAACACTAATATGGGTTCCTTCACCCGAGGAGAGTACGTCGCCTCAAGACCAGCGCCACCTATTAAGAAAACAAAATGAAAGATGACAAATTTTCATGTGAACAAATCGTGGTTTTTATCCGGCAATTTACATTCACATCTTTGCCCCTTTCCACATTGTCTCTGTTTGTTTTTGCAGGTTGCGTGTTTGTCTGTCTTTCTGTCTGTTTCTCCCCTCTTTCCTTGTTCTTTCCTCTTTATTTCTTTTTTTAAAAAGACAGTTTTAGCATTAAGTGGAACAGCAATATTATGCTTCCAACTTTGGAAAAGAAATTATCAATTACTAATCAATTATTCAATTATTAATCAATTATTGATGTTGCCATTGTCATTATTGTCATTGTTGTCATTTTCTGTCTGTCTGTCTGTCTGCCTTTCCCTCCCTCCTTCCCCCCCTCTCTCTCTACATGTGTCCCTGCTCATCTCTCTATGTCTGTCTCTCTGTCTTGTCTGTCTCTCTGTCTTGCCTGTCTCTCTGTCTTGTCTGTCCGTCTTTCTACCCACAACCGCGGAGGGTACCCATCCACTCTCTCACAAGACACGATGTGTGGGCAGTGTCGACAGACTCTTCAGCGTGTTCCCCAAACCCCCCGTCAAGCTCAGAGAGGTGGACAGAACACGCGGCCTCCAACTCCACTGTCCTCAACACCTGCACCCCCCGGCCCTGTGACCCCCTCTCTGTCTGCGTGCCCCACTACTCCCCCCTCTCCTCCCCCTCCCCCTCCTTCCTCTGCCTGCCCCTCCCTGCCCAGTGTGGCCCCCCTCCCCCGGTCCCCCATGGCGACGTCAGGGCGGCGGGGACACAGCAGGGGGACACTGCCCGTGTCGTCTGCAACCACTCCTTCCTGGCCTCGCCCAAGAACGTGGCTGTGAGCATCACCTGTCAGGTGAGGCTAGGGAGCTTAGAGGACGCTGCAGCTGGGGGATTAAAACGATGGTGGTGGTGGTGGTGGTGGTGGTAGTGGTGGTGGTGGTCTTGGTGGTGGTGGTGGTGGTAGTGGTGGTGGTGATGGTGGTCTTGGTGGTGGTGGTGATGGAGGTGGTGGTGGTGGTAGTGGTGGTGGTGGTATTGGTGGTGGTGGTGATGGTGGTGGTGGTGGTGGTGGTGATAGTGGTGGTGGTGGTAGTGGTGGTGGTGGTGGTGGTGGTAGTGGTGGTGGTGGTAGTGGTGGTGGTGGTAGTAGTGGTGGTGGTGGTAGTGGTGGTGGTGGTAGTGGTGGTGGTGGTGGTGGTGGTAGTGGTGATGGTGGTGGTGGTGGTGGTGGTAGTGGTGGTGGTGGTAGTGGTGGTGGTGGTGGTGATAGTTGTGGTAGTGGTGGTGGTGGTCTTGGTGTGGTGGTGATGGAGGTGGTGGTAGAGGTAGTCGTGATGATGGTATTGGTGGTGGGGGTGTTGGTGGTGGTGATGGTGGTGGTGGTGATGGTGGTGGTGGTGATGGGAGTGATGGTGGTGGTGGTGATGGGAGTGATGGTGGTGGTGGTGGTATTGGTGGTGGTGATGGTGTGGTGGTGGTGATGGTGGTGGTGGTGATGGGAGTGATGGTGGTGGTGGTGATGGAGTGATGGTGGTGGTGGTGGTATTGGTGGTGGTGATGGTGGTGGAATTGATGGAAGTGATGATGCTTTTGGTGGTGGTGGTGATGGTGGTGGTGATGGTGGTGGTGATGGTGGTGGTGATGGAGGTGGTGGTGATGGTGGTGGTAATGGAGGTGGTGGTAGTGGTGGTGGTGGTGATAGAGGTGGTGGTGATGGTGGTTGACAATACCGATGATTAGAATGATGATGATGATGACTGTGATGCTGCTGCTGATTGTGATGATGATGACGATGATTGTTATGATGATGATGATTGTTATGATGCTCCTGCTGCTGATGCTGCTGATTGTTATGATGATGGCGATGATTGTTATGATGATGGTGATTGTTATGATAATAATGACGATGACGATGAGGAAGATGCTCACGATAAAGACCGTGATGTTGTTGATGATGATGATGATGATGAAAGTGTAGATGATGATGGCTACAGATTGCACAGACCGGGAAACAGATGCAAATCTCTGCTCCACTCCACTCGTACATACCTCTGGGCTGGTCAAAGTTGGATGAGGATGACCAGTATGGGGTTCTCCAAAATGATGTCTCTGGAACCCCCTAAACCTTACCACCCCCACATCACTGCACTCTTTGCATACATTTCTAAGTTTTTTTTCCCGTGGGATGTTAAACCCTCTTCAACGAAGCAGAATAAAATTAATAGTCTGGGATATTTTGGAGAATGAAGCAGAATACACGCTAGATGCGGGGACATCAACTCTTAGGAATACCCACAGTACTTTCTTTCTTTCTTTTTTTCTTTGTTTGTTTGTTTGTTTGTTTGTTTGTTTCTTTCTTTAAGTAACGGAAGATTTCTCTGCGTAAAATTCGGGCTGCTCTCCCCGGGGAGAGCGCGTCGTCGCAAGAGCAGCGCCACCCATTATTTTTTTCTTTTTCCTATCTGCAATTGTATTTGTTTCCCTATCATAGTGGCTTTTTTCTACAGAATTCTGCCAGGGAAAACTCTTCTGTCGCTGTGGGTTCTTTTACGTGCGCTAAATAACTACGTGTAAACACGGGACCTCGGTTTATCGTCTCATCCGAAAGACTAGCACCCAGACCACCATTCATGGTCTAATGGATTGGGGAAAAGTTTTGGGCCCAAATGGGATTCGAACCACCGCACACTTCCGACCCGGACTTTTCGCTTTCTAGGCAGGCACGTTACCTACAGACCACCGATCCTCTGACATTATCAAGCAAACAAAAACCCAACAACAAAACTCAGTGCAAAACACGTATTGTAGATTAACAGACAGATTTAAAAAAATCGTTTAAAGGTAAAGGTGTTCCCACAATTTCTGCCGGTCGTTGGGGAGTGAGGTGTCAGAAACCTCAGCTTCTCCAGGGGTCAGCATATTGAGGGCGGCGTCCATCTCCTCTCCCTCGCTGCTTTACCTTCCCTGACCCTAAAGAGGCAGGTACCCATTTACAGCTGGGTGAATTGGGGGAACTGCACTAAAACCAAGGTGTGCAAACAGTTATCCATCCGCTTGGTAACCACGCTCGATGCTGCTTATTTATTTTTTATATTCATTTTTATTTTATTCTTTTATATCGAGGATAATGGAATAAGCACTTATGTGCTTTTTTACATCCAGTCCCTGTGTGTATGCTCCCTGTGTCTGTTCCCACCGGCACACAATGGCCTACTCTTTCGAAAAGTTAACGTATGCACAAGATGTTCTGCGTGCGTTCGCACACGGGGCCTCGGTTTATAGTCTCATCCGAAGGACTTTTGGGGAGAGTGGAGTCTGTACTGATGTAAACTCCAGGGAAAAATATCCCCTTGAACGGGAATCGAGCCCGGTCGTCAGATTGCGAGCGCAATGTTCTAACCACCAGGCTATCCCATCCCCCTTAGCTAGGGGAAAGCGAGTATTCTCACATCTGAGCTATCCCGTCCCCGAATTCGAAATCACTATCTGTTCACGAGTAACTTTGAGGTCTCCTGTGGGAACGCCTGGAGGCCTGTCAGAATAAATAGCACCCCCACCTTCTGGAAATTCTGTGCTAGGAATTCCCTCATTGCTATACCTCTCGAATTCTTCCTGTTACATCCTTCTCGTCTGTTTTCTGACTTCTTGGTCCAAGACGGACAGAAAGAAAGAAAGAAAGAAAGAAGACATAGCTTCGTAGGAAATGTCAACCTGTTCATAACTACCTGCATTGCAAAACACCGTGATGTTACAGGTAACGGGCTCCTGGTCATCTTTCGCAGGCAGCTGCCTTCAGCACGAGTACTTTCCTGGAGGAACTAGTCTCTTCTTCCGCTACCTGCCCTGGCCACTGCAGGACTCGGCCATCTGCCTGAAGGGGACCTACACGGGGACAGGTCAGATCACCTTCAACCTGCAGCCCGCACAGAGCATCGACAACATAGACCTGCATTTCATGCTCAGGTAAGCAGGCACTCCAAGTTCCCATTGTCGTTGACGGCAGCACACGATGAAGAAAATTCACGTTGTTTTTGGAATGTCCAGTTCTTGGAGACCTGAGAACAGAATTGATTCTGCAAACATAATATTAGAACTGCTCGTCATTGGTTCAGGCTAGCTCAAATTATGTCTTTTGAAAATGAGCAGACTGTTGGAAAATCTAGCAATATTTCTGTATAAATCTTTGAAGAGAATAAAGGATAGTAGCCTAATGTGAATTTTTCAGTCTGTGATAAATTTTTATTGATTGATTTATTTTCAACGAAAACTTGACAACAAATGGCGTTATATTAGCACTTTTGTTGTTTTCACCCCTTCAGAAGGGGCTTTGACCTATCTGAATAAATCACCATCACCATCTTCTTCTTCTTCAAACGTTCAGAAAACAACTATTGTTATCTGTTATATGAACGAAAATGAGTTACGCTGCCGTTAAGCGCCTGACAAGTTAAGCGCATCCGACTTCGGCATATTAAGAGAGAATTGTTATTTTGTAAGTCTTTCTGAAAAACAGGCAGGAGAATGAACCAAGAAGGCAGACAAAAAGACAAGGAGGAGGTGACAGGAAGAAAAGGAGCAAGGCAGAAACAAAGAGATTGATAGATAGAAAAAGAGGAAATTTCTAGCACAGAATTTCCAGAATGTGGAGATGCTATTTATACTGGCAGGCCCCCGGCATCCCTACAGGCGAAAAAAAGTCATCTGAAGTCTGAAGTCTGACCAGGCTCTCCTTTCCGTCTTATTGACCTAGCTTTTGGTTCATAATGTTTCTTAACTAAGGTGACTCCGTCTACTAGTTTAGAAATGATGATGATGATGATGAAGAAGAATTGCGAAGAAGAAGAATTGCGAAGAAGAAGAATTGCGAAAAAAGAAGAAGAAGAATTGCAAAGAAGAAGAATTGCGAAAATGAAGAAGAGTAGGCCATTGTGTGCCGGTGGGAACAGATGACAGAATTCACAAATCCGCATACACACGGGGACTAGATGTAAAAAAAGCACATAAGTGCTTATTCCATTATCCTCGATGTAAAAGAATAAATAAATAAATAATAAAATATCAACCTCACCACTTTATACTTAAACCACAACCGGGATAAACCTGATACAAACGGGACAGCTTGGTGGCTAGAGTGATGCATTCGTGATCTGCTGACCCGGGTTCGAATCTCGTTCAAGAGGATTTTTCCTCTGGAGTTAACATCAGTGCCGACTCCACTCTACCCAAAAGTCCTTCGGATGAGACTATAAACCGAGGTTCCGTGTGCAAACGCATGTAGAACATCTTGCGCTCACGTTAAAACCCGTTCCTCTTTTATTTTTATTTATTTTTAAAAAATATTTTTTAATTTTTATATCGAGGATAATGGAATAAGCACTTATGTGCTTTTTTTTTTTACATCCAGTCCCCGTGTGTATACGGTTTTGTAAATTCTGTCATCTGTTCCCACGGCACACAATGGCCTACTCTTACGAAAGGCGGAACAGGGTTTAACGTGTGCGCAAGATGTTCTTTGTGCGTTCGCACACAGGGCCTCGGTTTATAGTCTCATCCGAAGGACTTAACATCGGTGCCGATGTAGAGTAGGCCATTGTGTGTCGGTGAGGAACGGACGACAAATTTGACGCAATTGCATACACACGGGGACTGGATATATAAAAGAAGCACACGAGTGCTTATTCCATTACTCTCGAAATAAAACGATAAAAAAACAAAACGAAAACAACTTTTCTTTCAGAACTACGGGAGTGTGGTGGAATTCCAGAACCAACGGGGTCTTTAAGAGCCCCCAGCGGCTAGGCACCATGGTGTTGACGCTGACGGAGGGTGACGCTTTCGTGCTGACCCTGCGTCTTCAGCCTGACCACCTGCGCGTCACCTTCAACGCGGACACCGTCTTCCAGGTGCCGGTAGACCCCTCAGGGCTGGCCGGGGCAGACCTCAGCAGATCCAAGGCGCTGGTGTTTGAAAACGCTGTGCGCGTCACCTACGTCAACCTCGTCAAGGGATGTAATTAGTCGTGGGTGATTGTTACCTACCCTGAATGAACAATTACAACAACAACAACAACAATAATAATAATAATAATAATAATAATAATAATAATAACAATAATACTAATAATAATAGTAATAATGATGAACAACAACAACATCAATACTACTACTACTACTACTACTACTACTACTACTACTACTACTACTACTACTACTACTACTACTACTACTAATAATGATGATGATGATGATGATAATGAATGGAATTTATATAGCGCTATATCTTGTAAAAAACAAATCAAAGCGCTTGCATTCAACCCACTCCTACACACGCAACCAACAATGATTAACAGTTTTAAAAAGTTCAAATGCACACACACACAGGTTCTACACACCAGCAGGGTAATGGGAATTTCGGCTGTTGGAGGCAGGGACTGATACGAGATGAAACAGGAGGGGAAAGTCTTAGGTTTGAAATAGGTATGTCTCGAGGCTGGATATAAAAGTGTCGTACAGAACATTACATTTGTGTTTGGTATGGGTAGAACGTGTAGTGCCTGGTCTTCTTCTGCGCTTCTATCTCTTATTTATTTATTTATTCTTTTATATCGAGGATAATGGAATAAGCACTTATATGCTTTTTTTTACATCCAGTCCCCGTGTGTTTGCGGTTTTGTAAATTCTGTCATCTGTTCCCACCGGCACACAATGGCCTACTCTTACGAAAAGCGGAACAGGATTTAACGTGTGCGCAAGATGTTCCGCGTGCGTTCGCACACGGGGCCTCGGTTTATAGTCTCATCCGAAGGACTTTTGGGGAGAGTGGAGTCTGCACTGCTGTTAACTCCAGGAGAAAATATCCTCCTTGAACGGGAATCGAACCCGGGTCGTCAGATTGCGAGCGCAATGTTCTAACCACTGGGACGTCTGCCCGGCCCGCTGTCCTCAGTCGGCACATAGGGATTTCAGGGCAGTTTATTACATAATTCACGATGGGAAAAAAAAGATTTGCTTGAAAAAAGAAAGGCAGGAGGGTAGGCAGAAAACAAGAGAGAGAGAGAGAGAGAGAGAGAGAGAGAGAGAGAGAGAAGAGAGAGAGAGAGAGAGAGAGATGAATTGAATTGAATTGAATTTTATTGCCGTTAAGTTATACAGGCCATACAGCCAAGCGCCGGTATTACAATAGACCTCGACGCGATGTTTATCAGTGACATGGAAACCACAGCAATGGCAAAGCCTGATTTATTTTAATGACCGTATTTCACAGAGCGAGTTGTCACTGGAACTACGTTCCGCAGCAGCGATCCCAGTCACATTCATTCAGCCAAGGTAGAAACATGATGTGGAGAGCATGCAACTGTCCCAAAGCAGAGACAGAGAGAGAGAGAGAGAGAGAGAACTCGAACTCGAAAGATTTATTCACAAAAAGGCCATTGGCCCATACATGAAGGGGGGTTGCCAAACTGCTTAGTATTCTAGTGAGAAAAATAAGTAACACAAAAAACCAAAATGTTATTGTATACCCACAACTACCACAATAAAAATCAGTTCCAAAAAATATGACTTAAGAAACCAAGATATAAGAGAGAGAGAGAGAGAGAGAGAGAGAGAGAGAGAGAGAGAGAGAGGAGAGGGAGAAGATATGATAGAAAGGGAAAAAAATTTCTACCACAGAATTTCCAGAAAGTGGGGACGCTATAATACTGAAAGAGCCCAAGGGGATGGGGGGGGGGGGGGGGTGGTGTTATGTATATAATTAGTGAATAGTTCTTACAATAAATTATCACGAAGCATTTATGTTCCGGACAAGTTAACGGGATATCTGGTTGGTTTTGTATCGGTATCTATGCTGTATAAAGGCATTGCTCTTTCTGGATTTAAAAGAATGTATAAACGTACACACAAGTAGATAAATTGACATATGAATAAGCGTACGGACGCGAACGTTGATATGTACTTGTCAGTGATATCAATCAATCCATTTTATGGTAACTGTTCGAGGATTTTGAAATAAAGTTTATATTCTGGTATACTTCGGTCTATGTTTTTCTTTCTATTTTTGGTTTCAATCAACCCGTAGGGTTGTATCTGTCAGTCCGTTTGTCTGCCTTCTTCTGATGCCTTCCATTATCTTTCGGCTTCTATTTTGGGTGTGGTAGATGTTGTGTGTTTTTTTGCTAACCTCCAGTCCCCGTGTGTTTTGCGGTTTTGTAAATTTGTCATCTGTTCCCACCGGCACACAATGGCCTACTCTTACGAAAAGCGGAACATGATTTAACGTTGTGGGAAGATGTTTTCGGTGCGTTCGCACACGGGGCCTCGTGAGGAGAGTGGAGTCTGCACTGATGTTAATCCCAGGGGAAAAAGCCCCTTGAACGGGATTCGAACCCGGGTCGTCAGATTGCGAGCGCAGAGTTCTAACCACTAGGCTGGGGGTTGCTGGCCAACTCATTGAATAGTAATAGGGATACTCGGCAAGGTACAAACAAGGTACACGGCGAGATAGATAGACAGACATACAGACAGAGAGATAAATAGACAGACAGACAGACAGAAAGACAGATAGAGAGATAGAGAGAGCTCTGAACTATGCAAGATTCCTTCATACAGAGGCCATTGGCCCATACGTGAAGGGGGATGCTGATCAACTCACTGAATGATAATAGGAAATCACAGCAAGGTACACACGAATGCAAATAAATCCACACCCGGGGTGTGGGTGGGGTGGGAAGGGAGAGGGGAGAACCCTTACGACATCATCATATCAACAGAGAATGACAGAAGACATTTCAAGACAGAATGACAGAAAAGAGACAGACGACGACAAAAACAGACACACAGAGAGACAGACAGACGTCGAAGAGACAAAGAGTCACAGACCCATTTGAAGTCATTTTGCGCGTTGCAATATTGAAAAGGACAGCAGGTTTGCAACAAGCATGAATGGCACCAGTTCTCCTCTCTGTCAGAACCAATGGACCCACAATCCTTGCTTCGTACATTGCTGTTCTCTTTCCCGCTGTGAGTGCCATGAGGAAGGGACGGTGGGAAATAATTCATCATCCACGCTGGTCTTCCTCTTTGTTCCTTCAGGCAGAAACACTCCATGTAAATATCACGCTGACGCATAGACTATGCATGATATGACTGAATGCACGGGCGATCATGCACAAGCTTGTCAACTACTCCATTCCCTTCCCTTCCCTAAGGCCTCCCTTAGGCTGCACACCGGTATTAGAAAATCGCACTTTTCCTTCTGTTTTGCCATAATATGACTCTTATATTCATACCGCATGTACTAAGGCATCCACAGAAATAAAAACCACCTGTTTTTTGAAAGACTAGCCTCTGACTCAAAACTCATGTGATTTTGCACAAATTTGGTAAGTTTGAT
>CM054147.1:14343694-14366194 GCA_028751875.1 Rapana venosa
GTCGGAATGCGACTACTTTAATGGTTCGCATACGCAAAATATCACCATTGATAAACCTCGGAGCTTTAACCCAGGAACGAACAACAACAATGTGTGTGGTTTAAAAACAGAGCTTTTCTAAAAAAAAAAAAGGTGTTATAAAAAGGCATGAGTAAACTTGATTGGTGAATGGGGGAAGGGGGAAGAGGGGGGTGGGTGGGTGACGGGATAGCTTAGTGGTTAGAACATTCCACTCAAAATGATTTGACAACCCGGTTTGGAATCCCACTCAAGGGGATTTTTCCCTTGGAGTTAACATGAGGGCAGACTCCACTCTCCCCAAAAGTCCTTTGGATGAGACTATAAACCAAGGCCCCGTGTGCGAACGCACGCAGAACATCTTGCACACACGTTAAATCCTGTTTCGCTTTTCGAAAGAGTAGGCCATTGCGTGCCGGTGGGAACAGATGATAAAATTTACAAAGCTGCATGCACACGGGGACTAGATGAAAAAAGCACATGAGTGCTTATTCCATTATCCTCGATATAAAGGAATAAAATAAAATAGATAAAAAATAATACAATTACATTGTACTGTCATAATAAAAAAGAAAAAGAAATGATCATCAAATGAGGATTGCTTGTGTTCCTGCAGTGATAACCCAGGCGCATGCCTATAGTGGTTAGGAAGCTAGCAGACGACAACAGACAAAGGGGGTATAGTGTGTTTGCTGAAAAATTAAAACTAATTTTCACACCTACCAAGTTCGGGAAAAAACACATGAGGGTTTAAAAAAATTCTTTTATATCTAGGATAATGGAATAAGCACTTGTGTGCTTTTTTGCATCCAGTCCCCGTGTGTATGCAGTTTTGTAAATTTTGTCATCGGTGACATCGGTGAGTTTTGAGTCACAGACTAGTTTTTCACAAAAAAGGTGCGTTAAAAAACCAAAGAACTCTGAGGATATCTTAGTACATGTGGTATGACTGCAAGAGTGATATAGGAAAACAAAAGGAAAAGTGCCCCAAAAAGTAATGCTGGTGTGTAGCCAGTTAATGAATGACGGAAAAGTCCAAGCTCAATCCAGTCTTACCAGTCACGATAGGAAGGGAGATCATTTGTATGCCACACACTCGACAGGTCAAGGAAGAGTGAGTGGCCTTTATAGCAGCCATAAAGGATAATATTTTGAGTGGGTACACAGCTGTTGTTTGAAAACGGCTGAAGATCATCTTCTTTTCCCCCTTAACCTCCTCGTCTCTGACTCTATCTTCTCTCTGTCTCTGTCTACTTCTGTCTCTATTTCTTTCTACGTCTCTATTAAATTGTTATAGTCCCTTCTAATCCCCGAAGTTGGTATGCAGCTATCTAAAATGGTGGGGGGTGGGGATGGAAACGGTCGCATACGCAAAAAATCTCACCATGGTAAACCTGGGAGCTGTAGCCGAAGAAAAACAGCAAAACCCCCCCAAACAAACAACAACAACAACAACCAACAACAAAAAACCAAACAAACAAAACAAAGACCAACCCACAACCCTTAAAAATTCTCTTCTCAGGACAAGGGTTGGATAAAAAAAAAGAAAAGAAAAGAATGTCAATACTTTTCTGTAACTCTTGATAGTAAAGATTATCAATGAATGAATGAATGAATGAATCGATCAAATCGATCCAATTTTTTTAATTGTCTTTCTGCCCGTTTCTAACTCTGTCTTTCTGCCTTATTGTCTGTCTTTTGGTCTCTTTCTGTGTCTGTCTCTGTCTCGCTGATCGTCTGAGTATCCGTCTGTCTCCTCCCCTTTCTTTCTCTCCCTATCTCTCCCACTTCCTCTCTCACCTCTCTCCCACTACCTTTCTATGCCTGCTATGAAGAAGAACTGCAAAGAACTGTAAAGAAGAAGAAGAAGAAGAAGAAGAAGAAGAAGAGCGACGAAATTTCAAAGAATTACAAAGAATTGCAAAGAGGAGAAAGAAATGAAGAAGAAGGAGAAGAATTGGGACGAATTTTGCAAGAATTAAAAATAAGAAGAAATTGGAAAGAACAAGAAAGAGAAGAATTGGAAAGAAGAAGAGAGAGCAGAAATTATAAAAGTTGCAAAGAAGAAGAAGAATTACAAAGAATTGCAAAGAAGAAGAATTGCGAAGAAGATTTGCAAAGAATTGCAAAGAAAACTGCAAAGAAGAAGAAGAAGAAGAAGAAGAAGCAGGAGAATAATTGCAAAGAAGAAGATTTGCGACGAATTCCAATGGAGAAAAACAAAGAATTGCAAAGAATTTGCAAAGGTTTGCAAAAAAGAAGATTTGCAAAGAAGAAGAACTGTGAAGAATTGCAAAGAAGAAGAAGGACAAATATTGCAAAGAAGAAGACAAAGAAGAAGAATTGCAAAGAAAAAGACGAAGAAGAATTGCGATGAATTTAAAAGAATAAGAAGAATTGCAAAGAAGAAGAATAACAAGGAAAAATATTGCAAAGAAGAAGAAGAAGAAGAAGAATTGCACAGAAAAAGGATTGCAAGAACTGCATGTTATGTCAGTTTTCAGCAGGGACAACATGGCAGCCATTCTGACCACACAATCTCTGACACAAGTGGAGAACCAGTGGTGGCTTGACAATCTTCGGAAATATTCTCTCTAGAAGAACATGGGGTGAAGAAAACCTAATAATGATCGCGTAAGTAGGACACCCCGTAGACGATATCAAAAGAGGAGTATATATATATATATATATATATATATATATATATATATTTTACCTGGGTGTGTTTGTGATGCAAACTTCCTCCATATATGGGGGGGGCTTGGGTAACCACGTGATCATGTTTCAAGGCGAGTCACGGTAATAGCTGAGGGTTAATCAAAGGGGAGTACACTGTTTAGAAAAAAACTGGGTTGCTGTTCGTGTGTGAAGGGTGAGCTGTTTTCTGTGAGTTTTTTTTGTTTTGGTTGTTGTTTGTTTTGGTTTGATTTTATCTGGTTTGGTTATGTTTTGTTATGTTTCGTGTTCCTCTGGATCTAAACTTAAAAAAGATACTAGTATGTATTGACAAAAACATTTGTTTCTATAAATATTTGTTTTTATGTGCAACATACATTTTTGAGTATATTTTCTGTAATTTTATCATTAGGTTTTTGGTGGCAGCTTGGATAGGTTGAGTTAAGTTAATAATTTTGTCTAAAAATAATCTGTAAGCTTAAGGAATTTACGTGTTTTTTTTAAAAAACCAGTATCAATTTTTGGATATAAAAAGAAAAGAAAAATGTCACATTTTCTTGCAACTAAGATACAAAAAAATCAACAGGTAAACATCAAACTAGCATCATGACAAAGAAAGTAAAAATAAATGCAAGAAAGATAAGATTTTAAAGAATCTATTCTATTATAATTTTTTTTTCTTAGGGAGAAAAAAAAATCAACGGAAAGTGAAGGCGTTCAGAGAAAAAGACCACCTTCTAGCAAGTGTTTCAGTCCTAAACTTCTGATACTTGGGGGTGGAGCGTGGGAAGGGGGAAGGGGTGATGCTGGTCTTGTGTCCTTAAGCGGTTGTCATCGTAAAATGGACAGGCGCAATGGCGGTAAGAATTCCTCCCCGGGTCTGAAAACTTGAAAAGGGGACTTACCTTCTCCTTTCCTTTCACTAGGTGAGGGCTGTCCACGCACAGACTGTAAATTGCAGGACAGACCATTCCAAATCTGACCATTCTTATTGTCGTTGTGAGCGCGCCAATCGGGTAAAACAACATTATTTTCCCCAGGAAAGTTAGGGACTGCTTGTTTTTTCGTTTCGCAGTGCAGTCTCCACAGAGGTTTTGTTATGTAATATCTTTTCATTGCCATTATTTTTGGGTCGTGTTTTCGTGTGCGTTTATAGAAAACGATGTGCTAAACACACACACACACACACACACACGGTGGATCGGTGGTCTAGAGGTAACGCGCCTGTCTAGAATGCGAAAAGTCCGGGTCGAGTGTGTGCGCGGTTCGTACCCCGTTTGGGCCCGAAATTTTTCCCCATCCATTAGACCATGAGTGGTGGTCTGGGCGCTAGTCTTTCGGATGAGACGATAAACCGAGGTCCCGTGTGTTACACAAAATTTTCAGCGCACGTAAAAGAACCCACGGCAACAAGGGAGTTGTCCCTGGCAAAATTCTTAGAAAAAAGCCACTCTGATAGGGAAACAAATACAGTTGCAGACCAAAAGAAAAAAAAAGAAAAAAAAAAAAAAAGGGTGGCGCTGCTCTTGTGGCGACGCGCTCTCCCCGGGGAGAGCAGCCCGAATTTCACGCAGAGAAATCTCGTGACTTTAAAGTGGTATAAAATAAAAAAAACAACAACAAAACACACACACACACACACACACACACACACACACACAACACACACACACACACACACACACACACAGATTATACACTTTGGCAGGGTGATGGGATTTTGGCTGTTTTAGGCAAGGATAGATTTGAGATGAAACAAGAGGGGGAAAATCAGATTTGGAATAAATATGTCTTGAGGCTGGATTTAAAAGTGTCATAAGTAGGCTTTTGGTGAAGGGAGAGAGGGAGGTCATTCCAGATCACTGGACCAGAAACAGAGAAAGAGCGACGGCCAACAGTGGATTGGTTGAATCTCAGTTGAAAGTCTTAATCCAGTTAGTGACAGGAAAACCACTTAAGGACACCACTGCCCGGCTGAATCCAAACTATGACCCCTAGCCTAGTTGACCCTCCCCCCTGTCCTTCTTCCTGCCCTAGACCCAGATTCGAACCCGTGACTTGACAGACACTATAGCCAAGAGGTGAAGACTGACTTCAATCATCGCTCTCTCTCTCGCTCACACACACAACCACACGCAATCAAAGAACCGTACGCACTCGCACACACACATACACACACATACACATACGCGCGCGTGTATGTGTTCATTGAATGAAACACATACACAGACACCCCCACCCCCCTCCACACACAACACAACACACACCACTACTGATACGGACAGAGAGAGAAAGAAAGACGTCGGAAGTCCTTGACCAAACCAACCAGCCAGCTAGCCAGCGGTCAGACTGAAGTCTTGACCACCAAGTGCCTATCTGGCAAATGGTCAGCTCTGAGAAGACAAAAAGGCCTGCAGATAAGCTTTGCATGAAGCGGAATGTCAACCATACAGCTTTCTTATCTTAGCTGTCCTTCCACACCCTCGCCCCCTCAGTGCAGACACTGAATGACGAGCTAACTCTCGTGGCCACGTATTGTTGCTTTTGGTCCCTCCTCCCTCCCCAAACTTGCAAGCAACCTAAGTTAAAAGGGCCTTCCCTATCTCACAGTTCCCTCCACCCCCCACCCCCCCTCTCTCTCTCTCCTTCCACTAATGTTGAACTTCCAGTTCTTTGAAAAAAACGCAGCATGATTTAACACCACACACACACACACACGTTTCGCTCATTTTCTGGCTGTTGTTGTTGTGTGTGTTAGTCAGTTAGGCAGTGTTGGTGTTTCAAGTTGGTTAGTTTTGTGAATGTGCGTGGAAGGTTAGGTTGTTTTAGATGTTTGGGAGATAGTGTGTGTATGTGTGTGTGAAATTTATTTCCAGATGGTACATTGAATAAGCGATGCATTGTGTGTGTGTGTGTGTGTGTGTGTGTGTGAGCGTGAGCGTGTGTGTAGTGTGTGTGTGTGTGTGTGGTGTGTGTGTGTGTGTGGTGGGTGAGAGAGAGAGAGAGAGAGAGAGAGAGAGAGAGAGAGAGCGAGCGTGGTGTGTGTGTAGTATGTGTGTGTGTTGTGAGGCTACTATTTTGTAAGGATGGTAAAAAGAAAGTATTGTGTCTGCATCTTTCCCTCCCCTCCGCACTTTTTACTTTTTTTAATCTGTTTAAGTGTTTGTTTTTTACATCAATTTTTTTCACTTAGCCAGAATACTGAAAACTTTTAAACTTTGCTGATGTTTCAAGGAATTATTTCAACCCACGTCAATTTTTCACTTAGTTAAAGAACTGAAAACTTAACTTTGCCGATATTTTAAGGAATGATTTGAGCCGCTGAGCAATACGTGCACAGGCACTCACTATCAGACATGTTGTAAAGTGTCTATGCAAAGAAGCACTTCACCTGAGGTGGCTTTTCTTGGGGTGTGCAGGACAGTGTAACTGGCTTAGGTGACCGTTTGGATCCAAAAGCAGGATGACTATCAGGAATCTTCTTCGGATTCGAAATCGTCTGGTGCGAGAAATGTTGGCTGAAGTGATTGGAACTTTCTTTCTTGTGGTGAGTGTATTTTTTATATATTATATCTTATTACCATCGCCCTTTCTGTATATATTTGACTCTTCTTCCTCTTGTTCTTCTTGTTCTTTAGTTCTTATTCTTCTCTATCGTAAACTTGCTCTTCTTTTTTTATTCTCCTTCACTTCCTCCTCCTCCTGCTTCTTCTTCTTCTTCTTCTTCTTCTTCTTCTTCTTCTTCTTCTTCTTCTCTCTTCTTCTTCTTCTTCTTCTTCTTCTCTCTCCTCCTCCTCCTCCTCCTCCTCCTCCTCCTCCTTCCTTCTTCTTCTTCTTCTTCTTCTTCTTCTTCTTCTTCTTCTTCTTCTTCTTCTTCTTCTTCTTCTTCTTCTCTTCTTCTTCTTCTTCTTCTTCTTCTTCTTCTTCTTCTTCTTCTTTCTTCTTTTCTTCTTCTTTCTTCTTCTTCTTCTCTTCCTTCTCTCTTCTTCTCTTCTCCTTCCTCCTCCTCCTCCTCCTCCTTCTTCTTCTTCTTCTTCTTCTTCTTCTTCTTCTTCTTCTTCTTCTTCTTCTTCTTCTTCTTCTTCTTCTTCTTCTTCTTCTTCTTCTTCTTCTTCTTCTTCTTCTTCTTCTCTTCTTCTTCTTCTCTGTTCCTGTTCTACTTGTTGTTTTGTTTTATCTTGATCTTGTTGTTGTTTTGTTGTTTTGTTGTTGTTGTTGTTGTTGTTTCTTCTTCTTCTTCTTCTTCTTCTTCTTCTTCTCCTCTTCCTCTTCTTCTTCTTCATTTCCTTGATCCTCTTCTTTTTATCATATCTTACTATTTTCCCCTTTTTCTTCTCTTGTTGTTCTTCTACTTCTTTTCTTGTTCTTCTTCTTGCTCTTGTTGTTGTTATGTTGTTGTTGTTGTTCTTCTTCTTCGTCTTCTTCTTCTTGTTCTTCTCTTGCTTTGTTTGTTTTTACCCTTTTCTTTCTGCATTTTCTGCCAGTGTCTTTGTTGTTGTAATGGTTGCTTGTTATTGTCAACTGACTCGTCTTAAGTTTTTTTTTAAGGATGATTTTTTTTTTACCGATTACACAGCCCTCTGCATTATTTGTCGTGTTCATTTTCCTCCGCCTATCTTTTTTTTTACCCCGCTTCAATTTTCTTCTTCAGTTCTTGACAAGGGAGGGGAGGGGGGATTGTAGGGGAGGGGCGTGGGGGTGTGGGAGGGGGGTGGTGGTGTGTAGGGGGGGGGGGGGGCTGTCCACATCCATCTTTGCTTTCTTGTCTCTTCGTCTGTCTCTTCTTGTTGCCTGTGTTCTTGTTTTCTTTACTCGTGTTGCTTTGTTGTAGTTGTTGCTGCTGTTGTTGTTGTGTTGTTCTCTTGTTGTCGATGTTGTTCTGTTTGTTGCTATTATGATTATGATATGATGATGGTTATGATTAATATTAATCACTATCATCATGATCATCATGGTCATCATGGTCATCATGATCATGATCACGATCATGATCATGATGATGATCATCATCATGATGATCATGATGATGATCATGATGATCATTCTTCTTCTTCTTCTTCTTCTGTTGTTGTTGTTTGTTGTTGTTGTTGAGTGTTGTTGTTTCGTGGCTGCTGGTCTTCTTCTTCATTTGTGTGTCATCGAAGCATAGTTGTTGTCATGGTTGTTCATTGCTGTTGACATAAAACTTTTCCTTATTGTCTGTTGTTGTTTCTGTTTTTATTATTCTATTGCTACTTCTGTTTGTTTGTTTGTTTGGTTTGTTTACTTTGTGTTGTTGTTATTGTTGCTTGGTTTTTTTTGGTAATTATTTTTGAATACCATCCATAACCACTCCTTGCTTTTCTTTAATCTTGTTCTGTTCACGTTTTCACCTAGGTATTTGCTGTTGTTGACTTCAATTTTACGTCTGTTCACTTCTAGTGATATTAGACGAACCTAGGTACTTGCTGTTGTTGTCGTTTGTTCTTTGTAATTATTATTGACTACCAGCCACTATCACTCTTTGTTTTTTCTTTAAACTTTTCCTTTTTCACGTTTTCACCTTCGTCCTAGTTTTTCAGCTTTTTTGTTAAACTTCTTCTTGCGGTCTTTCTTTCTGGTTGTTTTGTTCGGGCTGTGTAATTGCACCTTTTAGTGTTCATGGTTTTCGTTCCTAGGCTAGAGCAGTCAGGTTCACCACTGCTGAGAGTTTTGTGCGCATGCAACCGTTTTTCCCCCACCACCATTAAAAGTAACAAGATGTTTTCTTGTGATTGTTGCTATTGGTGTTCGTTATTGGTGGTAGAGGTCTTCTTTATTCAGTTATTATACCGCTTTATGTCATGACAGGCTTTCTCTGTTTAAAATTCGGGTTTCTCTCCCCGGGGAGAGCGCGTCGCCACAAAAGCAGCGCCACCCATGTTTTTTCTTTTTACCTGTTTGCAACTGTATTCATTTTATTTTCCTATCAGAGTGACTTTTTTTCTAAAGAATTTTGCCAGGACAACTCGTTTGTTGCCGTGGGTTCTTTTACGTGCGCTAAATAATTATGTGCAACACACGGGACCACGGTTTATCATTTCATCCAAAAGACTAGCACGCAGACTTATGGTCTAATGGATGGGGGACAAGTTTTTTTGGTCCAAATCGGGGATCAAACCACCGCACACTTTCGACCCGGACTTTTCGCTTTCTAGGCAGGCGCGTGACCTCTAGACCACCGATCCACTTGTTTTGCTCTTCTTTTTTTCTTTCCCGTTCGTTCTTCTGTTTCTAGTTTTTTTGGGTACTTTTTCCCCTTTCCTTACTTCAGCTTCTCTCTCTCTCTCTCTCTCCCTCTCTCTCTCTCTCTCTCTCTCTCTCTCTCTCTCTCTCTCTCTCTCTCTCTCTCAGCTGTCACTGTCATACACGGAAGTGTAAGGTACACGCAGACACAGACAGGAAGGAAGACTGACAGGCAATCTGTCATGCGCATAGAGGAGAAAAGCCCCGGATCAGACTGTTAAAAAAGCCACGTTGTCACCTCCTAAACCTTCCATAGAAAAGAATCTATCCTTTCTTCTTTTTTTTCTACCTTCTTTTTAAATTGATTATCAAATTTGACAATTTATCACCAAAAATTAACAACGAAAAATTAACAAGAACAAATAGAAAATAACAAACGAAGAAGTTCAATGGCTAAAGTCAGTCAGTACTAGAAATTTTATGATACAGGAAGTTCCAGTTTACCATAAACAAAACTCAAATCGTTTTTTTAATTTTTTAGAATCGTTGGTGAATATCCACAAAAAAGGTAACGGTAAAGGTTTTCCCATAACCTGTGTGGTCGTTGGGGAGCGAGGTGTCAGAGACCTCAGCTTCTCTAGGAGCCAGCATGTTGATGGCGGCGCCCATCTCCTCTCCCTCGCTGCTTTACCTTCCCTGTCCCTAAAGGAGGCACATACAGGAATGTTTTGATATGTTTTGTTGTCCCTCAAGAGGGCATGTATAGGAATATTAGGAATATTCCTGAATCAACTAAATATGTCAAAACTGAGATGAATTTTCAACAGAAGAGAAAAAAATCAGCGTTTCGTCACGACAGTTTTGAACTCAGAGAGAAAAAAAGGATAACAACTGTTTGGGAAGTACTCAATCTACAGGTAAGTGTTGTCACCATTTCCATGAAAGTCTGCTAAATTTATATTCCTTCCATTCTGTCTGGGAAAACCGCTTGACTGAGTGCAATCCTTTACCTAAAGCTAGTAACACACTATCCAGTTCGACTGTGTGGTTCTGAAGGACCCTTCAAAACCAGTTCTCTCGGGCCTGTCAGTGTGAAAAAGACAAATTGCCACTGGAAATGATTGAAAGGTGTAAAAAAACAATCCACTGTCGGCTGTCGCTCTTTCTCTATTTCTGGTCCAATTTTTCTCACTTCATCAAAAGCCTACATTTGATACTTTTCAATCCAGCTTCAAGGCACACTTCTGTCCGACCCATGGTCTTCCCCTGTAGTCACACATCTTATGGGTTCCCACCTTCAAGATTCAAGATTTAATTCCTCTCACCCCTTTTGGGGCATGGAGGATTGCAAACGAATTCAACAGGAAAAAAATAAACCTAACAGCAATACACCCAAACATAATACCAATACTAACAGGAACTGAAAAGCAAGAGTTCATCGCAAAATAATAAGCAAGCAGTTTTACGGACTCCAGACTATTCATTTGTTCACCAGACATCTGCAACACCCTGCCTGAGTGGAGAAGAAGGAAATCGGAACACAGATGGAGGGAAGGGGAGGAACAGGGAAACACGACAGGAGTTAGAAAACACACGAACAGAAGCACATCAAACACACACGGCACAGTCAAACACGCACGCACGCGCACACATACATGCGTGCGCGCTCATTCACTCACACACATACACACACGCACGCACACACACACGCACGCACGCACGCACACACGCGCACGCACGCACACACACACACACACACTCACACACACACACACTCTCTCTCTCACACACAATTTCTTAAAAAATTCTTTACCTTAGTGTGTACGTGTGTGCGCGTGCAAGCACGCACGCGCGCGTGCGTATGTATATGTGTATATGTGTGTGTGCGTGTGTGCATGTATGTGTGTGTATAATTTGTAATTTGCAGTGTATTCTTTTATTGGTTTTCCTCTTTTTGTATTGATACACTTTATTGGTAAAGGTTGTAATGATGTAGTACTTCAGTATTATTATTATTAATAAATTTTTGTTTCTTAGATAGATGGCTTGATGAAAAAAAAAGCAAATGCATTGCTTATTCAATGGACCATCTTGAAATAAAAAATTGACTTGACATGACACACACACACACACACACACACACACACACACACACACACACACACACACACACACACACACACACACACACACACACCACGCACGCACGCACACACACACACACACACACACACACACACACACACACACACACACACACACACACACACACACGCATACGCCACACACCCGCACACAGTGTGTGTCGCCTGTGTGTACTTGTGCCTTTGTCGAAAACGTGTGTTGATACGTGTATGCCACGTTTGTAAACGCTGAGGTTTTTTGACAGAAAGTGCACTGGATATCTTTGCTGCTGCTGATGCTTCTACTACTGCTACCACACCACCACCACCACCACCACCACCACCACCACCACCACCACCACCACCACCACCACCACCACCACCACCACCACCACCACCACCACCACCACCACACTGCTGCTACTGCTACTACTCTGTTTCCACAGTTTAAGTACTTTCATGAAAATTTTCAGTATTTTCCCCACAGAGTTTCAGTATTTTCATGACAATTTTCAATATTTTCCCACAGTTTCAGCATTTTCATGACAGTTTTCAGTATTATTCCCACAGTTTCAGTATTTTCATGGCAGTTTTCAGTATTATTCCCACAGTTTAAGTATTTTCATGACAATTTTCAGTATTTTCCCCACAGTTTCAATATTTTCCTGACAATTTTTACTATTTTTCAACAGAGTTTTAGCATTTTCACGACAATTTTCAGTATTATTCCACAGTTTTTGTATTTTCATGACAATTTTCGGTATTATTCCACAGTTTTTGTATTTTCATGACAATTTTCAGTATTATTCCACAGTTTTTGTATTTTCATGACAATTTTCAGTATTTTCCCCCACAGAGGTTCAGTATTTTCATGACAATGCTCAGTATTTTTCTCACAGTTTCAGTATTTTCACGACAATGCTCAGTATTTTTCTCACAGGGTTTCAGTATTTTCATGACAATGCTCAGTATTTTTCTCACAGTTTCAGTATTTTCATGACAATGCTCAGTATTTTCCCCACAGTTTCAGTATTTTCACGACAATGCTCAGTATTTTTCTCACAGGGTTTCAGTATTTTCATGACAAGGCTCAGTATTTTCCCCACAGGGTTTCAGTATTTTCATGACAATGCTCAGTATTTTTCTCACAGGGTTTCAGTATTTTCATGTCAATGCTCAGTATTTTCCCCACAGTTTCAGTATGTTCATGATAATGCTCAGTATTTTCCCCACAGTTTCAGTATGTTCATGACAATGCTCAGTATTTCCCCCACAGTTTCAGTATGTTCATGACAATGCTCAGTATTTTTCTCACAGAGTTTCAGTACTTTCATGACAATGCTCAGTATTTTTCTCACAGGGTTTCAGTATTTTCATGACAATGCTCAGTATTTTCCCCACAGTTTCAGTATGTTCATGACAATGCTCAGTATTTTTCTCACAGGGTTTCAGTATTTTCACGACAATGCTCAGTATTTTTCTCACAGGGTTTCAGTATTTTCATGACAATGCTCAGTATTTTCCCCACAGTTTCAGTATGTTCACGACAATGCTCAGTATTTTTCTCACAGGGTTTCAGTATTTTCATGACAATGCTCAGTATTTTTCTCACAGTTTCAGTATTTTCATGACAATGCTCAGTATTTTTCTCACAGTTACAGTATTTTCATGACAATGCTCAGTATTTTTCTCACAGTTTCAGTATTTTCATGACAATGCTCAGTATTTTTCTGAGTTTCAGTATTTTCATGACAATGCTCAGTATTTTTCTGACAGTTTCAGTATTTTCATGACAATGCTCAGTATTTTTCTGACAGTTTCAGTATTTTCATGACAATGCTCAGTATTTTTCTGACAGTTTCAGTATTTTCATGACAATTTTCAGGATTTTCCCCACAGAGGTTCAGGATTTTCATGACAATGCTCAGTATTTTTCCCACAGAGTTTCAGCATTTTCATGACAAATTTCAGTACTTTCCCCACAGAGGTTCGGTATCTTAATGCCCAGTATGTGACACGCTGGTTCGACGTGAAAAGGTCAACAGTTTATCCTTTCTTTGCTTCTTTTTTCTTCTTCTTCCATCTCTTTATGTATTTTTTGAACTGTTAAGTTCACAAGTTTAAGTCTCAAGTTCACAAGTTGGTTCATGTGTGTTCTTTCTCACCAGCTAGCAAACATCTGAACGGGTCACTCTGCTAGTTTACTTATTGTTCTCTTTTTTTTTCTCGGTAGTGATTTTCCGCCAAGAGACGCAGAAGAGAGGCAAAAGGGTTGTATTGTATACCACTTGAAGTCACGGCAAATTTATCTGCCTGAAATTCGGGCTGCTGCTCTCCCCGGGAAGAGCGCGTCACCACAAGAGCAGCGCCACATATTTTCCCCCTCTTTTTCTGTCTGCATGTGTATTTGGTTTCCTATCAGAGTGGGTTTAAAAAAAAAAAATTTTTGCCAGGGACAACTGTCGTGTTGCTGTGGGTCTTTTACGAGCGCTGAATGAGTATTGCACACGGAACCTCGGTTTATCGTCTCTTCCGAAAGACTAGCACCCAGACCACCTCTCACGGTCTAGTGGAAGGGGGGGGGGGGGAAGTTTCTGGCCCAAACGGGGATCGAACCACCACACTCTTGAAACCCGGACTTTTTGCTTTCTAAGCAGGTGAGTTGCCTCTAGACTACCGATCCACTGATTGCACTTCCATGATCTATCAGGGGACCTGTGTTTTTACAACTTCAAGTATTGTCCATGGTTGGTTGCCGACTGTTTTCCCACATAAAACAAACAAAAAACCAAAACAAAACAAAACAACCCCCCCCCCCCCCCACAAAATTGCAGGCACAATGGTGTCATGTTCAGACATCATCCTCGAAGTCGGAATGCGGCTACCTAAATGGTTGGGGTGGGGGTGGGAGTGGGGGGGGGTGGGGGGGGGGGGGGGGGGGGGAGATGGGGGTTGGGGGAGGGGAACGGTCGCATGTTGTCCGCCTATTTCGTTTTTCCTCTGTTTTTCTTTAATCTGTTTCTTACTCGGGGTTTTCCATCTTCCTCTTTGTTTCATTGTTTCTTTCCTTCCCCCGAGTAGTTTTTTTAAATTGTCTATTTCGTCTTTGTTCTCTTTGCTCGGCTTGCCTTGTTTGACTTGCTTGGTTCTTGCTTCTGACGTTATCCTCCTTCTCCTCTTCCTAATTCTCTTCATCCTCCTTCTTTTTCTTCCTCGCGTTCTCCCCTTCCTCCTCCTCCTCCTCCTCCTTCTCCTCCTCCCCCTCCTCCTTCTTCTTCTTCTTTTTCTTCTTCTTCTTTCTTCTTCTTGTTCTTCTTCCTCTTGTTCTTCTTGTTCCTCTTCTTTTTTCTTTCTTTCTTTCTTTTCTTTCTTTTTCTTTCTTTCTTTCTTTCTTTCTTCTTTCTTTCTTTCTGTTCTTCTTGTTCTTCTTGTTCTTGTTCTTCTTGTTCTTGTTCTTCTTGTTCTTGTTCTTGTTCTTCTTGTTCTTGTTCTTGTTCTTCTTCTTCTTCTTCTTCTTCTTCTTCTTCTTCTTCTTCATCTCGTCCTCCTCTTCCACACCCCCCTCTTCCTCCTTTTCCTCCTTCTTCACCTCCTCCTCCTCCTTCTGGTCGATCAGCTGTCATTGTCATATCAAACACAGTACGAGGACAAAAAAGTTTGACAGCCAGTGTGTCATGCACACAGAATAGAACAGCTCTGTGTCAGGCTGTTCCAAGTACCACCCTGTCATTGCGTCATCTTCCTTAGACAAGAATTTTTTTCCCCCTTTCTTGTTCCCCTAGCTTTGTCACAACTCATCAGAGGCCTATAAACGTTTACACCCTATCATCAAAACTAGCAACAACAACAAAAACCCAACCGAACAAAAAACCCAACAAATCCCACGACCGTTTCAAACAAGAAGACTCCCCCGTGGGGACGCCAGGGGCCTGTCAGTATAAACAGCATCATCTCTACCTTCCTGAAATTCAGTGTTAGGAATTCCTTCTTGTCCATCCTTTTCTTTGTTTGTACCTTGTCCCTTTTCTCCCTCTTACCTCCTTTTTCCTTTTTTCTGCTTTCTTAGTCGATTCTACTGCCTTTTTCTCCCTTCCGGACGGGATAGCTCAGTGGTCGGAGCACTCGCTTTCCCCCAGCCAAGTTAAGCAGCGTCGAGCGTGGTTACCAGTTGGATGGGTGACCGTTTGCGCGCCTTGGCTTCAGTACAGTTCCCCCAGTTCACCCAGCTGTAAATGGGTACCTGACCTCTTTTGGGTCAGGGAAGGTAAAGCAGCGAGGGAGAGGAGATGGGCGCCGCTCTCAATATGCTGGCCCCTAGAGAAGTGAGGTCTCTGACGCCTCGCTCCCCTACGACCTTATAGGTTATGGGACTCCTTTACCTTTACCTTACCTAGAAAGACTTGAAAAGATAACAGCTCTTTTCCATGCCGAAGTCGGATGCGCTGGGCCTGACTTTACGACAGCGCAACGTATTTTCGCTCAATTGACAGACAATAGTTGCTGTCTGAGCGTTTGAAGAAGAAGGAGAAAAAGAAGAAGAAGACTAGTGAAGAAGTTATGAATGCACGTAAACAAGCCACGACAACATTCTGTTGAAGAGAAGAGCCACTCTCGCAGGGAAACAAGTACTTGTAGACATGAAAATTAAGAAAAAATAATGGATGGCGCTGTTGGTGTAGCGACACGCTTTCCCTTGAAAAGTAGCCCGAATTTCACATCGAGAAATCTGCCTGATTGAAACTTAGTGTAGTATGTTCTTTCGAGCCAGAAGGCCCATAGAGCCGGAGCTTATCCCGGTTTCTGTAGCGTTAAGCGAACTGACGGTTTTTCACCACCCCTGTGACAGGACGCTAGTCTGTCGCCAGATACTTCCCCAGCAGAGCTGGTACCCACTTGTACACCTGGGTGGAGTGAGGAAAATAGGAGTAAAGTGTCTTTCCCAAGGACACAACACCGAGCCGAGCGGGGATCGAACCCGCGACCTCTGGATCACGAGTTGACCGCCTAAACCACTCGACCACGGTGCCTCCGAAACTTAGTGTACAATACAATAAAGGATAATACAATCTATCTATCTATCTGTCCCGTAGTCTGCCGACCGTGGGGGCACCCTCAAAGACTCAACAACCAGTTCCCTCCATTTCTCTCTCTGTTCTGCCTTTCTCAGGGTTTTGTTGAGTTCTAGGCCTGTTCATTCGCTGATGTTATCCTCCCAGATCTTCCTTGGTCTGCCTCTTCTTCTTCCTCCTTGGACAGTGCCTTGCAAAACTGTCTTTGCAAGTCCTTTGGATCTTGTGACATGCCCATACCATTTAAGTTTACGCTTTTTCACCATCGTTAGAAGGTTCTCATAGGGTCCAATGGTTTGTTGGATTCTGTTATGCACGCTTTCGTTGCTTATGTGGTCTTTGTAGGAGATGCCAAGGAGTCTCCGAAAGCATCTCATCTCCACTGCCTGTACTCTTCTCTCCAAATCTGCAGTCAGGGTCCATGATTCACAGGCATACAGAAATATGGATATGACAAGGGAGCGCATTAGTCTGATCTTGGAGATAAGTGAGATATTTTTATCTCTCCAGATGGTGTTTAGTTTTGACAAAGCTGTTATTGTCTGTGCAGTCCTGCATACTACTTCTGGCTTGGATCCCTGGTCTGATACAATGGCTCCCAGGTACTTGAAGCTTTGAACTGTTTCCAGCTTCTGGTCATTAACCCTGATATCAGTGCTAATGCCGTTGGTGTTATTAGTCATCAGTTTGGTCTTCTCTGCACTGATTTCCATGCCGTATGTTTTGGAGGCCTTATTCAAGTGTTCTGTTAGGCTGGCAGGCTCTTTTTCTGATCCTGCTATTCCATCAATGTCATCTGCGAAGCGGAGGTTTGTGATCGTTCTGCCACCAATGCTGACTGATCCTTCATGATGTTCCAGTGCATCAGCCATGATTCTCTCAAGGAAGATGTTGAAAAGAGTGGGTGAGAGTAGACAGCCCTGCCTTTCTCCAACTGTTGTTCGAAACCATTATCCAATGTTGTTGTTGTAGTACACTGCACTGGTGGCCTCGCTGTACAGTTGTTTGATGACTCTGATCAGGTTTGCATTGATGCTGTACAAATTCATGGTTGCCCACAAAGCTGCATGCCACACCCTGTCAAATGCCTTCTTAAAATCGATAAATACGTGGTAAAGGTCTTGTTGATGTTGAAGGTACCGCTCACATAGTATTCTGAGGTTGAATATCTGTTCTGTTGTGCTGCGCCCTGCTCTGAAACCTGCTTGTTCCTCAGCAATGATGGTCTCTGCTTGTGGCTTCAGTCTATTCAATATTATCTGCAGCATGACCTTGCTTGGGTGGCATATGAGGCTGATTGTTCGGTAATTATGGCATTGTTGTAGATTTCCTTTCTTGGGGAGGGTGATGATGAGTGACTCTGTCCATGGTGTTGGCCATTTTCCTGTCTGCCAGATCTTGTTGCAGATTCTTAGTAGGGCGCTGATCATGGCTTCCCCTCCAGCTTGGACCAACTCAGCTGGAATGTTGTCAGCCCCTGCTGACTTCCCTTTTTTCAGCGATCTGACTGCTGTTTCCACTTCTTCTCGGATGATAGGGTGACTGTCTGTGTCTTTGCTTTCGGGTACATTAAGGACTTCTGGATCTCCTGCGGTTCTATAGTTATACAGGTCGGAGCAGTATTCTGTCCATCTGTTCAGAATATCGTGGTCGTCAGTGAGACACTTCCCATTTTTGTCTTGGATTGTTAAACCTTTTCTCTGTTTTGTGCTAGTCAGGTCTTTCACCAGCTGATACAATACAATGCAATAAAATATAGTTCAGTTTCACTGGCCAGCCTCAATTACAAAAATATCTTCACGTCTTGTGAAGTCCTGTTCCGCTTTTCGTAAGAGTAGGCCATTGTGTGACGGTGGGAGCAGATGAAAAAATTTACAAAACCGCACACACACGGGGACTGGATGTAAAAAAGCACATAAGTGCTTATTCCATTATCCTCGATAGGAAAGAATAAAATAAATAAACAAATAAAAGGTGGTGTCAGAAATGGAGGATTGAAGTCAATCGAAGTAAAACAAAAATACTTGTTTCCTTTTAATAAAAAGAACAATTTTCTAAGGTTAATGTATTCAACAATGAAAAAAATCGAAACTAAATTCATTTAAATATTTGGGAACTGACTTTTGTAAAAAGGGCACATGTTTTTGAAAGGACAGAAATCTGCATATAAGCACGTATTGAAAACAGCATTTTCACATATGTTTGAAGGTAAAGGTGTCCCATAACCTATGTGGTCGTAGGGGAGCGAGGCATCAGAGATTTCAGCTTTTCTAGCGGCCAGCATATTGAGGGCGGCGCCCATCTCCTCTCCCTCGCTGCTTTACCTTCCGCGTCCCCTAAGAGGGCAGTACCCATTTGCAGCTGGGTGAGCTGGGGGACTATACTGAAGCCTAGGCGCGCAAACGGTCACCCATCCACTTGGTAACCACGCTCGATGCTGCTCAACATTGGGGAAAGCGAGTGCTCTGACCGCTGAGCTATCCCGTCCCTACAATTTGTGTACAGCTAGTAAGAAACAATCTGCCAGTAGTTGCTATGGTGTCACCAGTCTTTTTGTAAGGACTTGAAATTTAGGGTAACAAAAATGTAGACATTTTTCGAGAAATAGCAGCATGCATTTTTGAAACATTTGTTTCATCTGAATAAAAGAAGAAAGAAAAAAAAGATTGCAGGTTAAATCTTTTGGAAGCATTTGTTTCATCTCAACAAATGACCCATGAATTAAGTTATTGGTGTAGAACAGGTATGTATCCGGTTTCTGTCTCAGTAAAAACAAAAACAAAACAAACAAGATTTTGGGCTAAAACTGTGTGAACTTTATTGAAAAAATATTCGTATAAAGTTACAATATTTTGTATGCATTGTATAAACAAGAGATTTTTTTTATGGCACATTGGCAAAACTGGATCAAAATAATTCAAATTGAAACTATTTTCCCCGTGGGGATGCCGGGGTGGGGGTGGGGCTGTCAGTATAAATAGCATCCCCACCTTCTGGAAATTCTGTGCCAGAAATTCTCTCTTTACTAGCGCTCTCATGGTTTCTGACTTGTTCCTTTTCTCCCTGTCATTTCCTTCTTGCCTATTTTCTTCCTTCTTGGTTCATTCTCCTGCCTTTTTTCTAGAAAGACTTGAAAGATAACACTTCTCTCTTATGCCGAAGGCGGATGCGCTGGGCCTGACTTGTCAGGCTCTTAACGGCAGCGCGACGCATTTTGATCAAGATTGCTCATATAGCAGACAGCAATAGTTGCTGTCTGAGCTTTCGACGAAGAAGAAAGAAGAAGAAAATGTATCTGACCTTAGTCTTTGTTAAGGATTCGAACCAGCTTTCGATAAAAAGATTTTGTGTCAAAATGTCAAAGAAGAACAACAAAACAATTATATTCAAATCTGGAGCAGTGCTCTAGAAAAGAGTAGTAGGCTCTAAGAAATTAATCCTTGTTTCAAAGGAACTTAAAACTCATCTATGGCGGAGAAAGTTATATAATGATTTTACCAAATGCGCATGTTTAATTATTACTTCAGCGTAGATGCCCGAATCACAAATTTTCAACTGAAACTGGTATATATAACAATATTCCGCAAGGCTTATATCTTTGTTGCAATTTTTGTGACATGGTTATGATATGGGGACGAATTTCCTTTCATACTGGAATGCCCCAAATTTGAAGATCTTCGAAATCAATTCGTTCCAAAAACGCATTAAAGACCAATGTAAGTTTTTGATTTTTATAATTAGTATAAAGCGGGGAGAGAAATGTGTTTAAAGTTGGGGAAATTGGTCAAAAAATTAATGTGGAAAAGCTGCCAGATGGTTTCGTTCTTGGATTTATTTATCACCATATTAAGTGGGTCAGTGATTGTTCAAGTTGAGAGAGAGAGAGAGAGAGAGAGAGAGAGGGGGAGAGAGAGAGAGAGGTTCAGGGGCAATATTTGTGCTTGATCAAAGGTGAGAAAAAGGGCCTCCAAATTGACTGTCATTGTGTAGATGCTTTATTCACTCTCCTACTTTATATACTCTATACCCCAACAGGGGCGACAGGATCAACTTCTCTCTCTCTCTCTCTCTCCCTCCCAGGGGTAAATGATTAAGCTCTTTACTCTTTCTCATTCTTTCTCTCTCTTCCTTACCCCCTGTCTCTGTCTCTCTCAATATAGATAAGTAATGTATGCCTTAAAAAATCAGAGAGAGAGAAAGAGAGAGAGAGAGAGAGAGAGAGAGAGAGAGAGAGATCCAGGTGCAATATTTGCCCTTGATCAAAGGTAAGAAAAGGCCCACCAAATGAATAGCATTCTTTTCGAATCGACCAAACCAGCCCTATATACTTACATGGTCATTTCATAGGGTACCTTTTCATAGCGTGCTTCAATTCATACCCACGCACGGTATTCTTTCGGAAAGTAGATTGGATTAAAAGAAAATTAATGAAAGAACGTGACACATTGACACACTTACGCTGACATTAAAAGCTTGACAACCATTCCCAAAATGGAATGAAATATTGGGGGTGTGCTTCATATCTAATTTTACCTTTTTTTTCTCCTTCTCCTTTTAGTACCTGCCGTCCCTGGGGCTGACAAGTATCTGAAGGATGCTATGGCAGAGTGGTTAAAGCCGTTAGACTTCTATCCTGTGGGCCCAGAAGTCCTGGGTTCGAATCTCGGGGGATGGGGGTGGAGGTGGGTGGCGTGGGGGGTGGGGAGCTGGAATGGTTTCTTGCGAAAACATCTCACCATTTTTTGTGAGCCTCGGAGGAGCTCTAACCGAGGAACGAAACAAAAATATAGATGGAGAGATAGAGATAGAGATAGATAGATAGGTAAATAGATAGATAGGTAAAGAGATAGAGAGATAGGTAAATAGATAGATAGGTAGGTAGGCAGGTAAGTAGGTAGGTAGGTAGGTAGAGAGAGAGAGACAATGACAATGACACTGACAAATTCTTGTATTTTGAGGATAATGAATAAGCACCCATGTGCTTTTTTACATCCAGTCCCCGCCCGTAGAGATACATCTTAATAAGCCCAGTACTCATACAACCACACAATAAGAACAAAGGAAAATTTTTTAAAAGCAAACAAACAAAAACACCCACCCCCCCAAAAAAAGAGAAAAAAACAAACACTCCCCCCTAAAAAAGCCATAAAAAAAAGAAAAGAAAGAAAGCCAAACTAATAAAGTCATAAAATAAACATCTACACATTGTAAATAAGGCACACATAGTTGTTGCACTCAACAATAAGATATTGAAATAAGACATTCACTAGAACTCAAGTACAGTCAACAAACCCAATAGAATTGAAAAAATAAAATATGAATACGTCCTTCATCAGAATATACAACTATAACTATAATCAAAATTATAAAAGGAGGGAGAGAGAGAGAGAAAGAGAGAGAGAGAGAGAGAGAGAGAGAGAGAGAGAGAGAGAGAGAGAGTGTATTTCAGAGATAATACTAAATATATAATTCTCAAGAGAGAGAGAGAGAGAGAGAGAGAGAGAGAGAGAGAGAGAGAGAGAGAGAGAGAGAGAGAGAGAGAGAGAAGAGAGAAGAGAGAGCTCGAACTCGAACTCGAATATTTTAATGAGGGTAAATGGATAAGCCATAGGCTTCTTTACACCAGGCCCTCATGGGGAAAAGAATGAAACAAACACAAATAAATCAATAAAGTGATAAACAAGTTCATGTGGGATACAATGAAACGAACCATTCAAATAACCATTCAAATATGGATAAATCTAGAGATCAATGAAATACCACAAAAGTAAACAAAGCAAATGAATAAACAAGACCAACTGAATGCGAAAAGCACCCCTCTCTAGCACTCCCATTAAACAAACAATCCTCCTCCAATCCATCCGTCTCCGCATGTTTGCATATATGCTATCGCCCATACTCATTAACACACGTACTCTCTTGTATTCACGCATGCACACACACCTACATATACATGTACTTGAATTGGTATAGAAATCCATAGACAATGAAATCATCCAATATGAGATCTCAAATTGTCAATCTGTACCATTCTGCATTCATCAACAAAATACAACCCAAACATTTCAGAACCTCCCCCCCATACAAGTTCGTTTTTCATAAAGATAAAAAAACAACACACACACACACACACTTGCTTACTCTCATGTTTACACTCATACACGGGGCACACGCAGACACGCCCCAGCAAACCTTAGCACACACAAGTAACCCCGCCCCCCCCCCCCCACCACACACACACACCCACCCACAGTTCAAGACAGCTCACTAACGTATATTACAAGGAATGGAATAAGTATGCATGGTAAAGCTTTTTTGAAAGATGATAAACTACTTTTGTTTTTATTTGAGGCAGGGATTTCACTCTATAGTTTGGAACCAGGATACACAAGTGATGACATAAAATGATC
>CM054147.1:14371194-14373694 GCA_028751875.1 Rapana venosa
ATAAGCACCCGGGTGCTTTTTTTTCTTAATCCAGTCCCCGTGTGTATGCAGTTTTGTCAATTTGTGTCATCCGTTCCCACCGGCACACATTGGTCTACTCTTCCGAAAAGCGGAACGGGTTTTAACGCGTGCGTTAAGATGTTCCGCGTGCGTTCGCTCTGTTTATAGTCTCAGCCGAGTCTTCAGATTCGATGTATGGACATGCAAAAAGTAAGTAAACAGACAACTATATAAGCAAAGCGAATCATAATAATCACAAGTAAACATCCCCATTATTATCATTGTCGCCGCCAGAGAGAGAGCGAGAGAAAGAGAAAGAAAGAGAAAGAGAGAGGAGGAGATAGAGAAGAGAGAGAGAGGAGAGAGAGAGACAGAGAAGAGAGAGAGAGAGAGAGAGAGAGAGATGAAAAAAACCCCGAAAGACAGAAAGACAGAAAGACAGACTCACAGACGGACAGACAGACAGACAGGCACGAAGACAAAAAAAAAGCAGGGTATATACATTTTTTTCATTCCTCGGCTAGAGTTCCGAGGTTCACCAATGGTGACATTTTGCGTATGCGGCCCTTTTTTTTTTTGGCCCACCCTGAAGGTAGCCGCATTCCGACTTAGGGGTGTGTGTATGTGTGTGTGTGTACTGGGTAAATTCGTGTTTAACGTTTCCGTAACCCTACGGAAAGCTAACACGAATTACGGGATCTTTAACGTGCATATTCTATCTTCTGCAAGTGTATATATACACGAAAGGAAATCAAGACACTGGCAGATCTGCACTTGAAGCTGACCTGCGAGATTGCCCCCAAAACAACAACAACAACAACAACAATCCTCACCTTGAATTCCCCAGACGCCAACCGCTGAGATTCGAACCCACGACCTCATGGACCCATAGGAGTGAAATCGAACGGTGTTAACCACTAGGCTATAGCTTCCGTCCGTGCCGAGTATAAAGGTACTGACAGAGGAGACGAGCCGACAGGGTAGGAAGAGAAGAAAGGAAGGAAGGAAGGAAGAGAAGAAAGGAAGGAAGGAAGAGAAGAAAGGAAGGAAGGAAGGAAGGAAGGAAGAGAAGAAAGGAAGGATGGAAGGAAGAGAAGAAAGGAAGGATGGAAGAGAAGAAAGGAAGGAAGGAAGGAAGGAAAAGAAGAAATGTAGAATGGAAGGAAGAGAAGAAAGGAAGGAAGGAAGAGAAGAAAGGAAGGAAGGAAGGAAGAGAAGAAGGAAGAAGGAAGAGAAGAAAGGAAGGAAGGAAGGAAGAAAGAAGGAAGGAAGGAAGGAAGGAAGAGAAAGAAGGAAGGAAGAGAAGAAGGAAGGATGAGAGAGAAGAAAGGAAGGAAGGAAGGAAGAGAAGGAAGGAAGGAAGGAAGAGAAAGAGAGAAGGAAGGAAGGATGGAAGAGAAGAAAGGAAGGAAGAGAAGAAAGGAAAGAAGGAAGAGAAGAAAGGAAGGAAGGAAGAGAAGAAAGGAAGGAAGGAAGAGAAGAAAGGTAGAATGGAAGAGAAGAAAGGAAGGAAGGAAGAGAGGAAGGAAGGATGGAAGGAAGGAAGAAAGGATGAAAGGAAGGAAGGAAGGAAGAGAAGAAAGGAAGAATTGAAGGAAGAGAAGGAAGGAAGGAAGGAAGAGAAAGAAAGGATGGAAGGAAGAGAAGAAAGGAAGGATGGAAGGAACAGAAGAAAGGAAGGATGGAAGGAAGAAAGGAAGGAAGGAAGGAGGGAGGGAAGGAAGAGAAGAAAGGAAGAAAGGAAGAAAGGAAGAAAGGAAGGAAGGAGGGAAGGAAGAGAAGAAAGGTAGAAAGGAAGGAAGAGAAGAAAGGAAAGAAGGAAGAGAAGAAAGGAAGGAGGAAGAAAGGAAGAGAAGAAAGGAAGAAAGGAAGAAAGGAAGAAAGGAAGGAAGGAGGGAAGGAAGGAAGGAGGGAGGGAGGGAGTGGAGAGATATAGCAACAGGTGTGGGGCCAGGTCAGGTTGTCTCCTGATACTGAGAACAACTGTCGGCTGCTCCCTCCCTCCTCCTGTGCTGCTGGTGCCCATATCACCTTGCTTCTCCTCAGGCCGACCATTAGTAACTTATACATACACGCACACATATACGGACACGCGCGCGAGTGCATATACAGACAGGTACACACTACGCACGCGTGCATATGCATGAGCATACATATATGAGCGCGCGCGCGCGCGTGTGTATGTGTGTGTATGTGTGTGTGTGTGTGTGCGCGCGCGCACACACATACACACACACACACACACACACACACACACACACACACACACACACACACACACACACACACACACACACACACACACACACACACACACACACACACACACACACACACACACACACGAGCATGAAGGAAGGAAGGTAGGGACACACACATAGATGCACACATACGCGCGCGCACGCACACACACACATCCACATGACTCCCGCATATCAACACACTCTCCCGCAGGCGCAACTCATATGCACATCTGCAGGTACCATAAACAAAGACATAG
>CM054147.1:14378694-14383694 GCA_028751875.1 Rapana venosa
CTGTTTGATCTTGTTTGTTGTTTGCTTCTGTCTGTCAGTTCGTTTCAATATCTTTGTCTGTTTTGCAGTTCGGTATCTTTGTTGTTGTTGTTTTTTTGTTTTTTTGTTAGTTCGGCATCTATGGTCAATCTCTTTCTTTGTGTTTGGCTGTTTCAGTCAGTCTGTTTTTTTCTGTCTGTTTGTCTGTCTGTCTGTCTTCAGTTCGGCATCTTCTGTGGTCAGTCTCTTTGTTTCGTTGTTTGTTTTTCTCTTTGTAAGTTTGTTTCAGTCTGTTTGTCTGTCTGCAGTCCGGCAATTTTTATGGTCAGTATCTTTCATTCTTTCGTTCTTCGTCTGTTTGGCTGTTTCAGTCTGTTTGTTTGTCTGTATGTCAGTTCGTTTCAATATCTTTGTCTGTCTGCAGTTCGCCATCTTCTATGGTCAGTCTCTTTTATTTTTCTGTCTGTCCATCTGTCTGTTTGTTTCAGTCTCTTTGTTTGTTTGTCTGTTCGTCTGCCTGCCTACCTGCCTGCCTTCCTATCTGTTTGTTTTGTCTGTGTGTCTGTCTGCCTGTCTGTCTGTTTGAGTCTGTTTGTCTGTTCGCTTCTGTCGTTTCTTCCTTGTCTGACTTCTTCCCTGCGCGAGTATAAATGTGATGTTGTTTGTTGCTGCTGCTTGTATTGATTTTATTATTCTTGGAACGCTCAGACGGCAGCTGTTGTCTGTCGTATGAGGGAAAATGCGTTATGCTGTCGTTAAGCACCTGACAAAGTCAGACCCAGCGCATCCGACTTTGCCGTGGGAGAGAGAACTGTGAACCTTTTAAAGTCTGTCTGGGGAAAAAAACACAACAACAGGCAGGAAAATGGACCAAGACGGCAGAAAACAGACAAGAAGGGGGTGACAGGAAGAAAAGGAACAAGGCAGAAACAAAAAAAGAGGAATAGAAAAGAGGGAATTTCTAGCACAAGCTTTCCAGAAGGTGGAGATGATATATTTTACACTGACAGGCATTCGGCTTTCCTGGGGGGGTGGAGGGGGGGGGGGGGGTGGGGGGGGGGGAGGGTGGTGGGTGGGAGGGTGTATGTGTGTGTGTGTGAGTGTGTGTGTGGTGTGTGTGTGTGTGTGTGTGGGCTTTTAAAAGAAAATGACATGTAGGTTTTGCAAGTTACTGTTTTGTTTTTACATAAACGTTGACAATATGGATCTCATCTGTACTCATAAGCCATTTTTAGAGTTTAAAAAATGTTGTACATTAAGAAAATAATTAACTGGTTTTTATTTTATGAAGCTGATAATTATCTTAATCTCGTGTACCTTCAATAAGTAAGCAATCGACATAATTGTGTTATTTCCTGCGTTTCTGTGTGCGTGGGCATTGGTGTGTTTTGTATGTGTGTGTATTAGTATGTATGTATATGTATGTATGTAGTATGTATGTATATATTATATGATTATGTATAGTATGATTATATTATGTATTAAATTTTATATTATTATTAAAGTAATATTATTATTAATTATCCGAGAGAGGAGAGGAAAAGAGAGAGGGAGAGGAGTTTGTCTGTGTGTCTCTTTTCTCTGTCTGTTTTCTATCACTGTCTTACACTCTCTTTCTCTTTGTCTGTCTGTCTGTCTCTTTCTCCCTCTATCTCCCTTCTCCACTTTCTTGTCTTTCTCTGCCCTTTTTTTTCACCTATAAACCCTTTTTTTCTCTCTGTCTCTTTCTCTCTCTCTTTTCCTGTCTCTCTGTCTCTCTTCTCTCTGTATCTCTCTCTCTCTCTTTCTTTTATCTATCTCCCCCGTCTCACCCCGTCCACTCCCCCACCCTCTCTTTCTCTGTCTCTCTCTGTCTCTCATTCTCTCTGTATATCTCTCTCTGTGTCTTCTCTGTGTCTCTGTCTCTGTGTCTCTGTCTCTCTCTTTTCTCTCTCTGTCTGTCTCTCTCTCTCCTCTCTCTCTCTCTCTCTCTCTCTCTCTCTCCCCCCCCCCCGTCACTCCCCCTCCCTCTCTCTCTCTTTCTCTGAGGTGCAAGGACTCGCCTTCTCTCTTCACTAGTATTTGAAATGTGTCTTTGTGTCATACCAGTTGGTCACGTGTGCTTTCTTTTCGTCTATCTCTTTCGTCAGAATAACCGTATTTCTTGGCTTCCATTAAATGATAGTTAGGTTTCGTCATCATGTTTGTAATTCATATAAAAAGTTATATTATTTTTTTATTTTTGTTCAAAACGATTAGCCCCATTTACTGTTAAATTTTGTTAAAAGTACATACCTTTTCTAGTCATTTAAAAACCCCTACAACTGCAAAATGTTTGTTGAGTGTTTGTGTGTGTGTGCTTGTGTGTGTGTGTGTGTGTGTGTGTGTGCGCGCGCGCGCACGCGTGTGTGTTTTTTTCGTGCGTGCTTTCGTGCGTCCCCCTTTTCCCTGCGCGCGGTGTGTCTGTGTGTGTGTATGTGTGTGTGTGGGTGGGGGGGGGGGGGGGGGAGAGGTGGGTGTACATGAGCGCTTGCGCGCGCGCATGTAAGTGTGTGTGTGTGTGTGTGCTTTGCTCTGTGTTATTCATGTTAGTTTTACTTTCGAGGTGAGCGTTTTGTCACTGTCAGACGCTGTGCAATGACCCGTCAACAAGACTTTAAAGACCATGCACAATAGGTGTAAAATGCGTCACCAACTGCATTCATTAAAGCCACCTGCATACAGATATGTATATATGAATTTTATACATATGCACACTCATGTGCGCACTCCAAGAAAATGGCTTTACATATATACGTGTAAACACACATGTATGATTGCGTGCACACATTCAAACACATAAAAAACCACGGGACAACAAAAGACACGATAAACAAGTCACCCCCCCCCCCCCCCCCCCCACACACACCCCATTTCATAATTATCCCACACATACGAAGACTTACACACACACCCCAAAACACACACCACACACACACACACACACACACACACACACCCCACACACACATACACATACACAGACTGACATGATGAATCGATGCTAAAATTTACAGAACCGCATTCACACGGGGAGGATGTCAAAAAAACACACGAGTGCTTATTCCCATTATGTCCTCGGAATAAATCATAAATTAAAAGAATAAATAAATGAAATATAAAGAAAATACACACAGACACACACACACGCACACAAAACACTTCCCCCGCCCCCCCCCCCCCCCCCCCCCCCCCCCCCCCCCCCCCCCCCCCCCCCCAACCCCCCCCCCCCCCCCCCCCCCCACCCCCCCCCCCCCCCCCCCCACCCCCCCCCCCCCCCCCCCCACCCCCCCCCCCCCCCCCCACCCCCCCCACCCCCAAACACACCGCACAAAAAAAACCCCCCCCCACAAATCCACCCCCCACACACCACCTTAACACTCAAAACACACCCCCACACACAAAACACACACAAACACCAACCCCCCCCCCCCCCCCCCCCCCCACCCCACACACACACCACACACACACACACCAACCCCCCCCCCCCCACACCACACACACAACACACACAAAAACCCCACACACACCCCACACACACACACACACACACACACACACACACCCCACCAACACCCCCTCACCCCCAAAACACTCACTACACACACCCACACACACACACACACACACAACACCACCACCACCACCACCCCACCACCATTACCGAACCACAGCTCTAAGTCGGGCTCGCAGGATGACATATATTTGCATAATCCAGCCCTGTGCCTGCATTGTCAAACTCCTTGTGCTTGTCAGGGGGGAAAGTGGACCTGAATGTATGACCTCCACACACCTGAATACAACCACACACCACACACACACACACCACACCACACACACACACACACACACACACACGAGGATTTCCTTACCTTCACCTATATCCCCGAGTCTAGTGGATTGTTTAGGGAACCAATGAAGATTGATTTTTTGGGTAATTTTTTGTTGCAACCAGTACCATGTTGACTTAGCTGTCTTCACTGTTCAACTTCACCTGTCTCGTAGTCCTGTGGCCACCGTTTTTGGGGGGGGCAACCCCTGAAGATTTTTTGCAACCAGCTTCCTCTGCTTATAGCTGTAAAACAGCAACAACAAAAAAATGAAGATGATTGATCTTTTTGATCTGTATTGCTTCTCTTTCTCTTGTTTCACTTTCATTTTGCTGCAGGTGTGCGGCTGAATATGGTTATGTGTGTGTATGTTTGTTTGTTTTGTTTTGTTTAATGTCTATTCACTACATGGTGATTTAGACACACCCACATTCATACCAAAGTACCTATTATTACACACCCCATCTCTTTCTCTCTCTCTCTCTCTCTCTCTCTCTCTCTCTCTCTCTCTCTCTCTCCCTTACACGCCTCACACACACATATGTACACTCACACACAACACACCCCACACACACACACACACACACACACACACAAAACACACACAACCACACACACACACACACACATATAGTTTATATAGTTTGGAATAGTCTTTTTAATGTGCATTTACCCAACACGTATCTATTCTACTTAAAGCCTTATTCATTATTTCTTTCCCCCCCCCTCCCCGCCTCCATCGTCTAATATCACTTTAAGTGAACAGACGTAAAAATTTAAGACACACACAACACACACAAACACCCCACACACACACACAACACACACACACCACACACACACCACACACACACCACACACACCACACACATATATAACTAATTCAGTAATGGTCTTACAGGTAAAGAATATATGACTTCAGCAACTGACATTATGAATTGCTGAGAGTCATATAAAACTTCTTGACTAGTGGCATATTTTTTATGAATATCTAAACCTCTTCTTTTATACATGTCAAAAATAATTGGGCAATCAAACAACAAATGGTGGATTGAAAGGGGAATAGAACAACAACATGTAACATTTTTTGAATATTTAATATTCCATGCATTTATTCTCAGTTTATGAATTAGAATTTCTAATTTCCGTGGGCAAGGAAACTGCTGATAATGT
>CM054147.1:14388694-14393694 GCA_028751875.1 Rapana venosa
CTTCGGTTGTACCCCTCTCCCCTTGTTGTGTTGAGCCACTTTGTTTTGCTCCCTTGGGCTTCTTGCTATTTTTCAGTTGATTCTGTGTTTTGCTGTTTTGCTTCTTTCTTACTTGTTGCTACTTCTCTCTCCTCACACCTCTCGCTCCTCTCCCTTCTTCTCTCTCTTCCATCATCCTCTCCCTCTCTCTCTCTCCTCATCCATCGTCTCTCCTCTCCTCTCTCTCTATCTCTCTCTCATCTCTCTCTCTCTCATCTTCGTTGGATTTTTGTGGGGGATTTTTGTGAATATATTTTTTTTCGCGTATACTGTGTAAGTGTATTGACTATGGGCCTTTAATTGATTTTATTATCATATAATGTCCTTAAGGGCGGGACTGGATTAAAAAGAACATGGGTGCTTATTCCTTTATCCTCGAATACATAATTTTTGTCATTGTCCAATGGCGCCTGGTTTACAGTGCACAGCCCTTCTTTTTTGTCGTTGTAACACACATACACATATACGCATGCACGCACGTACACGCGCGCATGAGCTCGCGCGTACGCACGCACGCACGCATAGATACATAGCTACATAGATACACACATGCACCCATACATACATACATACATACATCCATACGCCCATACATACATACACCCTTACATATATAGCACCCATAACGTACTTACATACACCCATACATACATTCATATATACATACACACCCACCCCATACATACACACATACACACATACATACATACACCCAAACATACATACCATACATACATACATACCATACATACTTACAAACATTCATACATACATAACAGACATACCATACCCCCATACATACATACACCCATACATACGTACACACATACACCCATACATACATACACCCATACATCATACACCCAACATACATACACCCATACATACGTACTCCCATTCATACCATACATACACCCTATAATACATACACCCCATACTACCTCCTAACATACATACACACATCCCATACATACACCCCCCCCACATCCCCATACCCCAATACATACATACATACTTACACCCAAACACCCATAACATACAACACACACCCATATATACATACATACAACATACACACACGCACGCAGCACTACACACACACACACACAAAACACTCACAAACACACACATACACACACACACACCTGATTGAAGTGGGCGTGTTTTTATGCTTATAGGGTAAGTGAGGCATTTTTATTTAAGGGGACCCACAGAGGCCGTAAGCCACTGCCTACCACCCACCTACCTTCCCACCTACCTACCTATCCTCCTATCTACCCACCTACCGTACCAACCTACCTACCTAACCTACCTCCCTACCTACCCACCTACATACCCACCCACCTACCTACCCTCCTACCCACCCACCTAACCTACCCACCCACCTACATGCCCACCTACATACCCAACTACATACCCACCTATCTACGCACCTACCTACCCACTTACCTACCTATCTACCTTCCCACTTACCTACCTATCTAGCTACCCTAACACAGAGACAGACTGCTCACCCGATGCTTAAGGCTTCAGAGATTTACACAACGGCAAACTTTTATGGATACATTGATGATTGATAGGTAGATAGATTGACAGGTGTAACATATTATATGTGTATTTGTGTGCATGTGTGGGTATGTGGTGTGTGTGAAGATTGAAGAGATAAGTGGGAGAGAAGAGAGAGAGAAGAGCGAGAGAGAGAGAGAGAGAAGAGAGAAGAGACGAGAGAGAGAGAGAGAGACAGACAGACAGACAGACCGGATAGACAGACGGACAGAGCAACAGACAGAAGACCCGACAAACAATGACAAAAGGTTTTTTGTGGTAAGCTTTAAGCCATTTACACAGGAACAGCAGGAAGGGGAAGGGCACAAGTCACATATAACCTAGGCAAAACGCCTATTAATTACAGCACAAATAATCATCACAGTATGGAATTCCCTATCGAAGTTTAGAATAAAACGAACAAACTAGACACAGACAGACGACGGCACACGCCAGAAAGACAGAACCAAACACACCTATCAGCGTGAAAGTCTACACATTGTCCTAATAAACTAAGATGAACAGTAACGTTAAATGAAGACAACAACAACAAAGTCCTACACACCCCTAATTATTTTATTTAAATCTATTTAATTCTTTCGTATCACACCCCTATATCTTTTATTATCACTATTCCTTATATTTCGAGGATAATAGGAATAGCACTTTTTCTTTTTTTTTACAATGGAGCGAGTCCCCCGTGTCCAGGCAGTTTGTAAATGTTTGTCATCCATATCTTCACCACCGCCCTTATACTAATAAAGCGCAGAAAACAACCCTACTCCTGCATAGTAAGTTTATACCGCTCTGACGGGTTACTTGTACATAATCAAATTGTGCTCTCAAAAGCTCAAGTTAGCCTTAAGCCTTCTATCACAATCGACATGGCTTTTCAAACACCCTTCCCCCTCACCCCACTTTCCCCCCCCGTCCTTCCCCGCCTCAGGCAACAAGAAAAGAAGAGATTTTTCACTGTGAAGTTTTTCTTGAACCCCTTTATAAACAGGCCCACTCCGTGACCTATTGCTTATCACACATTGTTTCAGTGATTAAGTTTTAAAGGCAGTATGCCAACACTATGTCAGGCTCTTATAATAATGTAACGCGTAACCTGCAAAACATGACCCTGAAAAAAAATGGAAAAAGCCCAAATTGCTCTATGTATACTTCTCTCTCTCTATCTCTCTCTCTCTCTCACAATATATATATATATATATATATAAGCGCTTTGATTTGTCTGTGCAAGATACAGCACTATATAAATTCCATTTATTATTATTATTCTTATATACAAGATATTATGACAAGGGAAAAGGAAGGGACAAATAATGGGAACGGATAATAGAAACAGTCATTACATTACCAAGAAAAGATCAGGGAAAGAAAGAACGATCACTCACAGCAACACAATCACTGAGAGTTGTCCCTGGAAAAAATGCTATAGAAAGGAAGTCCGTCAGGTCAGAAGGTAACAGAGAAATACACCCACACAGGGGTTTTACACACGTGTGCCAACTGTTTTGCATGCTTTGCACACAGTACGTCTGTTTATAGTCTCACCTGAAGAACTTTTGGGGAGTGGACGAACAGTGCCAAATATGAAACCACAGTCAAAGGTAAAGGGTCCCCGTAATAAACAGTCGTTGGAAGCAAGATTCAAGACCGCACTCATCTCCGGGGCCAGCATATTGAGGCGCGCCCATCTCCTCTCCCCGCTGCTTTACCATTCCCGACCCCTAAAAGGCAGATACCCATTTATACAGCTGTGTGGAACGTGGGGAACTGTATTGAAGCAAAGGTGCGCAACGTCCCCATCCACTTTGGTAACCACGCACGAAGCTGCTTAACCTTAAGCAAGGTGACAAGCTATGATCTGACCACTGATCTATCTCCTGCCCATGATACAAATAGTGGCAGTTCTTATATTTCTATCAGATAATGTCCACAATAGCCTTTGGTCCTGTAATTCATGGTAGTCGTGTGATATACCGACCACCACCACCCCCACCACCACCACCACCACCACCACCACCACTACAACTACAACTACTACTACTACTACTACAACTTCTCTACTACTACTACTACTACTACTACTACTACTACTACTACTACTACTACTACTACTACTACTACTACTACTACTACTACTACTACTACCAGTAACGATTACAATGATGATGATAACACAACAACAACAGTATGATAGCAATAGCAGCACCAGCAACAACGCTAACAACAACAAGACCGACAACAAGAAGAACAATAAAACAACAACAATGATAATGATAAATAATAATAATAAGCAGAAGAAAGAAGAAGAGAAGGAAGAAAAAGAAGAAAAGAAGGAAAAGAAAAAGAAAGAAGAGAAAAAGAAGAAGAAGAAGAAGAAGAAAAAGAAGAAGAAGACAAAAAAAGGGAAAAAGAAGAAAAATAAAAAAAAAAGGAAGAAGAAGAAGAAGAAGAAAAAAAGAAGAAGAAGAAGAAGAAGAAGGAGAAGAAGAAGACGACAACAACAACAATAACAACAACATCAACAACACTTGATCAATTTTGTACTGTGTCTTTTATTAAAAAACCAACAACAACCAAACAACACTGCTCAAAGCGCACTATATGCGTATCAACGCCACTTTAATAGTCACTGTCTTGCGACACCTTTTCCATCACACAACATCCTATTGTACTACAAGCTATAAAAAAACAACAACAAAAATACTCCTAAATTATATCCCTTGACTTCATCATCAATCACTCGCTAGAAAAGCAAAAACCTGGCACCCCACCCCCCCCCCACCACACGCACGCACAGTCACTCACACACACGCACTCACACACACACACACACGCGCGCGCACACACACAACACACACGTGCAACATGCACTCTCTTTTCGTCTAATATCACTTTGAGTGAACAGAAGTAAAATCGCAGACACACACATTACGACACACGCACGCTGCGACTGCACACACTCACACACACACAACACACTCACACACACACATACCAACTCACACATTCACACACACACACACAACACACACACACACACAACACATAACCACACCACCATACACAGAACACACACATACAACACACCACACTCACACACACACCAACACACACACACACACACAAACACTCACACACAACGCACTCTTCCCTTGTCAACATCACCTCACACATCACCAGTTCACTGTAGCACAGACCTACAAAGACAATCAGCATACCACCAACCTACACCCTGATCACGTCAACAGATCCATACAGTGACACTTGAATGACAGGAAGTACCTCCTATCACCATACTATCCCTCTCTCTCCCCCGTCTCCCCTCTCCTCCTCTGCTCCCCCTTGTTCTTTATCCATGCCTCTCCATCTGTCTCTATCTCTGCCTATTTAAAGGTAAAGGT
>CM054147.1:14396194-14461194 GCA_028751875.1 Rapana venosa
CTCTCTGCTCTGGGGACATTTTTTATTCTACCTTTTAAGACGTAAAGTCTATGGTTTACAGTTTGAAAAAGAAGACAAACTAATGATAAGTTGTAGGGGAGAATCGACAGATGATTTTCAAAGCAAAACCACTTTAAAAAACAAACCAACCTATATCCCGAAGACGGAAAGCGGCTGTCTAAATGACAAGGGGATAAAAACCGGTCGCATACACAACAGTCCCGCCACTGGTGAAGCGAGGAGCTGTAGCGGAGGAGGAACGAGAGGAAAAAACGTCTGTGATCATGAAGGACGATCTCGCCATGATCTGTCTGCATGACAGTACCATTAACCAGTAGAAGGAAGATGGCAGATGGTTAAGACGATTTTTTGCCTGCAACAAGTAAACCGTGAGGTTCTGGGTTCGCGATTCCCAGCCTCGCCCTTTCATCCCAGTGACCAAAAAAATCGAACTGAATGTCAAAGTCCATCGATGAGACTATAAACCGAGGCCCCGTGTGCGAACGCAAATGCAGAACATTTTTGCGCACACGTTTTTTAAAGCCTGTTACGCTTTTCGAAAGAGTATGCCATTGTGGTGCCGGTGGGACAACCAGATGACAAAATTTACCAAACCGCATACACACGGGACTAGAAGAAAAAAAGCACATAAGTGCTTATTCATTATCCTCGATAAAAAAAAAAGTCATCTGAGCGCTTTGATCTGTTGCTTTACAAGATTCAAGCGCTATAAAAATTCCTTTACATTTATTATTATTATTATTATTATTATTAATATTATTATATTATTATTATTAGTATTATATTATTATTCATTATTATTATTACCATGGCTGCAAAGGACCAATCCGCCAAACCAGTGTGACTTACCTTTGACCCACCCGGTGAAAACTTTGGAGTAAACTATAACTACTACTACTTCTGCTGCTGCTGCTGCTGCTGCTGCTACTACTACTACTACTACTGCTGCTGCTGCTGTTGCTCCTACTACTACTACTACTACTACTACTACTGCTGCTGCTGCTACTACTGCTGCTGCTGCTGCTGCTGCTGCTCCTACTCTACTGCTTCTGCTGCTGCTGCTGATATTAATATTAATAATAATAATAATAATAATTTTTATGATAATAATAACTAGAATTTCTATAGCGTTGTTTCTTACAAAAACAAATCAAAGCGCTTGTATGTAACCTATTCTTACGTCATGCTACCAATTACAATTTATAGTTTTAACAAATTCAAATGCAAACACATACATACACTCGTGCGCGCGCGCGCGCGCACACACACACACACACACAACACACACTCACACACACACACACACACACACACTACACACACACGACACACATCACACCACACACACACACACTCTGATGCAAAAAAAACTTGGGGAGTCCGCCCATATATCACTTAATCCAATGCACATCTACTTTAGTAAGTAAGTAGGGGATTTGAGGTATTAGTGATACGCACTTCGTGTGGCAGGCTAATGTATTAATTTGAAAATGTGGACAAACTAACTCATTCATCTACAAGCGAGCATTCTTACTTTTTTGCTGTAGCTCCCCGGGAAAACTCTTCCATTCTGTCTGTCCTGTCTGTCTGCCTGTCTTTCCTCTCTCTCGTGAGTTGGGTGTGTGTATGTGTGTGTGTGTTTAATTTATTCTTTAATATCGAGGATAATGGAATAAGCATTTATGTGCTTTTTTACATCCAGTCCCCATGTGTATGCGGATATGTGAATTCTGTCATCTGTTCCCACCGGCACACAATGGCCTACTCTTACGAAAAGCGGAACAGGATTTAACGTGTGCGCAAGATGTTGTGCGTGCGTTCGCACACGGGACCTCGGTTTATAGTCTCATTCGCGCGCGCGTAAAGTCAAAGTCAAACTTTTATTTTCCGATGGTACATTGAATAAGCATTGCAGTTGCTTTTTTCCATCAAGCCATCTATCTAAAAAAAAGAGAGATAATAATGATAATATATGCATACATAGAATAAAAGCCTAAACAATGACAGACCATACAAATCAAAACAAAAGAAAATAATAATATATGCATGCATAGAATAAAAAACCTAAACAATGTTAAACCATATAAATCAAACAAAGAAAAAAATTTATATATAAAAACAACATCCACCCAAAATAAACACCAAAACCAAAAGCAAAGCAAACAGGACAAAACAAAAAAAGACACCCACCAAAAACTCCCCCCACACACAAACAAACCCAACCAACCATACAAAAAACTGAAACAAAGCAAACAAAAAATATAAAACAAGAACAACCACAACAAACAAACAAAACTACACCCACTCGTAAAAACAACAGCAACAACAACAAACAAACAACAACAATAAGAGCAAAACAATAAAGACCCTATAGAACCTAACAAAAGACAAAAAAGCCCAAAATGAACCCCCCCACCCTCCCAACCCCAGTAAAAACAGCTCCCCAAAAAGCACAAAACAAAAACAAAACAAACCAGAACACTACTTACCACTCACCACCAAACCAAATGGATACAAAGGAAACTGATAAATAATTTCCTTTTAACTCATTTAAACACTTACCTACACGTACACACCCATATCCCCTTCACCATATATACTCACATCATACATAAAGGAAAAACAAGAAACAACCTAAACTGAAATTAGATTCAAAGCAAAAAAGTGCGTGTGTGTACTTAAGTGCATACGTCATACGTTTATTAATAATAATAATAATAATGTATGGGAATTTATATAGCGCTGAAATCATTAAAGCAAAACCAATCAAAAGCGCTCAAACCTAAACTGAAATTAGATTCAATAGCAAAAAAAGGGCGTGTGTGTAAACTTAAATGCAACGTCATACGTTTTTCACACACATATCTATCATCTAATCTATCTATCTATCTAACTATCCATCTGTGTGGTGTGTTGTGTGTGTGTGTGTGTGTGTTGTGTGTGTGCACGCGTGCGAGCTCTGCATGTTGTGTATGTGTACTTACGCGCGTGCAGCAATTATTATCGACCTGCTGCAACCCTGCCTGCAATGACTAATTGTCTCCATGTCCTGTCTGTCTGGCCAGTCTGTGCATCAGACGGGATCCAGGCCAATGACGGCGTGATAGGGCGACAACCGGCAGCACTGCTAACGGCCCAGACTCTCCAACCTTCCCCACCCTGATGTCACCACCCTCACCCTGCTCTTTTGAACCAGGTGACCCTGCAGCAGGACAGCCCGGCCAGCAATACCTGACTTTGAAAAAAGAAACTGTTTAAATGAAACGTGTTCAATTCCCGAAGAGTCCCGGAATGTGGATACCTAAATGGAAGGAGGGGGGGGTGGGTTGTGGGTGGTGAGTGGTTGTATACCAAAATGTCACCATGTAACCTAGGAGCTAAGCCGAGAACGAAAAAACAAAAACGCAAACAAAACCAACCAATAAAACAACCACCAACCAAAAAACCCAAGTCGGTGTTCATTCAATCATGAACTAATAATAATAATAATAATAATAATAATAATAATAATAATAATAATAATAATAATAATAATAATAATAATACATGGAACTTATATAGCGCTATATCTTGAAAAGACAAAACAGGATAAAACTAAACAAAACTAGGATATTTACTGAAAAAGATAATCAAATCAATTCACCAGCAGAACAAGAAGAAGTTATAAGGCTGCAGTAATCTCATATAAACATTGACATGTAGCAAGATTTTCCTGCATGACTTTGTATGTAAAAAAAAATCAAACCATCAAAAAAGAAGAAAAAAGAATCAAACATCAAAAAAGAAGAAAAAAAGAATCAAACAACAATATCTTCGTTCATCTTAAAAATACTAAATTTTGGAATAAGAAACGACGGACGCTATAGCCGAGTGGTTAAAGCCATTCGACTTTAATCCCATGGGTCCATGAAGTCGTGGGTTCGAAACTCGTCCGCATCTGGTGAATTAAAGGTGGGGATTTTTACCATCTCACAGGTCAGCTTCGTGTGCAGACCTGCCAGTTTCTTTATTTCCTTCGTGTATATACACACGCAGAAGATCAAATGTGCGTGTTAAAGATCCTGTCATTCATGTAGTGTTTGGTGGGTTACAAAACACGAACATACCCAGCATACATCCCGGAGGTGAACATGCCGCTACCTTCATGGTGGGAAAACAACGGTGGCTTACACTAAATGTCGTCATTGATGAACCTTGGAGCTGAGGAACAGGACAAAAAAACCGAAATAAATAACCACTGTCGGAAAAAAATGATTAAAAAAAATCATACTTCGTTGGTTTTTTTTGTTTGTAGGGGGTGGGGAGCGGTGTATCACCATATCGCTTAGTGGTCGTTATTTAAACATTTATTAGCGTACAGATTTCATGCTTGGTATGTTCATGTCATTCATAGCACTGACCATAGCTGGCCTACTCTTTGATTTGTTGATTTACAAGATTCAACGCTATATAAATTCCATACATTATTATTATTATTATTATTATTATTATTATTATTATCATTATTATTATTATTATTACTCTACAGAAGGTGGATGGGGTTGAGGGTCTATGCATGGTGTTATCATTTTTTCACACACAGGAGCTCAGTCTACAGTTCCTTTGGAAGGATGCATATAAGAGTGGAGTCAGTACCGATGTTAGCTCCAGGGGAAAATGGCCCTCAGACAAGTTAACGGATAATTGGCTATAGGTGTTTGCAATCTTCATGCTGATTGTCTATATCATTTTGCTTCATATAATTTCATTGGCTGTGATGTTTACATGTATTTGCAACCTTTAATGCTGATAGGCTGTATCAGATTGCTTCTAATCATTTCATTGGCTGTCATATTCTCAGGTGTTTGCAACCTTTGTGCTGATTGGCTGTATCGTTTTGCTTCATATCATTTCATTGGCTGTGATGTTCACATGTATTTGCAACCTTTAATGCTGATTGGCTGTATCATTTTGCTTCTAATCATTTCATTGGCTGTCATATTCTCAGGTGTTTGCAACCTTCGTGCTGATTGGCTGTATCCTGGCGGTGACGGACAGACGGAACATGAAGCCGATGGACACGGGGCTGATGGCTATCCCCTTAGGCGCCATCGTCTTTGCCATAGGCACCTGCTGGAACTTCAACTGTGGCTACCCCCTCAACCCCGCCCGTGACCTGGGTCCCGCATCTTCAACCGCCATATACTGGCTGGGGCGGAGCCCCTTTCAGGTAAGGTCAGGTAGTGATGTAGGTGGAGAGAGAGAGGAGAGAGAGAGAGAGAGAGAGAGAGATGAGCAGGATCCAAGCAGTAAAAGTCCAATCTTTTTGTTACACCGCAGTCCCCCGCCCTTATCCGGGGATACTGTCACCGTCACTTCACCGTAACCCTCAGGTACCGAATCCTTTGGGGCCCTTCGAAAGCTTTGTCAACCACCTTTCCTCCTTTCCTCGCGTCCTCTCGGGGCTTCCCTCAGGGTGTCTTCAGCTCCTGTCTGTCCACTCTCGAATGTTGTACTCCCATCTCTTCCTTGGTCTGCCTCTTCTATCCTTCCCCCCTCACTGTGCCTTGTCGATTGGTTTTTTAGCAAGACCAGAGGAGCGTGTGGACATGTCCAAACCACTTCAGCTTTCGTATGTCTTTGTTTGATACACATTAAAGAAAAACACACAAAAGAACAACACACACACAACTCCGACCAAACAAAGCACAAACAACAAAAACAAAACAAGCCCAAACAACACCCCCAAGCCAAAATCAAACAACAGCAATAACAAATAAAAACAAACCAACATATAAAATCATAATGTTTTGATAAAACGGGAAGACTAATCATCAACCGATATTCATCACTATGAATTGAATTGAATTGAATGAATTCTATTTAAGGAGGGTGATGGCATAAACAAACATACTTTGTTACAACCCCCAACAACCTGAAAGCAGCAATAATAGGAACAACGCAAGAACAAAATAAATTCAGAGAAAAGAGAGAGAGAGAGAGAGAGAGAGAGAGAAGATAAGAGAGAGAGGATGGTAATTTGCAGTAATTTGCATTTTTGAACACATAATTGTCATAATATGAATTGATGTCCTCGCCAAAATTTTTTTACCACCATCACCACCACAAATCAAGATAGAACCAACATAAAAGACAAACAAAAACAACATCCATAAATAAAAAGATATCCATAAAAATACAAAAGAAAAAAAGCCACAGAGAAAACAAAAAGAGGGCAAAAACAGAAAATGAGAAGAAGGAGGGAGGGAGAAGGAGAGAAAGAGGAGAGAGAAAGAGAGAGACGGAGGAGGGAGGGAGGGGGAGAGAAAGAGAGAGAGAGAGAGAGAGAGGAGTGGAGAGGGAGAGAGAGAGAGGAGGGAGGAGGGAGAGCGAGAGAGAGAGAGAGAGAGAGAGAGAGAGAGAGGAGAGAGAGAGAGAGAGAAGAGATAGAGAGAGAGAGATTGCTCTAAAGGCATACATATATTTGCAATAGAAATCATAATTACGAATTCAGAAAGAAAACCCTAACATTTTATTTTTAAACCTACAAAAACACCACCCTAACAACATCATCATCATCAACACAACAACACCAACAACAAAACAACAACAACAACAACAACAACAACACCAACACTCACATTTCAAATCAAGTCAAAAACACTTTATCTCGAAAAGAACGAACAAGATATATTTCATACCGTTGAAACATTCCAAGATAACTTCAAAGAAAAATGATCACCACACACCATCTGGACAAAAACATTTGACCTTGACACACACATGCGCGCGCGCGTTGTACACCTACCCCCCACACACATATACATACATACATACAAGCATAACATACATCATACAAACATAACCCATACATACATACAATACATACCTACAAACATACATACATACATACATACAAGCGTACAAACATACATGCACATATACATACATACATACATAATACATACATACATAACATACATACATACAGTAACAGACCTACCATACTACATACGTACACCCCAGGAGGGAAAAAAAAAATTGGGAGAAGAGAGAAAAGAGAAGAAAAGAGAGAGAGAGAGAGGAGAGAGGAGCAGGATCAAAGTCAGTAAAGTCAAATTTTTTTTGTTACATCCAGTCCCCGGCCATATCCGGGAATACTGTCACCGTCACTTCCCCGATCCCCAGATTCGAATCCTTTGGGGCGCTTCAAAGCCTTTGTCAACCACCTTTTTTCTCCTCTTCGCGTTTTCTTCTGCCCTCCAGGTGTGTTTTCAAAAGCGTGTCTGTCCACCCTCGAATGTTGTCTCCATTCTTCTTTGCTGCCTCTTCTTCCCTCCCCTCACTGTGCATGTAGATGTTTTAGCAAAAAACCAACAGCAAAGACAAAACACTCGCCGTGTCTTGGGGAAATAAAGAAAAAAACAAAAATAAAACATTTTTACACAAATCCGATCTCAAAAAAGCAAAACAACAAAAACAAAACAAGCAACAACAACCCAACCAAAACAAATCAACAGCATAAACAAAAAAAAACAAAAAACATTAAAATCATAATGGTAAAAGGGAGAAGATAATATAAGAAAATTCATCATTTGAATGAATTGAATTGAATTGATTTATTTAAGAAGCAAAAAACAAAAAACCCATACTTGTACAACCCAAACAACCTAAAGCAGAATAATAAAAACGAAAAAAAATAAATTCAGAGAGAAAACAAAGAGAGAGGGCAAAAAAGAAAAGATGAAGAAAGGGATGGTATTTGCGAAATGCATTTTTGGAACTAAGCCCAATATATTTGTCTCGGCAAATTTACCACCCACCAAAACCAGTAGAACCCAAATAAGACAAACCCCATCCTATTAGGTTTCCCATAAAATTCAAAAAAATAAAAGCAAGAAAACAAAAGAGGGCAAACAGAAATGTTCCCGAAGAGGAAGTTTGAAATTAAATTTTCACATTGACTTTAATCCTTTATTTTTGAAGAGTGTAGCCAAAAACACCCATTATTAATTTTTGGTACTTCCTTTCTCGTGGTATTAGTTCTTGAAACAATCCAAAAAATAAGCTTATAAATCAAAGCGTATATTATTGCGGCCATGTAGTGAATTAGAAAATTTCACTTATTTTTCTTATACTGAGAAAAGGGTTTAAGAGATATTCAGCTTTGGTATAGTATTTTCTACAATTTAAACGGTATCATTTGTGCAAAGCTTGGGACGGCAGAATTCGATAGCGAATATTTTGTCATGCAAGATTATCAAATTAACTCCCCCGAGAGATCGAGCCGTAGTAACCCTAAAGAAGGGGACAGTCTTCCTTTACAAAGGGAGAGAATCTAGAAGCTGTGCGCATGCGTGTGAATTAGCTCCCATGGTAGGGTGAGTATGATTTTTAGTAACCGCAAAGAAAGCAACAGCAACCAGGGGAGAGGATTAAAAATGTCGTGCATCTGGGGGAAAAGAAAAGAAAAGGATAGTGTGAATATCGTATCTCGAGTTATTGTTCCCTCAAATATTTAGAATTATTGTTGACAACAGTAGACTTAACTAGTAAAGCTGATAGGTTATTATTACGCACACTTTGAAAAAAAAAAGAGGCCATGCTTACGTCTTGCACACCTCCAAACGGAAGACAAAAACATAATATCCATAATTGAATGTGTAGCGAAATCAGAAGTAGTAATGTAATGGTTAGTCAGTTAGTCAGTCCTTAAATGGGATAAATGAAATTAAACGAAAGTTATCAAACTTTCGTTTGTGATCAAAAGCGTGATAACTGTTTGTTTAAATAGTGTTCGATGCAGTCCAAAATCGGTAACTCTGCTGGAAACACTTTCCTTATGTACGATTTAAACTAAATTTGCTTTCAGGACAAAAATACTTTGAAAGATGTAAACTATATTTGTGGGGGAAGATTACCAATAGTCATGTTTTTTTGATTGTGGACATTTAAAAGCCTTTTTACCTGCTGTACCGTTGTCACGGATCATTTTGTCTAAGCCATCTTACTGTGGAAAATTGTGTTAGGATTGATAGAAGTCCGAAATTCAGTTTTTGTCTCCTGTTCATTCCATACCCACTGCGTTCCAACAGCGCAGTAACAAGTACAGCCCAATACCTGCCAAACTGAATGTGGTGTCCGCGGGGTTTCAGTTTCGCCTGTTCTTTTCATCTCTAACTGCTCCACTATCACATATAATAAACCGTCATCATATCAACCATCACTTATGCAGATGACTTCAGATCAAAGTAGTGTTACACCGAAAATCTGCCTTCTCCTTGACAAAGATGGCCTACTGCTTTCAAGATATCCAAAACTGGATGATACAACAAGTTAACAGTTAAACGCAGATAAAACCGAGCCATGTTTGTAGGACAACACAAATTTTCATTACAAAACTTCATAGACTCGGCATACTTTCAGTCCTTTATCAACTTCGTGAAGTTCTAGGTGTCGTGTTGGGACAACACACTTCTCTTTTGAAAAAATTTCCCTCACCCAGACCTGTCAGTCGTGCTACTATCAATTACGGCGTATTAGTGCAATTCGAAAGTACCTGTCCACTGATGCAACAGCCAAATTGTCACTTCTCTCATTCTCTCAGACTGGACTATTGCAATTCTCTTTTGCTGGTTGCCAGCAACATCTACCCCTCCTCAAGTATACAAAATCCGCGCTCGACTAGTTCTCGAAAGAAAAATTGAGACTAACCCTCTTCTTGCGATCCTCCACTGGCTGCCTGCCACAGAGAGTAGATTATAAATCAGTACCCTCTGTTACAATGTTCCACAAAACTGCAAACCCCCTCTATGTAAAATGTCTAACGGTAAAAACTCCTTCACGTTCCCTCCCATGCAATCCCTTTGCAAAGAATACTAGATTAACCAATCCATGTGGCCGCCGCTCTTTCCCTCTATTCTGGCCATCATCGAACAACCTTCCTCTCTTCTTCGCCAGAAACCTAGTTATGACACTTTTAAATCCAGCCTCAAGAATAATTATTTCAAAACTAAGACTTCCCCCCCCCTCTGTTTCATATCAAACCCAGGTCTATCACCCTGCTAAATATACGGCCTGTCGAGTGTAAGTGTGCTTTTGAAAAACATTTGACTATCGAAACTTTATTTCATAGATTTTGTCTGCATTGCACCATGTTTGTAAATATCTGTTTGTTTAAACTTTTGATTATTTATCATTGATTGCATGACTGTGTAAGATTAGGTTGAATGCATGCGCTTTGATTTGTCTTTGCAAGATATAGCGCTATATAAGTTCCATTTATTATTATTATTATTATTATTAAAGTTAGTTTTTATTAAGTACTGTTATCTGACACTTTTCTGTTATTGTTTGCATTCTCTTGTTTAGATTACTTTTCCCCGTCTAAAAATCACTAAATGTGAATAGACGTTAAACTGAAGATATCACACAACTCCGCTGGGACTCGTTCATAATCAACAATCAACCTTTGTTTTTTTATGAGAGGAGGCATGGTGATGTGTGTATCCATGTGAATTGACTTCCCCCGTGGGAATGCCGGAGGTTCTTTCAGTATAAAAAGCATCCACACTTCCTGCAGAATTATGTGGCTAGAAATTTTCCCTTTTTCTATCACTCCCCTTGTTTCTGCCTTTTCCCTTGCCTCTCTGTCCCCGCCCCTCTCTCTTGCTGCTTTTCACTTCGACATCGCATCCTCCTGCCTTTTTTCATACAAATCTGACATGTCTGTGTGTGTGTGTTTTATTATTCTTATGTACTTAATGAGCTGCCCTTAAGTCGGAACGTGTGGGCTGTGACCAGCAGACAGAAAAGACCTCCTGCCAGAGTCACAAGCCCCGTAGGAGAAGACAGAATTACCATTTTACCCAATTTGGGCCCATGAGGAAGAACAGAAGATGTGTCGGACGTGGTTTCGTTTTGAGAGAACCTCATATCTCTCTTGGTTTGATGTGATAACTAAGTAACATCATTGGTATGTTCTTAACTTTGCATTGTATATAGACAATGTGTGTGTATGTACGTGTGTGCGTGTGCGTGCGCGTGCGTGTGTGTGTGCGCGTGTTTATCATTTTTGAAATTTCTTATATTTCGAGGCAAATGGAATAAGCACTGTGTGCTTTCTTTTTTACATCCAGTCCCTGTGTGTATGCAGTTTTGTGAATTTTGTCATTCGTTGTGTGGTGTGTGTGTGTGTGTGTGGTGTGTGTGTGTGTGGGGTGTGTTTTGTGTATGTGTGTGTGTGTGTATGTGTGTGTTGTTGTGTGTGTGTGTGTGTGTGTGTGTGTGTTTGGTTGTGTGTGCCCCCAGTTTACAGAGACTATTACTGGTTCTGGGTTCCTGTCTTCGGTCCCCTGTGTGGTGCTATCCTGGCATGGTTTCTCTACAACGTCTTCATCAGCGTAAGACAAACTTTGTGTGACTTTCCATCTGTCTGTCTGTCTGTCTCCTCACCAGTCTTTTTGTTTGTTTGTATTCTGACTTATGTAAGGGTACAGGAACCAAACACCGAAAAAAACCCAACAAAGCAAAATAATATCAGCTCTTTGAGTGATAGTAGTAGTAGTAGTCGTAGTAATACTTTAATAATAGTAATAATGATGATGATAATAATAATGATAATAAAAATAATGATAAAGATAATGATAATAGTAATACCACCACCACCACCACCACCACCACTACTACTACTACTACTACTACTACTACTACTACTACTGCTGCTGCTGCTGCTGCTGCTGCTGGCTGCTGCTGCTACTACTACTTCCAAAAGTCCTTCGGATGAGACTATAAACCGAGATCCCGTGCACGCATGACATCTTGCGCACAGTTAAAACCTGTTGCTATTAACATTAATAATATTGATCCTGGTTTCAGATAGGTAAAGGTAAACGTAACGTTGTCCCATAACCTATGTGGTCATTGGGGAACGAGGTGTCAGAGACCTCAGCTTCTCCAGGGGCCAGCATATTGAGGGCGGTCCCATCTCCTCTCCCTCGCTGCTTTACCTTCTTTGACCCTAAAGAGGCAGGTACCCATTTTACACTTGGGTGAATTGGGGGAATGAACTGAGGCCAAGGCGTGCAAACGGTCACCCACCCCTTAGTAACCACGCTCAATGCTGCTTAACCTTTGCGTGGGGAAAGCGAGTGCTCTGACCACTGAGCAATCCCATCCCCACGGTTTCAGATACAAGCATTCAAACTGTTCTTAACAAGGCGGTGTCAGACTTTGAATCTCAGATCCCACTTTTCAAACCAAAAAAGTGCATTGTTCTCGGGCAAACATCACATACAACCATGCCTCATTACATTGCATGGATGGACAGCTTCATGGCCGGAGAGGAAGTGGATTGACGCAGCGGTGACGTCAGAGTCACAGTCAACGGAACCGGGAAAGAAAGGGAAGAGGAGCGATAACCCTGCTTTCAAGGTAGATGCAGTTTATCCCCTTGAACTTCAGTCCAGAATGACTTGCGAAGGTATGTCTTTTATAAAACAAGTTTGGGAAAACCCCAAATAAGACATAGAGAAACTTTTCTTGCTGTGAGGAAAGGCACGCTAAATTAAGAACGTGTCATTTCTTTCTTTCATTTTCGTGTAGTAATCACGGGAGAGGTTCAGCAAAGGTAGAGTTTGGCGTGGCGTCCTAAAGAGTTGCACGTTTCACTAGGTCCTGTTTTTTAGGCAGTGGGTTGAGATGTTAACCTTGCTTCCGGTTCGTTGCAGAAGTCAAAGGTTGGGTTTTTTGAGGGGGGGGGGGGGGGGGGGTAATGTCGGAGGGACGCAGCCTAAAAAAAGTATTAAAGTGGTTAGAGCCTTGTGCTCGTGATCTGACGGCCCGGGTTCGAGCCACCACTGAGGCATCCGTTTGAGGGGATTTTCCCGCTGGAGTTAATATTATACTGACTCCACTCTTTCAAAACTTTTTTGGATGAGACTATCAGCGGAGGTCCTGTGTGCGAAGGCAAGAAAGCCATCCTGTGCACAGGTTAAAACCCGTTATGCCTTTCGGAAGAATAGGCCATTACAAAGTGGTTGGAGTAGATAACTAAAGGGTAAAGGTAAAGGTGTCCCATAACCTATGTGGTCGTAGGGGAACGAGACGTCAGAGACCTCAGCTTCGCCAGGGGCCAGCATATTGAGGGCGGCGAACTAAAGGATACCCACCCCCCAAAAAACCCCCCAAACAAAGCAAACATCAACCAAACCCAAACAAACAAAACAACAACAAAAAAAAAACCCCCAAAACCACACACACACACGCCCTCACGCACCCACAACACACACACACAACACACACACACACACACACACACACACACACACACACCACACACACACACCACACACCACACACACACACACACACACACACACTAACACACACACACAACACAACACACACAGACCACACACACACACAGACCCCACACACACACACACACAGACACACACACACACATACACACTACACACACACACCACAAAACACACACACACACACACACACACACACACACACACACACACACACAACACACACCCAACCAACCGCATGCACACTGGTGTCGTATTTAGACATATCCTCAAAGTGAGAATGCAGCCACCTGAATGGTAGGCATAAACAGTCGGTGTGTGTGTGTGTGTGTGTGTGTGTGTGTGTGTGGTGTATGCGCACGCGCGCGCACGCGTGTGTGTGTTCGTGCGCGCGTGAGTTGCTGTGTGTTGTGGTTGTGGTGTGTGCGTGTGCGGCCTGCACATGCATGTGTATGTGAGTGTGTGTGCACGTGCGGGCAGGCACCTCTCTTATTATCGTTTTTACTTATTTAAGAAAACGAGGAAGACCTGTGATCTACAGAATTGACCTGGATACTGCAGATAGTCTATGTCCAGTTGATGCTTCAATTAAATCTGGTCACTTCTGTCGTTTCTACAGAATTGACCCAGACACTGCAGATAGCCTATGTCCAGTGAATGCCTTAAATCTGGACACTTCTGTAGATTCTACAGAATTGACTTAGACACTGCAGATAGTCTATGTCCAGTAATGCAGCATTGTTCTGGTCAACACTGGCTGTACCCACACCTCTCTCTTCTTTCAGATCTAGGGGATACTTCCACGCACCTGTGACGTTACCACCGCCATTTTTGAAGACAATCGTCCCCTCCAGTCTTTAAAACGTCATCTCCACAGTCACGTCACCACAAGATGGGCACCTTGTCTCTGTGATGTGATAGCACCACTTTGAACCTTCGCGCCCCCCCCCCCCCCTTTTTCCCCCCCAACAAAAACTCCGGCTATTTTCATTTCAGTTATAATAGGATTGGAATATATATATCTCTCTCTCTCTCTCTCTCTTTTCTCTCTCTCTCTCTTCCTCTCTTTTCTCATCCTCTCTCTCTCTCCCCTCTCTTTCAATGGCAGGGCTGTGATCTACAGAATTGACCTGGACACTGCAGATAGCCTATGTCCAGTCGATGCCTTAAATCTGGACACTTCTGTAGATCCTACAGAACTGACCCTGACACTGTAAATAGCCTATGTCCAGTTAAATCTGGACACTTCTGTAGATCCTACAGAATTGACCTGGACACTGCAGATAGCCTATGTCCAGTTGATGCCTTAACCCCGGAAACTTCTGTCACTCCTCCTACTTTATGGTTTAAGTGTAGGGAGAATTTAAAACAATGTCATTGTAGTTGTCTGTAAATATAAAATGAAACTACAGTATGGTAGCTAAGGTGGCCAGAACATTTTGTTGTTGTTGATGTTGTTGCTGTTGCTGCTGTTATTGTTGTTTTTGCTTTGTGTTTTTGCTATTGTTGTTACTGCTTCTGCTGCTGCTGCTGCTGTAGTTGGTGTTATTATTCACAGTGGTGATGAAGATAACGATAATGATTGTATGACAGTTTTAGTTTTTTAAAGACTACCGTTTCTGGTGTGCTTCTTAACATAACGTCTCATTTGACCTTTTCCTGTTACAATGAGGATTGGGTCTTTTTTTTAATATCTGCGAATTCCTTTTGCAACTGTGTTCTGTTTGAGTTTCGTTTTTGTTGTTGAGTGTTCATACAGGCGCATTTCGCATCTTGTATTCTTCCTGTCAGTTTTCGTGGTATGTTTGGAAGGCTGTGTATCTGAGGGCTATCACATTGGTGTTTAAAGACTCCTGGTGTCACTGCTGTCATTGTTTTCCCGTTTCATGGCTAGAGCTCCGACGTTCACCAATGGTGAAATTTATGCGTATGCTACCGTTTCCCTGCCCCACCTCACCATTTAGGTATCCGCATTCCGATTCCGGGGATGATGTCTTAACATGACACCTGTGTGCATGCTGTTTTTTTCTGTCATCCGTTGCTACCACTACACAATGGCCTACTCTTCCGAAAGGTGGAACGGGTTTTTAACGTGTGCGCAAGATGTTCTGAGTGCGTTCGCGCACGAGGCCTCGGTTTATAATCTCATCAGAAGGCCTTTGACATTATGTTCGATTTTTTTTCTCGTGAAAATGGGAAGAAAGGGCGAGGATGGGAATCAAACCCAGAACCTCACGGTTTACTTTTTGGCGGGAGAACGTCTTAACCATCTTGCCACCCTCCTTCTTACTGCTGTCATCATACTTTGATAAAAGCGTGGTTGCGCCACTGTCAGAGGATTTGTGGTTAAAGTGATCATAGCAGTCTACTGTGATGGCTTGCTTCGTGTGTCTATGTTATAATAGGCAGTCTACTGTGAGGGCTTGCTTTGTGTCACTGTGATCAGAACAGTCTATTTTGAGGGCTTCCTTTGTGTGTCAGTGTGATCATAACAGAATACTATGAGGGCTTCCTTTGTGTTTCAGCGTACTGTGAGGGCTTTCTTTGTGTCACTGTGGTCATAGTAGTCTACTGTAAGGGCTTTATTTGTGTCAGTGTTATCGTAACAGTATGGCTTTCTCAAGGCTCAAGACTACTTTATTATCTCAATAGAGCAATTAGAATTACGAGGGCTTTCTTTGTGTCAGTGTTATCATAACAGAATAATGTGAGGGCTTTCTTTGTGTCATTGTTATCATAACAGTATAATGTGAGGGCTTTCTTTGTGTCAGTGTTATCATAACAGCATACTATGGAGGGCTTCTTTTTGTGTCGGTGTTATTGCAAGGCATTGTCCAAGGAGGAAGAAGAAGAGGCAGACCAAGGAAGAGCTGGGAGGATAACATCAGCGAATGGACAGGCCTAGAACTCAACAAAACCCTGAGAAAGGCAGAACAGAGAGAGGAATGGAGGGAACTGGTTGTTGAGTCTTTGAGGGTGCCCCCACGGTCGTCAGACTACGGGACAGATAGATAGATAGATAGTTATTGCAAGAGCGTATTTTGAGGGTTTTCTTTTCGTCATATTTATAGCAACAGTATAATGTGAGGGCTTCCTTTATGTCAATGTTATCATAACAGTATAATGTGAGGGCTTCCTTTATGTCAGTGTTATCATAACAATATCATACGAGGGGTTCCTTTATGTCAGTGTGTTATCATAACAGTATAATGTGAGGGCTTCCTTTATGTCAGTGTGTGATCATAACAGTGTAATATGAGGGCTTCCTTTATGTCAGTGTGTAATCATAACAGTATAATGTGAGGGCTTCCTTTATGTCAGTGTGTGATCATAACAGTATAATGTGAGGGCTTCCTTTATGTCAGTGTGTTATCATAACAGTATAAAGTGAGGGCTTCCTTTATGTCAGTGTGTTATCATAACAGTATAATGTGAGGGCTTCCTTTAGGTCAGTGTGTAATCATAACAGTATAATGTGAGGGCTTCCTTTATGTCAGTGTGTTATCATAACAGTATAATGTGAGGGCTTCCTTTATGTCAGTGTGTGATCATAACAGTATAATGTGAGGGCTTCCTTTATGTCAGTGTGTTATAATAACAGTATAATGTGAGGGCTCCCTTTATGTTTATGTTATCATAACAGTATAATGTGAGGGCTTCCTTTATGTCAGTGTTATCATAACAGTATAATGTGAGGGCTTCCTTTATGTCAGTGTTATCATAACAGTATAATGTGAGGGCTTCCTTTATGTCAGTGTTATCATAACAGTATAATGTGAGGGCTTCCTTTATGTCAGTGTTAATCATAACAGTATAATGTGAGGGCTTCCTTTATGTCAGTGTTATCATAACAGTATAATGTGAGGGCTTTCTTTGTGTCAGTGTTATCATAACAGCATACTATGGAGGGCTTCTTTTTGTGTCGGTGTTATTGCAAGAGCGTGTTTTGAGGGTTTTCTTTTCGTCATATTTATAGCAACAGTATAATGTGAAGGCTTCCTTTATGTCAATGTTATCATAACAGTATAATGTGAGGGCTTCCTTTATGTCAGTGTTATCATAACAATATCATATGAGGGCTTCCTTTATGTCAGTGTGTTATCATAACAGTATAAAGTGAGGGCTTTCTTTATGTCAGTGTTATCATAACAGTGTAATATGAGGGCTTCCTTTATGTCAGTGTGTTATAACAGTGTAATATGAGGGCTTCCTTTATGTCAGTGTGTAATCATAACAGTATAATGTGAGGGCTTCCTTTATGTCAGTGTGTTATAACAGTGTAATATGAGGGCTTCCTTTATGTCAGTGTGATCATAAAAGTGTAATATGAGGGCTTCTTTTATGTCAATGTTATCATAACAGTATAATGTGAGGGCTTCCTTTATGTCAGTGTGTAATCATAACAGTATAATGTGAGGGCTTCCTTTATGTCAGTGTGTTATCATAACAGTATAATATGAGGGCTTCCTTTATGTCAGTGTGTTATCATAACAGTATAATGTGAGGGCTTCCTTTATGTCAGTGTGTTATAATAACAGTATAATGTGAGGGCTTCCTTTATGTCAGTGTTATCATAACAGTAGAATGTGACTACTACTGCGACAATCTGTCCTGAGGCTTTCCTTTGTCTGTGTTGTCAAAGTGTTGTATACGGTTCGAGTGCCTTCCTTCTTGGTTGTGATATCTCAGGGCTTATGTTGTTGTTTTTGTTGTTTTTATTTGTATCATGGTTCTATTGCCTTCGATTTTCCTAATCATTTTTGTTTTAGGCTGTTTTTTTTATTGGGGTTTTTTACTTTAAGAGTGGTGTGTGTGTGTACTACGTGTGCGTGTAGGGTGTTGTGTGCGTGTGTTGTGTGTGTGTGTGTGTGTGTGTGCGTTGTGTGCGTGGTGCGTGTGTGGTGTGATCTATCTATTTTTTCTTTTTTAACCTGTAATTTAAAGCTGTTAACAAATCAACAGAAAATAAGTATAATAGGAAAATAACTTAAAATGATATATGATTTATTCTTGTTTATGATTTTGTACAAATTTTCATTTCAACACTTTTCTGTGTCTTGTGTTTTTATTTGTTTGTTCCCTGCATTGCAAGCTGTATTCTCTCAGAAATATTGTACAGCACCATCATTACAAAATATTCATAATGTAAGCGCTTTGATTTGTTGCTTTACAAGATTCAGCGCTATATAAATTCCATACATTATTATTATTATTATTATTATATTGTTGTACGTATCGTGCAGATATTGACTGATTTTAGAACATGGGTCGCTATTCCAATGAAGTCGCAAGGGCTTTTTTTAAAGAGCAAAAAATGATGAAACCCCCCCCTAAAATCCTGTAATATCTTCATGATTGAAAAACTCTTTACACAATCTAGTTGTAAAAAACAAAAAGAGTTCAGTAAAGAAACATTTACAGAAGATTGTTTTTTTATGTTTTTCTGTATTTTGTAGTTTTCTTTAAATGGTTTAACCAAAAAAGCCTTTTAAGTAAACAAGTATCTATACGAAGGAAAGTAGTTTTATGTAATTTCATCAATAGAGTTTTTTTTATCTTCTTCAAAAAGTTATAATTTTAATACAAAAGTATATTAAGGTTTCAAAGGATGTAATACCAAAATGAAATATCTTGTAAACAGATGCATGTTATGTACATAAAATGTAATTTTTTTGTCAGTAGAAAATCAGTAAATGGGACAACGTGTTTAAAGGAAAACAGCACAAAAGGGAAAACTTTTTGTGTGTGTGAAAACGTTGAAAAAATAGCGTAGTCATTGTTTAAAGGATATAATTTTCCTTTGGCAGAGGCTCTATTACATAACACCCACTCAGTCTTTAGTGAATTAAATAAAAATAACCAACAACAACAATAAGTCCTTACCCTGGTATCTTGAAACAGGCATCTGATCCAGTATTTTTTCTAGAGCAAGCAAAATTAGGCGGCGATCTCCTCTTCCTTTTTACTTTCCTGGAAGGTTAGGTACCCTTCGCTGGGGAACTGGGGGACTGTAATAAGCCAAGCCAATAAACAAAAGCCAACTGTTAAAAAATCAAGGGGGAGTGCTCCTACCACTGACTTTGATGGTGCTGTATTTCAGATGGCCTTAGTGTGTGTTGAGTACAAGTATGGCGGCGCTTTCATCTATTTTTTCCTGGATGTAAGTTTTTGCGCGGAAAGTTGAACTCACGTTTTATAAATCAAATGGAAAAATCCAAGAAAGACAAGTTTTACTTTTGCATAAGAGAATGTATTTGACCCAAAGATTCTTCGGCCGAAACATTGGTTTATAGAACTACAAACTATTATATTTTGATGAGAGACAACTGGTTTGGTTTATCAGAAAATTTAAAAGACTTTTTTTTTTGGTAAAGAAAAAAAATTATGACTGACCTTAGAGGAAAGAAACCTGTGGATACTTTAGTATGAAATCCAACGCTTACACAACAAAAAAGACACAACCACAAAAACACACAAAAACACACAAAACCCAAACAAACAACAAAAACACACCAAACACACACAAACACAAACACATTTAGTATATCAATTTATAAAATATTTTCTATATTTTCTAATTAAATTACATTAAATATTATTCAAATTTCTTCCTAGATAGAACGAATATTATTAAGCATTTTACAACTCTTTAAACGACAAAAATAAACAAACCGTAGAACCAATCACATATCCGTGAAAATACAAAGTAAACATTTTTTTCTAGCAAAATAGAAAGCATTTTGTACCATGAAGTTCAACATTCAATAATAAAGAGTTTTGAATCATAAGATAAAGTGTGTGTATGTGTTGTGTGTGTGTGTGTGTGTGTGTGTGTGTGTGTGAACCGCTCATGCATAGCTGCTTGCGTGCATAAAGTAGAGAGAGAGAGAGAGAGAGAGAGAGAGAGAGAGAGAGAGAGAGAGAGAGAGAAGAGAGAGAGAGAGAACTGAACTGAATTGAATCGAACGAATTTTATTTCAAGAGGGTTATAGCCCTCTGGGCAAAGAAAACACAAACCCCTAAACCAAACCAAACCAAAACACAAAAAAAGCTCCAAACAAAAAAAACCCCAACAAATGTTTTCAAAGAAAAACTGAAATCATCCAATCGGAAAGTACAAATTCTAAGCATACAACTGCATATTTTACTACACGAGATTACCAGATAAAATTACATTAGAAAAGCAGGGGGGAAAACCTGACTGATGAGGTGTGTGTGTGTGTGTGCGTGTGTGTGCGCGCGCGTGCGTGCGTGTGAGTGTGTGTGTGTGTGTGTGTGTGTGTAGAGAGAGAGAGAGAGAGAGAGAGAAGAGAGAGAGAGAGAGAAGAAGAGAGGAGAGAGATTAACAGACAGACAGACAGACAGACAGACAGAGACACAATTTTAATGACAATGACAATGGTTCATTGTGGCAAGATTTCAAGCCCATTCACAAAGGGGAGAGCGAGAAGAGGACCGGGCACAAACATGTGTATTTAACCGAGAGGAGCAAACTCCATTCACTTCAGCCCCAACAGTCATCCTGCCATTGATTCCACATCATGGTTGAACAGCTGCAACCAACACAGCTATTGATAACGAGGATTACTGTAGCTTTTGCAGAGAGAGAGAGAGAAGAATGATCAAGATCTATTGCTGTTAAAGCTTTTCAAGCCAGTCAGCAGGGTATCACGCCATTTTTCATCGATACCTGCTTTGTTTGTACGACGTTTTTGTTTGTTTTTAAAAAAAAGAAGAAGATAGAAAACCAACTACGTCGAAAAAAATGACCAAGAGAGAGAGAGAGAGAGAGAGAGAGAGAGAGAGAGAGAGAGAGAGAGAGAGAGGAGAGAGAAGCAATATTGCAAATAATATTAGCATTTCTAAAGCGCACCAAAACCTCTTATCATGTAAATAATGGTAATGATGATAACAATAATAATAATAATAATAATAAAAATAATCATCATCATATGATGATAATAATAATATAATAACAATGATGATGGATATAATAATGATAACAATAAGAATGATAATAAACAATAATAATAACGACGATTACAACGACAAAAACAACGACGGCAACAACGACGATGACGGAGGAGGATGATGATGTTGATGCAAATGGGCGGGGGATGGGTGGGGTGGTAAAAATAATGGCGGGGGGAATAAAATGGGTTATGATGGGGGATTGGATTATTAAATGGATAAAACAGATGGGATGGGAGGGGGGGTAAAATACAATGGGGGTGGGGGGGGATGGGCGGGGGATGAATAATATGTGGGGGGGGGAGATGGACACAAATGATATATATGAGATATAATATGAGTTAAATGAGAGCTTTTCAACACAATCTATAATATTAAACAAATAAGATGAGGAGACATGATGGAAAAACAGTCAATCATAAACAAACATAAATATCCCGATGAGTCCAAAAAAAACAATGGTGGCGGAGGGGGGGGGAGATTGGGGGGGGATGGACGATGGGGGATTATGATGATGAAAAATGAGGATGGGAGGGGGAATGATCTTGGGGATATGGGATGGGATAGAGGATAATGGATAAAAATGGAGGATGGAGAAAATGGGGGTAGGAGAAATGGAGTGGATTATTCAGGAAAATTGAGAGAGAGAGAGAGAGAGTAGAAGAGAGCCCATAAACTATAAACAAATGAATAAATAAGACAAATGAATGATAATGCATCAATTTTTATAAACATACCACATGAGAGAGGATGCATGAAAAAAACAGAACAAAATGGTTATAAACATTATATGAGATGAGAGAATAGTAAAATGATGAATAAAATGAAATGAATCATGAGAGTGACCATGGTACATCATGCATTAAATTAAATAAACAAATTTTAATGAGAGAGACATGAGAAGAAAGAAAGGGGTAACAATACAAATAACTTCAAAATAATGATAATGAAAAACAAGTAATGAAATTATAAACTCATAAAAAAAAAAAATGATTGGAGAGAATATATCGAGGTATAAATTATGAGAGAGAGAGAGAGAAGAGAGCGAGAGAGCGGAGAGTGGAGGAGTAGGAGAGAGACGAGGAGAGAGAGAGAAGAGTCAGGAGACAGAGACAGAGACAGATTGACAAAGACAGAGGCAGACGACAGATGACAGACGAAGATAGACCAAAGACAGAGACAGACAAACAGACAGGCAGACAGACAGACACAGACCCGACCGGACAGACAGGAACTTCCAGATTTTAAGACAGAGGTATGAGGTTAAGAGACAGGAGATGTTCTTCTCAACGTGTTGGACTTACTCACACAGGTTGTCTCTATTCAAGGTTGTTTAAAACTTGTCCTCAAGTAAAGGGGAAAACTTCCTTCTGGTCCCTGACGTAATTTTCCAATCTTAAACAGGGGGCGGGACAGCCTAGTGGTTAGAAAAACGTTGACTCGTGATCTGACGGCCCGGGTTCGAGCCACCACTGAGGCACCCGTTCGAGAGAAATTTCCCCCTGGAGTTAACACCAGTAGTACCTTCGATCTTCCCTGAAGGACATTCGGAAGAGATTACACACGATAGAGGTCCTGTGTTGTTGATTTGTACACACGAACTTTTTGTGCACAGTAAAAGAAAACCTGTTCCGCACTTTTGATAGAGTGTCGGCCACATTTCGTCTGTCGGTAGGGACGGATTACAAAGTTTAAAAAAATAACCCGCACGCGCTGTGGTGTGTGGTGGCTAGACATCATCGGAAGTGAAGTGCGCCGCTGCCTAAATTGTGGGGTGGTAAAACGGTCGTGTCGCATACCTAAAATCACCATTGGTTGAAACTGCGGGATTTTGATGAGTAACGAGGAAAAAATGACATGTCTTAATTGTTTGAGGAAATGGAATGCGGTGTTGTTTGTGGTAGATATAATTAGGATGTAATGTATTGTTTTGGTTAAGATATCACATGTACGAACTAATATATCACTGTTTAAACAGAAACAGATCAGAGATAGGCTCCTACATCCACACACACAAACGTCCATATGTATGCTAAAGCACACTCACACGCACGCACACATGTACACAAAAACACTCACTCATGCACTCAAACACTACAGGACACACACAACACACAGACATACACACAACACACACACACACTCACAACACACACACACACACCACACCACACACACACACACACACACACACACGAAAGCGCCACGCACGCAGCACACATGCATGCAGGCAGTATACACACACACACATGCATCATGTACACTTGTACAGACGCATGCGCATACATACACAAACGTCCGGTACGTATGCATGATGCTCGCGCGCACGTACGAAACACAACACACACACACACACACACACAACACACAAACACACATACAATAACACACACAAAACACCATTCACCACACTCACAGCAAACACACACACAAAACATACACAATCACACACCAAACACACAACAAACACACACATACATAAACACACACAAATACACACACAAACACTACACAAAACACACACAAACAACACACAAATACCACACTATAAACAGAACACATTCCCACACACACTCACACTCACATCACACTCACACACACACCACACACACACACACACACACACACCACACACACAAACACCACGCGCGGCACACACACACTACATCACACACAACACCACACACACCTCACACACAACACACACACACCACACACACACCTGCACACCACCCAAACACACACACACCACACCCAACACACACACACACACACACACACACACACACACAACACACACACACACAAACACACACACACACACACACACACTTTTTGTGCTCGAGCATGAAAAGAGTGCTCATACGTGTGTTCGGGCGTGCACGTCACATGGCTCTAATACACACATACAAACATAACACGCTCGTGCAACAGCAAGTTGCAGTATGCACCACAAATGCATGCATTACCATTACACGCACGCATGCACACACAAAAGTCCGTACGCACGAAACGAACGGACCCCAGCATGCAAATCATGCATTCAACTATAAAAACGAAAACACTAGGAATGAAAGAGATAATGAAAGGATTATGGGATAAAAGAAACCCAGAAATAATAATGAAAAGTTCGCCCATAGGGCATTTATTTATACACTGAGATATGCATGTACACACGTGTACATGCTTACATATTCTATCACACATTGTTAAGCCATTTTGTTTGACATTGAACGTATGTATCATAATATGAAACATTAACAGAATACAGAAAAAGATACGTTTTTATGATTTTAATTATGGATTGCCAAATGACCCCCTCCCCCCCACCAAACAATTACACACACATACCCACACCCCGACCAAGATCATTATAGTGAATAGGCGCTTAAATACAAGCGCCACCACAAACACATATATGGATTTTATTTTGTTATTTTTAGATAGATGGGCTGATGAAAAAAGCTGCTTATTTCAATGTCCATTCTAAAAGGTAAAAGTTTGGACTTTGACTTTGACCTTACGCACACACTCACACACACCCCACACAACACACACACACACACACACACCCACACAACCACACCACACCACACACACACACCACACACACACACACACCCCCCCCCCCCCCCGTCTAAGGACATCCTATAGTAAGCAGAGGTTAAATACAAGAACAAATGAACACACACACACACACACAACCCACACCCACACCAACCCACCCACACACACCACACACCACACTCACACACACACAACACACACACAACACACACACACACACACACACACCACACACACACCCACACACACACACACACACACCACCTACACTATAAAACACCCGTGTTTATCCGTCTTATTCAACAATGGAAACAGCTCAACAACAATACCCCTACTACTCAAACCAAAAAGCCTTCAAAAGAAAAGGCTACAGATTGATGCTTTAACCATGGGTTATTTATGTACATTTCTTTATAGTTGTCTCCTCTGTCCTCACATAGTTATCTATTTATTTTCATTTTATTTTATTCTTTTATATCAAGGATAATGGAATGAACACTTATTTGATATTTTACATCCAGTCCCCATGTGTATGCGGTTTTGTAAATTCTGTCATCTGTTCCCACATTGGCCTACTCTTACGAAAAGCGGAACAGGATTTAACGTGTGCGCTAGATGTTCTGCGTGCATTCGCACACGGGGCCTCGGTTTATAGTCTCATCCGAAGGACTTTTGGGGAGAGTGGAGTCTGCACTGATGTTAACTCCAGGGGAAAATATCCCCTTGAACGGGAATCGAACCCGGGTCGTCAGGTTGCCAGCGCAATGTTCTAACCACTAGGCTATACCCGTCCCCTCCTGATGAATATATCTGTTTATCATCATGCTGATGTCCATCACACTGAAACACACGTGGACAGAACTCTCTTCTTCTGTTCAGTCCTTAGCTCTGAGGTTCATCAACTGTGAGGTTTTTTTGTTGTATGTGACTGCTTGCCCTCCAGTACCATTAAGGCAGCCGCATTCTAACTTCGGGGATGATGTCCGAACACGACAACTGTGCGTGCGTTATTTTAAAACTCTGGTCATCCGTTCCTAACGGCGCTCGATGGCCTAATCTTCCGAAGGCGGAACGTGTTTTAACGTCGTGTGCAAGATGTTCTCTGCGGGGCGTTCGTACTCGCTGGTCGGTTTATAGTCTCATTCGAATGAGTTTGGGGGTGTGGAGTCATGCATCTCATGTTAACGCCGGGGGAAAAAAAAAATCGCAATGAAGGGTATCTCTGTTTGTGGCTCAAAATCCACTGTTAGATTGCGACTCAACGATGTCAACACCAGGCTATCCTGCCCCTCTCCCCTTTAAAAACCCCGAACTCAAATTGCAGCTCTTGTGGATCAAGTGGGGTAGATTTCACGCAACCATATTGGAAAGCGAGAAAAATCTCTGGTTCGATCCTCGTTTTATCCCGAGGTTAGAGTTTCATGCTGCTTCTCTTTTGTATGAGACGGTTTAAACTGAGTCTGGTGTGTAACACGCTATATTAGGGCATGTTAAAGAGCCCATGGCAGTTTAAGAGAGTTATATTTGGCACATTCTGTGGAAAAAGCCCACTCTCATTGGAGAGACAAATACACCCTGCAGAGTGGAAATAGTAGGACCCCCCCCCCCCCCCCCCCCCCCCCCCCCCCCCCAAGCTGCGAAAATCAAACAACATGTAATTGATGGCGCTGCTCTTGTGGCGACGCACACTTCCCAGGGGAAGTAGACCAAATTTAACACAGGGAAATCTGCTATGACTGAAAGTGGTATATTTATCAAATTAGCTAGTCTTTTCTTTCGAGGATAGTGGAATAAGCACTCAAGTGCTTTTTCATAATGACGCAATACAATACACAATATAGAACAATTTTTCCTGAAGGTAACAAACATGGTTTTGATTTCCCCATTTTAAAAAAACCCCAGAAATGTTGCCTCATAGATCTGCACAGAACATCATTACCTAATAAGTAAGCATGCAGAGAGGGAAATCAACAAAAATCGGTGGCGCTGCTCTTGTGGCGACGCACTGTCCCCGGGGATAGTGGTCCGAATTGTACGCAAAACAAAAAAATATATGCCGAGACTGAAAGTGGTATACAATACAATACAATGCAAAAGATGCAATGCAATGCAATACAATACAGTATCGTGTAATGAAACAATACAATGCAAATGCAATACAATACAATTTACAGTATTGTATGACAGCACATAACAATGCGATATTCAAGTTAAAGCAAATGCATTGCTTATTTAATGTACCACCTGGAAAAAAAAATTGACTTGACTTGACTTGACTTGACCATACCATACCATACCATACCATACCATACCATACCATACCATACCATACCATACCATACCATACCATACATTTTTCATCGAGCTAATAATTCTGTTTTTGTGACCGAATTTCAAATTTTGTACACAAAACAAACCTAATGTTGCTCGGAACATCTTTAATTGATAAGAACGTTTAATATTGATAGTGCTGATTCATAAAAAGTTACCCATCTGGTCAAAAGAGGATTTCTATCCGGTTTGAGCCACCAACGAGTCACCAGTTGGAGATTTTCCCCTGGAATTAACATGAGTGCCGACTCCACTCCCTTGAAAGTCCTTCGGATGAAACTATAAACTAAGGTCTTGTGTGCTAACGTATATAGAACATCTTGCCCATACGTTAAAAACCTGTCCCGCTTTTCGGAAGAGTAGGCCATTTCGTGTGTGTAGGAGTGGGCAACAAAATAAAAAATCCACAACCACACACAGCGTACTGGTGTCGTGTTTAGACACCATCTCCGAAGACGTGATGCAGCTTCCTTAGTGGTGAGAAATGTCGCGAACGTACAGAATCTGACCCTTGTTGAACCTCGAAGCTCTAGCTGAGGACAAAAAAAAGAGAAAGAAATGAAAGTCTTACAAGATAACAATTCTCTCTTATGCCAAAGTCAGATGCGATGGGTCTGACTTGTCAGGCACTTAACGGCAGCGTGACGTATTTTCGCCCATATAAAGGACAACAACTGTTGCTTTCTGAGCATTTGACGAAGAAGAAGAAAGCGAAACGCATATTGACTTATGCCTCTTGGTTCCTTGGGGAACATAGGGCTGCAACAACACCCCTCCAACGAACTCGGTTTTAGGAGATCTTCTTCAGCTCGGCCCATGTCATTTCGGCTGCCTTCATTTCTTCGTCGAAACGCATATTGACACTTTCTTATTAGTGTCCCAGACATGCTGTGTTAGCTATTGATGTAAGCGAAATCTGGAGGCCTAGCCTACATGAAACTGTTGTTATGCGCTGAAGTGGTGTGTCCACTTTGTCTTCGGCCATGACAAGCTCTTTGCATTACATCGCGTATCCCTGCTAAAAGAGAACAAAATACTCCTCTGAAGTCAGAGTATGGCTACACACTTTACATGGAGAGGCACTTCAACACAGCTGCCGTACTGCGATTTCCTTACCCCCACTGAAGTTTGGGTCTACCAGCGATTCCCAGGTGTGATCAGTTAGAGACAGAGTGCACGTGCCGGGTGAACTTCAGGGGGTTAAGTGGGGAACACCCTATCATAATCTTCATCCAATCATACATCATCATCCTCTCATCATCATTCATCCTCATCTCATCATCATCTTCTTCATCATCATCACCATCATCACCATCATCACCATCATAATCACCATCTCATCACCACACCACCACCACCCTAAAACCTCCACCACCACCACCACACCACACCCAACACCACCACCACACCACCACATCATCACATCATCATCTTCATATCATCATCATCATCATCATCATCATCTATTCCATCTTTCACGACCACCACCCCCACCACCACCACCACCACCACACCACACCCACCACCACCACCACACCACCACACCATCATCATCATCATCATCATCATCATCATCATCATCGTCTCGTCGTCGTCGTCGTCACGTCCCACCATCACAATTCTCATGTATGGAATTATATAGCGCCGAATTGTATATAAAAGCAAACGAATCGAGAGCTTGCATTCGGATTATTTACACGCATGCAACCGTCAACAAACTATATTGGATTAACAGAGATATAAAATTTACACACACACACACATCCAAACACACACACACACACACACACACACAAAACACACACACACACACACACACACACACACACAAACACACACACACACACACAACACAACACACAGAGCAGCAGCAGCAGCAGCAGCAGCAGCAGCAGCCGCAGCAGCAACAGGCAGCAGCAACAGCAGCAGCAACAGCAACAACAATTTTCGCACGCGGCCCTAACAGCGTACACGACCATTGGATGTACGAAGATGTTGGCACTGGGTCTCAACCACGATGACCTTGGACTTGCTGACGTCAAATGCCCTCCAGAACCCCAGGCCCTTCAGCGGGATGTTGTAGAGTGGCGGAGTTGAGCTGTGACCGCCAAACTCCCGCCTCTTCCGGAGGGAAGAGGGATGAAAGGTCTCAGGGGTCAAGGGCTGATCGACCAGTTTGTACTTTTGCTGGAACTTTCCGTCGATCATGGTGTTCCAGAACACGCCGATGAGACCCATGTAGCTGTCTCTACCGCCACAGAGGGAAAACACAGAATGCATGATTCAGTGCAGTTCAGTTCAATTAGTTAAGTTCAGTTAGTTCAGTGGAGTTCAGTGCAGTTCAGTGGAGTTCAGTGCAGTTCAGTTCAGTGCAGTTCAGTTAAGTTCAGTCAGTTCAGTTCAGGTGCAGTTCAGTACAGTTCAGTGCAGGTCAGGCCAGTGCAGTTCAGTTAGTTCAGTTCAGTTAGTTCAGTCCAGTGCAGTTCAGTTCAGTGTAGTTCAGTGCAGTTCAGTTCAGTACAGTTCAGTGCAGTCCAGTTCAGTTCAGTGCAGTTCAGTTCAGTGCAGTCCAGTTCAGTCCAGTCACTTCATTATCTCACAAGCAGAGAAAGTCACGTGGGCTACGAACCGTACATTAAAAACAAAAGGGAATAGGAAAGATCATTTATCACAGAAGAATAACACAGTACAGTACATGATCATCACCTCGCACACATCACAGGATAATACCCATACCAATACCAGCACTTTATCATCTCCATAAAAAGAGGACATCAAGTGGTCACAGGCCATATCTGCATAAAAATGATAAGCAAAAACATATATCACAGAATAATATGATGATATTCGAATCATACAATTCAATCTTAAAAATCACAGACACACGCACGAACCCATGCACAAACATATACACACGCAGGCACGCACACACAATGGAAACGGATGACAACATGTACAAAACTGCATACACACGGGGACTGGATGAAAAACCACATGAGCGCTTATTCCATCATCCTCGAAATGAAAGAATAAAATAAATAAATAAATAAAGCACGTATAGAACATGTCAATGCACAAAGATTATACATGTCTTACAATAAGAGCATTACTCAAGTGATAAGATGCTCTATATCTACAATTAAAAACAGATAAGAAGTTAAGTGTCGTAGTGATGAAAGTGTGATTAACTCGACCTGACTGGAATGATCTTCCGTTCCACAAAGATGGAAGATTTAGGGCCAAAGCCTAGTCTTTTCAGTATGTTTTATCACATAGACTGAAAGGTTAAGAATGTTACAACTAAGTCCTTAAATGTACCACTGATGTCCTTAATGGAAACACTGGATATTAAACGGTAAGTAATGAGCGTTGTGTTGAATGAAGGAAGGAAAAAACAAAGTAGTAGTAAAGCGTGCTCCCATAACATATGTGGTTGTACGGGACGAGCGCACAGTGACCCTCACCTTCTCTAGGGCAGCTATTGAGGGGGCAGTCAGCGCCCATCTCCTCTCCTCGCTGCTTTACCTTCCCTGTCCTAAAGAGGGCAGGTACCCATTTACATCTGGGAGAATGGGGGAATGTACTGAAAGCCAAGGCGCACAACGGTCATCCAGCAGCAGGTAACCACATCAAATGCTGCTTACTTATCTTGAGGAAAGCGAGTCCTCGGACATAAGCTATCCCGTCCTACATATAGCAAAAACAGTCTGCGCGGAAACAGAAGAGAGGGACCCCCCCCCCCCCCCCCCCCCCCCCCCCCCCCAGAGGCAATATCAATAGAACACTAAACAAAAAAATCAGTCTGAAAAAAAAGAGAAGGATCTCTACTGGCGGACGAACAGTTCGATCCGTGCGGTCAGCCAGTTTCATGCCAAGTCAGAGGCTGGGCCTGACTTGTCTTGGCGCTTAACGCAGTAAGTACAATCGCGTTTTCGCTCACAGGAAGGACAACAGTAGTTGCTGTCTGAGTGATCGGCGACGACGAGAAGAAGAGAGAAAGAAGTCAGTGTATTAGTGAGTGGAGTTGGTCGTGGAATTGGTTGGGATACAATTCATTGCTGGTCAGTCCATTATCTAACAGCTACACAAGCAGTTCTTCAGGTCAGCAAGACTTTTAGTTTTTAAAAACAGAAGCAGAAAGAAAAGGACAGCAGAGGCCCGGAGTAATGAACATGCGACAGCCATCCCCCCCCCCCCCCCCCCCCCCCCCCCCCCCCCCCCCCCCCCCCCCCCGCCTAGAGCAGAAAAAACAGTGAGTGGGTAGTGGTCAGTCGGCAGTTCTTAGTCAGCAGCAAATCTGGCCTTTTGTTGGTTTTCTTTTATTAATACTTCTTATTAGGTCTGTCTGTCTGTCTGACTGTCGTCTGTCAGTCTATCTGTCAAGTCTTTCAGTCTTTGTCTTTCAGTTTGTAAGTCTGCAGTCTTGTATGTCTGTCTGTTTTTCTTTAGCTGCCCTTCCCCTCCTCACCCTCTTGCCCCTCATGGGTGATTTTCTACTTGTCAAAGAGATGGCATTCTCTCTCTTCTCTCTCTCTCTTCTCTCTCTCTCTCTCTCTCTCTCTCTCTCAGCTCTCTATCTCTCTCTATTTTCTCTTCTCTCTCTCTCTTCTCTCTTTTCTCTCTCTCCTTTCTCTTTTCTTCTCTCCTCTCTCCTCTCTCTCTCTCTCTCTCTCTCTCTCTCTTCTCTCTCTCTCTCTCTCTCTCTCTCTTCTCTCCTCTCTCTCTCTCTCTCTCTTCTCTCTCTCTCGGGGACGGGATAGCCTGGTGGTTAGAGTAATATTTTCGTGATCTGCTGCCCGGGTTTTAGATTCTCGTTTCAAAGAGGATTTTTCCTCTGGAGTTAGTTAACATCAGTGCCGACTCCACTCTTCCCACAAGTCTTCGGATGAGACTAATAAACCGAGGTCCCGTGTGTGAACGCACGCAGCATATCTTGTGCACACGTTTTAAAGCCGTTCCGGTTTTCTGAGGGTAGGCCATTGTGTGCGGTGGGAACAGATGACAAAACTTACAAAAATTGCAGGACACACGGGGACTAGATGGAAAAAAGCACATGGAGTGCTTATTCCCATTATCCTCGAAATAAACGAAGAAAAGGAAAATAAAATAAATTAAAAATCTTCCTCTTTCTCTATCTCTCTCTCTCTCTCCTCTCTCTCTCTCTCTCTCTCTCTCTCTCTCTCTCTTCTCTCTTCTCTCTCTCTCTCTCTCTTTCCTCTCTCTCTCTCTCTCTCTCTCTCTCTCTCTCTCTCTTCTCTCTCTCTCTCTCTTCCGTGTGTGTGTGTGTGTGCGTGCGTGCGTGTGTGTGTGTGCGCCGCAGTTGTGTGTTTTAGTGGTTATGGCTTGTTGTTTATGCCACTTAGTTTTCTTAAAAATATGTATGTGCAATTTTCTTTTCTTTTGAATCTAACACAGTGTGTGCTTTTTTATGTTGTGTGCTATTGTAAGTACTTTTTCCCCCCTTTTTTTTTATTCCCTTTTAATATGTTTTTTCTTCTATCATGAAGAATACTCGTTGAGTTTATTCTTCCTCCTTTTGCTTAACATTAGGATTTTATGTGGGTTTTGTTTTTGTACATGTTGCTGGTGGAGTTTTTTGTTGATGTTGCTTTGATTTGTTTTTGCAAAGATTTAGCCGCTCTATTAAATTCCAATTCTCATTATCATCATCATCATCATCATATCATCATCGTCATCATCGATCATCATCATCATCATCATCATCATCCTCATCATCATATTAATTTTCATTTGGGTGGCTTTGTTTGCATTCTTGTGTGTTTATTTATTGTTAATTTTTTTTTTTTTTACTTTTTATTCGAGGGATAATGAATAAGCATCAAGGTGGTACTTTCTAATCCAGTCCCCGGTGTGATATGCAGTTGTGTAAAATTTTGTCATTCTGTTCCCACCGGCACACAATGGCCTATTCTTCCGGAAAGCGGAACGGGTTTATACGTGTGCGTAGGATTGTTTCTGCGGTGCGCTCGCACACGGAGGCTTCGGTTTTATAGTCTCATCCGAAGGCTTTTGGGGAGAGTGGAGTCTGCATGTGTTAACTCCAGAGGAAAAAATACTTCTTGAATGAGATTCGTCTGGTTGTGTGTGTGTGTGTGTGTGTGTGTGTGTGTGTGTGTGTGTGTGTGTGTGTGTGTGTGTGTGTGTGTGTGTATGTGTGGTTGTGTGTGTGTTAGTGTATGTGTGTTAGTATGTGTGTGTGTTAGTGTTTGGGTGTGTTAGTGTTTGTGTGTGTTAGTGTGTGTTTGTGGTGTGTTGTGTGTGTGTTTGTGTGTTAGTGTTTAGTGTGTGTGTTAGTGTGTGTGTGTGTATGTATGGGCGTGTGTGTGTGTTAGTGTTTGGTGTGTGTTAGTGTGTGTGTGTTAGTGTGTGTGTGTGGTCTGTTAGTGTGTGTTGTGCATGCGTGCGGTGCGTGCGTTTGTGTGCGTGTGTTAGTGTGCGTGTGCATGTGTGCGTGCGTGCCTATATGTGTGCGTGAATGCGTGTGTGCTGCGTTGTTGTGCGTGTATGCCTGTGTGCATGTGTGTGTGCGTGTTTGTTTATTTTATTTACTCTTTGTTTCTTTATTCTTTTATATTGAGGATAATGAAAAAAAGCACTCATTGTGCTTTTTTACATCTAGTCCCCGTGTGTATGTGGTTTTGTAAATTGTGTCATCTGTTCCCACTGGCACGCAATGGCCTACTCTTTCGAAAAATCAGTCTGAGCAGTCAAAGAAAAAGAGAGAAGAAGAAGAAGAGAAGAGGAAGAGGAATGCGGAAGAGGACAGAAGAAGAAGAAGAAGAAAGAAGAAGAAGAAGAAGAAGGAGGAGGAGGAGGAGGAGGAGAAGAAAGCGTTATGCTACTTGAAGACTCTGACCACAGGACAGATCAAGTCAAGTGGAGTCTTGTACAGCTTAACTGCTCAGCCACTTTGAATCAGCTCAACATTGCCGGTTTTTTATCTGTACATTTCATTTGATGTATTTATCGATTTCTTTGTATTTACTCTGATAAGGTACTAGCAGTGCACAAGACTTGAAAGAAGTCGAACTTCTTTTCTTCCCTTTTAAACCTATGAGGAAAGTCGTTGGGACACTGCACTGATTTTTTTTTAAAGCTGTCTCTTGGGCATTTTGCACCTGGCGAAGCCCATCCCTCTCTATTATTATTTATTTAGTTACTCTATTTGTTCTTTGTATCGAGGATAATGGAATACAGCACTTATGTGCTTTTTTGTTTCAGTCCCCGTGTGTATGCGGTTTTGTAAATTTTGTCATCCGTTCCCACCGGACACAATGGCATACCATTACGAAAAAGCGGAACGGATTTAACGTGTTGCGCAAGATGTTCTTTGCGTGCGTTCGCACACGGGGCACGGTTTTAGGATCATCCGAAAGACTTAGGGACGAGTGGAGTCTGCACTGATGTTAACTCCAGGAGAAAATAACCCTTGAATGGCAATCGAACCCGGGTCGTCAGATTGCCAGCACAATGTTCTAACCACTAGGCTATCCTGTCCTTCAACTACAGATTGTATACTGGGTTATATCGTGCTTCCATAACACAATGAAAGGCTGACATGAATGATTGTGTTCTTTAACGTGCATATTCGTTTCTGCATGCGTACATACGCGAAGGCGTAACGCACCGGCACGTCTGCATTTCAAGTTGTCCCAGAAGTTCCTAAAATCCCCACGCTTAACTCAACACTTAATCACCCGAGCATTTGCCGCTATTTGAACTTCAAGTTATGGACCCATGAGATAGGAAGTTAAATCAAATCAAAGAGAACGACAAATACTCACCGAATGAAGAAAAAAAGAAAGAAATGCAGGTCCATGTTCTTTGAGAGTCATCGGCTTTCAGGATTGACAAAGACCTGGTGTTTGGGGATGAAAGACCCCTTTTGATGCACACCAACTGGAGAGTGCTGTAAGGTCCAGGGCAAGGACGTCTGAAAGTTTCACAGTCCCGCTGTCGTGAAACTCGTACTGCAAGCACTGCCCAAGGAAGGAGTCACATGGAGGTCACCTGCAGGACATAGAATCAGGCCTGGGCTTTACCACAGTTCTTGATTTAAATCCATTGACGCTGGGGGACAACAGCAAAAGAGAGCGGCTGTATGACCAGTGGCTTTCTTTCCCACTCATGGAATTCCACCTTACAGCTAGTCTTTAGTGATCGACTGTGATCTATGACTTAGGTGGCTTGACTCGCACAGACTTATAGTGCTGCAGCCCTGGAGCTAGTGGCCTTTGGAGAACATCTCCAAACGCTGACTGTCCTTGTGCCCTTGGTCGAGAGAGTGGGATGTACTGTGGGCAAGGCAGCATCCTCACTGTATTCAAATTTTGCCCATTTTCAGAGCAGCAGCTGCCGCCTTCTGCTGTCTAGGAGGTCATCGTGAACGGGGACGGACAAACACAAATGAAACAAAATATAAGACGAGTTTACAATATACTGGATGAGTGCATTTTATGTTACAACCAAAGAAAACACTTATGATTACTCTAATTGCTGGTGTCCAATGAATTATGAATGCTATAGACCAAATTATGAAATATTATTTGTAACTGATAATCATCAAGGATGAAAAATAGTTAATTATGTTGAAATGCCAAAAAAAAGAACAATTAAAATAAGATAGAATGTAACACGGTTTTACTTTTTTTTCATGCCATCATTTCTTTCTCGCCTGACCAGTGAATATATGTTGTATTATTGAATATGATGAGTTTTTGTTGTTGTGTCAAATAAGTCTATGTGATTTTGTATGGCGCAATGAATAATTTCTGATTGTGATTTTTCCAAAAGCTACGAATGTAAAGCAGCACTTGGAAGGAAAGAGGGAGAAAGTTATTACATACCTTTGGACAAGACAGGATGACAAAACCTTTCAGCAGTCTATAGTAAACAGGTCACTTGATGTCAACAATGTCATGCATAAAATTCGGACTCCACAGTTTGTTCATATGAATACCACTTGTTGACAAAAGCTAAAAAAGTAATTTCAGTGCTAGTACCTGTTTTTTGGTACTTAATACGTTTTCGAAATAACGAAATACAAATGTTGTGGCTATTGTTTTATCTTGTTACTTCTATATTTATAAACAAAATATTTGACATGTAGAATAACTTGAAAGAATCTCCACCCTCGCTCGCTCGACTCTCTCTCTCTTCTCTCTATCTCTCTCTCTCTTCTCTCTCTCTCTCTCTCTCTCTCTCTCTTTCTCTCTCTCTCCTCTCTCTCGTGTGGTCCCCCAGTTCCATTGTTGGTAGCCAGCAAGACGTATCTCTCCTCAGCTCTGACAAAAGTTGCATGTTTTTCAAGATGCCTGTAGAAGGCCTCCCTCCCATCAACGCTAGAAGACATGCTGAATGCTGTGCTGAAAGAAATGTCCATTGTCTTCTTTTAAAAAATCGAAGGCAGAGGCATTCATACCGTAGTTGCTGTAAGATTGTCCCCTTCAACTTGGAATAAGTGCCCTTCAACACAGGAAAACATTGTCTACAGAAGGAAATGTGTGTCACAAACCAGAAGAGATAGATCGAGAGCTGTAAAACACTAGGAAAGCCCAGAAAGATCAGAAATTAAATCTTATCTGTAAGTTTGCGTGCGTGTGTGAGTGTGGTGTGAGTGTGGTTTGTGAGAGAGGACGAGAGAGAGAGAGGAGAGAGAGAGAGAGAAGAGAGAGAGAAGGAGAGAGACGAGAGAGAGAGAGAGAGAGAGTTAGACAGACAGAACAGACAGACAGACGACAGAGACCACAAGTTTAATGACAATGACAATCGGTTCATTGAGGCAAGATTTCCAAGCCCATTCACAATGGGGAGAGCATGAGAGCGAGAAAGAAGAGGACCGGCACCAAACCAAAAACATGTGTATTTAACCGAGAGGAGCAAACTCATTCACTTCAGGCCCCAACAGTCATCCTGCCATGATTCAACTCATGGTTGAACAGCTGCAACCAACACTGCTATTGATTAACGAGATTTTCTGTTGCTTTTGAAGGAGAGGGAGAGGAGTGAGAAGAATGATCAAGATCCTATTTTGCTGTTAAAGGCTTTTAAGCCAGTCACTGGTCAGCAGGGGTATTCACGCCATTTTTCTTCGGATTACCTGCTTTGTTTTGTACGACGTTTTTGTTTGTTTTTAAAAAAAAGAAGAAGATAGAAAACCAACTACGGTCGAAAAAAAAAAAATTGACCAGGAGAGAGAGAGAGAGAGAGAGCGAGGAGAGAGGAGGAGGATGAGAGAGAGAGAGGAGAGAAAGAGGAGAGAGAGGAGTTGAGGGGGGAGATGGAGAGCATATTGCAAATATTATTAGCATTTCTAAAGCGCACCATACCCTCTTTCATGTAAATATGGGTAATGATGTTACAATAATATAATAATAATAATCATATGATGATAATAATAATATTATAACTATGATGATGGATTATAATAATGATAACAATAAGATTGATACTAAACAATAATAATAACGACGATTACAACGTCAAAAACACGACGGCAAACAACGACGATGAGGAGGAGGATGATGATGTTGATGCAAATGGGCGGGGGATGGGTGGGGTGGTAAAAATAATGGCGGGGGGAATAAAATGGGTTATGATGGGGGATTGGATTATTAAATGGATAAAACAGATGGGATGGGAGGGGGGGTAAAATACAATGGGGGTGGGGGGGGATGGGCGGGGGATGAATAATATGTGGGGGGGGGAGATGGACACAAATGATATATATGAGATATAATATGAGTTAAATGAGAGCTTTTCAACACAATCTATAATATTAAACAAATAAGATGAGGAGACATGATGGAAAAACAGTCAATCATAAACAAACATAAATATCCCGATGAGTCCAAAAAAAACAATGGTGGCGGAGGGGGGGGGAGATTGGGGGGGGATGGACGATGGGGGATTATGATGATGAAAAATGAGGATGGGAGGGGGAATGATCTTGGGGATATGGGATGGGATAGAGGATAATGGATAAAAATGGAGGATGGAGAAAATGGGGGTAGGAGAAATGGAGTGGATTATTCAGGAAAATTGAGAGAGAGAGAGAGAGAGTAGAAGAGAGCCCATAAACTATAAACAAATGAATAAATAAGACAAATGAATGATAATGCATCAATTTTTATAAACATACCACATGAGAGAGGATGCATGAAAAAAACAGAACAAAATGGTTATAAACATTATATGAGATGAGAGAATAGTAAAATGATGAATAAAATGAAATGAATCATGAGAGTGACCATGGTACATCATGCATTAAATTAAATAAACAAATTTTAATGAGAGAGACATGAGAAGAAAGAAAGGGGTAACAATACAAATAACTTCAAAATAATGATAATGAAAAACAAGTAATGAAATTATAAACTCATAAAAAAAAAAAATGATTGGAGAGAATATATCGAGGTATAAATTATGAGAGAGAGAGAGAGAAGAGAGCGAGAGAGCGGAGAGTGGAGGAGTAGGAGAGAGACGAGGAGAGAGAGAGAAGAGTCAGGAGACAGAGACAGAGACAGATTGACAAAGACAGAGGCAGACGACAGATGACAGACGAAGATAGACCAAAGACAGAGACAGACAAACAGACAGGCAGACAGACAGACACAGACCCGACCGGACAGACAGGAACTTCCAGATTTTAAGACAGAGGTATGAGGTTAAGAGACAGGAGATGTTCTTCTCAACGTGTTTGGACTCTACTCACACAGGTGTCTCTCTTCAGGTGTAAAACTTGCTCCTCAAGTAAAGGGGAAACTTCCTCTCTGGTCCCTGACGTAATCTTCCAATCTTAAACAGGGGGCGGGACAGCCTAGTGGTTAGAACGTTGAGCTCGTGATCTGACGGCCCGGGTTCGAGCCACCACTGAGGCACCCGTTCGAGAGAAATTTCCCCCTGGAGTTAACACCAGTACCTTCGAATCTTCCCTGAAGGACCTTCGGATGAGATTACACACCGAGGTCCTGTGTGTGATTTGTACACAGAACATTTTGTGCACACGTAAAGAAAACCTGTTCCGCACTTTTGATAGAGTGTCGGCCACATTTCGTCTGTCGGTAGGGACGGATTACAAAGTTTAAAAAAATAACCCGCACGCGCTGTGGTGTGTGGTGGCTAGACATCATCGGAAGTGAAGTGCGCCGCTGCCTAAATTGTGGGGTGGTAAAACGGTCGTGTCGCATACCTAAAATCACCATTGGTTGAAACTGCGGGATTTAGATGAGTAACGAGGAAAAAATGACATCTTCAATTGTTTGAAGAAATGGATGCGGTGTTGTGTGGTAGATATACATTAGGATGTAATGTATTGTTTTGGTAAGATATCACATGTACAGCTAATATATCACTGTTTAAAACATGAACAGATCAGAGATATGCCTACATCCACACACACAAACGTCCATATGTATGCAAGCACACTCACACGCACGCACACATGTACACAAAAACACTCACTCATGCACTCAAACACTACAGGACACACACAACACACAGACATACACACAACACACACACACACTCACAACACACACACACACACCACACCACACACACACACACACACACACACACGAAAGCGCCACGCACGCAGCACACATGCATGCAGGCAGTATACACACACACACATGCATCATGTACACTTGTACAGACGCATGCGCATACATACACAAACGTCCGGTACGTATGCATGATGCTCGCGCGCACGTACGAAACACAACACACACACACACACACACACAACACACAAACACACATACAATAACACACACAAAACACCATTCACCACACTCACAGCAAACACACACACAAAACATACACAATCACACACCAAACACACAACAAACACACACATACATAAACACACACAAATACACACACAAACACTACACAAAACACACACAAACAACACACAAATACCACACTATAAACAGAACACATTCCCACACACACTCACACTCACATCACACTCACACACACACCACACACACACACACACACACACACCACACACACAAACACCACGCGCGGCACACACACACTACATCACACACAACACCACACACACCTCACACACAACACACACACACCACACACACACCTGCACACCACCCAAACACACACACACCACACCCAACACACACACACACACACACACACACACACACACAACACACACACACACAAACACACACACACACACACACACACTTTTTGTGCTCGAGCATGAAAAGAGTGCTCATACGTGTGTTCGGGCGTGCACGTCACATGGCTCTAATACACACATACAAACATAACACGCTCGTGCAACAGCAAGTTGCAGTATGCACCACAAATGCATGCATTACCATTACACGCACGCATGCACACACAAAAGTCCGTACGCACGAAACGAACGGACCCCAGCATGCAAATCATGCATTCAACTATAAAAACGAAAACACTAGGAATGAAAGAGATAATGAAAGGATTATGGGATAAAAGAAACCAGAAATAATAATGAAAAGTTCGCCCCATAGGGCATTTATTTTATACACTGAGATATGCATGTACACACGTGTACATGCTCACATATTCTATCACTCATTGTTAAGCCATTTTGTTTGAACATTGAACGTATGTATCATAATTATGAAACATTACAGAATACAGGGAAAAAAGATACGTTTTTATGATTTTAATTATGGATTGCCAAATGACCCCCTCCCCCCCACCAAACAATTACACACACATACCCACACCCCGACCAAGATCATTATAGTGAATAGGCGCTTAAATACAAGCGCCACCACAAACACATATATGGATTTTATTTTGTTATTTTTAGATAGATGGGCTGATGAAAAAAGCTGCTTATTTCAATGTCCATTCTAAAAGGTAAAAGTTTGGACTTTGACTTTGACCTTACGCACACACTCACACACACCCCACACAACACACACACACACACACACACCCACACAACCACACCACACCACACACACACACCACACACACACACACACCCCCCCCCCCCCCCGTCTAAGGACATCCTATAGTAAGCAGAGGTTAAATACAAGAACAAATGAACACACACACACACACACAACCCACACCCACACCAACCCACCCACACACACCACACACCACACTCACACACACACAACACACACACAACACACACACACACACACACACACCACACACACACCCACACACACACACACACACACCACCTACACTATAAAACACCCGTGTTTATACGTCTTATTCAACAATGGAAACAGCTCAACAACATACATACCCATACTAACTCAAACCAAACAGCCTTCAAAAGAAAAGCTAAAGACTGCTGCTTTAACCAAGGGTTATTTATGTACATTTCTTTATAGTTGTCTCCTCTGTCCTCACATAGTTATCTATTTATTTTCATTTTATTTTATTCTTTTATATCAAGGATAATGGAATGAACACTTATTTGATATTTTACATCCAGTCCCCATGTGTATGCGGTTTTGTAAATTCTGTCATCTGTTCCCACATTGGCCTACTCTTACGAAAAGCGGAACAGGATTTAACGTGTGCGCTAGATGTTCTGCGTGCATTCGCACACGGGGCCTCGGTTTATAGTCTCATCCGAAGGACTTTTGGGGAGAGTGGAGTCTGCACTGATGTTAACTCCAGGGGAAAATATTCCCCTTGAAAGGGAATCGAAAACCCGGGTCGGTCAGGTTTGCCAGGCGCATTGTTCTAACCACTTGGCTCTATACCCGTCCCCTCCTGATGAATATATCTGTTTATCATCATGCTGATGTCCATCACACTGAAACACACGTGGACAGAACTCTCTTCTTCTGTTCAGTCCTTAGCTCTGAGGTTCATCAACTGTGAGGTTTTTTTGTTGTATGTGACTGCTTGCCCTCCAGTACCATTAAGGCAGCCGCATTCTAACTTCGGGGATGATGTCCGAACACGACAACTGTGCGTGCGTTATTTTAAAACTCTGGTCATCCGTTCCTAACGGCGCTCGATGGCCTACTCTTCCGAAAGGCGGAACGTGTTTTAACGTGTGTGCAAGATGTTCTCTGCGGGCGTTCGTACACGCGGCGTCGGTTTATAGTCTCATTCGAATGAGTTTGGGAGGAGTGGAGTCAGCATCTCATGTTAACGCCGGGGGAAAAAAAAAATCGCAATGAAGGGTATCTCTGTTTGTGGCTCAAAATCCACTGTTAGATTGCGACTCAACGATGTCAACACCAGGCTATCCTGCCCCTCTCCCCTTTAAAAACCCCGAACTCAAATTGCAGCTCTTGTGGATCAAGTGGGGTAGATTTCACGCAACCATATTGGAAAGCGAGAAAAATCTCTGGTTCGATCCTCGTTTTATCCCGAGGTTAGAGTTTCATGCTGCTTCTCTTTTGTATGAGACGGTTTAAACTGAGTCTGGTGTGTAACACGCTATATTAGGGCATGTTAAAGAGCCCATGGCAGTTTAAGAGAGTTATATTTGGCACATTCTGTGGAAAAAGCCCACTCTCATTGGAGAGACAAATACACCCTGCAGAGTGGAAATAGTAGGACCCCCCCCCCCCCCCCCCCCCCCCCCCCCCCCCCAAGCTGCGAAAATCAAACAACAGTTATTGGATGGCGCTGCTCTTGTGGCGACGCACACTTCCAGTGGGAAGTAGACCAAATTTAAACACAGGGAAATTGGCTATGACTGAAGTGGTATTATTTATCAAATTAGCTAGTCTTTTCTTTCGAGGATAGTGGAATAAGCACTCAAGTGCTTTTTCATAATGACGCAATACAATACACAATATAGAACAATTTTTCCTGAAGGTAACAAACATGGTTTTGATTTCCCCATTTTAAAAAAACCCCAGAAATGTTGCTCATAAGATCTGCACAGAACATCATTACCTAATAAGTAAGCATGCAGAGAGGGAAATCAACAAAAATCGGTGGCGCTGCTCTTGTGGCGACGCACTGTCCCCGGGGATAGTGGTCCGAATTGTACGCAAAACAAAAAAATATATGCCGAGACTGAAAGTGGTATACAATACAATACAATGCAAAAGATGCAATGCAATGCAATACAATACAGTATCGTGTAATGAAACAATACAATGCAAATGCAATACAATACAATACAGTATTGTATGACAGCACATAACAATGCGATATTCAAGTTAAAGCAAATGCATTGCTTATTTAATGTACCACCTGGAAAAAAAAATTGACTTGACTTGACTTGACTTGACCATACCATACCATACCATACCATACCATACCATACCATACCATACCATACCATACCATACCATACCATACATTTTTCATCGAGCTAATAATTCTGTTTTTGTGACCGAATTTCAAATTTTGTACACAAAACAAACCTAATGTTGCTCGGAACATCTTTAATTGATAAGAACGTTTAATATTGATAGTGCTGATTCATAAAAAGTTACCCATCTGGTCAAAAAGCGGATTTCTATCCGGGTTGAAGCACAACGAGGTCACCAGTGGAGATTTTCCCTGGAATAACATGAGTGCGACTTCCACTCCTTGAAAGTCCTTCGGATGAAACTATAAACTAAGGTCTTGTTGTTGCGAACGTATATAGAAACATCTTGCCCATACGTTAAAAACCTGTCCCGCTTTTCGGAAGAGTAGGCCATTTCGTGTGTGTAGGAGTGGGCAACAAAATAAAAAATCCACAACCACACACAGCGTACTGGTGTCGTGTTTAGACACCATCTCCGAAGACGTGATGCAGCTTCCTTAGTGGTGAGAAATGTCGCGAACGTACAGAATCTGACCCTTGTTGAACCTCGAAGCTCTAGCTGAGGACAAAAAAAAGAGAAAGAAATGAAAGTCTTACAAGATATCAATTCTCTCTTATGCCAAAGTCAGATGAGATGGGTATGACTTGTCAGGCACTTAACGGCCAGCGTGACGTTTTTTTCGCCCATATTATAAAGGACAACAACTGTTGCTTTCTGAGCATTTGACGAAGAAGAAGAAAGCGAAACGCATATTGACTTATGCCTCTTGGTTCCTTGGGGAACATAGGGCTGCAACAACACCCCTCCAACGAACTCGGTTTTAGGAGATCTTCTTCAGCTCGGCCCATGTCATTTCGGCTGCCTTCATTTCTTCGTCGAAACGCATATTGACACTTTCTTATTAGTGTCCCAGACATGCTGTGTTAGCTATTGATGTAAGCGAAATCTGGAGGCCTAGCCTACATGAAACTGTTGTTATGCGCTGAAGTGGTGTGTCCACTTTGTCTTCGGCCATGACAAGCTCTTTGCATTACATCGCGTATCCCTGCTAAAAGAGAACAAAATACTCCTCTGAAGTCAGAGTATGGCTACACACTTTACATGGAGAGGCACTTCAACACAGCTGCCGTACCTGCGATTTCCTTACCCCCACTGAAGTTTGGGTCTACCAGCGATTCCCAGGTGTGATCAGTTAGAGACAGAGTGCACGTGCCGGGTGAACTTCAGGGGGTTAAGCTGGGGAACACCCAATCATCATCATCATCATCATCATCATCATCATCATCATCATCATCATCATCATCATCATCATCATCATCTTCATCATCATCACCATCATCACCATCATCACCATCATAATCACCATCTCATCACCACACCACCACCACCCTAAAACCTCCACCACCACCACCACACCACACCCAACACCACCACCACACCACCACATCATCACATCATCATCTTCATATCATCATCATCATCATCATCATCATCTATTCCATCTTTCACGACCACCACCCCCACCACCACCACCACCACCACACCACACCCACCACCACCACCACACCACCACACCATCATCATCATCATCATCATCATCATCATCATCATCGTCTCGTCGTCGTCGTCGTCACGTCCCACCATCACAATTCTCATGTATGGAATTATATAGCGCCGAATTGTATATAAAAGCAAACGAATCGAGAGCTTGCATTCGGATTATTTACACGCATGCAACCGTCAACAAACTATATTGGATTAACAGAGATATAAAATTTACACACACACACACATCCAAACACACACACACACACACACACACACAAAACACACACACACACACACACACACACACACACAAACACACACACACACACACAACACAACACACAGAGCAGCAGCAGCAGCAGCAGCAGCAGCAGCAGCCGCAGCAGCAACAGGCAGCAGCAACAGCAGCAGCAACAGCAACAACAATTTTCGCACGCGGCCCTAACAGCGTACACGACCATTGGATGTACGAAGATGTTGGCACTGGGTCTCAACCACGATGACCTTGGACTTGCTGACGTCAAATGCCCTCCAGAACCCCAGGCCCTTCAGCGGGATGTTGTAGAGTGGCGGAGTTGAGCTGTGACCGCCAAACTCCCGCCTCTTCCGGAGGGAAGAGGGATGAAAGGTCTCAGGGGTCAAGGGCTGATCGACCAGTTTGTACTTTTGCTGGAACTTTCCGTCGATCATGGTGTTCCAGATTCACACGCCGATGAGACCCATGTAGCTGTCTCTACCGCCACAGAGGGAAAACACAGAATGCATGATTCAGTGCAGTTCAGTTCAATTAGTTAAGTTCAGTTAGTTCAGTGGAGTTCAGTGCAGTTCAGTGGAGTTCAGTGCAGTTCAGTTCAGTGCAGTTCAGTTAAGTTCAGTCAGTTCAGTTCAGGTGCAGTTCAGTACAGTTCAGTGCAGGTCAGGCCAGTGCAGTTCAGTTAGTTCAGTTCAGTTAGTTCAGTCCAGTGCAGTTCAGTTCAGTGTAGTTCAGTGCAGTTCAGTTCAGTACAGTTCAGTGCAGTCCAGTTCAGTTCAGTGCAGTTCAGTTCAGTGCAGTCCAGTTCAGTCCAGTCACTTCATTATCTCACAAGCAGAGAAAGTCACGTGGGCTACGAACCGTACATTAAAAACAAAAGGGAATAGGAAAGATCATTTATCACAGAAGAATAACACAGTCAGTAATGATCTTCACTCGCACTCATCACAGGATACTACCATACCAATACCCAGCACTTTATCATCTCCATAAAAAGAGGACATCAAGTGGTCACAGGCCATATCTGCATAAAAATGATAAGCAAAAACATATATCACAGAATAATATGATGATATTCGAATCATACAATTCAATCTTAAAAATCACAGACACACGCACGAACCCATGCACAAACATATACACACGCAGGCACGCACACACAATGGAAACGGATGACAACATGTACAAAACTGCATACACACGGGGACTGGATGAAAAACCACATGAGCGCTTATTCCATCATCCTCGAAATGAAAGAATAAAATAAATAAATAAATAAAGCACGTATAGAACATGTCAATGCACAAAGATTATACATGTCTTACAATAAGAGCATTACTCAAGTGATAAGATGCTCTATATCTACAATTAAAAACAGATAAGAAGTTAAGTGTCGTAGTGATGAAAGTGTGATTAACTCGACCTGACTGGAATGATCTTCCGTTCCACAAAGATGGAAGATTTAGGGCCAAAGCCTAGTCTTTTCAGTATGTTTTATCACATAGACTGAAAGGTTAAGAATGTTACAACTAAGTCCTTAAATGTACCACTGATGTCCTTAATGGAAACACTGGATATTAAACGGTAAGTAATGAGCGTTGTGTTGAATGAAGGAAGGAAAAAACAAAGTAGTAGTAAAGCGTGCTCCCATAACATATGTGGTTGTACGGGACGAGGCATCAGTGACCTCACCTTCTCTAGGGCCAGCATATTGAGGGCAGCAGCGCCCATCTCCTCTCCCTCGCTGCTTTACCTTCCCTGTCCCTAAAGAGGGCAGGTACCCATTTACATCTGGGAGAACTGGGGGACTGTACTGAAGCCAAGGCGCACAAACGGTCATCCATGCAGCAGGTAACCACACTCAATGCTGCTTTACCTTATCTTGAGGAAAGCGAGTCCTCTGACCAATAAGCTATCCCGTCCTACATATAGCAAAAACAGTCTGCGCGGAAACAGAAGAGAGGGACCCCCCCCCCCCCCCCCCCCCCCCCCCCCCCCAGAGGCAATATCAATAGAACACTAAACAAAAAAATCAGTCTGAAAAAAAAGAGAAGGATCTCTACTGGCGGACGAACAGTTCGATCCGTGCGGTCAGCCAGTTTCATGCCAAGTCAGAGGCTGGGCCTGACTTGTCTTGGCGCTTAACGCAGTAAGTACAATCGCGTTTTCGCTCACAGGAAGGACAACAGTAGTTGCTGTCTGAGTGATCGGCGACGACGAGAAGAAGAGAGAAAGAAGTCAGTGTATTAGTGAGTGGAGTTGGTCGTGGAATTGGTTGGGATACAATTCATTGCTGGTCAGTCCATTATCTAACAGCTACACAAGCAGTTCTTCAGGTCAGCAAGACTTTTAGTTTTTAAAAACAGAAGCAGAAAGAAAAGGACAGCAGAGGCCCGGAGTAATGAACATGCGACAGCCATCCCCCCCCCCCCCCCCCCCCCCCCCCCCCCCCCCCCCCCCCCCCCCCCGCCTAGAGCAGAAAAAACAGTGAGTGGGTAGTGGTCAGTCGGCAGTTCTTAGTCAGCAGCAAATCTGGCCTTTTGTTGGTTTTCTTTTATTAATACTTCTTATTAGGTCTGTCTGTCTGTCTGACTGTCGTCTGTCAGTCTATCTGTCAAGTCTTTCAGTCTTTGTCTTTCAGTTTGTAAGTCTGCAGTCTTGTATGTCTGTCTGTTTTTCTTTAGCTGCCCTTCCCCTCCTCACCCTCTTGCCCCTCATGGGTGATTTTCTACTTGTCAAAGAGATGGCATTCTCTCTCTTCTCTCTCTCTCTTCTCTCTCTCTCTCTCTCTCTCTCTCTCTCAGCTCTCTATCTCTCTCTATTTTCTCTTCTCTCTCTCTCTTCTCTCTTTTCTCTCTCTCCTTTCTCTTTTCTTCTCTCCTCTCTCCTCTCTCTCTCTCTCTCTCTCTCTCTCTCTTCTCTCTCTCTCTCTCTCTCTCTCTCTTCTCTCCTCTCTCTCTCTCTCTCTCTTCTCTCTCTCTCGGGGACGGGATAGCCTGGTGGTTAGAGTAATATTTTCGTGATCTGCTGCCCGGGTTTTAGATTCTCGTTTCAAAGAGGATTTTTCCTCTGGAGTTAGTTAACATCAGTGCCGACTCCACTCTTCCCACAAGTCTTCGGATGAGACTAATAAACCGAGGTCCCGTGTGTGAACGCACGCAGCATATCTTGTGCACACGTTTTAAAGCCGTTCCGGTTTTCTGAGGGTAGGCCATTGTGTGCGGTGGGAACAGATGACAAAACTTACAAAAATTGCAGGACACACGGGGACTAGATGGAAAAAAGCACATGGAGTGCTTATTCCCATTATCCTCGAAATAAACGAAGAAAAGGAAAATAAAATAAATTAAAAATCTTCCTCTTTCTCTATCTCTCTCTCTCTCTCCTCTCTCTCTCTCTCTCTCTCTCTCTCTCTCTCTCTTCTCTCTTCTCTCTCTCTCTCTCTCTTTCCTCTCTCTCTCTCTCTCTCTCTCTCTCTCTCTCTCTCTTCTCTCTCTCTCTCTCTTCCGTGTGTGTGTGTGTGTGCGTGCGTGCGTGTGTGTGTGTGCGCCGCAGTTGTGTGTTTTAGTGGTTATGGCTTGTTGTTTATGCCACTTAGTTTTCTTAAAAATATGTATGTGCAATTTTCTTTTCTTTTGAATCTAACACAGTGTGTGCTTTTTTATGTTGTGTGCTATTGTAAGTACTTTTTCCCCCCTTTTTTTTTATTCCCTTTTAATATGTTTTTTCTTCTATCATGAAGAATACTCGTTGAGTTTATTCTTCCTCCTTTTGCTTAACATTAGGATTTTATGTGGGTTTTGTTTTTGTACATGTTGCTGGTGGAGTTTTTTGTTGATGTTGCTTTGATTTGTTTTTGCAAAGATTTAGCCGCTCTATTAAATTCCAATTCTCATTATCATCATCATCATCATCATATCATCATCGTCATCATCGATCATCATCATCATCATCATCATCATCCTCATCATCATATTAATTTTCATTTGGGTGGCTTTGTTTGCATTCTTGTGTGTTTATTTATTGTTAATTTTTTTTTTTTTTACTTTTTATTCGAGGGATAATGAATAAGCATCAAGGTGGTACTTTCTAATCCAGTCCCCGGTGTGATATGCAGTTGTGTAAAATTTTGTCATTCTGTTCCCACCGGCACACAATGGCCTATTCTTCCGGAAAGCGGAACGGGTTTATACGTGTGCGTAGGATTGTTTCTGCGGTGCGCTCGCACACGGAGGCTTCGGTTTTATAGTCTCATCCGAAGGCTTTTGGGGAGAGTGGAGTCTGCATGTGTTAACTCCAGAGGAAAAAATACTTCTTGAATGAGATTCGTCTGGTTGTGTGTGTGTGTGTGTGTGTGTGTGTGTGTGTGTGTGTGTGTGTGTGTGTGTGTGTGTGTGTGTGTGTGTATGTGTGGTTGTGTGTGTGTTAGTGTATGTGTGTTAGTATGTGTGTGTGTTAGTGTTTGGGTGTGTTAGTGTTTGTGTGTGTTAGTGTGTGTTTGTGGTGTGTTGTGTGTGTGTTTGTGTGTTAGTGTTTAGTGTGTGTGTTAGTGTGTGTGTGTGTATGTATGGGCGTGTGTGTGTGTTAGTGTTTGGTGTGTGTTAGTGTGTGTGTGTTAGTGTGTGTGTGTGGTCTGTTAGTGTGTGTTGTGCATGCGTGCGGTGCGTGCGTTTGTGTGCGTGTGTTAGTGTGCGTGTGCATGTGTGCGTGCGTGCCTATATGTGTGCGTGAATGCGTGTGTGCTGCGTTGTTGTGCGTGTATGCCTGTGTGCATGTGTGTGTGCGTGTTTGTTTATTTTATTTACTCTTTGTTTCTTTATTCTTTTATATTGAGGATAATGAAAAAAAGCACTCATTGTGCTTTTTTACATCTAGTCCCCGTGTGTATGTGGTTTTGTAAATTGTGTCATCTGTTCCCACTGGCACGCAATGGCCTACTCTTTCGAAAAATCAGTCTGAGCAGTCAAAGAAAAAGAGAGAAGAAGAAGAAGAGAAGAGGAAGAGGAATGCGGAAGAGGACAGAAGAAGAAGAAGAAGAAAGAAGAAGAAGAAGAAGAAGGAGGAGGAGGAGGAGGAGGAGAAGAAAGCGTTATGCTACTTGAAGACTCTGACCACAGGACAGATCAAGTCAAGTGGAGTCTTGTACAGCTTAACTGCTCAGCCACTTTGAATCAGCTCAACATTGCCGGTTTTTTATCTGTACATTTCATTTGATGTATTTATCGATTTCTTTGTATTTACTCTGATAAGGTACTAGCAGTGCACAAGACTTGAAAGAAGTCGAACTTCTTTTCTTCCCTTTTAAACCTATGAGGAAAGTCGTTGGGACACTGCACTGATTTTTTTTTAAAGCTGTCTCTTGGGCATTTTGCACCTGGCGAAGCCCATCCCTCTCTATTATTATTTATTTAGTTACTCTATTTGTTCTTTGTATCGAGGATAATGGAATACAGCACTTATGTGCTTTTTTGTTTCAGTCCCCGTGTGTATGCGGTTTTGTAAATTTTGTCATCCGTTCCCACCGGACACAATGGCATACCATTACGAAAAAGCGGAACGGATTTAACGTGTTGCGCAAGATGTTCTTTGCGTGCGTTCGCACACGGGGCACGGTTTTAGGATCATCCGAAAGACTTAGGGACGAGTGGAGTCTGCACTGATGTTAACTCCAGGAGAAAATAACCCTTGAATGGCAATCGAACCCGGGTCGTCAGATTGCCAGCACAATGTTCTAACCACTAGGCTATCCTGTCCTTCAACTACAGATTGTATACTGGGTTATATCGTGCTTCCATAACACAATGAAAGGCTGACATGTCTGTCTTTCTTGCTTCTCTCTATCTGTCTGTCTAATGTCTGTCTTTCTTGCTTCTGTCTGTCTGTCTAATGTCTGTCTTTCTTGCTTCTCTCTGTCTGTCTGTCTGTCTAACGTCTGTCTTTCTTGCTTCTCTCTGTCTGTCTGTCTGTCTAACGTCTGTCTTTCTTGCTTCTCTCTGTCTGTCTGTCTGTCTAACGTCTGTCTTTCTTGCTTCTCTCTGTCTGTCTGTCTAACGTCAGTCTTTCTTGCTTCTCTCTGTCTGTCTGTCTGTCTGTCTTTCTTTCTTGCTTCTCTCTGTCTGTCTAACGTCTGTCTTTCTTGCTTCTCTGTCTGTCTGTCTAACGTCTGTCTTTCTTGCTTCTCTCTGTCTGTCTGTCTGTCTTTCTTTCTTGCTTCTCTCTGTCTGTCTAACGTCTGTCTTTCTTGCGTCTCTCTGTCTGTCTGTCTAACGTCTGTCTTTCTTGCTTCTCTCTGTCTGTCTGTTTAACGTCTGTCTTTCTTGCTTCTCTCTGTCTGTCTGTCTGTCTTTCTTGCTTCTCTCTGTCTGTCTGTCTGTCTTTCTTGCTTCTCTCTGTCTGTCTAATGTCTGTCTTTCCTGCTTCTCTGTCTGTCTGGTTGTTTCTCTGTCTGACTTTCTGTCTCATTCTGTCTCTCATCTAAAAGAGTACTAAAAGCAGCTCGATTTTCAACTTTTCCCCTTGTTTGCATGTATATATCTGTCTTTCTTGCTTCTATGTCTGTCTGTCTGTCTGTTTCTCTCTGTGTATGTCATCCAAAAGAGTACTAAAAGCATATTTTGTTGCAGGATAATTTTCTTTTCTTCCTTTTTTGTCTTTGTCTCTGTAACTTCCCTCTATCTCAATACAGCAAATCAAAAAGTATAATTATCATGTCATAAGATGATTTTATTTCTGTGTCTTTCGTCCCTCGCTGTCTGTCTGTCAATCTGTCTGTCCATCTGTCTGTCTAGAGGTCTATCTGTCTGTCTGTCTCTGTCTCCATCCAAAGAAAACCAAATTTATGCTTATTTCCACAAGACAGAAACGAGAGAACCTTAATAGCAATCTACCATTTCTCTACATTGGCAATGAAACAATTGAAGAAGTATCAAATCACAAAATCTTAGGAACAACTATTGACAACAACCTACTATGGTCTGCCCACATCCAAAACCTGTCAAAAAACATTGCCTCAAAAATATACCAACTCCGTAAGATGAAAAAAAAACACGTCCTAACTCCGCACGCCAGAAAAATATTCTTTTACTCTTACATTCAAACAACAATAGATTATGCATCTACACTGTGGGATATGGCCAGCAATAATTTACTTAAATTAATAGTGAGGGTGCATAAACGCGCCATAAAGCTTATCCTAAACAAATCATCATCTTACAGTTGCTGACCATTCAGATATTAATATTCTTCCCCTTAAGTCCAAGCTTCTCTTCAATAAAGGAGTTTTGATGCATAAGATCTTGCTTGGAAATGCCCCATCTTTATTACAAACCATCTTCACAGTAAATGATTTTAGACACCCTCATTTGATCAATCTACCTCTACCTAAGATAACACTATTTAATATCAAGTCTAGCATATTCTGGGGGCTGGCTGTGGAATAGGCTTCCCTCCCAATAAAAAATGAAACTAATCTGAAAAAATTTAAAACAATGTATCAAGATCTTTTGATGAAACAATGTGACACAACATATCTCCTTCCAAAGATGTATTAATACAGCATTTATATCCGGTTTCGATACTTCTTGGTCCTCTCTCTGTCTCTCTGTCTCTGTCTCTATCTCAGACTGTCTGTCTATCTATCTGTCTGTTCTGTCTGACTGTCTGTCTGTCTATCTATCTGTCTGTTTGTCTGTGTGTGTGTGTGTGTGTGTGTGTCTCTCTCTCTCTCTCTTGTGCATTTGTTGATATCCATGTGTGTATATTTTCATATGTATCATAATTATGCTTTTGTTTTTCTTGCAGCTTTTTTTTTCTTTTTTTTTTGAGGGCTGGATGAAAAAAAACCCCTTGTTACTTAATCTATTACCCTAGTGAAATAAAATTGCGTTTGAGTTTGTGTTTGTCTCTCTGTCTCTCTCTGTCTGTATGTTGATCTGTCTGACTGTCTCTTCCTTCCCAGGGTAGCTTCCCTTGCCTGGTATCCAGCAGGACATAACACCCCTCAGTTCTGACAAATGTTACAATCTTTTCATCGTATTTCAGTTAAGATGCCATTTGAAGGACTCCCATCAACACCAGAAGGCATGCTGAATGCTGTGCTGAAAGATATGTCTACCTCTTCTTTTGAAATCGAAGGCAGAGGCATTCAGACTGTCGCTGCTTTGAAACTGTCACCCTCAAATGTGAATCAAGAACCTTCAACACACGACATCAACATTGTCTACAGAAGGAAATGTGTGTCACAAGCCTAAAGAGATAGACTGGGAGCTGAAAAACACTGGGCAAGCCCAGAACGACCAGAGACTGAATCTTCACTTTCGTTCTGATTTCTTCCTACTCTGCCCAATTGCAGCTGTTCAACCACGGTATGGAATCTATGCCGTAATGGTTGTTTGGGATGCTGTAGATGCTCTCTTCTTCTTAGTTATTAATATGAGTTTTGTGCTCAGTCTCCTCCCAACGTATCCCCTTGTGAATAAGCTTAAACGCTTACCACAACAAATTATTGTCATTGTCTTTGTCTGTCTGTCTGTCTGTCTGTCTCTGTCTCTCTGTCTGTCTGTCTCTCTCTCTAGTAAAGAACAATCCAACACTGGCGTTTCAGTAAAGGAGATATTGATTGACTTAAAACTGTGATGTTTCTAGTGGTGTTCGCAAATGGACTCCTAAAAACCTTTTCATCAAAAGTGCAGGCCGATTCATTATGAAACCCTTAGATGCTGTCACATCTCAGTTCCATATTGAAGTACTGGTTACGTCTGAAAGCACAAGACAACTCTTTAGAGTAGCTTTTGCAAAACATTCTTTGTCTTGCTTGCAGAATGTTATTGTGTTGCCATGTAAGTACAATAAACTGACACAAGGAGATGATGACAAAACCTCATTGTTCAGCTTGTGAAGCACTGCTGCATAATTCACATGACCGTGAGAAAAAAAGAACGGGCGTGTTTTTTTTGTTTGTTTTGAAGATGAGTTTTGGGATGGTCTGGATAAGTCACAGCGTAGAAACTCTATCTATCTATCTGTCTGTCTGTCTGTCTGTCTGTCTGTCTGTCTGTCTGTCTGTCTATCTATCTATCTATCTATCAGTCTACATGTCTGTCTGTTTGTCTATCTGTATGTCTGTCTGTTTGGCTGTCTATATATATAAAAAAATAAACACCAACCCACTCATATATATATATATATATATATATATATATATATGTGTGTGTGTGTGTGTGTTTATTATATTATATATATATATATATAATTATATATATATAAGTGTGTGTGTGTATTTTTTGTTTTGCTTTTATTCTTTTATGTCTAGGAGGATATTGGAATAAGAACTTTTGTGCTTTTGCATACACAAACACACATATGCACACACACATACACACACACTTTTTGTGATATAAGATCAAAGTATAGGGACTTTCAAAGTATATTATGTGATTCTGGGCAATATAACTATAGCATCAATGGCTGAAGTCGTCATTCAACAAAGGCAAGCCTACTATTGTCTTTTCCATGACGCTCAATACTCCCGTCTCCTTTAATCAGTAGTCTTGTTTTCTAAAAGTTTGCTTGTCTAAATCACCTAGTAGTGAATAGACATTAACCAAAGATGAAAACCCCCCCCCCACACACAGACACAGACACAGACACACACACACAGACACACAAACACACACACAGACACACACACTCACACACAGACACAGACACAGAGAGACACACACAAACACACACAAACACAGACACACACACACACACACAGACACACACACACACACACATGCACACACACTCACTCACACACACACACACAAACACAGACACACAGACAGACACACAGACAGACAGACACACACACACACACACACACACACACACACACACACACACACACACACACACACACACACACACACACACCCCACACACACACACACACACACACACACACACACCACACATTCTCATCCAGGGGGGTGGGGGGACGGGATAGCCCGGTGGTTAGATTGATGTATTCGTGATCTGCTGACCCGGGTTCAATTCTTGTTCAAGAGGATTTTTCCTCTGGAGTTAACATCAGTGCCGACTCCACTCTCCCCAGACGTTCTTCGGATAAAACTTTAAACCGAGGTCCCGTGTGCGAACGCACGCAGATCATCTTGCGCACACGTTAAAACCGTTCCGCTTTTCGTAAGAGTAGGCCATTATGTACCGGTAGGAACAGATAACAAAATTTACAAAACTGCATACACACGGGGACTGGATGAAAAAACCACATGAATGCTTATTCCATTATCCACGAAATAAAATAATAAAATAAATAAATAAAATAAAAAATAAAATGTACGTAGGGTCCCACAGTGATTTCCAGGTGAGATGAGGGAGAGTCAGAGACAGAGAGCATATTGTGGTGGGTGATCCTCAGGGTGTTAAGCTGGGGAACACACAACACCAACAGCTTCATATGTAGTGCACACTATTCCAGCCAGAGTGCATTCAAACCAGTGTTTTCTTACGTCCGTGATGTAAGTACGTACTTCAATACCAAATTTATTCCACTCTATGCTGTTCAGCTCATTATAAACAGCTTTATTTGCTCAAGCTGTCGTTAATATGTCTTAATGATGAAGATATACAGGTGAATTTTATTGTATTTGTACAGAACGTTCCTGTTGAAAGCATCAGCACGTCTAATAGGAAAGAATCTGTAATATGGCTTTTTTATGGAGCGTATTTGTTTTGTTTTATTGATGGAGAAGTATCGTGATCAATATTCATGAATTTGGTCAATACATAATTGTCACCTAACACCTATTAGCGACCGAAGACAATACATGCATATTTGATTTCTGTCTGTCTGTCTGTACGTTACAGTCACAACGTTGCTAATAACATCATGGGCAAAGGTCTATAGGAAAACAGTCATATTTTTCGTCATGAAAAACACCGAATAAGTCCAGAATCAATGCCAACACTCACAATGTATTGCCGCCATGTTGTGGAGGTCTGTGCATTATTCCTAGAGAGCAGTGAGCGCTGGCAGGAGTTGCCAGTGTAAAGGAAGGAACAGTGGGAAGCGAGGGCAATGCTTTCACCTGGCAGGACGAACTCCTGCATTTCCTGTCTGTGCACTTTTCATCTTCCTTCCTCCGCTAGTGTTCCAAGGTTTACCGATGAGGAGATTTTTTTGTTTTGGTTTGTTTGGCACATGCGACCGTTTTTGCCCACCATTAAGGTAGCTGCATTCGTAAGTCGGGTATGATGTATAAATACACTTGTGTGCCTGTGTATTTTTAGATTCTGTCATCCGTTCGTACCGGCATGTAATGGCCTACTCTTCGGAAAGGCGGGACGGGTTAAAATGTGTACGCAAGATGTGTTTTTCAAGGGTTCGCACGATGGATCTGGGTTTATAGTCTAATCTGAAGGAATGTCGTGGGAATGGGGGGGGGGGGGGGGGGGGGGGAAGTGTTGAATGGAGTTAGCACTGATGTCAAATCCAGGGGAGAAATCCCGTGGAACGGGCGTTTCGGCGGTGGCTCGAACCCAGGTCGTCAGATGCCGAGGACAACGCTCTAACCACTGGTTTTGATTCCATACTGATGGCCATGGTTCCGGTATGGTTGCTGGCAAGTAGACAGGTTGTGTGACTTTTTCATTTTTTTTAATTTTTTAAATTTTTGTTTATTCTTTTATATCGAGGGTAATGGAATAAGCACTCATGCGGTTTTTTTACATCCAGTCCCCGTGTGCGGTTTTGTAAATTTTGTCATTTGTTTCCACCGGCACACAATGGCCTACTCTTCTGAAAAGCGGAACAGGATTTAACGTGTGCGCAAGATGTTCTGCATGCGTTCGAACACGGGGCCTCGGTTTATAGTCTCATCCGAAGGACTTAGGTATTGGTGGCAACTGTGAAGAGATTGGTGGGCACCAAATAAGAGACTTTTGCGTATGCGACAGTTCCCCCCTACCCCCCCCCCCCCCCATAATGTAGCTGCATTGAAACTTTGGAAAAGGATACAGTTTTAAAATGAACCTACCGAATTTGTCAAGATAGGAGGTACCTCCTTGCTCTTTCCGATTTTTAACTGTCGTGGATTCCTTGACGTGCACAAGTCCGTAAGAGCAAGGGTCCCACTGGTTTAGGGTCTTCCCCCAAAAGATGGAACATTCAGGTCGATTTTCCTGTCAAAATGGGAAAGAAAAGGGCAAGGCTGGGAATGGAACCCAGAACCTCATGGTTTCCTTGTAATGCAGATGAACGTCTGAACCGTCCTGCCACCTCTCCTCGTTGCAAAGAATCTCATGCTGGGATCTCCTGATGGAGGGATTCAGCCCATGGCAAGTCTGTCGAGCAGAAGAAAAGCCCGGTGCATGCAGTGCTAATGCTTTGTTTGGAAAACGCAGCTTCGTACGTAAGCATTTACAACATTTAATGGTGCGACGGAGAAAAAGAAAGAACGACAAAAGAGAGAGGGAGGGAGGGAGGGAGAGAGAGAGGGAGAGCGAGAGAGAGCGAGACAGAGAGAGAGAGAGAGACAGAGAGAGAGAGAGAGACTTTAACGCATATGGGCCAGGGATAGAGAAAAACCTTAACGAATATTGACAAATAATTTGCAAAAAAAAGTCCTTTACAAGAACATACCACACCACCGCCAGTGGGAACAGATGACAACATTCACAAGTCCGCATACACACGGGGACTGGATGTAAACAAACCCCACACATGACTGCTTATTCCATTATCCTCGATATAAAAGAATAAATAAATAAATAAAACCCCCCAAAATGAACCTCGGGTAATAATAATAATAATAATAATAAATAATAATCATGTATGGCATTTATATAGCACTGAATCTTGTAAAGCAACAAATCAAAGCGCTCAGATGACTATTTTTTTTAATGCGTGTGTATGCGGTTTTTAAAATTTTGTCATCTGTTCCCACCGGCACACAATGGCCTACTCTTTCGAACAGCGGAACAGGATTTAACGTGTGCGCAAGATGTTCTGCATTCGTTCGCACACGGGGCCTCGGTTTATAGTCTCATCCGAAGGATGAGAGGGTGCAATACGAACATGGGCTTATGACAATCTGTTCATTCATACACATGTGCAAGTTGCAGAACGTCAACAGTTCTCTTCACGTTTCCTTTGTGATGTAGCCAAGCCACACACAGGCTTGTTGAAATCTCTCACGGACAAAAGGGCATCAAACACACCACACTTTTGGGGGAGGAGGAAAAAAAAAGAAAAGAACGCCAAGGGGGTAAGGTCACGTAGGGCAAGAGAGGTGCCCACTGCGCAAGCCCAGTGCGCCGGAAAGAGCTTCCGCCGGCGATGGGTAGAACTTCAGTAGTAAAAATTCACTGTCTGTTGTTTCGAGAGAATCCCAGTTGAATATTAGAAATATTGGCCTCTCTCTCTCTCTCTCTCTCTCTCTCTCTCTCTCTCTCTCTCTCTCTCTCTCTCTCTCTCTCTCTCTCTCCCTCTCCCTCTGTGTATGTGTGTGTGTGTGTGTGTGTGTGTGTGTGTGTAAATTTCATATCTGTTAATCTTATTTGTGGATGGTTGCATGCGTGAACATGATTTGAATTTAAGCGCTTTGATTTGTTGCTTTACAAGATTCAGCGCTAGGCCTATATAAATTCCACAGATGATGATGATGATGGTTATTATTATTACCATCACATAGATCAAGCACAAAACCAGGACATCTCCCCTCCCTGAAGAAGCCCAAAGTACTAAGGGGTAGGCTATTGTGTGCCGGTGGGCACGGATGACAAAATTTACCTTTATTAGCCCCCAAAATAAAAGGCACAGGCTGAAGAAGCAGGTGAACATTCCAAGCATACCGCTGGACAGGACTTCGTGCATTCTACAGAACGCCTACAGATGAGACGTAAATTCAATCACAACAACAATTACGGACAAGAAAAATGCAGTAACTTTCAGCTTGAAGAGAGATGATTATGTTTTGACGACTGTTTCATTAGTATTTCTATGTTCACAAGAAAAAAAAGTATAAGTGTATGTGAACGAACAATGAAACGACAACATAGCAATTCGAATGCTCCCCCTCTCTCTGTTACAACAACAACAACAACAACAACAACAACAACAACAACAACAACAACGACGATGATGATGATGATGATGATGATGATGATGATATAAATAACAATAACAACGACGCCGACGATAACAACGACGACGATGATGTTGATAGTAATAATATAATAATAATGATAGTGATAATGATTATGATAATAATAAACCTAAAATTCATCCATATGCGCCGAATGAATGGTCATCTATATGTTACTTTTTCAGGTGAGGCAATAAACCAAGACCTCAAACGTAAATCGTATTTTCACCCGCACCTACACCTATCCCGTAGTCTAGTAGATTGTTGGGGGTACCACTGAAGATTTTGCAACCAGCTTCTTCCACTCCTCACGGTTCTCAGCTTTCCGTAGTACGTCGTTCCACTCAAGGTCAGTCCACTCTCTGATGTTGTCTTCCCCGTCGTTTTCTCTGTCTGCCTCTTCGTCTCCCTCCTTGTACTGTTCCCTGTAGGACAGTCTTGGCCAGTCCAGATGTTCGTGTGACGTGCCCGAATCACTTTACTTTTGCGTCTTTTCACCGAAGTCAGGAGCTCTTCATCTGGTCCCATGACGTTTTCAATTCTTTTTTTCAGTTCCTTGTTGTTATGTAATCTCTGTATAAGACACCAAGAAGTTTGTGAAAGCATACCTTCTCCATTGCCTGTATCCTTCTTTCAGTGTCTGCTGTTGTGGTCCACGTTTCACATGCGTACAAAAATATGGACATGATAAGGGAACGTGTCAGTCTGATCTTGAAACTGATGGCGATGTTCTTGTCGTTCCAGAGGACTTTCAGTTTGGTCATTGCATTTGTGGTCTGGGCTATCCTGGAGAGTACTTCGGGGTTTGATCCTTCATCGAATACTATAGCTCCTAGATATTTACAACTATGGACAATCTCAAGAGTTTTTGCTGTCTGCGGCAATGTCAATGCTCACGTCATTGGCGCTATATGTCATCATCTAGGTCTTCTTTGCACTGATCTGCATGCCACATGCCGAAGAGGCTTCATCAAGGTAATTGACCAAGCTGATCAGCTCTTGCTCTTTTAAAGCTAGGCCGTCGATGTCGTCGGCAAAACCTAAGTTTGTAATTGTCCTGCCTCCAATGCTGACTGCTCCCTCATGGTCTTCAAGTGCGACAGCCATTTTTCTCTTGTCTTCCCAATGTAATGTTTTATAAAAATGGATTTTTTGTTTTGACCATGAACTTGTAAGATAGCCAGTCTGTGAGGAAATTATGAATTATGTTCATAGGTGTGGAGTAAATATAAAGTTTGGTTTTATAATACGTTTTTAACGCTGAAGTGATCTGAACATCGAAAAGTGCAAAGGATATTTTTGATAGTAAAGATGCTTATATTTTTGATATCATAAAACCAGTAATAGTACTGTCGGTTGGCAGACGTTTATAGTCTGATATTAAAATTATTAGTTGTTGTTGCTTTCAATCTTAAAACCCCCCAAACATTTACCTCGTTTGATGGATCGGTGGTCTAGAGGTAACGCGCCTGTCTAGAAAGCGAAAAGTCCGGGTCTGAAGTGTGCGGCGGTTCGTATCCCGTTTGGACCCGAAACTTTTCCCCCATCCATTAGACCATGAGTGGTGGTCTGGGCGCTAGTCTTTCGGATGAGACGATAAACCGAGGTCCCGTGTGTTTCACGTAATTATTTAGCGCACGTAAAAGAACCCACGGCAACAAGAGAGTTGTCCCTGGCAAAATTCTTAGAAAAAAGCCACTCTGATAGGGAAACAAATACAGTTGCAGACAGGAAAAAGAAAAAAAAATGGGTGGCGCTGCTCTTGTGGCGACGCGCTCTCCCGGGGAGAGCAGCCCGAATTTCACGGACAGAAATTTGCCGTGACTTTAAGTGGTATGAAATGAAATCTAAGCGCTTTGATTTGTTGCTTTACAAGATTCAGCGCTATATAAATTCCATACATTATTATTATTATTATTATTATTAATGTTACATGTCTGAAAAGACGTTAGATAAAAGGTTCAGGTATTGTTTTCAATGGTAGATATTGAAACACACACACACACACACACACACACACACACACACACACACACACACACACACACACACACACACACACACACACACCACACACACACACACACACACACACACACACACAACTAGAATTTAATCTATTTACGGTAAACGTCTTCATTCTGATGTTGAAGATTTGCACGCGATTAACATTTTTATCCAAGCGTTGGAACTGTGGAAGCAGGAAACGGAGAACACAAAGCCTTTTTTGTTCCTGACAAAAGCCAAGGATCGACCAGGCTCCAGTCTATTCATGGAGTATTCTCAGTCTTCAAGCCACCAGCCATCTTCCCGGAAATGCGGGCATCCAGTAAGTTCATTGATCTGCTAGTCACTTCTGTTTCCCCGCTACAGAAATACAGACAGCACGATGAAGAAAAGACTTCTTTTGATGCCACCAACAAAAAATGTTGAATACAGCAGAACGTTAGATGTTTTGCTCACACAATATGAAATGGCTGTATTGATTCAGCAGCCACACAGAGACGTAGAAACTCATATGCCGCACGCACATATAATAATGTATGGAATTTATATAGCGCTATATGCCACACTGGCATGGTACAGTATTAACAGCTGATGATGGTGGCCCAGTGGTTACAGAGGATGGGATTTGTGATACGACAGTAACTAAAGGCGGGGTTTGTCTCTATACTATTCATTTCATGGACTTATCCCCCCAGGAGCTAACATTAGTTCCGACTCCATCAACTCCTGTGGTGGAGACTGTAACTCGAGGCTGTCTCTGCACATTCACCCTTGCTATCTTACACACCCAGCTTTCGTAAAGTAGTCGGCCAGCTAGATCTAAGGCGCGCGCACACACGCACACACGTGCGTGTGCTACGCACACGCATACACACGCAACCACGCATGTACGCACACACACACACAAACACACACACACACACGCACACACACACACGCACACACACACATACACACACACACGCACGCACACACACATACACAAACTTGCACTCGGTGTGCCGGTTCATACTGCGACACTGAGTGTATATGCCGAAATTGGAGTGATGCCTTTTGAATCACAAATGAAGCTTGCTTCAGCTAAATACATCTTGAGAAGTCATACAAATCAAAACTCATGTATGCCAGAACTTGATTTAAAGGCTGAATCCCATTATCCCAAAAGAGCAAAAACAATAAGTTCTTTAACTCCGATAGGGAGCTTCACATCTGACCTGTTTGAAAAATCAGGTGTGAATCCCAAAAATGTTGCTCCTCGATTGTCATTTAGTGTTATTCCTCCATGGGAGCTTAACATTGCCAAATTTGACATAGACTATGCTGACCTTAAAAAGGATGATGGGCCTGTTCTTTCGGCATTTGTTAGATCTCATCTATATGAAAATTATAATAATCATTTGAAAATCTATACAGACGGCTCTGTACTTGATAGTAATGATGCAGGTGCTGGATTTGTAATTCCAGCTCTGAAAATTGAAAGGTCTTACTACATTGGAAAAGACTTTTCTATTTTCTCAGCAGAGCTTGTTGCAATTGTGATGGTGTTAAACTTCCTGCTTAATTTTCCTTTCACCTGTGTACAAGTATTATTCTGTGTTGATTCGAAGTCTGTGCTACAGTCTTTACAATCCTTTAGTACTAATATAAGAGGTGAAATTGTGACTGAAATTGTTCACTTAATTCATTTTTGTCCACACGTGGTACCTGTATACAATTTTGTTGGATTCCATCCCATTGTGGTCTTTGGGGAAACGAATGGGCAGATTGCACAGCTAAAAGGGGTGCAATGAACAAGGAAAATACCATCAAAATGCAACTGCCGCTGTCTTTACAAGAGGGATGTTGCCTTCTAAAGAAGACTTGCTGGGATCAGTTTGGCACTCTATATCATGAAACTTATCATTCAAAAGGATGTGCAAGACCTAAGTCGACAAAGTCTAAATACAACGATTTCTCTGATCGGAACAAATTGTGTCATAGACTGTTGACAAGTCTGATATACAGACTAAGGCTCGATGCTCTCAAAACGAAATTCAGTCGAAATGTGTCATGTATTTGTGGTGATCAGATTACGCCACAACATGTTATGTTTTATTGTGATCAGTTGAAGCCTTATTTGCCGGCTTGGTTGTCTAACAACAACTCTGCTAGTTTATCCCACACAGACATTTTGTTTGATAATCTTAAAATGCTAGAAATAGTGAAAGGCTTGAGTAAGAGCCCAGTCAGTCGGTTTTTATAAAAGATATTTGTTGTTCCTGTTCAAGTTAAATTTTATTCCGTTTGATTTCTTAACATAATATTATTCTTTTTTAAACATCACAACTATGTAGGCCTACAGATTCCTAGCTGATGTAGAGTATACAGTACCTATGCACACACACACACACACACACACACACACCACACACACACACACACACACACACACACACACACACACACACACACACACACACACACACGCGCGCGCGCACAAACACACACATACCTTACACACACATGCATATACACCCAAATACACACACACACACACACACACACACACACACACACACACACACACACACACACACACACACACACACACACACATAAACACACACACACACACACACATAAACACACACACACACACACACAATCACACACAGGCATACATACACGTGCACGCACGCACGCACAGACACACACACACACACACACACACACACACATTCAAACACATGCGCGCCCGCACACTCACACACACTCTATACACAAATATGTACACAGATCTACACCCATGTATGTTCTCTCTCTCTTTCACATACACACAAACACACTTACACACACACACTCACATACACACACGTGCACACACATGTGCGCTCACACACACACACACACACACACACATACACACACACACACACACACACACACACACACACACACACACACACACACACACACACACACACACACACACACACACATTGTCTAATATCACGTAATGTGAAAAGACGTTAAATTAAAGAAGAACACACATACACACACAACATCTAAACTCATACACATCATCTGCTCAGACACACACATTTTAGAAAGAAAAAACAACTGGACACAGAGACACCAACATATACCAATGCTCAATTCACAACACTTTATTTTACATTGATAATCAGTCACAACACGCAAATCACCACTCTGAACACATAACACCAACCATAACAATGTTTTGTACATATGTTACATATCTCAAAGATACTTTCACTCAATATACTCTATTCTTTGTTTTAGACAATACTTAGTGTTCCGACAAAAAACGATAGTAGAAAACAAAGCATGTTTTTCTCTACGTAGAGAACCTTTAAGTGGGATGGGATAGCTCAGTGGTAAGAACACCCCCCCCCCCCCCTCCCCCGCCCCGCAAGCCAAGGTTAAGCAGCATTGAGCATGGTTACCTCTTGCGACCTTTCGTGCGCCTTGGCTTCAGTACAGTCCCTCAATTTCCCCCAGCTGTAGATGGGTACCTGCCCTCTTTAGGGTCAGGGAAGGTAAAGCAGCAAGGGAGGAGGAG
>CM054147.1:14466194-14496194 GCA_028751875.1 Rapana venosa
GAAGACTCTGACAAAGCAAAGACTTGATTCAACTCCACACCCTGCCAACTCACACCAGAAACCGGCATTCACTCTTGGAACTGACCACGATGGTCACGAACAAACAACCAGCCTTGCTCCAAGCCACACTCACCATTCCCTTGCTTAGTGTCCTGCTTCGTTTTCCTCCAATGTTCCTTCATTTCATTAGTTCAAAGAGTGTACACGTATGTTGTACGTATAAAGACAAGAGTTGCCGTTTATTTGACAGTTAAGGTTTGTTGTTGGCATTCTTTCGTCGCGTGACTGGTGAAGAGCTTGCACCAGAGTCCACCAACAGCTGGCACTGGGCGCAGCGCCTGGTGTGGCTGTTGGATGAGTCCGCCATAAAAATAACAAAGTTCCACTCCGCTCTGTTGACAGGAATCACTCACAGAGGATGATTCAGTTTTCCACTGTATACTCCCCGGAAAGAGTTCACAGGAACTGCCCATTGCATCATGACTGCAATGTCGATACCATGTATACTATAGATCTCTGTCAGGCGGACAGAATCAGACCATCTGTACTTGGTCGTCCTGGAAACCGCCTCAGTTAAAAAAAAACCCAACTGAAAATGAGTTAAAGACCGGTTGTAACTGGTTACTATGATTTAAAGACGGTTGTAACTGGTTACTATGATTTAAAGACGGTTGTAACTGGTTACTATGATTTTAAGACCGGTTGTAACTGGTTGATATGATTTAAAGACCGGTTGTAGCTGGTAACTATGATTTTAAGACCGGTTGTAACGGGTCACTATGATTTTAAGACTGGCTGTAACTGGTAACTATGATTTAAAGACCAGTTGTAACTGGTAACTATGATTTTAAGACTGGTTGTAACTGGTTGATATGGTTTTAAGATTGGTTGTAACTGGTTGATATGATTTAAAAACCAGTTGTAACTGGTTATCATGATTTAAAAACCGGTTATAACAGGTTATACACTTTACAAACATTGAATATTTAAAGACTTTTGTAACTGATTTTTGGGTTTTTAAAAGCCATTTCATTTGGTTTTTATGGTTTAAAAAACGCTTGTTGCGGGAAAGTTTCAAGTTTTACAATCATTTTTACTGGTTGTCAGGTTCAAAGATCTTTTTAAACCGCGGGGAAAAAACAAAGGGTCAGCGTTGTCTAGGAGGCCAAGGGAAATCCCAGATGTACCAGCATAGTTGAATTGCGGGACTGCGACCACCGCTGGACATAGGGGGACACATGACCGGGACATTCTCACGACCAGGCTTCATCCAGCACCGGGGCCACCTCCACCGAATGCGTCTGGAGGGGGGCATTAACATGACGGGGGCAACAGGTCCTTTTTATTAACTGCCTGTCATAAACGTGAAAAGGGACCGCCTAAAATCTCTGTCCAAACATTTTCCATCAGAGCATGCCTCTAGGGAAGAACCCTTTTTCAGAGGCACGGAAGAAGTCCCTCAGGGTCAGATTATTCCAGAGTCCCAGGGAAATTTAACACAATCGAACGTAGAGGGGTTTGAAGCCACAGCCACACTGGTTTGATACTCATCATCCCACAGAGTATGTCCCGCAGGCAATGACCTTTTGTGGGGAAGACCTAAACCCGCTGTACAAAACTTTCCACACACTGAGGTTTGACAAGTTTTCCGAACAGAAAACTTTACATCGCAAGCAGTAACGTCACATATGATGTAATTTGTGTGTTGGGTCCATATCCCGTTAGTCATCATGTTGTACACAAAGTGTTGTCTTACTGAACCACAACCTGGGGTGACTCATCGAATATAACATTCTATGGGAACTGTTCCGATGGAAAGTTGGTCTGACTCAAGACGCTCTACACACAGCCATACTCATTCTCCTGACTCCTTTCAAGATAGGGGTAAACTCAATCAGGGGTCATCCCCGACTTGCTGAGGTCGTACCTACCGGCTTGAGCACATGCAGATGCAGTGTATCACGAGCATAAACATGTCGAGAAAGAAATGTTACTGAGGCCATAGTCAGTCCTATTTCTCATCCTGAACAACACCAACATACCCCACTACACTAGTCAAGTCACCATAGCTGTACACAACCTCAGTCTTCTCAACACAAGTCCAGAATGAACATCTTGTAACACGTAGCTTTCTACACAAACCTGACTCCTCACTACGACCTTATAACAAACCGCTTAAAAAAAAAAACCCTCAAAAAATCCATTGAACTCTCTACAACAATCTCACGCGAAGATGGTCACATCTCTCTCTGTGCGTTAGACCACAAACCACAACATCAGCTTTTTACCATCCACAGAACGAGTTTTGATTGAGCTTGTCCCCCCAATAAAAACCAATCCCCAAACAAAGACCCCCCGACGTCTTCATGAATTCAGGATGGTCTCAGGCGCTGTGTTCAGGAACTGGCGACTAGCCCTACGCCGCCACCAGCAGGACGTCTGGTCCGCTCTACCCCAAGCCCTGCATCCCCTGCTGGTCTCTGACCCGAGGACCCCGGCGGTGCGAAGGCCGGACAGGGACGTGGGCAGGGTGGAGGCGGAGGGGGAGCTGGCGTCACTTGAGGGAGGACATCTCCAGGGTGTCGGTGGTGGTCAGCAGGTGGGGGGAGCGGCTGTAGCTGGCCGAGTAGTCAGAGCGGGTGCTGGCCGTGCTGGACATCAGGTGACGCCGCCCTGTCTCCGCCTGCACCGGACACAGCTTGAGGCCTCGTAGACACTGCACAGCGGACAGCACAGAGCAAGGGGGTCAGTCTGTCTGTCTGTCTGTGGGGGGCGTTTACAATGGAGGAAGCGGTCTGTTGGTAATTAGTGAACCGTTCTGCGCGGCCTTCAGTTTATTTCTTGGTGTTATCGTTTGTGGTGTGTGCCTGGGGGTAAGTGTGGTGATGTCCTGTCGCTCCATTAATTCCTTCAGCAGAATGGTTCTGTTGACGTAGGAGTAGTGATGTTCGTTTTTGAAGCGACTGTTTCGATGTTGTTTTTTGTTGGTGGTGGTGCTGGTGGTATTGGCGTTTGTGATGGTGATGGTTACTGTTGTGTTGTACTGTATTGTATTGTATTTTATTGCATAACACTTTCAGTCACAGCAGGTTTCTTTGCGCAAAATCGCTACAAGAGCGATGCTAATTTTCCTGGTTGCAGGTGTATTTATTGTCCTTTGAGAGTGTTTTTATGTAAATAAAATGAGAGAGAGATTTTAATTAATTCAAGGAAATGAATTGAATTATTATATTGAATAAAACTTATTCAAAGAGGGTAATGGCATAAGCAAAGTTGCATTTTTTACAACCAGCCCTCTAGGCAAAAAGTCAACAAACTATGCAAAACATTTTTCATGAAAAGAAAAAAATGAAAGTTAAAATATTCAAAATGCAAGAAACAAGAGAGAGAGAGAGAGAGAGAGAGAGAGAGATCTCAAACTCATAATCGAACTGAAATATTTTATTGAGGGTAATAAGATAAGCCAGAGGCTTCTTTACACCAGACCCTCATAAAAAAGAAAAAAAAATCCCCGAACATAGGTAAATCAATCAGTAAATTAATAGAGATATCAATGAAAGCAATAAAAAATCAAATCAATGAAAGCAATAAAAAAATCAAATCAATGAAAGCAATAACAAAATCAAATAAATGAAAGCAACAATAAAATCAGTCTTTAAACTCCTTAAACAAATAATCACTCAGTGTGCCAATCAATAAGCTAATCAATCATCAGTCATAGAACAAATCAATAAAACATGCATCCACATACACGTGCATCTTTTCCGCATACATAAGGAAAACCACATAATTTTATCTGACATTCGTTTTCACATAAACATACCTTTTACCCACTGAACCAAGCAGTCAGCATACACCAATGCGCAAGAATCCAAACCACAGATGCATGAAGAAAAACGCCCCATCTTACGCCCGCCATAATAATAATGTAAAAGAAACACATGCTTTTTCTAGCGCGTGTCATGATAAGTTTGGAGAGGACAAGAACCGACACAAACCTTTCCTACGAAGTGACGAAGTTCTCCTAGTAGCAAGAGAAAGAGAAAAGCTAGAAAAGATAACGACAGAAAACTTCAGAAAGGATAAGAATAATTGCAAATGCTCGAAGAAAGATAAAGAGCTTTTCTTGCAAATCAAAAAAAAAGTAAAAAGTGAAAGTAGCTTGTCATTTAAAAATCAAAGCCTAAATGACAACGATGAAGAAATTCTTACTGAAATAATTCAAATATTAGACAGGGGGCATGAACATGGAAAAGAACTGTTTGACAACAACAGAACTATATATTGGTGAATTGACCTGCAATGTAGATCGGCAAGAGCTGGAACCTTTGCCACTAAAAATAAAGTTACTGATGCCATCAGACAACTGAAAGAAGGCAAATCCACCAGAATGGATAAGATCCCAAGTGAGCTTTTGGAGAACTCAGGCCCTTCCAGTTTTACAGCTGTTCACCGGAATTTGGGAGGCCAGCCAATGGCCCAGCGAGTAGAAGCAACAAGAATTCGTCATGCTCCACAAAGGCGGGGAAACTAAAGACTGGCAATTGCAGAACAATCGCCTTGATAATCCACACAGGCAAAGTTATTCTGACCCTCCTCCTCAATAGAATAAAAAATAAAGTAGAAAGAGAGAGAGGTCTGATTGTCAGACAGGATATACACGTGGAATTAGAAACAACAGACATGCTTTTTGTGTTTCAGACAGCGTTAGAAAAAAAGAAACACTGAAGATGAGCAGGCATTCATAACTTTCATAGACTGTAGTAAGGCTTTTGACAGTTCAAACATGACCATTGTTTATCACAATGTAGAAATGGGCTTTCCAAGGCATCTGGTGTCGCTCATAGCAAATTTGTATTCAGTCAGAAGGCAATTTTCCTATTGAATGGCGAGCACTGTTAGTTCTTTGATATTGAAAACGGAGTCTGTCAGGGCTGCATGTTATCCCCACGTCTTTTCAGCATATCTACAGAAATGATCACGAGAAAGGCGGACATAGATGACATGGGCATAAATATGGGAGGCAGGAACATCAGAACCTCATGTAAGCCGATGATGCAGCAATCAAAGCCAATTACATCACAAGCATGAATAGAATTTTCTACAGAGTTGATGACGAGGGCGATACTGCTGGCCTTAATTTAATGCCAAAAGACCAAAGCGATGCACATTAACCATACATACACCCCTATGAACATAAAAAATCAATAAAACAGATCTGGGAAACGTTTACATTTTCAAACATTAAGATACTGTAGAAGAGAATAATGGCTCCTGTCTACAAGACGTGAAGGTCTGAATCGGATGGTCAAGCAAAAGTGGTTCAGTTAAACAATATTTGGAGAGACAGAAGCATGCTTGAAGATCTCAAAATGAGAATTATCAAAGACACTAATCTGGCCTGTTTTGCTGTATGGGTCAGAAGCCTGGACACTACGGAAAATGGAAAGAGACAAACGCAGCCGAAATGTGGTTCTACAGGCAATAGCTAAGAGTCAAATGGTCAGACTGGAGAACAAATGAAAGCATTCTTGATAACTCTCAATGCAAGACAGATGTTAGCTGAAATTGTTAAGCGCAGACTGAGATATGTTGGTCATGCAAACAGAAACACACAGACAAATCTGATGATGTCAGTTCTTCAAGGTAAGGTTGAGGGCAGAAGGAAAAGAGGCAGACCACCAACATCCTACATTGCCAACATCACTGAGATCAGTGGTCTGGGAGGAGGCTACAGGAGAGATCGCAGAACTCAGCAGAGACAAGAAAGATGACTAACCCTGGTGATGGCATCACGGGCAGCTCCTACCGTCCACAGCAGCAACGGAGGCAACTGACAACTGACTACCCGAACGCACGCGCACGCGCGTGTTCGCACGAACACACACATACATGCACGCATACACACATCCATAATACATGAACGCACACATGCACAAACACACACACGCACACACACACACGCATTCATGCGCGCCCGTGTTCGTGCGCACGCGTGCACACAGACACAACAACAACAACAACAACACACCCACACACACACACAACCAAGAACACACCACAACACACAACACACACAAACACAACACAACCACACCACACAACACACAACACAACATGAATACCTATAATGGCAATTGAGTCCTCCAAACTAGATATTCTAGTTTGCTAATCCAAACTATTCCACAAAAGCAAAAAAAAAAAAAAAGCTTTTCTTACACTCTTTCAGTAAGCAAAACAAAACAAAAAAGCAAAAAAAAAAAGAACAAAAAACATCAACGCATGCACACTGGTGTCATGTTAAGAATTCCTCCCCCAAGACTGCCTGAATGGTGGGCTAAAAGCGGTCGGTCGCATACACACAATCTCACCACTGGCAAAACAAAACCAAAACCACCCCCCACGAAAAACCAACATGAACACACGTGTCGTGTTTAGACACCATTCCCAAAGTCGGAATGCGGCTACCTTAATGGTGGGGAAAAACCCCCACCCGGTTGCATATGCAAAAAAATCTCACCAAAGGCGAAAACCTGGGAACTGTATCGGAGGAAGAAAAAGAAGAAGTAGAAGACTGTGCCAAGAAACACGCTGGGGGATAGTCTTGTATAGTAAGATCAAGGGATTGAGTGCAAATTACCCCCCCCCCCCTTTCCCCTCCAAGTCGGAGTGAGGCTAAGTTCATGATAGGTAAACGGTCACATACACAAAACATCACCATTGGAAAAAGGAGACAGAAAACAAACACATACATACACACAAAAATAAAGCAAACAATAAAAATAAAACCCCGAAAACAAAAATGAACAGTACATACACATCCCTTACGAGGAAGTGCTTGGTTTTCCTCGACTTTTCCCTATATTCCTTGATGAATCTTTGGTGCACTGTATCTGATTTTTCCCCGGACACTAAGCTTGGGCACCTCGAACCTGGGGGTGCCCGCCCATCCCTCTCCCAGAGCCGCTCTGACGACAGCGCCGGTGGCGGACTTATCGAGTTAACCGAAAGTTATTGAAGCCGCTATACAAAACTTTGGTTTGTGCTCGAAGTGAGGAAAGCACATCGTAGTGGGTACACTATCTCATCTACTTAACAACCGCTTTTAGATCAATTTTATGGCGTAGGTCATTTACGATGATACCTCTTTTTCAAGTTAAACATGCTTTTTCAATTCACAATGGTTTGTTCCCATTAACTCTTTTGAGCTAAAGAGAAACAAAAAGTAAACATATCAGTGAATGAATGACGGATACCAAGAGAAAGAGCAAAACACAAAAGACTGCGTTAGAGAACAACAAGGGAGATAATCTTAACTGTGCAGTAATATAGAGTTGTCTCCTGGTACTGCTACTAATCTAGCAATCAAGAGGCCGGTTTCCACTGAAAGTCCTCCCCATTCTGAAAGTTTTTCATTTATAAAGTGAATCAGCCACAAAAGGCCACACACATAACCTATACCTTAGATTTTTCTTATGGTTAATCATTCCTTATTTCTCGTTTTTTTGCGTCATGTATGTCGTCAGTCCAGAAGGACTTTTGGGGCAAGGGCAAGCACTGCAATGGCACAGCCGCCGGGCAGACAAACCTCAGTCGATGATTTCTATGAACGCGATTTCATGGGACAACGCTAGTCAGCTCGGAGAACTGCAGCCGTCAGTCTGTGATCATCCCCTTCCATCAAACCGGCCCCGGGTGACATGCTGCATGCTAGCTGTGTATGTTGATGTCCATACCATGGGCCATAGCTACTGTTCCACGACAGCCAACAAGATTCTAACGTGTAAGGAAGGTGTTCTGCGCGCGTTCGCACAGCAGAACCTCGGTTTAGAGTCTCTTCCGAAGACTCACGCCGAATTCGGATTTGCTGGGCATGACTTGTCAGCGCTTAAACGGCAGTACAAATATTTTGCGCACAAGACAGAAACGTGATTTCGCTGTATAGCTTCGATGAGAAGAGAATCCGAAGCTATATAGGAATGGAATCGGCACCGATATCAAACTCCAGACCAAACCCCCCTCAAACGACATCTCGCGGAAACACGATCAAACCACATTCCACTGGCACAGACGGGAACTGCACCCTCACAACCACGACGTTCGGGAGGACAGGCAAGGAAGACCCAGGTTAAGCGTGCATGTGATCCGACCCCCCGGTAGATCACCACCGCAACCCGCTCAGGAAGTTTTGCCACGGAGTGAACATCAGTCCGTTTGGATTAGGCTTCAAGCCCGAGATCCTATGTGCCCAACGCAGCAAATGTCGCGCACACGTAAGACCCCGTACTTCCTTCGAAAGAGTAGGCCATTATACCGGTGGATACGGATGAAAAATTAACAAAACACACACACAACAACCGCACACACCAACACAACCATGTCACACAACACACACACACAACACAACAACACACACAACACACACACACATACACACACAGGAACTGGATGTAAATACTCCCCCCCCCCCCAACATTGCTTTTTCATTATCCTCGAAATAAAAGAAATAAAAAAAGATAAGAAGAAAATAACATAACATAAAGATAAACAAAATAAAATAAAATAAAATAAGATAAAAACAAATAAAATCAACAAAACAAAATAAAATAAAATTTTAAAAATCAAATCCAACAATAAAAGCGGGTACCTGCATGTTGGCGGAGAAGAGGAGGAAGATGTAGGGGTTGATGGCGGAGTTGGCCGGGGCCACGCCCCCCAGCAGAGCGTACACCTCCGAGTTGAGCTGCTTGAAGTCCCCATAGGACAGGATCATCTCCGCCACGAAGTAGGGCAGCCCGAAGAAGATGAAGGCAGCCACTATGACCAGGGTCATCTTCAGAGTCTTGATCTTGGCTTTGGGCAGGGAGGAGGACCCTGTGCTGGTCAGGTGAACCTGGGATCGTCCAAAAAAAGAAATCGATTCAGTCTTAAAGAAGTTAAAGAACATGTCTTACCTGTCTCACCTAGCAGCATCACCGAGTTCCGTGTTAGCTGCCGCGCTCAATGATAGTGATATCAAGTCAAGTCAAGTCGAGTCGAGTCAAGTCAAGTCAAGTCAAGTCAAGCTAAGTCAAGTCAAGCCAAGTCAAAACCACTTTAATCTGCCAAGTCAAAAACACTTTAATCTGCCAAGTCAAAACCACTTTAATCTGCAAAGTCAGAAACACTTTAATCTTCGCATGAAGGGCAATTACAATACTGACAGGCACATTTATACGTATCATAATCTCGAAAGACACAGAAAGCTAATTCAATGTATAAATATATCCAAGAAACATACAGATAAAACAATCAGAAACACACACACGCACCAAACACACGCAGCACCACGCACGCACATACACACCACCACGCACCACAGCACCACACACACACACACACACACACACACACACACACACACACGACACACACACACACATACACCAATGGAGTCCTTAGGATGAGACTATAAACCGAGGCCCCGTGTGCGAACGCACGCAGAACATCTTGCGCACACGTTAAATCCTGTTCCGCTTTTCGAAAGAGTAGGCCATTGTGTGCCGGTGGGAACAGATGACAAAATTTACAAAACCGCATACACACGGGGACTGCATGTAAAAAAGCACACGAGTGCTTATTCCATTATCCTCGATATAAAAGAATAAAATAAATAAATAAATAAATGGAGGAGTACAATGTTATAGCAGCCATTGACCAGAAAGACATAGACCTATTATGTACGCATGCACGCACGCACGCACTCACACAGGCACGTACACATGCGCGCACGCGCGCCCCCCAAACCAATGTATGAATACAATGTTATAAAGATCACTGACTGGAAAGACATATTAGCATATTATATACTATTTTGGGGACGGAATAGCTCAGTGGTCAGAGCACTCGCTTTCCCCCAGCTAAGGTTAAGCAGCATCGAGCGTGGTTACCACTTGGATGAGTGACCGTTTGTGCGCCTTGGCTTCAGTACAGTCTCCCAGTTCACCCAGCTATGAATGGGTACCTGCCCTCTTTAGGGTCAGGGAAGGTAAAGCAGCGAGGGAGAGGAGATGGGCACCGCCCCCAATACGCTGGCCTCTAGAGAAGTTGAGGTCTCTGATGCCTCCCCCACTACGACGATATAGGTTATGGGACACTTTTATCTATCTATCTATCTATCTATCTATCTATCTATCTATCTATCTATCTATCTATCTATCTATCTATCTATCTATCTATCTATCTATCTATCTATCTATCTATCTATCTATATCTCTCTCTCTCTCTCTATCTATCTATCTATCTCTCTATCTGTCTATCTATCTATCTATCTCTCTCTCTCTCTCTATCTATCTCTCTATCTATCTCTCTATCTATCTCTCTATCTCTCTCTCTCTATCTATCTATCTATCTATCTATCTATCTATCTATCTATCTATCTTATCTATCTATCTATCTATCTATCTCTCTCTATCTCTCTTCTATCTCTCTATCTTCTATCTATCTATCTTCTATCTATCTATCTATCTATCTATCTATCTATCTATCTATCTATCTATCTTCTCTCTATCTATCTCTTCTATCTCTCTATCTATCTATCTATCTCTCTCATATCATCTCTATCTCTATCTCTCTATCTATCTCTCTCTTCTATATATATATCTCTATCTCTCTAATCTATCTATCTATCTCTATCTATCTATCTATCTATCTGTCTATCTATCTATCTATCTATCTATCTATCTATCTATCTATCTATCTATACATACATACAAACAATTCAATCATTGAAACCAAAACTAAGATCCTCCTTCTTCATTTGCTCCGGTCTTCGCTGGCCCGCTGACTTTTGGAATTCTCGTGCCACAGGAATCGGTGATGTTTGCTAATGAGAGAAGCTGGTGGTCTGCCTTTTTTCCTTCGTTTTTGTATATTTGTTATTGTATTCCACTTCAGATCTCTCTGCGTGAAATTCGGGCTGTTCTCCCTGGGGAGAGCGCATCGCCACAAGAGTAGCACACCCATTTTTTCCCCTGTCTGCATGCATATCTCTTTCCCTATGAGAGTGGCCTTTCTTTTCTTCAAAATTTGGCCAGGGACAGCTCTCTTGTTACCGTGGGTTCTTTTACGTGCGCTAAATGCGTTTTGCACACTGGGAGTCGATTTATCGTCTCAATCGAAAGACTAGCACCCGGACCACCATTCATGGTCAAGTGGATGGGGGAAAAGTTTGCAGGCACAGGCGGGTATCAAACCACTGCACACTTCCCACACGGAGGACTTTTCGCTTTCTAAGCAGGTGCCTTACCTCTAGACCACCGATCCACTTTGAGAGAGAGAGAGACAACTGACAATTGACAAAATTTATTGCTATTTAGCAATCAAGCCATATAGCGCTGGGGCGCGGTAACAAACGATATCGAACGCGACGCGATTACAATGACATGGAAACCATGGCAGTAGTGGTATGTACATCAAGATTCGATACATTATTGTCTGTAATTTCAAAACAGCCTTTCCTTTTCCAGTCTACAGCCAGCGAAGTCAGCCCATGTAAGACCGATCAGGTCCCGAAGATGATGTAACTCCTGCTCAGCACTCGCCACTGTCGATGCGTGTTGTGTGTTAGTACACTGCTTCCCTTTACGAAGTCTGGCAAGCCTGACACGTTCTTCTGGCAACATGTTTTTCTCTTCTTGCTTGATGTACCAGAACACACACTTAGATTCCTCGCCAGGATTTCCATTCCAAGAGTATTCCAGGGCGATGTCATCTGATTCACACATCACAATGTTTTGATCGCCTGAACTATGTACCACCACCTTTCGAAACCGTGTGTTTCTCTTGCTGTCCCGTAATCGACGCTGCACACGTTTGTCTGTTAGAGTAGACACATACTGTTTCACAATACCAGTATCAGAGTCATCCACTGTGCAGCCAACTGTCAGCTCTTCCTGCACATCAGACGCCTCAGAAGACACACCGATCTTGCTGTCTGTTGCTGGATCTCACAGTAGATCAAGTGAATCTGGTGTGGCCGAGGCATTCACTGCACTGCTGACACACAGCTCTGTGTATACACTGGTTTGTTTTTCTTCTGTTTCCACATCGAGCAGGGAGTCAATGTTACACAAGACCGGCTCTTCCAAGACACTGTCATTGTGACATTGGCGACTTGCCTGTCTTTCTTGGTGTTGTCTGCTTCTTTGGAAATCCCCACGTATTTGACATGGGGGTTTCTTGCCATAGTACTGAACTCGGGAGTTACGGTTCAGCACCGGGTCTGCCATTTCTGTTGACACTGACTTGTCAGCTGGCTTCATTCGCAAGACGAACACAACACTGCCGCTCTCCCCCGCGACTTTCCAACTCGATACGACGTTGTCGTTCAGCAGGGCGTTTAAAGTTGTTATTACAGTTGCTGGAAGGCCAGTAACTGGCATTTTGAAGCTAAAATGCAAAAATTTGCAGCAGCTTACTAACAGCACACCCGTTCAGTTCTCGTCCCGTCACATCGTTGAGAGAGAGAGAGAGAGAGAGAGAGAGAGAGAGAAGAGAGAGAGAGAGAGAGAGAGAGAGACAGAGAGAGAGAGAGAGACAGACGGTGCCAGAGATGTAGACAGATGGAGAGAGAAAAGGACAGAGGAAGAAAGAAAAACAGATTTGGACAGACGTAGACAGAACCAGACATACACGACAGACAGAAAGACACGACACGACACGACACGACACGACAGACAGACAGACAGACAGACAGACAAACACAGCACGACACGACAGACAAACAGAAAGACAGAAAGACACGACAGACAGACACGACAAGACAGACAGAGACGGCACGACAAGACACGACAGACAGACACCGCACGACACGACAGCCAGACAGACACGACACGACACAACACGACACGACACGATACGACAGAAAGACAGACAGACACAACGCGACACGACAGACAGACACGACACGACACGACAGCCAGCCAGCCAGCCAGCCAGACAGAGACAGGCCAGACCTTTCCCGGTTTGAAGTTTTGCCGCTTGTTGAGCTGGTTGTTCTGACTCTCAGAGGCTTTCTGAGAGATCTTGAGGAAGATGCGGGTGTAGCACACGATCAGCACCACCAGCGGGATCAGGAAGTTCACGAACGATCTGTAAACAGAGGATTGAAGGTCACCAGCTATCTGTAAATAGGTCACCAGCCATCTGTAAACAGAGGATTATAGGTCACCAGCCATCTGTAAACAGAGGATTAAAGGTCACCAGCCATATGTAAACAGAGGATTATAGGTCACCAGCTTTCTGTAAATAGAGGATTAAAGTTCACCAACGATCTGTAAACACAAGAAGTTCACCAACGATCTGTAAACAGAGGATTATAGGTCACCAGCCATCTGTAAATACAGGATTAAAGTTCACCAACAATCTGTAAGTAGAGGACTGAAGTTCACCAACGATCTGTAAATAGAGGATTGAAGTTCACAAACGGTCTGTGAATAGAGGATTGAAGGTCACCAACGATCTGTCCATAGAGGATTAAACTTCACGAATAATATTTAAATAGAGGATTGAAGTTCACCAACCATCTGTAAGTAAAGGATTAAAGGTCACCCACGATCTGTAAATAGAAGATTAAAGTTCACCAACGATCTGTAAATAAAGGATTAAAGGTCACAACCATCTGTAAATAGAGGATTGAAGTTCACCAATGATCTGTCAATAGAGGATTAAACTTCACGAATAATGTTTAAATAGAGGATTGAAGTTCACCAACGATCTGTCAATAGAGGATTAAATTTCACGAATAATGTTTAAATAGAGGATTTAAGTTCACCAACGATCTGTCAATAGAGGATTAAACTTCACGAATAATGTTTAAATAGAGGATTGAAGTTCACCAACGATCTGTAAATAGAGGATTAAAGGTAACCAACCGTCTGTAAACAGAGGATTGACAATCTGTAAATTCCAACAACCGTCTGAGATAATAAAGTAACCGTAGTTATTCATGTTCTCGGCTACCTAAATGGTAGGGGAAAAAACCAAAAACGGTCGCATACACAAAGATCTCACCATTGGTGAACCTCGGGCTCTAGCCGAAGAACGGATAAAAAAGAAGAAAAAAGAAAATTCCTCTTTCTCACCCATAGGTGATGAAGGCCTGTCTGTGTGCCGGGGGTTTGTTGCGGAAGATGTTCTGACACATGGTCATCTTTTTGGCAGGGTCGTAGCGGGTCTGAAAGACGAAGAGCATTGGGGTAGAACACAGGGCCGCTGCCAGCCACCCCGTGCCTGTCATCATCCACACCTGAACACACACAGAGAGAAAGAATGAAAATAGTCATCAGCGCTGGTAGAGAATGGATGTGTGTGTGTGTGTGTGTGTGTGTGTGTGTGTGTTGTGTGTGTGTTCGTGTGTGTGTGTGTGTGAGATTGATGTATTTGTGTGTATGTATGTGTGTATGGTCGCTTAGACTTTACTGGATCCTAGAAATCTTTCTTGTGGCTAACATTTGTTCTATTTCTTTGATGCGTATCTTCTAATGTAATTCTTTGGTTATTTTTTTTAAATTCTTTTTTCCCTGTTATTGTGAACTTTCTCTCCCTGTACTGTTTTGTCTGTCTGCTTGCCTGTCTGTCTGCCTGCCTGCCTGCCTGTCTGTCTGTCTGTATGCCTGTCTGCCTGCCTATCTGTCTGTCTGTATGACTCTCACCCTCTTTCTGTGGAGATGAACAAACAAACAAACAAAACCCCGTCAACGATACCTGTCTCCTGTATTTTTGCATTCACCGAATTTTGTATGTGGTTAAAGTCTGCGCTTTCATGGAAAGCATGTAAAGAAGAATGCCAATACAAAAAGACATCATAATTGCTGCCTTTGGCAAAGGGAGCTGAACTCCCCGATTTTCTTGAACAAAAAAACCCTGGGTTATCTCTCCCTCTTTTGTTCCTAAAGCAGGGGACACACAATCCTTCTCGACATTGCGAGTTAAGGAGCCGACACACTAGCCTGCCGAACCTGCGGCAAGGACGAAACGGGTCGTCTGTCACCCTAAAGGTACACCTGGAGCTACTTGTGGTGTCAGGTTCGTCCAGGCATTTCTGACTAGATCCTGTTCTATCTCCAACCGATCACTCACTCTCCAGACAATCAAGGCTTGGTTTGAAGCTTCAGGTCACCTTGTGTGCGCGTGGGCATGTGTGTGTGTGTGTGTCTTGTGTGTGGGATTGAGGCCTGGGGCATGTAGAGACCCTTGCTTACCCTACACATCTTTCAAACGTTTCGTGTGGTGGTTCATCCTGTTCACTCTGACAGCTCCAAAAAGGCGAGGTTGGAATGGTCCGCCTGAACCACAAGTTCCAAAAGGGTTGTGTGTCAGGTTCTTGATGTGGACATTCAAAGTTTGTTGGTTCTTTCAGCGTGAGGTTCGTGGATAACCCACCACATAAATGATCTTCTAAAAGATTGATTGAGTTACTGATTGATTGATTATTTCATTTCGAAGATAATGGAATAAGTACTCATGTGCATTTAGACATCCGGCCCCTGCATGCATACGGGTTTGTTAATGTTGTCATGTGAAGGTTGTTGGGAGTTCCAAGGTTTCACACACACCCCACACACACACACACACACACACACACACACACACACACACACACACACACACACACACACACACACACACACACACACACACACACACCACACGCACACACACATTAGAGTGAACAGACGTTAAATTGAAGACAACAACAAAGTTTCGTGTCAGATTTCATTTTTGAATACCGATAATAGCTTTTAATGAATTTTGTGTTAATTTTGTGGTTTGCTTTTGTTGGTATATACCAGTGTAGTTTTTTTTTGGTCTTGTATAACCTGTGTGTGTGTGTGTGTGTGTGTGTGTGTGGTGTGTTGTGTGTGTGTGTGTGTGTTTCATCTTTTATTTCGAAGATAATGAAATAAACATTTATATGTTTTTTTTAATATCCAGTCCCTGTGTGTGTATGGGTGTGCTCGCGCGCGCGCTCTGCTTTGTTATTATCTTCTTTCCATGCCAGTGTGCGTGCACATGGCGTGCTTTTTTCAGTGAATCACAGCAAGTATTTGTTTCTCTTTTTCTTTCTCTTCATCTTTCTTCATTCAGACTTTCACAGCTTCCCATTCCGATTCCTTTAATGATTGCTTTTGTTGTTCTCTTTCTGTCTTCTTTCTGTCTGTCTGTCTGTCTATTTTCTTTTTCTGTCTTCTTTTTAAAAGTTTTTTTTACCTCCTCCCTCTTGTTTACTTTTATTTTGTTTACTTCCTCTCTCTCTCTTTCGCTCGCTCCAATAAAATTTTAAAAAATATATTGAAATTTATTTGATTGCTTTTCTTTTCTTATGATTCTGTTTCTCTCTAATGGAGAGCACATAGATCATAATGACCATACAAAAGGATTGCATAGTTGGCGCATTAGGTAAAGGGAGCTGATCTCTGTAGGCGTTTGTTGCTTTTCTTGAACTGAAGAAAGGGTTGTCTCCCTCAGCTGTTCACACGAACTGTATGGCTGTGAATGCAGTTTTTAGGACAAAATAAAATAAGAAACAACCAAGGAATTTTTTATTTGGTATTTTCTGTAGATCTTTTTGGTACTTTTTAGATATATTTTTTTTATTAAACAGTTTCGTGTCGGGATTTTAAAAAAGATACATAGTAATGGATTTGTTTGAGACTTTATATATATATATATATATATATATATATATATATATATATATATATATATATATATATATATGTAATTTCAAAAGATCAACAAAAGCAGGAATGAAAGGCCGGACACAAAGAGGAATATCTTGCCGAAGAAATGAAATAACTTCAGCTCTGTGTGTGTGTGTGTGTGTGTCTGTTGAACTCATTTTGTGAAATTTCTATACCCCAAAAGGGGGTGTATGGATTTCAATCTTGAATCTTGAATCTTGTGTGTGTGTGTGTTTGTGTACTTGTGCTTACGTGCGTGCGTGCCTGTGTGCACGCAGGCCCTTTTCTTTGTGAGACAGACTGAATGAGGAGGGTTGAGGACGGTGGAACACTTGTGACTGTGTTGACGCTGTGAAGGGCTAACATCGCTTTTGTGTGGTCACATCAAGCCATACAGCCCCCGTGTGCGAACGCACGCAGAACATCTTGCGCACACGTTAAATCCTGTTCCGCTTTTCGTAAGAGTAGGCCATTGTGTGCCGGTGGGAACAGATGACAGAATTTACAAAACCGCATACACACGGGGACTGGATGTAAAAAAGCACATGAGTGCTTATTCCATTATCCTCGATATAAAAGAATAAATGAAAATGAATGAATGAATGAATACAGCCAGCCTCTTGAAGCTTTTGATCTTCAAAGCACACACACACACACACGCCCGCATGCACGTACGCAAGCACGCACACACACATACAACACACACACACACACACCACACAACACACACACCACACACACACACACACACACCACGCACGCACGCAAGCACGCGCACAAAACACACAACACACACAAATACTTTTAGGATCCTTTTGCAGATGAAGCACCGTCGCCACACACACACCAACACACACACGCACACAACACACAACACGCTGCGGCGCAATTTTTTTAAAAAAGAAATTTTTTTGGGGGGAGGTTTTTAAGGGGAAAAATAAAATGGGGGCATAGTTGGCGAAGGGGGGGAGTGACCGAGGGGGGGGGGTTTTTTTTGGAAAAAGGGGGGCCCCCTGGGGGGGGGGGCGGAAGCAGAGGAAAAAAAAAAGAAAAAAGGTTTTTTTTAAAAGAGATCGGATTTTTTTTTAAAATTTTTTTTTAAAAGGTGGGGGAAAAAGTGGGGGGGGAGTTTTAAATTTTTTTTTTTTTTTTAAAAAAAAAAGCGGCGGGGGCCCCCAAAAAGGGGGGGCCGGGAAAAATTTAGGGTGGGGGGGGGGGAAGGAAAAAAAGGGGGGGGGGGGGGGGCAAATCGGGGGGGGGTGTTTTTTTAGGGGGGGGGCCGGGGGGGGGGGGTTTTTTTTGTGGCAGGGGTGGGGGGGGGGGGGGGGGGGGGGTTTTTGGGGGGGGAAAGGGGGGGGGGGGAAAAAAGGGGGGGCCCGGCATTTGGGGGGGGGGTTTCCCCCGGAAAAGGGCCGGTGCCGGGGGGGCCCCCAAATTTAAAAAAGAAAAGGGGGGGAGAAAAAGCCAGGGGAAAAATTTTTTTTTTGTTGTGAAGAAGAGAAACGGGGGGGAAAGGGTTTTAAAAAAACCCCCAAAAGGGCCCCCGCCGGCAAGGCCCCCCAAAAAAAACCCCCCCCACAAAAAAAAACCCCCCCCCCCCCAAGGCAGGAAGGGAAAAAACAAAGAATTTTTGGGGGGGGGGGAGGGAGGGTTTTGAAAAAAAAAACCCCCCCCAAAACAAAAGGGGGGGGGGGGGCCCAAAGGGCCCCAAAACCCCCGGGGGGGGGTCGAAACCCCCGGGCCCGGGGCCCCAAAAAGGGGCACCAAAAAAAAAAACCCCCAAAAAACCCCCCCCAAAAAACCCCCCCCCCAAAAAAAAAGGGCCCCCCAAAAAGGAAAAAAAAAACCCCCCCCCAAAAAAAAGGGGCAACCCCCTTTTCCCCCGGGGGGGGGAAAAAAAAAACCCCCCAAAAAAATCAAAAAACCCCCCAAAAACCAAACAAAACCCCCCAAAAAAAAAGGGGGGGGGTGGGGGGGGGAGGGGGGGGGGGCGCCCCCGGGCCCCAAGGGGGGGGGGGTTTTGGGATCCCCCCCCAGGTCCCGGAAAAAAAGGGGGGGGAGGCCCCGGGGGGGGGGGGTTTTTGTTTTTGGGGTGGCCAGGGGGGGGGGGGATTCAAAGGGGGGAAAAAATCAAGGGGGGGGGGGAAAAAAAAAAATTTTTTTTTAAAAAAAAAAAAAAAAAAAAAAACCCCCCCCTTTAAAATAACCCGTCCCCACACAAAACACACACACACACCACACACACACAAACGCGTGCGCGCGCGCGCACCCCAACAAACGCGCACAACAGCACGTCGCGCTCGCGCACGCACACACACAGGGAAACACACAGGGACACACACAGGGAAACACACACACACACACACACACACACACACACACAACACACACACACACACACACACACACACCACACACACACACACCACAGGAACACACACATAGATACACACACACACCCACACACACACACACACGACCGCACACACTTATACATACACCGACACACAGACACAGACAACATAGACCACACACAGACACATACACACACCCACACAACACACACACAAACACACAAACACACACAACACAACCCACACACCACACGACGGGACGGGATAGCCTGGTGGTTAGAGTGATGTATTCGTGATCTGCTGACCCGGATTCGAATCTCGTTCAAAAGGATTTTTCCTCTGGAGTTAACATCAGTGCAGACTCCACTCTCCCCAGAAGTCCTTCGGATAAGACTATAAACCGAGGTCCCGTTTGCGGAGGCACGCAGAACATCTTGCGTACTCGTTAAAACCTATTCCGCTTTTCGGAAGAGTAGGCCATTGTGTGCCGGTGGGAACGGATGTCAAAGTTTAGAAAACTGCATGCACACGGGGATTAGATAAAAAAAACACAAATGAATGCTTATTCCATTACCTCGAACCCAAACAACACACACACACAACACACACACACACACAACACACACACACACACACACACAACACACAACCACACACACACACCACACACACACCACACACACACACAACACACACACACACACCTCTAACATGATGAACATTCACCCCAAACACACCATGAATTTATTTTCCAATTTCAACCTGACACACACTTGAACATTTCAGCACAACTGGGGAAAAGCCTGTCTGAAGACACAACATTTTATGGGAGATTAACATTCGGAGCAGATTTGAAAGATTTCAAACATTAGTGGCCAGAGAAGATTAGGATTTTGGGCAGGTTTGAAAGATTTCAAACATTAGCGGCCAGAAAAGATTAGGACTTTGGGCAGGTCTTTTCAAACATTATCGGACCATAGAACTCTAGAATCTGATGGCTGTGGTGACAGCTCAGCTCTTGCTGTCTGCCATTGTGAACAGTGCTTCATTGAGACAGAATGACAATGGGCCTCTGGAGACCCATGGAGGGATGCCTGACAGGAAAAGCCACAGCTACTCTCTGATTGGCTGGAGGATGCAAGCTGTCCGTTTGAGATGGGACAGGATCTATTCTGAACGGTCAGGTCGACCCTGATGCGCAAGCTGCTTGAGATGTACATTTACAGTCTTCTTCTTCTTCTTTTTTTTTTCTCTCGTTCGCTTTACATCGTCACTCCCCCTCCCCCTCAAGAAAAAAGAAAAAAAAAGGCTTTCGGAGGAGACTATAAACCGACGTCCCGTGTGCGAACGCACGCAGAACATCTTGCCTACACGTTAAAACCTGTTCCGCCGTCAGCACCTGGGCTTTATCACAGTTCTTGATTAAACCATTGACGCTGGGGGCAACAGCAAAGTGAGAGGCTGTATGACCAGTGGCTTTCCCACTCATGGAATTCCACTTTACAGCTTAGTCTTTAGTGATCGACTCTGACTCTGACTAGGAGGCTTGACTCACACAGTCCTTATGTGCTGCAGCCCTGGGGGCTGGTTGGCCTTTGGAGAACATCTCCAACGCTGACTGTCCTTATGCCCACTTGGCCGAGAGTGGGGATGTACTGTGGGCAAGGCATCTCCACTATAATCAAATTTCTGCCCAATTTCCGAAACAGCAGATGCCTCCTCTGCTGTTTTGGAGGTCATCGTCGGACACGACGGACAAACATACATACAAAACCCGTTCCGCTTTTGGGAAGAGTAGGCTATTGTGTGCCGGTGGGAATGGATGACAAAATTTACAAAGCTGCATACACACGGGGACTGGATGTAAAAAAGCACACGAGTGATTATTCCATTATCCTCGAAATAAAAGAATAAATAACTAAATATAAAACCCAGATGTGTTTGAGAAAAATACTGGCTATCTATGGCAGGGTTATCTCTGTCAGCCACACAATCTTCCTCAGGTCGCTGGGTGACGGTGATTAGCGATCTTTTGGGGATTTGTGTTCCCATGGCTCCTCCAGCTGAATGATTTGGGAGGCTGGTCTGTCTAGCATCCCTCTTAAAGGCGCAGTTTTGGATCTCCACTGAGGTGTATAATCGACACGATTTTGTTTGGTTTAACCTGGAGTTAACATGGTACTGATTCCACTCCCCTCAATTTCCTAGAGATGAGACCATATAACCCAAGGTCCTCTGTGTGAATGAGTATAAAATACCTTGTGCTCATGTTAAACCCCATCTTCTTCTTGTTCTTGAACTTGTTCTTGTTCTTCTTTTAAAGAACAGTTGACTAGCTGCGGTGATATGGATGTTACAAATGTCACCATCATCATCATCATCAGACCCGTGACCTTGGCGGTCGTAGGGGAGACACGAAAGACGATGCCGTGCTAAGCCTCCTCCATTCATCTCGGTCCTCGGCTCTGCGCAGTAGTGCCGAGTCATTCATCCTGGTCCATTCTCTGATGTTGTCCATCCATGACTTGTTCTGTCTTCCCCTCTTTCTGCCACCTTCGAGTGTTCCTTGCAGTACTGTTTTTGGCAGAGTGTTGTGGCGGGTGACGTGCCGAACCATGTCAGCTTTTTCTTCTTGACGATGGTGAGAAGGGGTTCCTGTGGACCTGCCAGCCGTGTTATTTGACTCTTGGCAAATTCATTGGTCTTTCGTTCTCTCCAGGATATGCCCAGTAGTTTTCTATGGCATTTTGTTTCAAATGACCGGATTCGCTTTGCTGTTTCAGCAGTCAATGTCCAGGTTTTACTTTCCCTACGGGATAGTCTGAATTTTTGGGGGGGCTCGCTCCAATAAAATTTTAAAAATATATGAAATTTATTTGATTGCTTTTCTTTTCTTATGATTCCTGTTTCTCTCCTAATGGAGAGCTACATAGATCATAAAGACCATACAAAAGGATTGCATAGTTGCGCATTAGGTAAAGGAGCTGATCTCTGTAGCGTTTGTTGCTTTTCTTGAACTGAAGAAGGGTTGTCTCCTCAGCTGTTCACAACGAACTGTATGGCTGTGAATGCAGTTTTATAGACAAAATAAAATAAAAACAACCAAGGAATTTTTTATTTGGTATTTTCTGTAGATCTTTTGGTACGTTTTTAGATAAATTATTTTTTTTTTTATTAAACAGTTTCGTGTCGGGATTTTAAAAAAGATACATAGTAATGGATTTGTTTGAGACTTTTATATTATATAATATATATATAATATATATATATATATATATATTTTATATAATATATATATATATATATATATTATATGTAATTTCAAAAGATCAACAAAAGCAGGAAGAAGGCCGGACACAAAGAGAATATCTTGCCGAAGAAATGAATAACTTCAGCTCTGTGTGTGTGTGTGTGTGTGCTGTTGAACTCATTTTGTGAAATTTCTATACCCCAAAAGGGGTGATGGATTTCAACTTGAATCTGAATCTTGTGGTGTGTGTGTGTGTGTACTTGGCTTACGTGCGTGCGTGCCTGTGTGCACGCAGCCCTTTTCTTTGTGAGACAGACTGAATGAGGAGGGTTTGAGGACGGTGGAACACTGGACTGTGTTGACGCTGTGAAGGGAACATCGCTTTTGTGTGGTCACATCAAGCCAACACCGCCCTTGAAGCGGATCTTCATACACCCTTCTAAGTACAGGTCCCGATGACGTACCAACAACGCAATACACCTACTACACAACAACACACACAAAACACAAGCCAGCCGCTAAGCTTTATGCTCTAAGCGACCATACACACACACACAAATACTTTGCCTTTTGCATGAGGCACGTACCGCACGCACACAACAACACACACACACACAAAAAACATAAACACACACCACCACACACCACGCACGCACGCAGCACGCGCACAACACAACACACACACAGAAACAACTTTCAGTCGACCTGGCACGCACACACACACACACACACACACCACACAAGACACACACACGCAGCACGCCACACACACACACACAAACACAGCACACACACACACAACACTCACACCACACACAACACACAGGAAACACACAGGAGACACACACAGAACACACACAAACACACACACAACACAGCACGCACACACACATACATACACGACACACACACACACAGACACATGACACACAACACAGACACAGAAACACACACACAGACACACACAAACACACACGACGACGGAACACTGTATAGTATAGATACGACCGACAAAGACCCGACGAACCAGCACAAAATCACCGAGAAACAACACAGACCACACACATCAACCCAGAATACACGGAGAGGACGGATAAACCGAGTGTTGCAGGCACCAGAACATTGCGTGACTCTTAAACCGATTCCCAATTTCGATCAATAGGCATTTTGTGCCGTGGAACGATGTAAACAGTGTCAGAAAACTCCATGCACACTCAGAATTCCTACGATAACAAAACGAGCACATGAATGCACACCAAACATCTCGACCCAAAACACACCCACACACTACACACACACACACACACACACACAACACTCACATGCACACAAACAAAACAAACAAACATGAACACACACTCGAACACACACACACACTCACACACACACACACACACAACCTCTACACACAACACACATCACCCACACACACACACACACACACACACCACATCACACCTACACACACACACACACACACCAACATATGAACACACCCAAACACAACATTATATGGAATTAACACACTTGAACATTTAGACAAAAGATTCAAACCAACATTGATATGAGATTAATAGCAGATTAAGTTTCAGAACATTAGTAGAAATAAGACATTTGACAGATAAACATTAGCGGCCAGAAAAGATAGGACTTTGGCAGTCTTTTCAAACATTATCGGACCATAGAAATCTAGAATCTGATGGCTGTGTGACAGCCTCAGCTCTTGCTGTCTGTCATTGGGAACAGGCTTCATTGAGACAGAATGACAATGAAAGCCTCTGAGACCCATAGGGATGCTGACAGAAAAACCACAGCACTCTCTGATTGGCGGAGATGCAGCTGTCCGTTGAGATGGGGACAGGATCTATTCTGAACGGTCAGGTCGACCCTGATGCGCAAGCTGCTTGAGATGTACATTTACAGTCTTCTTTCTTTTTTTTTTCCCCCCCCCCCCCCCCCCCCCCCCCCCCCCCCCCCCATTGACGCTGGGGGAACAGCAAAGTGAAGGCGTATGACCAGATGGCTTTTCCCACTCATAAGGAATTCACTTTACAGCTTAGTCTTAGTGATCGACTCTGACTCTGACTAGGAGGCTTGACTCACACAGTCCTTATGTGCTGCAGCCCTGGGGCTGGTTGGCCTTTGGAGAACATCTCCAACGCTGACTGTCCCCCCCCCCCCCCCCCCCCGGGGGGGGGGGGGGGGGGGGGGGGGGGGGGGGCATCGTCGAACGACGGACAAACATACATACAAAACCCGTTCCGCTTTTGGGAAGAGTAGGCTATTGTGTGCCGGTGGGAATGGATGACAAAATTTACAAAGCTGCATACACACGGGGACTGGATGTAAAAAAGCACACGAGTGATTATTCCATTATCCTCGAAATAAAAGAATAAATAACTAAATATAAAACCCAGATGTGTTTGAGAAAAATACTGGCTATCTATGGCAGGGTTATCTCTGTCAGCCACACAATCTTCCTCAGGTCGCTGGGTGACGGTGATTAGCGATCTTTTGGGGATTTGTGTTCCCATGGCTCCTCCAGCTGAATGATTTGGGGGGCTGGTCTGTCTAGCATCCCTCTTAAAGGCCAGTTTTTGGGTCTCCACTGAGGTGTATAATCGACACGATTTTGTTTGGTTTAACCTGGAGTTAACATGGTACTGATTCCACTCCCCTCAATTTCCTAGAGATGAGACCATATAACCCAAGGTCCTCTGTGTGAATGAGTATAAAATACCTTGTGCTCATGTTAAACCCCATCTTCTTCTTGTTCTTGAACTTGTTCTTGTTCTTCTTTTAAAGAACAGTTGACTAGCTGCGGTGATATGGATGTTACAAATGTCACCATCATCATCATCATCAGACCCGTGAACTTGGCGGCGTAGGGAGACACGAAAGACGATGCCGTGCTAAGCCTCCTCCATTCATCTCGGTCCTCGCTCTGCGCAGTAGTGCCGAGTCATTCATCCTGGTCCATTCTCTGATGTTGTCCATCCATGACTTGTTCTGTCTTCCCCTCTTTCTGCCACCTTCGAGTGTTCCTTGCAGTACTGTTTTTGGCAGAGTGTTGTGGCGGGTGACGTGGCCGAACCATGTCAGCTTTTTCTTCTTGACGATGGTGAGAAGGGGTTCCTGTGGACCTGCCAGCCGTGTTATTTGACTCTTGGCAAATTCATTGGTCTTTCGTTCTCTCCAGGATATGCCCAGTAGTTTTCTATGGCATTTTGTTTCAAATGACCGGATTCGCTTTGCTGTTTCAGCAGTCAATGTCCAGGTTTCACTTCCGTACAGCAGGATAGTCTGAATTAGGGCTTTGTAGAGCTTTAGTTTGATTGGGAAACTGATCTCTTTACTTTTCCATATGGTGGTGAGTTTTGTCATGGAAGATGTTGCCATGGCTATTCTGACTTTGATTTCTGTCGTCGATCGCCCGTCCTTTGTGAGTGTAGCGCCAAGGTATTTGAAAGCGTCTACCTCCTCCAGTTGTCGGCCGTTCATGTAGATTTTAGCAGTGGCGTTGCTCGTGCTGTTCACAAGTACTTGACTTTTCTCCGAGCTCACCTCCATCCCATATGCTCCAGCTCTGTTCTCAAGTCTGGTCGTAAGATCTTGCAGCTCTGTGTTACTTCCGCCCATGAGGTCAATGTCATCGGCAAACCGCAAGTTGTTGAGGGGTCTGCCGCCAATGGAGATGGTAGAGTGGAAGTCATGGAGGGTCTCTCTCATAATGTTTTCAAAGAACAGATTAAACAGGACTGGAGATGACAGACATCCTTGTCGGACCCCAACTGTGGTTTTGAAGTAGTCTCCGACCTGATTGTTCAGAAGGACTGCACTGCTTGCGTGTTGTATAGTGCTTGAATGGTTTGCACTAGTCCTTCAATGCCAAACATTCTGAGGACCTGCCACAGGCCTTCGTGCCATACTCTGTCGAAAGCCTTCTTGAAGTCGATGAAGTTGTGGAACAGGTCTCTCTGATGTTGAAGATGTTTTTTCATCAGGATGTGGCAGTTAAAAATCTGTTCGATTGTGCTCCTGCCTGCCCTGAACCCAGCTTGTTCATCTGCAAGGTGTTCTTCTGCCTCCTTCTTTAGTCGATTCAAAATAACTTTGAGCATGATCTTGCTGGCGTGGCTGATGAGGCTGATGTTCTATAGTTTTGGCATTGGCGTAAATTCCCCTTCTTGGGCAGTGGTATGATGAGTGATTGTGTCCATTCTGTTGGCCACTGTTTTGTCTCCCAAATCTTCTGACAGATAGCTGTAACATGTGTGATGACTGTTTCGCCACCATGCTTGAGCAGCTCTGCTGGTATGTTGTCTTCTCCTGGGGACTTTCCTACTGGTAAGCTGCGGATGGCTTCTTCCACTTCTTCCCTCAGTATAGGTAATGGCGAGGGTGCTCTTGTTGTTGGTTTTTTCTTTCTCCTTCTAATATGCTCTTGTCAGGTTGTATTGGGTAGTTGTACAGTTCTTGACAATACTCAGACCACCTGTTCAATGCAGCTGAGCTTTCTGTGAGGAGGTTTCGGAGCTGTCTTCAATGACTGATGATTTGGTTTGAAGTGGTTTTGTGAGTTTCTTCAGGGTGTCGTATGCCTTTTTACTGTTGCCCACTTTCATGCTTTTTCGATCTCATCACATTGATCACTGATCCACTTCTCTCTGGCCTTTAACATTGACTTCTTCACAAGATTGTTGGCCTCCCGGTATTCTTTAGGGTTGGAGGACCTGGTTGGTTTCAGTGCTCTTCTTGTATCACAGAGGTCCAAGATGTCATTGGTAGTCCATGGATGGTGTTTATTCCTCTGACGACCGAGTACCTCCTCTGCTGTTTCTCGGACTGCCTCATTAAAGTTGTTGGTGAGGTCATTGATGTCATTGTCCAGGAGGGTTAATGCCGCAAAACGTCCGCCAAGCTTAGCTTGGAAGATCTCCTCGACATCTACATCTTTCAGTTTGTCTACGTCAAATTTGATACGTGGGTTTGCAGGCTGTTTGTTTTTCTTCAGCTTCATTTTGAATACCAGCAGCACAAGGTCGTGGTCGCTGCCTATGTCAGCTCCAGGGTAGGTTCTTGTTCTGGCTCTGTTGATGCTGGATTTGAAGCGCCGTGGTGTTAAGATAAAATCTATTTGGTTATGGATCTTGCCGTTTGGCGCATGCCAGGTTGTCCCCCTTGACTGCTTGTGGGATAGAGGGTATTGGCAATGGTAAGTCTGTGGGTGCAGGCAAACTCCAGCAGACGTAGTCCCCTGTCGTTGGTCTCTCCAGTTCCAAACTGACCAACTGTTCCGGCCCATTGGTTGTAAGAGTCAGGACCTACTTTGGCGTTAAAATCCTCTTGGATGATGATGATGTCCTTCTTGGGTATTATCATAATGGTCTCTTCAAGATCTTCGTAAAATTCTTCTACTTCTTCATCTGCATGGTCAGATGATGGTGCATAGATTTTTATGATGGTGATGTTCTTGGGCTTACAAATGTACCCAGCATGTATTCTTTCACCTGGAGAGAAATGGGCTCCACCTGATTCAGCTTGTCTGACACCACACACACACACACACACACACACACACACACACACACGCGCGCGCGCGCGCGCGCACAAACACACACACTGCCTGAACTAAAAGTCATTGGGGGAGGGGAGAGGAAGAGAGAGAAAAAGGAGAGAGAATAGAGAGAGAGAGGAGGGGGAGGGGAGAGAAGAGAGAGAGAGAGAGAGAGAGAGCGGTCATTACCTCGGCTAAAACGATATTAATTTTGACAATAAACCCAGGATGAAGCCCCCTCCTTAAACAAAAAAATAAAAAAAACAACAAAAACCCCCCAAGAAGGATTGAACTAACGCAAGCCAGCAAAGAAATCCAAGAGAACCCGCCAGCCCCCTGGTTTTTAGGAAATGGTTTTTCGGGGGAAAGTTTGAGGTTTGAACCTCGTCAGACTCAAGTTCTTTTTTTGCGACGTACCAGTGCTATCTAAGTGAGTTTGTAGGGGCTTATTGAGAAGACGGGAACACGCAGGGGCCCTTATTACTTTGGGATACGATTTTTGAGGTGTTTCTCGAAATTTTTTGACCGTCGGGGTTTGGGGGTGTTTCTCGGGCCCTTTGACATTCATCATAAAAGCCTTTGTCCCTTTTTGGGCCTAGGGCAGAAAACAAATTTTTCCCACTCTGTCTTCCTGGACCAGTTTCCGAACCCCCGGTATGTTGGAAGGGTCTTCATCTTTTTCGACAGCCCGACTCCAAGGTTTTGGGTGCCCTCGTTTGCTTTTTCCCCTTGGGTTCCAGTGGAGGGTGTGGGGGCGTTTTTTCCTGTTCCCGAGGGGCAATATGCCCTATCCATCCCCATCGCCATGCATGATGATGTTGTCCATGCTTTCTTGGTTGCAAGGGAAAAAAGTTTTTGGTTTTGGGAGATGGCTCGGGCCAAAAAGCAAAAGTTTTCTGAGATTTTCGTGTGGAATGTGGATAGTTTGTCGAGGTCACTTCAGTACCCTCCACACCCCGACCTTTCAAAAGGGGGGAAAGTAACACCCGGGTATGTTTTAATTTTGGTTCTGGTGCTGACTGGGAGATTTACATTTTGTCAGTTTCTAAAAGCTTTTCTTGTTTTGCTAAGGTTCTTGATGTCGCTGCCTCTCCCCCGTCATGTAACATGCTCCCGAGGTACTGAACTCTTCGTTGTGGAAAAATTCTTCCCATTCCTGTGACCGGTGAGGGGTTCGAACGTTCATGTATCACCTCTGTTTCTTCTGACTGATTTTAGGCCTATTTGCTGTGCGAAAGGGTTAGACGGGATGTTTCTCTTTAAATTGATGGTGGGTATATGGAGCTGCCAGATGTCGGCAAAATTAGGTTGAAAGCTTTGAAAAGGGGGGGGTCCATCTGTTCCCAGCTGGTAGTTTTTGTCTTTCATCCCCCAAAATAAAATTGTCAGGTTGAAGATGGTGCTGACAGGGGGACAGCCTTGTCTGACGCCGGTTTGTACACTGAAATGGGTTTGCTTTTCCCTACTCTGACGTGAATTGTTGTGAAGCTCTTAATGATTGGGGGTAATCTTGTGGAACCCATAGCTGGAAGTATGCGCCATCATTTTTTCGATAAAGCTGTAAAAGGTTTTTTTAAAATTACAAAAGTTGATATCAGCTGTCTCGGGCCTTTCCCGTGCACTGTTCGTGATGTTGCGCAGGGTGAAGATCTGGTCTATGCATCTTTTTCCTGGTCAAAACCTGCTTTTCCTTTCTAGTTTTGGTCCCTCCCTCGAGATTCGTCGATGATGATCTTTGCCAGAATCTTGCTGGGAACGTACAGATGATTCCCTCCCATTGTTACAATTGTTCAGGGCCCCTTTTTTGGGTCTTCACGATGACTCCTTTTCCTTTTTCTGTAGCTGTTTTTCCCCAATATGCTGCAAGAGTGGCGTAGAATTTTTGAGCAAACTTGGGTCTCCTTGAAAAATTTGCGTTGAGGGTTTTCCTGGCCCGGGGCTTTTTCCCTCTTGAAGAGTGATTTTCTGCTTTAAATTTTTTTTTTTTGGTTTTTGGGTGTTTAATTGAGTCGTAAGGACTTGTACATTGCCTCTTCGTTGGGGGTGGGGCTGTTTAGAAATTCCTGAAAGTTTTCCCCATTTGCATCTTGTTCGTTCTGTGGTAAATATTTGGCC
>CM054147.1:14501194-14503694 GCA_028751875.1 Rapana venosa
CTCATCCAAAAGACCACCTACTCACCACTCACAATATGGGGGCGTTTCGGGCCCAAACGGGGAAAGCCAAAAAGCCCCGTTTTGCTTTTTCTACAGGGGCTTAGCTTTTCCCACCCCACTAAACCCATGTGTGGCGCTTTTTGGAACCAAATTATAATCACAAACCCACAAAACCACCCCACCCAAAACGCCCCGACACCCCTTCCCCGCCGAAAAACCCCGGCACGAAACCAGACAACCAACCACGGGCCCGCGCCCCACCCACCCCCAAAAGACCCCCCCCCCGCCAAAGCCCAGACACAAACCACCAAAAAACCAACAAACACACACACCCCCGCCACCCCCCACCAGCCCCAACTCAAAAGGGCAAAAGACACGGCAGAAAGAGAGAGAGAGAAAAGAGAGAGAGAGGGGAGAGAGAGAGGGGGAGAGACAGAAGACAGACAGACAGCCCCAAAAGAGACAAGAAAGGAGACTCAGAAAAAGGGAAACAAAGTAAAGAGATGACAAGACACACAAAGAGGAAGAGAAAGAGAGAGAGAGAGAGAGAGAGAGAGAGAGAGAAGAGAGGGGGAGAGAGAAAGAAGAGAGAGAGAGAGAGAGAGACAGAGACAGAGCCAGAGACAGAGAGAAAGAGGGGAAGAGAAGACTTGAAGAAAGAAAAAAAACCAAATTTAAATCACAGTAGCATGAAAATTTGGGAGTGCAGAAGCAACCAGCAAATAACAAATACTGTAAAAACACAATTCCTTGGAAAAAGGAAATTGCCACGACCCCAACCACAAACCACACCCACTCACCACACACAACACCACGACCCAACACACCACCAACAACCACACACACCCCACACACAACAAAAAACACACACACACACACACCACACACACACACCACACCAACACACACAAAAACTAGAACCTGAGAACAGACACAACAGACAAAACACAAAAACACACCCACAACACACAAAACCCCGAAAAAAACCCCAAAAATTTAAAAACCAACTGCCCCCCCCGAAAACCACACACACACAAAACCCCCCACACAACACAAAACCCAAACCACCCAAAACAACACAACACAACACACACACACAAAAAACACACCCCACACCACACACACCCACACACACACACACACGAGTACTTTTTAAAACTACGTGATAAAAAAAAAACAAATCCAACTATAAAAAATCAAGTCAAAACAGTTCACGTAAAAATTAAAGATCATACAAACTACACTAATCTAAACACAAAAACCAAAAAAGAAAAAAAAAGAAGATTTTTATATCAAATAAAACAATACAGAAGAAAAAAATTTTGATAAAAAAGTAATCTTGTGAGAAAAGTTGAGGGGATGCAGTCATGTTTCTTAACAGAGAAGACGAAAGAGAGAAGAGGGGGGGGGGGGAGGGGAGAGAGAGGGGGGGGGGGAAGGAGAGAAGGGGAAAGAGAGAGAGGAGATAAAGAGGAGAGGGGGGGTGGGGAGAGACTGACATTTTTTTGGCCTTTCAGCATTACAGCCCAGTAACAAAAGGGGGAAAAAATAATTTCAGATTTGTGTAGCAAAATTTTTTCAAATATTCAAGGGGAAGAGAGAGAGAGAAATGAGAGAGAGAAAAGAGAGAGAGAGAGAGAGAGAAGAGAGAGAGAGAGAGAAGAAGAGGAGAGAGATTAGAGAGAGACGGAAGAGAGAGGAAAGAGAGAGTTAGAAAAACGGAGGGGAGAGAGAGAGAGAGAGAGAGAGAGAGAGAGAGAGAGAAAAGGGAGAGAGAGGAGAAGAGAGAGAGAGAGAGAGAAGAGAGAGAGAGAGAGAGAATGCGAATGCAAAAGTTTTATTCATTATAGGCCTTGCCCCTCATGAAGGGGGGTGTGTGTATAATCAGAGAGGGGAAGAGAGGAGAGGGGGAGAGAGAGAGAGAAAAGAGAGAGAGAGAGAGAGAGAGAGAGAGAGAGAGAGAGAGAGAGAGAGAGGAGAGAGAGAGAGAGAGAGATGAGAGCATGTTGTCTATTTTTCCCTCAACAGGACAACATCAGTGTAAGGGCTGTGTTAACGCTGCATGCACTATAAACGCTCCACTGTCTCTGCCGCTACTGCTGCTTCTTTTTCTATGTGTCTGTGTCTGTCTGTGTGTCTATCTGCCTGCCTAACTAACTGTTTGTCACTTTGCTGCTTCTCTATGTATAGCTGGGGGGACGGGATAGCCTAGTGGTTAGAACATTGGGCTCGAAATCTGACGACCCGGGTTCGATTCCTGTTCAAGGGGATATTTTCCCCTGGAGTTAACATCAGTGCAGACTCCACTCTCCTCAAAAGTCCTTCGGATGAGACTATAAACCGAGGCCCGTGTGCGAACGCACGCAGAACATCTTGCGCACACGTTAAATCCTGCTCCGCTTTTCGTAAGAGTAGGCCATTGTGTGCCGGTGGGAAAAGATGACAGAATGTACAAAACCGCATACACACGGGGACTAGATGTAAAAAAGCACATAAGTGC
>CM054147.1:14508694-14528694 GCA_028751875.1 Rapana venosa
GACATTTATGGTGAAACGCCCTGTTAACATGAACAGTCAGTGTGTGTCTTCTGTAACGCACGACTAACAACCAACAGCCTGAACACTTTGATCATTATTGTCCTTCCCTACTGCACAACATGGCAAAGCCATCCCCGCTATACTTTATTTGATTTATTTTTATGTGATTTTTTTCATCTTTTATTTTGAGGATAATGGAATAAGCACTCATGTCGTGCTACTATCAATTACGGCGCATCAGTGCAGTTCGAAAATACCTGTCCATGATACAACATCCAAACTAGTCACGTCTCTCATTCTCTCACCTCTGGACTATTGCAAATTTCTTCTGGCTGGTCTGCCAGCATCATCTATCCACTCCCTTCAACGTATATAAAACTCTGCAGCTCGACTAGTCCTCAGAAAGAAAAAAAATCTGAGCACATTACTCCTCTCCACTGGCTGCCTGTGCCACAGAGAGTAAACTATAAGACCAGTACCCTCTGTTACAAATGCCTCCACAAAACAGCACCTTTCTACTTCTGTGAATGTCTTCACCTGTAGCTGTACAATCCTCGTTCACTCCGCTCTGCTGCAGATACCTTGTGCTTAAGAATGCCTAGATTCAACCAGTCCCTATTGGCTGTTGCTCTTTCTCTGTTTTTGGTCCATCGATCTGGAATGACCTCCCTCTCTCCCTTCGCCAAAAGCCTTCTTATGACGCTTTTAAATCCGGCCTCAAGACATTTATTTCAAACCTAAGATTCTCCCCGCTTGTTTCATCTCATTTTTGTCCCTGCCCTCAACAGCCCAAACCCCTACCACCCTGCCCGAGTGTACAACCTTTATGTGTGTGTGTGTGTGTGTGTGTGTGTGTGTGTGTGCGCGCGCGTGCGTGCGTGCGTGCATGAGTGCGTGTGTATTATTTGAGTTTGTAAAAACTATTAATTGTAAATGGCTGCATGTGAATGAGTAGGATGAATGAAAGCGCTTTGATTTGTTTGTTTGGGGTATTTTTGCAAGATATAGCGCTATATAAATTCCATGTATTAATATTGTTATTATTATTATTATGTGCTTCTTTGCATAAAGTCCCCGTGTGTATGCAGTTTTGTAAATTTGGTTACCCAGCACACAATGGCCTACTCATCCAAAAAGCAAAATTCCGAAAATTCTGATTATGTTTCTGATCAGTCATAAACAACTGGAACGATTCCTCTTCTTATGCAAACAGTAAAAACTGCCCCGCAAACTATTAAACAAAAAATGATTACAAGTTAAATTCAAAACCCAGCAACCAAACTAAGCCAAGTACCCAAATGAAAATATACTATACCAGCGTGTACTAGCTATGCACGGCTGATGTAGAAACCCCCTAAAGCCTATGCAGACACCGTCACACAACTCTCTCTCTTTCATGTCGGAGGCAACAGACGCTATTGCCGAGTGGTTAAGACCGTTTCACTTCAATACCTTGGGTCCATGAAATCACGGGTTTGAATAATGTGGCGTCTGGTGAATTAAGGGTGGGGATTTTCCTTTTTTTTTTTAACGATCTCCCAGGTCATCTACAAGTGCAGACCTGCCAGTGCCTTAATTCTAGTCGAGGATCGGAAAAAAAGATTAATGTCGGATAATGTTTCCCTGAGGATGCCTAGGTTGAAGGTGTGCTCAGTGGTGCTTCTGCCTCTGCGGAATCCAGCCTGTTCGCTAGCATTAGCGGGATCTGCTTGTGACAGAAATTCTTTCAGAATAATTTTGACCCTTAAATCTCAGGCATGGCTGATTTAACGGACTTTGCAGAAGCTCTGACAGTGCTGGAGATCTCCTTTCTTGGAAGCAGAAACGACTACGAGTTCATTAATTTAAAAAAAAATATCCCCGAAGTCGGAGTACGGCTACATGAATGGTGGGCAAAAAACGGGCGCCTTCGCAAAATCGCACCATGGGTAAACCACGGAGCTTTAGCTGAGGAACAACAACAACAACAAAAACCCGATAAAAATAATGGGTGAGGGATCGGTTCTTGTGGTGACGCGCTCTCTTCCGTAAAGAGCAGCCCCGAATTTCACGCTGACTGAAACTGATATAAACTTTATTTTTCCTCAAACAGAAAAATTAATGAACATTATGAACACAGCATCCCCCTTCCCCCAATAAATAAAGAGAAAGAAAAGAAAATCAGTGATTAGTAAATTGATTGTAAGCCTACAGTTGGTTTACTGTTGATTTCCCTGATACAGTAAACAGAAATCGCGATGGCTAACAAAATTGGCGACGTTATGTCAATGAATGTAGCAGTAGTAGACTCCTACTGTCTCACAAGACAATGGCTGCGCCATCTTTCACTTCGATCTTGTTGAGATCAAACTTTGGAGTTGCTCAGCAGTCCAGTCTGTGCATATCAATGAATTAGTGACAGACATATCCATATATTCTTCAGTTATAACAACATAACTGACGAGAAAGTAAAAACCAAAACTGAAAACTCCAACAGGCCGTATGAAAATCTCCTAACTTCAGTGAAAAAACGAAAACTGAAGTGGTACGGGCAAATCACACGAAATCTGGACTGGCCAAGACTGTCCTACAGGGAACAGTACAAGGAGGAGACAAGAGGCAGACAGAGAAAACGATGGGAAGACAACATCAGAGAGTGGACTGGCCTTAATGGAACGACATGCTACTGAAAGCTGAGAACCGTGAGGGGTGGAAGAAGCTGGTTGCAGAGTATTCAGAGGTACCCAGCTGTCTACTAGACTACGGGATGTGTGAAGATGAAGGTGATACACACTCAGGACTCCCAAACGAAGTTGACAGCGTTCCATTTTGGTCTACTTATGTCAAAATGGTAGTAAACAGGAAAGTCAGACAGGCAATCATAACAGTCTGAAAATGTCGCTGGCTTGTTTGCTTTTTGTCCCATCCTCTATTTCTCCTGCTGTCAGAGAGAGGTCCCTATGCGAATGGAAAGCAGTCCTGCTGTTGGTGTTTACCATTCCGGCCTTTAGTGGCTTTTTACAGTGTGACAGTGAGAGGAGTTCTGGCCTGGTAGATAGACAGTGCTTCTCTTGGGAACAGACAGAGACACACAGACAGAGACTGATGAACTGAAAGACAGACATATACACACATCTCTCTCTCTCTCTCTCTCTCTCTCTCTCTCTCTCTCTCTCTCTCTCTCTCTCTCTCCTCTCTCTCTCTCTCTCTCGGGTGATGTATGTAGCCCTCTTTTGTTTTCTGTTTTCATTAATGAGTTAGCCATAGAAGTCATTAATAAGGGTAAACATGGTGCCACTTCCCCCCACAGAATTGTTTATTCTTCTGCTTGCTGATGATGTCATCCTGCTATCTGAAACTGTTGTAGGCATACAACATCAGCTGAATAGCTTAAGCAGTGCTGCAACAGCACTTGATCTTAAGGTTAATCTGAATAAGAGTAATATCGTTGTATTCAGAAACGGTGGTTATTTAGCTGCTCACGAAAAAATGGCCGTACAATGGAAAAGTCATGCCTGTGATGTATATAAATATTTAGGAATCTGTTTTTCTACAAAGCTTAGTTCCACACTTGCATGTAAAGATCTGGCAAGTCGAGGTAAAAGAAGCTTGTTAATTGTTTTGAAAAAATTACGATTATTGAATAATAATGCTTTTGACTTGTTCATTAAGATATTTGATGCACAAATACAACCTACTGTGTTATATGGCGCCGAAATTTGGGGACTGGATGCAGCTGTAACACATTGTGAATCAGTACACCTCTTTGCTTTAAAGCAATTTTTAGGCTTAGATAGACGTACACCTGATGATCGTATTTATAGTGAAACCAATAGATATCATCTCTCTGTTAATGCTGCTGTAAGATGCATTAGATATTGGATTAAGATTCTGCATATGGATGAGTGCAGGTTACCTTTCAAGTCTTAGAATATGCTTTGTGATCTAGATGTCAAGGGGAAAAGCACCTGGGCTTCACAAATACGTACCTGTTTATGTAAACTTGGCTTTGGGTTTGTTTGGCTCAATCAAGGTGTCGGAAATTGTAGAGACTTCATCAAGGTTTTCAGGCAAAGATTTACTGACTGCCGTTGGAAGTAGTGGAGTGGTCATACACAAAACAGTGAAAGATTTAAAATGTACAGACAATTTATAGGTTCAAACGATTTCAAACCTTATCTAAAGCTTGATATGGACATACATTTGAAAAGAATTATGTCTAAGTTTAGACTTGGTGTATGAGATATAAATGTTCATAAATTTACATATATTGAACATGATGATGATGACCTCAGGTTGCTGTGCCCATTATGTAAGCAAGCAGTGGAAGATAAATTGCATTTTGTGCTGTGCTATCCAATATTAGAAGATGTAAGACAGAATTACATTCCGGTAAAGTATAGTAGGCAACCTAATTTATTTAGATTCTGTCTACTCATGGCATCTAGTCACCCTGAGGTTGTGCGCAGCCTTGCTTTATATTTGTGTAAAGCCTTTAGAATAAGAGATATCTTGGTTTCTTAAGTCATGTTTTATGTAACTGATTTTTATTGTGGTGGTTGTGGTTAGACAATAACATTTTGGGTTTTTTGTGCTTCCTTAGTTTTCTCACTAAAATTCTAAGCAGCTCGGCAACCCCCCTTCATGTATGAGCCAATGGCCTTTTTGTGAATAAATCTTTCGAGTTCCCCTCTCTCTCTCTCTCTCTCTCTCTCTCTCTCTCTCTCTCTCTCTCTCTCTCTCTCTCTCTCTCTCTCTCTCTCTCTCTCTTTCTCTGAGTGGTCTGTTGTCTTGCATCTTTGTTTGCTTTAAAAAAAAAAGTAAATCTTAGTTTCGCGAAGTTAATGTCTTTTAAGGACGTTTTCCCGAGCTACTTTTCCCTCAATTATATACTGTTTGTTTTCAACTTCTCTTGTTTTTTATGGGTTTTTTTTGGTTTGGCTGTCTCATCTTCTGTGACGTTCCCCGTCCTGCTGTTCCCACACCGTTCATTCCAATCTCCCCGCCACAGTCATACCCAGATTCGTTATGTCTCATCCTCAGGGTCGGAAGTCCAAGTCGGAAGTCACTATCAGGCCGCCGTGGGGTAACCAGCCAGAGGGGCCCTGCACTGCTGCTGGGTAACATTGGTGGTGTTCAGTGGTGCCTGTTCTGAGCTAACATACGCGGGACACCACCTACTAAGCCCCCTACTAACGACAGTATAAGCTCAGTCGCGGAGCCAGACTGAGTGAGTTGCCTACCCGAGGTGGCAACCACCACAACGTCCCTCCAACGACCGTCCCCTGCGAACCCCCAACCCCGAAGGCTTTGACACAAACTCACCACAGGCACAGAAGTTTATGGGCAAACCAAATCTGAGGTCACCATGAGACCAGAGCAACTGGGACTACCGAATCAGAGGAAATTTTTTTATATTATTTATTTATTGCATGATGATCAATGACAATGAAGATGACGTAACAATGCTGCTGTGGAAGTGCATATGCTTTGAAACTACTTGACAGGGTTGTACTCTACGCTTACTATCATAGTATATACCGGCGTATACCGGGCCCGAGAGATACAGACACCTGCAGTGTTGGTCAGGTTATTTGAGGAACACTCTCAAACTCGCATCCGTAAAGTGGATGAAGCTCGACTGTGTGGTCCCAGTCTTCCCATTGAGCCCACAGCACACTCAGTCTGGGTAGGAGCCGGCCGGAGTCCGAAAAATCCCTATGACTCCTATGGGAATCGAACCCGCGACCTTCCAGTCCGTAACCCAAGGCGCTAACCACTGCGCCATGGCGGCTGGTTTTAACTTCTCTTGTTTGTGTTAGCACTTTAAGTGTCTGGCAATGTTTGGGTTCTTAACCAGATAAGGCTGGCCACATGGCTGGATATACACCCTGTGACACCCCCTGAATCCTTTCAAAAGGATCCCCTATACAAGGTACAAAGATTTACTTGGTGCTGTTTTTCATCTATGTATACTTTTTTTTGCAGAATATGTTTTGAGCATATCTTCTTTCTCTTTTCATTATTATCTTTCGATAGCAGCTTTAGTAGGCCACAAAAATGTAAATAATATTGGTCTTGTGAATGCGACATATCCTTCTTTAAAAACACTTTAATCATCCCTTGAAGGGAAATTACAATACTGACAGGCACATTGATACTGACAATTATCTCGAAAGACACAAGAAAACTACCTTTCATATTGGTATCAACAATTAGTAGTAAAAATAGTAACAACACATCTACTTAACCTAAACTGACTTCAGGGTAGCATGAATATCAAAATTTTAAAGATATATGTATCAAAGAGTATGGGTTAAAAGAAAAGTTCTTTGTAAGTAGTCATTCCCTCAAGAATGTTTCTCTGGGGAGCTTTCGACTTGGGGAGAAAATGAAAATCTCGTCTGCCTCTGAGTCTGTTTGGAAGGAGACGGCCATTACAGTTGACTATCTTCTCAGGGGACTGGCTCCTTGCGGTAGAAGAGCGGAAATTGGCCGTCGCTTTGCTTGGTTTGCCGGCTGTCCCGACTACTGATTGGTCAATAGGTCTTGTCGCTCGGGCCCTGATTGTCCATAAGTCACGTGTCTCATTCAGTTTCCATAGCTTTTCTTGAGGACAGTGTTCATTGTTACAGTGTCAGTGACCACTAGGGTGATTGTGCTTTGTCTTTAACAAGAGGGGGACTCCTGTGTGTGTGTGTGTGTGTGTGTGTGTGTTGTTGTTGTTGTTGTTGTGATGGTGGTGGTTATAGTTTCCTATTTAGGAAGGTGATTTTTCTGTGACTGGTTGTTTTGAATGGAGGAATGATTGCAATTTCGATAGTTGATGAAGATTTGAATGGTTTTCCATGTACCCAAATAGTTTTTGTTTGGAATAAAGAATTTGACTTTAGAAAAAAATCAGCACCTTACATGATGCACTGACCAATCAACACCTTAAAATGAGATGCATGAGAACAAGAACCAATCAGAACCTTGCAACGTGACATTTTGACCAATCAGCACCTTGCAACAATCATGCTCCCTGGACCAATCAGCAGCTTTCTACGTGACGCACTGACCAATCAGATGCTTGGAAAATTGGGATACCCAAGCAAAACTAGGGCAATTTCCTCTCCTCTGCTTACCCTGGCCAATCCAGCAAGGGAAAAACCATGAACTGTAATTGTTATCTCATTCTACGCAGCGTACAGAAACAGATGTACTTTCGATTTCTTCTCTCATTCAGCACTGCTGAGTTCTGAGGCACAGAGAGAGAGAGAGAGAGAGAGAGAGAGAGAGAGAGAGAGAGAGAGAGGTCTCTATCAAGGAAAAAAGATTTATTTGATTTGAAATCTTTATTCTGTGAAGCAGCATCCTTCCTATTTTTGATATTTGTACCATAAATTGAAGAAGTTTATATACAGTTCAACGTAAATTTTCAAAAACTTTTTTCATATTTTGACTTAGTATCCATTCCTAGTATCCATTCCTTTCTCTTCTTGTCCCACTTTCTTGATCTTTTTTAATGACTCTTGATTGCACTTTGCGCCATTCTCTGATTTTATTTTTTCTATTTATTCTCTTCCTTTCTTTCCATGACTCTCTGTCTGTTTGTTCCTTTGTTTTAAAGAGAATTTCGAGAAAAGTACCACAAACACACAAGCATAACCTTGTCAGGACAGCAAGTAAGCATATAATGATTTACAGGCACACATTGCAATGATGACTTCACAGTATTGTGACAGATGACTTATTCCAATACTATCATGAAAAATTGCTATATGCTTGTTATGTAATTGATAAAATGTAATGAGAATCATTTAAATTGAACAAGCAACCTACCAATATGTCCACTGTTTGATTGCTGTTCAAGAGGACGAATACAAAAATAAAGGATGTACAAAAAAAGGGAAAAGTGATCAAACCAAATGATGATGATGATGATATAATAATAATAATAATAATAATAATCATCATCATCATCATAATAACGGTTATGATGATGATAATGATACTAATGAAAAACACTATAATAACATGAATGAAAGTGCAAATACCATAAAGGAGATAAATCAGAAGAGGCAAGAGAGAGAGAGAGATAGATAGATAGATAGAGAGAGAGAGAGAGAGAGAGAGAGAGAGAGAGAGAGAGAGAGAGGCAAGCAGAGGTATACAAACTGTATGGGGTATCAACATATAAGTATACTATCAATAACATCATTCTTCTTTTCCTTACATTGTACATACATCTATTCAATATGATTTTATTGCCCATTTGGTCATCCGAATCGTAGATGGACTAACACATCATTTACATTCATGTAGATATAGAATCACAAATTAATGAGAGATGCCCTTGCAACTTAGAATAAATAAAGTCACTCACAATATGAGACAAGTGAAAAGGAGAGTATAAGATAAAAGGAATGTATGTCTAATAAGCTATTGTTAAACTAATCCGTTAATAGACTAAACTAGCTATGAATTGTTTAAAAATACGAGTGTGTATTTCAATACTTAGGACCCTATCACCAGACAGCAGGCTGTGTATGCAGTATAGTTCTTGTAGGAGGGTGAGAGACCAGCGTTTGTTCCCGGTGTTCTGTACTCAGGACAGTGAAGGAAATTATAGTGTTCCCCTGTTTCTTGTGGGTAAGTGCAGACACATTATGCATCATTCCTCAGATGACGTTTAATTAGCAAGTCATGATTAAGTTCACTCAATTCAAGCTTTAACCGACAAAGGAATACTTGTTTGTCCTCTGTCTGTTCTGTCTGTATTTGTATCTCTGTCTTTTGATTTTTATCCTTTTTTTTCCTCTCTCTGTGTCTTTCTTGCTCATGAAAACGGCTATGAAACCAATCCTTTCACTATTGAAAAGAGTCATCTTCATCCTTCTCTCTCTCTATCGCTCCATCTCTGTCTGGCAGTTTGTCTGTCTGTCTCTCATGTCTGTCTGTCTGTCTCTCGTCTGTTTGTCTGTGTGTATCTCCCTCTCAAACTCTGGTGTCAGTATCCTATAAACCAGCTGACTAATATCTGAATAAAAGAGTTGTTGGGGAAGAAAACGGAAAAACGTCAGTCTGAAATGATTCATTAATATGACCAACAAAGTGTTTATGATAAGCATGAGTGTGTGAGTGTGTGTGTGTGTGTGTGTGTGTGTGTGTGTGTGTTATGTGCATGCATATGTGTGTACACGTGTATGTATATTTGTGTGCGTAGGCAAATATAGACATATGTTTGCACGTATGTATGTTTTTCTCCATTAAGTTTTTGTCATTTTTATATGCACGCAAATATTTTTGGTGTGCATATAAAAAGTTTTCATTTCGAGGATGATGAATAAGTACTTACGTGCTTTTTCTAACCTCTAGTCGCCATGTGCATGCAGTTTTGTAGACGTTGTCATATGCTTTCACTGGCACACATTGAGCTCTTTGCAAAAGCAGAACAAGTTTTAACGTGTGTGCAAGATGTTCCGAGTGCACTGGCACATGGGACCCCAGATTATTGCATCAACCAAAGAATTTGGGGGTGGGGGGGGGGGGGGGGGGAGGATGGGGTGGGTGGTGGGTGGGGGGAGTCAGCACTGACGTTAACTGCAGGGGAAAAATCCCATTGAATGGGTGTCTCAGTAGTGGATTGAACCTGGGCTAAAGTGTGTGTGTGTGTGTGTGTGTGTGTGTTCTATGCACACACATGCATACAAGCAAAACATCTTCTAGGGTGACTTATACTACACCATTAAAAGTTAGTTAAAGAAAAAATGCAGGTAGTGTTGTAAAAGGGTATCCGTTAACACCATTATAATGTGATGTATGGACCACTCAGCACCTTGCAATGTGACATACAGGCCAATCAGCGCCTTGGCACGTGACATATCGACCAATCAGCACCGTGCAACGTGACATACAGACCAATCAGCACCTAGCAACGTGACGAATGCACCAATCAGCATCTATCAATGTGGGGTATGGACCAATCAGCACTCAGAACACGAAGCCAGGCGAGCAAAAACAAGGGCAATTTCCTCTTTAGGGCCGCCTGGGGCCAAGCCAGCAGGGAAGACCGTGAACTGTAATGGTCCTTTCTTCCTCTCTGTCTGTCTGTCTGTCTGTCTGCTCCACACACAGACACAGGAGCAGCTGCTGTTTCCATTTTATCTCTGGTGCAGCAGACTAGGGGTGGGGGTGGGGGGTAGGGGGTGGGGGGGAGCATGGCTAAAGCGAGTGTGTATGTGTGTGTGTGTGTGTGTGTGTGGGAGGGGGGGGGGGCGTGTGGGCGTGTGTGTGTGGCGTATGTGTGTGTGGGCGTGTGTGTGTGTGCGTGTGTGTATGTGTGGGCGTGTATGTGCATGCGTGCATGTGTGTGTGTGAGAGACACTGACACACACACACAGATAGACAGAGAGGGAGGCAGACAGGGAGAAAGAGGGGGAGAGAGAGGGAGAGAGAGAAAGAATGATATGGAGAGAGAGAGAGTGGACTGTTCACAGAGCTAGATTGATTTTTTTTCTTTTCTTTGCAGTTCTTATTTGTGAGGCAGTATGTGGTGGTGTAGTTTTCGATACTGATCCTGAATTGATGCCAGTTCAGAATAAAGAATTGGTGTAACTATCAACAACGTTTTTTAAAATTTATTTTTTATTTTATTCATTTTTCTGGGTTTTTAAATATGTTTTATTTTGTTTTCCTTTTTAATATAACGTCTATCTATTCACCTTTTATCTTCACCCGTCACAGTTATATTTCTAGTCGTTCTTTGTCCTATATTCTATTATTTTTCCTTCTTCTTCGCCTTCTTCTTCTTTCTTTCTTTTTACCTTTCTTTCTTCCTGCCTTTTTTCTTTCATCATCATCATCTCATCATCATCATCATCATCATCATCTCTCTCTCTCTCTCTCTCTCTCTCTCTCTCTCTCTCTCTTCTCTCTCTCTCTCTCTCTCTCCCTCTCTCTCTCCATAGAGCCTGATCTTCTCCTGTGCTTGGGACTTAGCAGGACTGACTGCAGCTCATTTTATTATACATGCTGCATGCTGGGTTATGTTCGTGTTTCCTAACCCAACGAATGCTGACATAAATAACGGGATCTTCAACAAGCAATTCTGATCTTCTGCACGTGTATTACATACACGGAGGAAGTTAAAGCACTAACAGGTCTGCATTTAAAATGGACCTGGGAAATTGAAAAATCCTAATTGACCTGGGAGATCAAAAAACCCTATTTGACCTGGGAAAATGAAAAAATCCCAGTTGACCTGGGGAATCGAAAAAAAATCTAATTGACCTGGGAACTCGATAAAATCCTAATTGACTTGGGAATCGAAAACAATCTTAATTGACTTGGGAATCGAAAAAAATCCTAATTGACCTAGGAAATCGAAAAAAACCCTAATTGACCTGGGGAAAAAATCGTCATTGACCTTGGAAATCGCAGAAATCCTAATTGACCTGAGAAATCGAAAAAGAAATCCTAACTGACCTGGGAAATAAAAAAAAAAAATCCCCATTGACTTGGAAAATCGAAAAAATCCTATTTTTTGACCTGGGAAATTGAAAAAGATCTCACTGATCTGAGAAAATGAAAATCGTAATTGACCTGAGAAATCGAAAAAAAATCCTTATTTACCTGGGAAATCGAAAAAATCCTAAATGCCCTGGGAAACTGAAAAAAAAATCTAACTGATCTGAGAAAATGAAAAAAATCCTAATTGACCTGGGAAATCGAAAAAAATCCTAATTGACCTGGGAAACCGAAAAAATCATAAATGACCTGAGAAATCGGAAAAAATCCTACCTGACCTGGGAAATCGAAAAAAAAATCCTAATTGACCTGTGAAGTCGAAAACATCCTCGCCCTTCATTCACCAGAAGCCACCGCTGCTGCTGCCGAGATTCGAACCCAGAGCTTCATGGACTGACTTGATTGAAGTGAAACTGTCTTGACCACTCGGCTATAACGGCCATCGTTTAGCCTTCTGACGCATGACTTGAGGTTCAGGGATAGTTTGGTGAAGCCCCCATTAATCAGACAGACGGGAACAAAATGGGGTAGTCCACAGAAGAATACAGGTTACAAACCTGTATTAGCTTGCGGGACATGTGGTATCTTCTATAGAGTTCGAGTTGGTAAAATGTTTGGTGATTTTCACAGATTTTAAAAAAAGTTTTAAGAAATGTGTACTTCTTTTTTGGGATTGAGGACATAGAGCAATACCAGGTAGTCACGAGAAAGTTAAAATTTGTAATGATCAGCAAATGAAGATTGCTTGTAGTTCCTACAGTATTCACCATGTGCATACACATTGCGGTTAGGAAGTTAGCAGACAGGGGTACAGTGTTTGCTGAAAAATTAAAATTTTTTCGAACCTACCGAATTTGTGCAAAATCACGCGAGTTTTGAGTCAGAGGGAAGTGTTTCACAAAAAAGTGGTTTTTATTTCTGTGGATGCCTTAGTACGTGCGGTATGAATGTAATTAGTCATATGGAAAAACAGAAGGAAAAGTGCGAAATTCTAATACCGGTGTGTAGCCAAAATGGCGGCGGCCACAGAGGAAGACACCGCCAGACAGGTGCAGAGAGAATGGGAGATAACTCGCCTGATTGTCTCCACGGTACTAATGAGGTGAGGAAAATGAGACAGTTGGGAGAGAAAGGGGAACAGGGGAAGAAGGTGGGTGAAGGGGTGGGGGTGGATGGACAAGGAGTGGGGGTGGGGGGTGGGGGGTGGGGGTGGGGTGGTAGTTGGGTGGAGCAAGTGAAGGTGAAAAGTATGTACAGTTAAGAAAAGAGAGAGAGTGAGAAAGTGAAAGGGATAGGTGTGTGTGCGCGCGTGCGTGCGTGTGTGTGCGTGCGTGTGTGTGTGGGAGTGTGTGTGCCTGCGTGCGCGCGTGTGTGCGTGTGTGCGTGCGTGCGTGTGTTTTATTTACTTTCTTTTATTTCGAGGATAATGGATTAAACACTCATGTGCTTTTTTACATCCATTTCCGTGTATTAAACATCCATTTCCGCGTGTAATTTTTTCATCCGTTCCCACCCGCACACAATGGCCTACTCCTTCCAAAAGTGGAATAGGTTTAACGTGTGCGCAAGATGTTCTGCGTATATTCGCACACGTGACCTCGGTTTATAGTGTTCGTGCGTGCGTGCGTGTGTGTGTGCACGTGAACATTTGGGATTTCGTGTAGCACATAGCGTAGAAATACAAGCTGGAAGTTTAAAAAAATTTCACCCCCTCCTCATCTCCCTTGTCTCTTTCTTTATCTTTCCCTCTCTCTTCTCCGTCACACACACACACACACACACACACACACACACCACACACACACACACACACACACACACACACACACACACACACACACACACACACACAGAGCTCCCATCCCACCCCTACCATATACACACACAACACACATGCACAGTCGTCTAATATCACTTAGAGTGAACAGACGTTAAATTGAAGACAACAGCAACAACAACAACAACACATGCATATCCTCTCAGCACCCTTACCCCCCCCCCCCCCACCACCATACACACACCCCTCACCCCTACACACACACACACACACACACTTACACACACACACACATCCAACCACCACCACACCCCACCCCCACAATCCGCGCTCCCCTACCCCATCCCCCCACCCCATCCCCCCACCCCCACACACAAACTCACGGCAAAAGGGTCCCTCAAGGGAGACCGTATCGCCTGGTGACGGTCTATGGCGATGACCACCAGCATGTTGGTGGAGGCGCAGGTGGAGAAGATCATGAGGAACTTGATGAGGCGGCACATGAGGTCCCCGGCCAGCCACTCCCGGTCCGTGTACTCCCACACCAGCTGCGTGGTGCATCCGAAGGACATCATCATCAGGTCCGCCACACACAGGTTCAGGATGAGGGCGTTGACGCGGGTCCTCAGCCGCCTGTTGTACAACATCCACACCATCACCAGCACGCCGCCCACAGTGCCCAGCACGATCTGCACGTACAGCACGGTGACCCGCACCGTGAAGTCGTAGCCGATGTCGTGCACGGTGCCTTCCGGTTGCGTGGTGGTGGCGTTGTAACTCCGGCCCGCGTCGATGATGTCTGGGTCTTCTGAGGTCATGTTGTTGATGTTGTTGCTGATTGCCAGGTCGCCTCTGGAGGTCGTCTCGAAGTCTGTGATGGTGAAGGAGGAGGAAGGGGAAGGGGAGGGTAGGAGGAGGGTAGGTGTGGGGAGGTTGAAGGGGGAGGATGCCATGGTGATTTTGGAGACTTGAGAGAAGGGGTGGGTGGAGGGGGTTGGTTGGTTGGTTGGTTGGTGGATTGTTTGGGGAGGGGGAGAGTCAGAATGCTGGAAAAACCTGGAACGAAGAACAGAAAGTGATATAATAATGATGATAATGTTGAGTTTAGTATTGTTACAGTTGTTGCTGTTGTTCGTTGTTAATGTTGATGTTTATTAGTTTTTTTGGATGAGGTTGATGAGGACAATGATGAGGATGATGATGACAATGGCGATACTGATGATGATGATGATGAGAAGGATGATAATGATAATGTTGGCAACAATGTCCATGATGATGCTTATGATGATAGAGTAGACTTCCCCCTCTGTTTCTGTCCCCGTCTGTCTCTGTCTCTCTCTTAATCAGAAACTTCATTCATCAAACGCCACACGAGGTCTCTCTCAATGAACATCAACAACAATAACACCACCACCACCACCACCAACATATATTCAAAGAACAACAACTCCTCAAAACGTTAAGTAAAGTTCTCTACCTATTGTGCGATCAAAAGGGAGTGGCTCAGACCCCAATTTCCAGGGAGAAACTGAGGGAGGCGCCAAACATTTTGGCTAACTCCCTGACCAAACAACTGAACCTATTTAAAGCTGGTGGAGTAAAAGAAGCGGCAAATCGGGATACCACATCCAAGTGCCACGTCGAAGACTGTAATGGTGGGGTGAAAGCTAGTGTCGTACACGTGAGCATCATGACCCGTCCTTTCCCGGGTGCCAATGCAGGGATGAGGCGGCAGCAAGACATGCCCCGGGGCTTTCCTTCCCATGAACCCTAGAGGCAGGTTGCTAGATGAAGCTGCAGGGGACGACAGAAGGAAGGGACGGCGAAAGCGGTTACCCATCCAAGTGGAAAAACTCGACCGTCTTGTTAATCCTCGCGAACACACACGAGTCTCTCCGCTGTCGCTATCCTCTGTCCTCTAATATTATGCCCGGGGGATGATTAAAAAAGCAGCAGAGGCGACAACGATAAGAATGCATTTCCTATGTAGAGCTGCCAAGTGGCACCGAAGTGTGAAGGATGAACCTCAGTGTTCGACAGGTAAGTAAAAGCTGGGACAGCTGAGAGCTTCGCATAAGCGTCTCCTATCAACATTTTGTCTCCGCAGTGTGGCCATTTCTGATTCCTTAAGTGGAACTAGTCACTCACTGCAGTGTGTTGAAAATGAACTGCAGAAAAAGAATTTCCGTCTGGGATAAATGTAGATCAGAATTCACACATTCAATCGTTGTCATCAACTACTAGATAGTCTATTTTTGTTTCTTCTTCTTCGTCGTCGTCAAACGCTCAGAAAGCAGGTACTGTTGTCTGTTATATGAGCGAAAATGCGTCATGCTGCTGCTAGGCGCCTGACAGGTCAGGCCCAGCGCATCCGACCTCGGCACAAGAGAGAAGTTGTTTTCTTTAAAGTCGTTCTGGAAAAAAAAGGCAGGAGAATGGACCAAGAAGGCAGAAAATAGACAAGGAGGAGGTGATAGGAAGAAAAGGAACAAGGCAGAAACAAAGAGAGGATAGAAAAGAGAAAAATTCTAGCACAGAATTTCCAGGTGGGGATGCTATTTATACTGACAGTCCCCGGCATCCCCACCGGTATGTATGTATGTATGTATGTATGTATGTATGTATGTATGTATGTATGTATGTGTGTATGCATGTATGCATGTGTGTATACATGTATGCATCTATTATTTATAGCCACATCGGGGTTGTCACCTCTTAAAAAAATGAAATCTCAGATTAAAACTGTGCAACTATACACAGATTAAAACAGGGTTTAAACCAACTCTGCTGTCCTTCCTCAAATCAACCATTTGGCCAACCACAAGGGTCAACCCAGAACGCACGGATAAATAAACACAAATAATAAAAGATAAACAAACAAATAAATAGCACACACACAAACAAACGCAAGAACCACTCTCGCAATCAAATCCTTTTCTGTCTTCAGGGTCTTTGTCGTCGAACGCTCAGACAGCAACTACTACTGTTGTCTGTCATTTGAGCGAAAATGCGTTGTGCTGCTGTTAAGCGCCTGACAAGTCAGGCCCAGCGCATCCGACTTCGGAGTGTTTCTTAAACAAATCCATAAATTGTAAGAAATTGGAGAAAGACAGGAAGAAGAGGGGGGGGGGGGGTAACCACAGTAGTACTATACCCCCCCCCCCCCCCCCCCCCCCCCCCCCCCGTCATGGCAGTAAGCCACACTTAGTCACCGTGGCCTCAATGCACTGCTGACACACTGGGACTGCTAGTATAAAAACACTGAGGGCAGGTGGTTGAAACACAAAAAGAGTGCCGTTTTGATTCCTTTTTTTTTACGCACACACACGCACGTACGGACGCTCAAACGCACGCTCGCACGCACACACACACACAAACATTACTTATTCAATGTATCATCTGGAAATTAAAAAAAATGACTTGACTTCAACACACACCACACACACACACACACACACACCACGACGCACGCACGCACGCACGCACGCACGCACGCACGCACGCACGCACGCACGCACGCACGCACGCACACACACACACACACACACACTTTCCAGTGCCCCCTTACTTTACTTCTAACTCATTTTCGATTCACCTGTTCACCTGTCATCACTGTAGATGGTATCCACTGATGCATGTCCTGCCAGCTGTCTCCATTCCCTTCTGTCTTCAGTCCTTCTGTAGATTTCATCTTTCAGCAATTAGGTCCGCTTTACTATATTCTCCACGTAGGAAGTGGGTGGTCTTCCTTGTCGTCTGCACTCTCTTCCCCCACCCCCTCCCTGCCACCCCCCGTCCCGAATTTTGGGCCACAGTCTTCATTACGCAGCAGGTATGAAGTTTCATAGCATGCCCGAAATATTTCATTTTTCCCTTGTCCTATGCAGGCCTCTCGAGGGAGAGGAGATGGGTTCCGCCCTCAATATGCTGGCCCTAGAGAAGTGAGGTCTCTGACGCCTCGCTCCCCTACGCCCTTATAGGTTATGGGACTCCTTTACCTTTACCTACCTATGCAGGCCTAAAAGTTCAGGTTGTTTGTTCGCTTCTCTTCCAAAATGCTTTGGTGTGTTTGTCTTTTGGCCCAGCTTATTCTTAGTAGTCTTCTGTAGAACCAGATCTCTGCACTTTTGATTCAGTTGTCATCTGCAGCTTTGAGAGTCCATCCTTCACGTCCATACAAAACAACGGGCCAAGTTAGAGTTCGCAGTATTTTGAAGCTCGTTTCCTAAATGTCCGTCTTTTCAAATGTTGGTAAGATGGACCATTCTTTGTTTGGCTCGAGCAATTCTCGCTTCAATTAATGTCTTTGAAACATGAGGGCATCGCCTGATTTGTTTTGCCCCAGGTATTTTGAAATGTTGAACAACTTCTTAGGGTTCTCCATCAACCTGTATGCTTGCTTCATTGATTGATTAATTAATCAATCAATTCATTCATTCATTCTTCCATTCATTCTTTCTTTCTTTCTTTTTCCTTTCCTTCTCTCTCTCCATCGATTTCTAGGACACACACACACACATACACACACACACACACATCCACACACACACACACACAACACACACACACACACACCACACACACACACACACACACACACACACACACACACACACACACACACACACACCTCAGAGGGGTTCCGTAATTTGGGCGAATATCGTGTTGCTCACCTTTGACCTCTCTATAGATTTCAAGCATGCTGGTTACTGTTTTCTGCTTGAAATCTCAACATTGAACATTTTTCTGAGATTTATTCAGAGGTAGGTATTAGGGGACAGGATAGCACAGTGGTCGGAGCACTCGCTTTTCGCCAGCCAAGTTAAGCAGCGTCGAGCGTGGTTACCACTTAGATAGGTGACTGTTTGCGCGTCTTGGCTTCAGTACAGTCCCCCAGTTCACCCAGTTGTAAATGGGTACCTGCCCTCTTTAGGATCAGGGAAGGTAAAGCAGCGAGGGAGAGGATATGGGCGCCGCCCTCAATATGCTGACCCCTAGAGAAGTGAGGTCTCTGACGCCTCGCTCCCCTAAGACCTTATAGGCTATTGGACACCTATACCTTCGTCTAATATCACTCAGAGTGAACAGACGTTAAATTGAAGACAACACCTATACCTTTAGGTATTGCTGCTGTTCTTTTGAATGGGACGGATGTGTTAGTTGTGTGAATAAACGCTACACAATACCACCACACTAAACGATCAGCAAAAGAATGAATGCAATGGAAGTATAATGAAATACAACACGAGATGTTTCGGGGGTAAATGTATGTCAAGTCAAAAACTTGTCAACCATGCCATGATGATCAGTTACAAAATATGATTTACTGACGTTGAGATTTCAAGCAGAAAATAGCTACTGATCGGCAGGCTGAAATCCACAGAGAGGTCAAAAGTGAGTAACACGATCTTCGCCCAACTGACGCATCACCCTACAACCTCAGATTGATCTGAAAACTGCTTGCACAAACGATTAAGTTTGTTGACTGCGGTCGACGGTCCTCGTACGTTAAATGCAAATTGCAGTGGTTCAGTGAGTACTTAATGTTAGTCAAAACAACGGTAAGTATTCTGACCGTCCTGCAACCACATGTTCATTAAACCGGCCTTTAATTAATCACTTCTCTGACCACTCAAGTACTCCGCTATAAAAGAACTGGAATCACTACTTTTTTTCGTAGCTCACTTTTAGGGCAGTTTGTTAAAGAACTAATCAATCCTTATCTCTCTGTCTGTCTGCGTCTGTCTCTGTTTGTTAGTCTCTCTGTTTGTCTGAATGTCTTTATTTCTTAACTTTTTCTTTTGAGGAAAAAATGTACAACAACAGACATGTCGACGACAGTGTAATTAACCACTTGGAACATGAACTTTGATTCAACAGGCTGATGAAGGTTTAGTTTTGGCCAGATTAGATAAGTGGAATTTTTTTTATAGCGGGACGTAAAAAACGGAGCAGCCAATTTGCCTGGCAATTACCGGCCTGGCATTTCTTTCTTGGCTTGGGCTAATTGCAACGAGCAAAGTTGCAGGGAATCATCAGGGAAGTTGGCTAGAGAACACTTTGTGGTTTGGGGATGTACGAGTAAAACACGTATCTAGAAAGTATAGAACTCTGCGCAGTAAAAATCCTGTTTAAAGCAAATCTCCTCCTCCCTTATCTGTCTGCTAACCGGGGTTCGAATCTCGTCCAAGAGGATTTTTTTTTACTCTGGTGTTAATATCAGTGCTGACTCCACTCCCCCAAAAAGTCCTTCGGATGAGACTGTAAACCGAGGTCCCGTGTGCGAACGCACGCAGAACATCTTGCGCAAACGTTAAAACCCGCTCCGCTTTTCGGAGGAGTTGGCCATTGTGTGCTGGTGGGACTGGATGACAAAATTGACAAAACTGCATACACACGGGGACTGGATAATTATATTCCATTATTCTCGAAATAAATGAATAATGTAAATAAATAAAATTATCTCTTTCCTCTCAATTTGAGATCTGGGTGCAAGTCTTTCGAATCGTGAGATAATTAATTCTGGTAAGTAACACGCATACAGGGGAAGCCAAAAATCAAAATCTATGGCAATGAGACCACAGTCAAAATCGGTGGTAACTCTCATTTTCAAAGAGTTACAGTTTGTATACTATAACATAAAATAGTTTGACAAGATTTATTGTGTACTTTATTGCAAGAAAAAGTTTTCGGTTTTTCATTTTCGGTGTCTCTAAACAGGTGTCACGGGTCA
>CM054147.1:14533694-14536194 GCA_028751875.1 Rapana venosa
GTGAGTGATACCTGCGTTTTCCACTAGACAAGTTGCGGCAAGAGGGTTGGTAGAATGTGTGCGTGCGTGCGTGCGTGTGTGTGTGTGTGCCCATGTGTGTGCGTGCGTGCGCGCGCCCGTGTGTCTGCATGTGGGGTACTGCGCTGAATCTTTCAGGCATTGTGTCTATAGCAAGTTGAACCTGGCGGAGCTGATCCTTCTCCAGGCCACAAAATGCATGCTAGGTGTTTCTGTCATCCACACCACTGGCCATAGCTGGACTACCCTTGTATTCTGCCAAAGAAAGAAAGATAAATGTTGAAAATGTGTGCAACATATGCGTGTATTCGCACACGGGACCTTGGTCTCATAGTCTCATCCAAAGGACCAGCGATGGAATGGAAATGTCAACATCACAGGGACACATTCTGAAACAAACAACTTAAGTGGGAACTTGAGACTCATGCTTCAGTTTATCATCTTTCTTTTTCGTGGCTTTTTTTATATTTGTTCCTTGGCTAGGGCTCCGATGGTTCACCAATAGTGAGATTTTGCGTATGTGGCTGTTTTTGCCCACCATGAAGGTAGCTGCATTCTGACTTTAGGGAAGTAATGGATAGGAAAAGAGAGATAAGCAGCCAGGGACACATTGCCTCCATGTCTCAACGACGGGCATGGTATGCTGAGTAGGTTTGTGTTTCCGAACCCATTGAACGTTGACATGAATCAAAGGATCTTTAGCGTGCATATTTGATCTTCTGCATGCGTATATACATGAAGGGAATTAAGGCACTGTCAGGTCTGTACTTGAAACTGGACTAGGAGATCGTAAAGATCCCCACCCTTAACTTACCAGACGCTTGCAAGGGATTCAAACCCAAAACTTTATGAGATTATGGAGTGCAGCCTGGTTGTTTTGCCACCTCTTCCCCCAAACATAAGAATATATTTTGGCAGTAAAGTACAGAGAGAGAGAGAGGAGAGAGGAGAGAGAGAGAGAGAGAGAGAGAGAGAGAGAGAGAGAGAGAGAGAGAGAGAGTTCAGACTTTTACTGTACATCGGCCTTAGGCCACAATACAAAAGAATGATGGGCATATGGAGTGGGCATATGAGAGAGAGAGGGAGAGGGAGAGAGAATTTCTCTATATATTACAGCTCATCTCATCAAATCGGAAGATGACAAGGGGAAAGCCAACGTCATTTATTGATCCTTCACTGTATGCAAGATGTTCAGCAGACATGCAAAAAAGTAATGGTACAAGCATGAGATGGATCCCCCAAATCCCTTCAACTGTTAGCAGTCGATCTATGACATCCTGCACCAGAGGTAGCAGGACATGCAGGTATGGCTGCCTCACCTGTGCAGAGATCATCCGTCTCCTGCATTATGCCATGGCCATGCCCGTCTTTGAAACATGGAGGCAATGTGTGTCTTGCTGATGATGTCTTTTTTCTCAATATCTTTTATATCCACGACACGATTATTAATCTGTGTGGTGGTGGTGGTGGTGGTGGTGGTGGTAGTGTGTGTGTGTGTGTGTGTGTGTGTGTGAGGAGAGAGAGAGAGAGAGAGAGAGAGAGAGAGAGAGAGAGAGAGAGACAGACAGACAGACAAACAGACAGACATACAAACAGAAAGATCCAGACAATAACAAATGTATCTATTTATTTATATATTTATTCTTTTAATTCTAGGATAATGGAATATGCTCTTATGTGCTTTTTACATCCATTTCTCGTGCGTATGCAGTTCTGTAAATTTTGTCATCCGTTCCCACCGGCACACAATGGCCTACTCTTCCGTAAAGCGGAACGGGTTTTAAAGTATGGGCAAGATGTTCTGCGTGCGTTCACACACGGGACCTTGGTTTATAGTATGATTCAAAGGACTTTTCGGGGGAGTGGAGTCGGTGCTGACAAGTTCATGAACTCAGACAGCACACACACACACACACACACACACACACACACACACACACACACACACACACACACACACACACACACACACACACACACACACACACACACACACACACACACACACACAGCTTTGTACTCTGATGGTCCCTCATCCCACCTGGGTATCACTGTGTGACATGGAAAGTACGCACTGGATGATGAGTTTGCGTGTATGATGACTCTTTTCAAGTACCTCGCCATGTAGATAGCCACAATCCGACTTCAGATGATTTGTTTTTCTCTTCTTTAAAGGAGAGTGCATGATTGTAAGGTTTAGAGCTTGTTATGGCTGAAGTACAGTCTCAACATAAGATAATAATCAGCATAACAACATGTTAATGAAGGCTTTGGCACCTAGCTTAAAATATCAACTGACATATCTTAATAGCCATTTTCAACAAAAAGTAAAACACAACAAAACTAACATTTCCCAGTATGTTGACTTTCTTCCAAATACTACCTAAAGCTACCTCAAAATAAAAAACAACAACAACAACCAAATCCAAGCAGCAACCTCACGCCTCGAGGGAATACGATCTCCAATAACGTAAACTGTTAA
>CM054147.1:14541194-14545640 GCA_028751875.1 Rapana venosa
GAGGGCGGTAATGTGCTCCGATTTTTTCTGAGAACTAGTCGAGCTGCGGAGTTTTGTATACGTTGAAGGGAGTGGATAGATGATGCTGGCAGACCAGACAAAAGAGAATTGCAATAGTCCAGACGTGAAAGAATGAGAGAAGTGACAAGTTTGGCTGTTGCATCGGTGGACAGGTACTTTCGAATTGCACTAATACGCCGTAACTGATAGTAGCACGACTGACAGGTCTGGGTGATGAATTTTTGCATAGAGAGTGTGTTGTCGATAACAACACCTAGGTACTTCACAGCAGTGGATAGAGGGACTGATGCATTGCCAAGTTCTATTGAAGCTGTTGTAATGGAAGAGAGTTTGTGTTTGGTCCCTACAAGCATGGCTTCGGTTTTATCTGCATTTAGCTGTAATTTGTTCTGTGTCATCCAATTTTGAATATCTTCAAAGCAGTGGGCCATATTTGCCAGGAGAGAAGGCAGATTTTCAGGAGTAACACTGCTTTGAATCTGAGAGTCATATGCGTAAAAATGATGGTTGATTTGATGACGTTTTATTATATGTGACAGTGGGGCAGTGTAAAGAGTGAACAGAACAGGAATGCTGTCTAATGACAATACATCATCAGTGTCTTGTCAGCTTTGTTGTAGTGACTCTTATAGGAAGAAGGTAGGCACAGAGTAGAGACCTTGATATATGGTTTCAAACATATTTTAATAGATTCGCGTGGACACAATCATACGTGTATAAACGTGCGCGTGTGCAGGCGCATACAAACACAGACACATTTGACTTGATTTGACTTGACTTCACAGACACATACACACACCCACCCCCCCACACAAAAACATAAGAGGAGGAAGACGGTGAGGTGAGGGGAGAGAGAGAGAGCGAGAGAGAGAGAGAGAGAGAGAGAGAAGAGAGAGAGAGAGTAGAGAGAGAGAGAGAGAGAGAGAGAGAGAGAGAGAGAGAGTTAGACAGACAGACAGACAGACAGAGAGATTTATGGATAAATGGAGTGTCACACAAATATACACACTCAGAGACACACAGCAAGATTAGAAATAACACTATTACAAAAATCGAAACCACCCAAAACAAACAAATGTCACAGTCTGCTGACCTCCCACACAATATTTATCTACAGCCGACACTCACAGTTTACAACAACCCCCCACAGGAATACAATCGTCTGCGTGTCAAGTGCTCTGGCTGATCCCCATGTAAAAGATGTCTGGGTCAGAAAGCTGGCACACACACACATTGGATTCAAACATGTCTGGAAGAACCAAAGAAGAACCAAAGCACTCTTAATGTTCATCGGTTGAGTTATGCTGTTAGAAGAAAACTTGAGGACATGTATAAAACATTTTGGATCTACCAAAAGAAAGAGTTTGCAAAACTAAAATTTTATGATTTTGCTACCAAAGAATACAGATTGGAACCATACTTAGTAAACTATGAAAACGAAACTCATAAGAAGACATATTGTAAATTTCGCACAAGCTGTCACAATTTAATGATAGAGAAAGGGAGACACCAAAATATATCCAGAGAGGACAGAAAATGTAGACACTGTAACAAAATTGAAGATGAATTTCATTTACTTGATGAATGCATTTTATATGATGAACTCAGAAATAATTTGTTATTAAAATCAAAACGAGAGACAAAGAACGCAAAAACTGTGTACATAAATTAAGTGACATAATCACAGTTGATATATATCAAGCAGATATCATCAGATATGTGTATGAGTGTTTTGAAAAAAGAGAGAAAGAGAAGTAGAATACAACATGTTTTTTAGTGTACATCACTTTTAGCCAAAATAGATAATTATAGTTGATGTTTTTGTTGTGTCAAATAAGTCTACATGACTTAAATGGCAATAAAATATTCTGAATCTGAATCTGAATCTGAATCTTCTCACACACACAAACACTCAGAGAAACACACACAGACACACAAACACGCACCGCCTCCACACACACACACAACACACACACACACACACACACACACACACACACACACACACACACACACACACACACACACACAACACACACACACACACACTCACAAACACACACACACCCTTCACACACACTCACAATTACACACAGACAAACACATACCTACTAACACAAACACACACCCTCCACTCACCACACACACACACACACTCACACACACACACACACACCACACACACACACACACACACACACACACACACACACACACACACACACACACACACACACACACACACACACTTACACTTCTGCTACTATGGGAATCTACCAAAACAGTCACTGTCCAGTGATGACAGATAAACAGTCAACGTCTGGTCAATCCCTAAGTGACCGTAACAGTGAAGTTACCTGTCAAGTTCCTTGCAATTTCCACACAACGAGTTAGCAGCCTTACGTGAGTGTAGGTCCCTGTCTCATAATGTTGCTGCTTTCAAATGCTTCATCAGCCAGTCAGTGTTCATGCCTCACCACACTCCCATTCTTCCTTATGATTGTCCCAACGGAGGTCTGTAAGTAACTGATTTCTGAAGAAATCCATTTCTGTGTCTTGGGAAGAAAGAAGGCTTGGGTGGGTGGGGGGAGGCTGGAGGGGAGGGGGAAGGTGGAGAAAGGGTGGGGGTGGAGGTGGTGGTGAGTGGGTGGGTGTAAATGCCTACTGTAGTAGAGGCAGACATAGAAAACGATGGGAAGACAACATTAGAGAGTGGACTGGCCTTGAGTGGAACGACTTGCTAGGGAAAACTTATAACAACAAGGAATGGAGGAAGACTCAAGACTCCAGATTGCAAAATCTTCAACGGTCTACAGGACTATGGGATAGGTGAGGTGACGTGAAAGTAGTAAAAAGGTAAAGGTGTCCCATAACCAATAAGGTCGTAGGGGAGTGAGGCATCAGAGACCTCAACTTTTCAAGATGCTAGCATATTGAGGGCGGCGCCCATCTCCTCTCCCTCGCTGCTTTGCCTTCCCTGTCCCTTAAGAGGCAGGTACCTATTTACAGCTGGGTGAACTAGGGGAACTGTACTGAAGCCAAGGCGCGCAAACGGTCACCAATCTAAGTGGTAACCACGCTTGATGCTGCTTAACCTTAGCTGGGGAAAGCGAGTGCTATGACCACTGAGCCACCCCGTCCCCGTGAGTGAAGTCGAAGCTAACAAAAAGTCATCTGGCCTGCTTGTTACTGCGCTTCCTACACGTGGGATGAGGGCAAACAAATGAATGTCTCTTAACAAAGACAGATGTTTTGCCGTACGTTCTAACCTTCCCATTGAATAAATAAACTAGATACATAAAACAAGTAAATGAACAGATAAATAAATAAATAAACATACAAAATAATCAAACAAAGGATAGAGAAGTAACTAACTATAATAAACAGAGCACTTACCTATTTGTTTTCATGTGCGGAGTGGCTGCCGTAGCGCATAGTCCAGTGACTGATGCGTTGGACAAGTCTCTGTTAGTGTGTGGGCGTTAGTGCCGCAGTAGACAACAGTAGATCGTTATCAATACACTCATTATCCCTAATCACCATGCCATTAAGGAAATTATCTGTCATTAGCTTGCCCCTTTCGCACTGGTCTCATGGTGACTTCATTGAGGGTGGGCTATGCTGTGACTGAGGTGAGTTGTGTCATACCGTGTGTACTGGGGAGATTTATGGGACACACTTTAGCGGCGACAATTACCACCCCCAAAATGGCATCTGCCGTTACTCAGTCAGGCTCGGCCACTTACGTTATTGTTGCTATAGCCAGAAAGGGATAGAAAGGTACGTGACTCCATGCTGGATCAGCCAATGTGCTATTGAACACTACGAAGAGACACGGATGTCAAATTTAGGAAAATACGAACACTAATATGAGTCACTGTGAAGGGACGTTAAATTGAAGGATTGAAGAGACACGCCAGCGGTACAGGGTTTCCTTTGGTTGGTAGCCTTACGGCTGCAAAGTACTATGAGCTGTCTGTGGTTGACTTTTGGCTTTGACAGTACGATAGAACGAACAAGCCAGAGTGTGGCTGTGTATAGGGATTGGAATGACACATTCATCTCGTTCATAAGTGGATTTTTGCTTATATATACCACAACCACAAGCCGACACCAGGAGGATTGAACACACAGCAGGTCTATCCATGTACCCAAGGGGGTCTGGGTGGGCAATGGCCCAGTCAGCCACAGCTGTTCTGCATGCAGAGAAGCCATCAGGCAGTCTGTCGTGACAACAGAGAATTCAGAGCGTACACCGCCAGCACCACTTAGGCCTACTTCATGACTAAGGCACAAAGTAACTGGCGGACTGGGGGTAGACTGGCTCTGGGTCCGATAGTTCAGAGTGATGTGAGTACGTGGAGACTGGTCTTCCAGTTTTCAAATCATTACGGTACAGCCTTAAACTTTTTTTTTCTCTCTGTC
>CM054147.1:14546140-14551140 GCA_028751875.1 Rapana venosa
TGATCTGCTGACCCGGGTTCGATTCTCGTTCAAGAGGATTTTTCCTCTGGAGTTAACATCAGTGCCGACTCCACTCTCCCCAAAAGTCCTTCGGATGAGACTATAACCCGAGGTCCCGTGTACGAACGCACGCAGAACATCTTGCGCACACGTTAAAACCCGTTCCGCTTTTCGGAGGAGTAGGCCATTGTGTGCCGGTGGGAACGGATGACAAAGTTGACAAAGCTGCATACACACGGGGACTGGATAAAAAAAGCACATGGTTGCTTATTTCATTATTCTCGAAATAAAAGAATAAAATAAAAATAAAATAAAAAGAAGCTTAAAGTTTGAAAGACAGACAGACAGGCAGCCCTTCACTTCAGAGAAAATCCCTGCCTGCTCTCTCCTCTCCTCTCCAATAACTGCAGAAGGTCAAGCAGACTGAAGGAGCGTCAATGAGTGAGTGATACCTGCGTTTTCCACCAGACAAGTTGCGGCAAGAGGGTTGGTAGAATGTGCGCGTGCGTGCGTGCGTGCGTGCATGTGTGTGCGTGTGTGTGTGCCCATGTGTGTGTGTGTGCCCATGTGTGTGTGTGTGTGCATGCCCGTGTGTCTGCATGTGGGGTACTGCGCTGAATCTTTCAGGCATTGTGTCTATAGCGAGTTGAACCTGGCGGAGCTGATCCTTCTTCAGGCCACAAAATGCATGCTAGGTGTTTCTGTCATCCACACCACTGGCCATAGCTGGACTACCCTTGTATTCTGCCACAGAAAGAAAGATAAATGTTGAACATGTGTGCAATATATGCGTGTATTCGCGTATGGGACCTTGGTCTCATAGTCTCACCCAAAGGACCAGCGATGGAATGGAAATGTCAACATCACAGGGACACATTCTGAAACGGACAACTTAAGTGGGAACTTGAGACTCATGCTTCAGTTTATCATCTTTGTTTTTCGTGGCTTTTTTGTGTTTGTTCCTTGGCTAGGGCTCCGATGGTTCACCAATAGTGAGGTTTTGCGTATGTGGCTGTTTTTGCCCACCATGAAGGTAGCCGCATTCCGACTTCAGGGAAGTAATGGATATAATGGATAGGAAAAGAGAGATAAGCAGTCAGGCACACATTGCCTCCATATCTCAACGACGGGCATGGTATGCTGAGTAGATTTGTGTTTCCGAACCCATTGAACGCTGACTTGAATCAAAGGATCTTTAGCGTGTATATTTGATCTTCTGCATGCGTATATACATGAAGGGAATTAAGGCACTGTCAGGTCTGTACTTGAAACTGGACTAGGAGATCGTAAAGATCTCCACCCTTAACTTACCAGACGTTCGCAAGGATTTCGAACCCAAAACTTTATGAGATTATGAAGTACAGCCTGATTGTTTTGCCTCCTCTTCCCCCAAACTTAAGAATATATTTTGGCAGTAAAGTAACACACACACACACACACACACACACACACACACACACACACACACACACACACACACACACACACACACACACACACAGAGACAGACAGAGAGAGAGAGAGAGAGAGAGAGAGAGAGAGAGAGAGAGAGAGAGAGAGAGAGAGAGAGAGAGAGAGAGAGAAGAGAGAGAGAGAGAGAGAGAGAGAGAGAGAGAGACTTCAGACTTCAGACTTTTACCGTACATCGGCTTTAGGCCACAATAGAAAAGAATGATGGGCATATGGAGTGGGCATATGAGAGAGAGAGAGAGAGAGGGAGAGAGAATTTCTAGATATCTTTCAGCTCATCTCATCAAATCGGAAGATGACAAGGGGAAAGCCAACGTCATTTATTGATCCTTCACTGTATGCAAGATGTTCAGCAGACATGCAAAAAAGTCATGGTACAAGCATGAGATGGACCCCCCAAATCCCTTCAACTGTTAGCAGTCGATCGATGACATCCTGCACCAGAGGTAGCAGGACATGCAGGTATGGCTGCCTCACCTGTGCAGAGATCATCCGTCTCCTGCATTATGCCATGGCCATGCCCGTCTTTGAAACATGGAGGCAATGTGTGTCTTGCTGATGATGTCTTTTTTCTCAATATCTTTTATATCCACGACACGATTATTAATCTGTGTGGTGGTGGTGGTGGTGTGGTGGTGGTAGTGTGTGTGTGTGTGTGTGTGTGTGTGTGTGTGTGTGTGTGTGTGTGAGAGAGAGAGAGAGAGAGAGAGAGAGAGAGAGAGAGAGACAGACAGACAGACAGACAGACAGACAAACAGACAGACATACAAACAGAAAGATCCAGACAATAACAAATGTATCTATTTATTTATATATTTATTCTTTTAATTCTAGGATAATGGAATATGCTCTTATGTGCTTTTTACATCCATTTCTCGTGCGTATGCAGTTCTGTAAATTTTGTCATCCGTTCCCACCGGCACACAATGGCCTACTCTTCCGTAAAGCGGAACGGGTTTTAAAGTATGGGCAAGATGTTCTGCGTGCGTTCACACACGGGACCTTGGTTTATAGTATGATTCAAAGGACTTTTCGGGGAGTGGAGTCGGTGCTGACAAGTTCATGAACTCAGGCAGCACACACACACACACACACACACACACACACACACACACACACCAAAACACACACACACACACACACACACCACACACACACACACACACACACACACACACACAGCTTTGTACTCTGATGGTCCCTCATCCCACCTGGGGATCACTGTGTGACATGGAAAGTACGCACTGGATGATGAGTTTGCGTGTATGATGACTCTTTTCAAATACCTCGCCATGTAGATAGCCACAATCCGACTTCAGATGATTTGTTTTTCTCTTCTTTAAAGGAGAGTGCATGATTGTAAGGTTTAGAGCTTGTTATGGCTGAAGTACAGTCTCAACATAAGATAATCATCAATATAACAACATGTTAACGAAGGCTTTGGCACCTAACTTAAAATACCAACTGACATATCTTTTGACATAGCCATTTTCAACAAAAAAGTAAAAAACAACAAAACTAACATTTCGCAGTATGTTGACTTTCTTCCAAATACTACCTAAAGCTACCTCAAAATAAAAAAACAACAACAACCAAATCCAAGCAGCAACCTCACGCCTCGAGAGAATACGATCTCCAATAACGTAAACTGTTAAAGAAAAAGATGTCTAGATAATAATAATAATAATGTATGGAATTTATATAGCGCTGAATCTTGTAAAGCAACAAATCAAAGCGCTCAGATTTTATTTCATACCACTTTAAGTCATGGCAGATCTCTCTCCGTGAAATTCGGGCTGCTCTCCCCGGGGAGAGCGGGAGAACGCGTCGCCACTTAGCGCTGCGCCACCCTTTCACCCTTTTTTTTTTTTTTTTTTTTTTTTCTGCAGCTGTATTTGTTTCCCTATCAGAGTGGCTTTTTTCTAAGAATTTTGCCAGGGACAACTCTCTTGTTGCCGTGGGTTTTTTTACGTGCGCTAAATAATTACGTGTAACACACGGGACCTCGGTTTATCGTCTCATCCGAAAGACTAGCGCCCAGACCACCACTCATGGTCTAATGGATGGGGGAAAAATTTCCGGTCCAAACGGGGTACGAACCGCCGCACACTTCAGACCCGGACTTTTCGCTTTCTAGACAGGCGCGTTACCTCTAGACCACCGATCCACTGTTCTGAAACAAACACATCCACAAAAAACTCCTCTGCTTCAAGAAACCCTTAGCAGACGACTACAGTCTAGCAATGCTAAGCAGTTAGCGTGTGGTCAGCTCACAGTGGCACTGGCAGCAACGCAGTTGGCAAAGACTACAGTCGCTCATGTTTCGCAGTCTGAAACCAAAATACAGGGGAGGTATAGCTTAGTAGATAGACTTTTGACCCTTAAGTCGGAATGCGGCTACCTTAATGGTTGGCACAAGCGGGTCTCACCTGTCTCACCTGTCGGCATCACCGAGTTCGGTGTTAGCTGCCGCGCCCAATGATAGTGACATGATCCTCCTTCTCCATGTGCTCCGGTCTTCGCTGGCAAAAAACGGCAGCAAACGCCAAAATGTCACCATTGGCGGACTTCACAGCTGTAGCCGAGAAACGAGCACACAAACAAACAAACAAAAAACCCAAGAGAAAAGAGAAGACAGTTGACTTCAAGGTCTGATGACACTGGTTTAAGCCCCTACCAAGACATCCATTTGAGGGGATTTTCCCCTGTGAGTTAACATCAGCACTTACTCCGCTTGCCTGGCATTCCTTCAGATGAGACTATAAACCAAAGCTTCGTGTGCGAACGCACGCACGAATGTAGAACATCTTGTACCTTAAAACCCATTATGCATTTTGGAAGAGTAGGCTGTTGTTTTCCGGTAGGAATGGACGACAAATTGAAAAACAAAAACCCAATGTAAAAGACGCATGCACATTGGTGTCTTGTTTACATCCCCAACAGTTGGAATGTGGTCACCTAAATGGTTGCATGTGCCAAGTTTTAACCATAGGTGAACCTCAGGGCTCTAGAAGAGGTAGAGAACAAACACAGGAACCATAATACACCTTTAAAAAAACGATATGGGTCCGTGTGAACAAAATAAGCAAAGAACACACACATACACACACAGACACACAGACACACACACGGTCCGCTTTTTGGAAGAGTGGGCCATTGTGTGCCGGTGGGAAGGAATGACAACATTTAAAAAACTGCATACACACGGTGACCGGATGTAAAAAAGCACATGAGTGCTTATTCCACTATCCTCGAAATAAAAGAATAAGAATGAAATAGACTCGAGGCAACAGAGAGATAGGACTTTCACAAACAAGCACAAAGAACTTATTTTAGCACTGTTGAATTCCATCCACATTCTATATACAACCGCCACAAAGTTCAGAAATGTAAAACCAAACCAAACTAAACCACATCCCCCAACCCCCCAAAAAAACAAACAAACAAAAACAAAACAAAACCACCACCTCCAACAACAACAAACCAAATCCCCCCCCCCCCCGCCACACACACACACACACACACACACA
>CM054147.1:14556140-14558640 GCA_028751875.1 Rapana venosa
CTGCCGTTACTCAGTCAGGTTCGGCCACTTACGTTATTGTTGCTATAGCCAGAAAGGGAAAGAAAGGTACGTGACTCCATGCTGGATCAGCCAATGTGCTATTGAACACTACGAAGAGACACGGATGTCAAATTTAGGAAAATACGAACACTAATATGAGTCACAGTGAAGGGACGTTAAATTGAAGGATTGAAGAGACACGCCAGCGTTTCCTTACAGGGTTTCCTTTGGTTGGTAGCCTTACGGCTGCAAAGTACTATGAGCTGTCTGTGGTTGACTTTTGGCTTTGAGAGTACGATAAAACAAGCCAGAGTGTGACTGTGTATAGGGATTGGAATGACACATTCATCCCGTTCAGAAGTGGATTTTTGCTTATATATACCATAACCACAAGCCGACACCAGGAGGATTGAACACACAGCAGGTCTATCCATCTACCCAAGGGGGTCTGGGTGGGCAATGGCCCAGTCAGCCACAGCTGTTCTGCATGCAGAGAAGCCATCAGGCAGTCTGTCGTGACAACAGAGAATTCAGAGCGCACACCGCTAGCACCACTTAGGCCTACTTCATGGCTAAGGCACAAAGTAACTGGCGGACTGGGGGTAGACTGGCTCTGGGTCTGATAGTTCAGAGTGATGTGAGTAGGTGGAGACTGGTCTTCCAGTTTTCAAATCACTTACGGTACAGCCTTAAACTTTGTTTTCTCTCTCTCTCTCTCTCTGTTGGTTTTATTGGAGATAGTCACAAGGGTACATGATGGAACAGGAGGGGTGAGGGAGGTGGTGGGAGAGAGAGAGAGAGAGAGAGAGAGAGAGAGAGAGAGGGGAGAGAGAGAGAGAGAGAGAGAGAGAGAGAGAGAGAGAGAGAGAGAGAGAGAGAGAGAGAAAGAGAAACAGACAGCCATCCAGCCAGTCAAGCAGACACACAGACAGATCGAGTGTGTGTGTGTGTGTTTTGTGTGTGTGTGTGTGTGTGTGTGTGTGTGTGTGTGTGTGTGTGCGGGTGTGTGTGTGTGCGGGTTGTGTGTGTGTGTGTGAGCGTGCGCGTGCACTTGTTTATATACATGCGTGCATGCAAGCCAGCACATATATGTGTGTGTGTGTGTGTGTGTGTGTGTGGGCGTGTATGACATACATACACGCCCTCACAAGCATGTGCCTAAGAGTATATGCGCAGGTGTGTGTCACATGTGCGTGCATCTCTCTATGTGTTTCTGTGTGTATGGGACCTTAGCACACTACAGGTGACAGACAGTCAGACAGACAGACAGAAAACATAATGATATCCACACCTTGAGAATCACAGAATCAGGTAAGGACTACAGCGGTGACTCAGAAGTCGGACGAACTGTTATACAATAGATGTTGACAGCGAGCACCTGCCCGTCACTGGCTTCACTCGATCCTGAGAAAACGAGGGTGTGAAGGAATGAGGGTTTAAGGGTGTGGAAAAAAAAGGGGTGAGGTGGAGGTGGGGACCAGGGAGAAGAGGACAGAAAACTTAGGTGTGGATGGCAGAAAACGGAGCTATTCATACTCAGTCCAACAGGAGAGACAAAGAGTTGAAACAATTTGTAAAAGGGGATGGGATAACCTGGTGGTTAGAGCGTTGCGTTCGCAATTCGATGGCCTGGGATTAAGCCTGGGTTCGAGCCACCACTGAGACAACCGTTCAAGGGGATTGTTGGAGTTAACATCAGTACTGACTCCACTCCTCCGAAAGTCCTTCAGATGAGACTTTAAACCGAGGCCCCGTGTGCTAACGCATGGAGAATATCTTGCGCACACGTTAAATATCGTTCTGTTTTTTTGAAAGAGTAGACTGTTCCTGCTGGTAAGAATGGATGGCAAAAACATTTTAAAAAAGAACCCACAAAACATCCGCACTGGTGTCGTGTTTAGGAAAGCGTACTGCAGCTACTTAATACAGGGCAAAACGGTCGCATACGCAAAAATCTCACGTAAAAATCGGAGCTTTAGCCGGGGAATGAACCACCATCCCCCGTACCGAAAAAAACTCCCACACAACAAAACAAAAAACAACAAGCACCCCAACAAAACAACAACAACAAACAAACAAAAGACCCCTTAATAGGCAGACACAGGAGAGGCATGAAGCACAGGAGCAAAAGCACCGATATGATTATATGAAAATATCAATTCAGACCTCTGATTCACAGGACTAAGAAAGGAATCCTGCGTATCATGTATAATTTTCCACGTGTGCTTGTTCCCTACGTGACTGACTTTCAAAATCTCTCACAGTCTACAACGCTTTGTTACACAGTTACAGCACTAGTTCACCATCACATCAGCGGAACGTCTGTCTGGATAAAATGAATACCGCTTTGTCTTTAGGGTCTTTCCAAAACAAGCAAACATGGAGGGAAAACCAAACGAATGGAATCCCTAACACCAGTGTGTTTGGTGGGGAAACAATATAGATTAACTACAACAACCCCATCCGCCCCGTTTCTTTGGCTGGGTCAATCTCCTTTGCG
>CM054147.1:14573640-14576140 GCA_028751875.1 Rapana venosa
TCTTCTTGTTCTTGTTCTTGTTCTTCTTCGTCTTCTTCTTCTTCTCCTCCTCCTCCTCCTCTCTTGTTTTTGTTGTTGTTGTTCTTCTTCTTCTCTCTCTCTCTGCCTCTCTCTCTGCGTCTCTGTCTTTCTGTCTGTCTGGCTGTCTGTCTGTCTGTATCTCTCTCTCTCTCTCTCTCTCTCTCTCTCTCTCTCTCTCTCTCTCTCTCTCTCTTTACAAAACCAGCTAGATATATTAAAGGAAGAGGCAGATCGCCTAGATTTATCAGTCAATATGGAAAAAACGAACATCATGATTTTTAGAATGGGTGGACATTTATCAGTGCGTGAAAAGTGGTTTTATGGAAATGCTGAAGTGAAAGTCGTGAATTCTTATAAGTACCCAGGGATGACATTTTCAACGAAGCTAAGTTTGAATGTTGCATGGCGTGAATGTTGCAGGAAAGGGAAAAAAGGTGTAATCGAAATCTTAAAAACGTTACGAAAGCTGAATTCAGTAGATTGTTCTTTATTTTGGAAATTGTTTGATGTTCAAATAGAACCTTTACTTACATATGCATCTGAAATATGGGGACTTACTGTTAATCCACAAATGGAAAAAATACATACATATGCTATCAAACGTTTCTTAAATGTCCCAATCCATTCGTCAAATACTGTACTATATGGAGAAACGGGAAGATATCCTTTAAACATCAGAACGTCTGTTAAGTGTATTAAATACTGGCTAAAACTACTGAAACTTCCAGGGTCACGTTTATGTAGGCAGTCTTATGACATGATGGTTATACAAATGGAGCTGGGTAAGAAGAATTGGGCATATCAAGTTAAAAAGTTTTTATCAGAACATGGTTTTGGAATCGTGTGGTTGTCTCAGGAAGTAGGTAGCGAGCATGGGTTTATTTCTGAATTGAAAGACAGACTCATTTGTTCATTTAAACAAAATTGGCACTCGGACATGGAAAGTAAAGATAAATACTGCTGGTTTTTTTCGTTTAAGTGTGCTTTTCAAGCTGAAAAGTATCTTCGAATAGTCACTGACAAATGGCATCGACTAATTTATGCAAGATTTCGACTAAGAACACTCGGCTTCAATGCAAACAAAAGATGGTTTCAACCTGAGACGTCCACACAGTTCCCATGCCCTATGTGTGGTCATATTCTTGATGATGAAGTGCATTTCCTGTTTCATTGTCAATCATATGTTTCCATACGTGAAAACTGTGGTGTTCTCAATCTAGAAGCTTTCCGAAGGCAAGATATTTTTTCTATCTTATCGTCCGATGATGATATTGTGATCAAATCGGTTGCAAAGTTTATTGCTGAAGCACTGAAATTAAGACAATTACAGCTAAGTTCCAATTAGCTTAACATTTGTGACTAAACTAAAGTAACATTTATATTATGTAAACTCCAGCATTTTGTGAAACACATAAAGAAACATTTATAATTACGCTGTAGTCTCCAGCAAGAATATTTTTTGAAAATTTCACATACAATGTCAATGGATGGTCTAATATAGCATTCTAGAATGTTCTTTTCATTATTTTAGTTATTGCTTATTGGTTCTTATTGTTCATCCTTGTTATTACTTTGTGTTCATTTTGAAACTGAGTTTACGTCACAGCTTAAAGTCGTATCCGTTCATAAGAGCTCATTTTTGGTTTTTTGGTTTTCGTTACGTTAAATGCATCATGTGATTTTTCTTGTATTTATTTGTATTTACAAAAGAAAGTCGTGTATAACCCCCCTTGTCAATAGGCCACTTTGGGCAATGACAATAAATTGGTCAAAGCGTCTCTCTCTCCCCACACGCATTGGGTACATATCGTTTCTTTGTATTCTGCTATTTTCTTTTCCCAACAAATATGAATTTTGTTTAAGAACACTCGTCATTTCCACACCACTGTACGGGTGTGAAAGCTGGACCTTGTCTGCAGAGCTGGAAAAGGAAAATGCAAGTCTTTAAAACAAAATCATTCAGAAGACGTCTACACATCTCCTGGCAGGACCACAGAACCGACAACCAGTCAGTGTGGCAAGAGGTGATAGTCATGAAAGCTGAGCCACAGGAACAAACCCCTTCTGGCTGCTGTTGTGAAGAGGAGGAAGCTGGCGTGGTTAGGTCACGTCACGCGTCCGTTTCTCGGAAGAGTAGAACATTGTGTGCCGGTGGGAACAGATGACAAAATTTACAAAACTGTATACACACGAGGACTGGAAGTAAAAGACACATGAGTGCTTAGTTTATTACAATCGAAAGAAAACAGGAAGTAAAACAGTAAATAATGATTAAAAAAAAGAATAATGATAACAACAACAGCAGCAACAACAACAATGATAAATAATAATAATAATAATAATAAAAATTAAAAATAGTATTAACTCTCTGTCAAGATTGCTCTAATAGGGACACACGAGGAATCGGAAGGAAGATGCAGGGATGACACAGACAGATGAAGAACTGGACGAAGAATTTCAAAGATTAGACCGGTCTTGA
>CM054147.1:14578640-14598640 GCA_028751875.1 Rapana venosa
GGAGGAAAAGGAGGAGGAGGAGGAGGAGAAGGAGGAGGAAGAGGAGGAGGAGGAGGAAGAGAAGAAGAAGATCAAAACAGAAAAGCTACTATTACATATAATCATTGTGATAAATGAACCGGGCAGATGCTATAACTGAGCGAACGGAGTATTTTTCCCGGGCCACTGGAGTTGTGGGTTGGAATTTTGGCCGTGGTGCCTGCTGAACTAGAAATGGAGATTTTAACGATCTCCTGGGTTAACTTAAAAAGTGCAGACCTGCCAAGGCCTAGTCACCATCGTAAATATACGCATACAGAAGACGAAAATATGAAGGCGAAAGATCTCTGTTGATCCATGTCACCATCAGGGGGTGGGATAGTCTATTTTTCCAGAGCATCGTCCTCGCGATCTGACGGCCCGGGATCGAGTCCAGGTTCGAGCCATCACCTTCTTCAAGGCGATTTTCCCCCTGGTGTTAACATCAGTACTGATTTTACTCCCCCGAAAGTCCTTCAGATGGGACTACAAACGAATGCACGCAGAACATCTTGTGCACACGTTGAAACCCATTCTGCCTTTTGGAAGAGTAGGCTATTCGTGCCGGTGAAAACGGATGGCAAAGAATATATTTTTTAAACCGCATGGACGCAGGTGTCATGTTGAGATATCACCCCTGAAGTCGAACCACGGCTGCCTTATGGTGGGCAAAAACAGTCGCGTATGCCAAACCTCAGAGTAGAGCTCTAGTCGAGGAACGAACAAAAAATCATGATTCGGCAGGTTAGGGAAACACACACACAGACACATCATGCACTCTGCACCTGGAGAGGGGTGGGCCCCGGTAAATTCAGTTCGCCCAGGAGACACAGCCTGACAACTTCAATGCAGTGCCCCCACAGGGTGAGAAAAGAGGAGAGAGGAACCTGACAACCTTAAAGAACATGGATTTGCAACCAGTGCAAAACAAAAACAGTCTTTTTTTAAGCTGTTGTTGTTGTTGTTGTTGTTGTTGTTGTTGTTGTTGTTGATGTTGATAATGATGGTGGTAATGATAATGGTGATGATGATGATGAGATGACGATGATGATATCAGGAGCAACAACAAGGATGACAATGACGACAACGGCTACATACCACCATCCTGTACCTCTTGTAATGAAAAGATAGTTCCTGAAAATGATAAACACCAGTTTTGTGAACAGATGCATCTGAATAGATTTGATATTGTTGAAGGACTCTCAATATTTACTGAAAAAACAACCCCAGTTGGTTTATTTTTCGACGAGTCTTAACTCTCAAGTCTGCATGTTAGGGAGAGGAGATGAATGATAAACTAGGGCACGGGAGGGAAAAAAGTCTTTCCAACTTTTTGTTTTGGTTCTAAGCTGGTCATTTTAAGTTTCCAGTTTTGTGGAATCTTCTGCATCTGTGCACATGCATCTGCTGGCTGTTACAGCAAACGAGATGGTGGTGAATGGCTGACTTCCGCTGTAGACCTGCAGGAATGTAATGCAGGGAGTATTCTTTGGCAGTTTTCAGGCACATGAGCAAAAGGAGGAAGGAGCAGTTGTGAGACAGAGACACCCCCACATAAAGAAGGAGGAGATACAGAAAACAACTGAAGAAGAAAGAAAGTTCCTGCTCCTGTTATTACTACCACTAAAACTACCGCCACCACCACTTCTATTTCTACCAGTACTAGTGCTAGTGCTAGTGCTACTACTACTACTACTACTACTACTACTACTACTACTACTACTACTACTACTACTACTACTACTACTACTTCTACTACTACTACTACTACTACTACTACTACTGCTGCTGCTGCTGCTGCTGCTGCTGCTGCTTCTGCTGCTGCTGCTACTACTGCTGCTGCTGCTGCTGCTACTACTACTACTGTTGCTGCTGCTGCTGCTACTACTACTACTGTTGCTGCTGCTACTACTACTGTTGCAGCTGCTGCTGCAGCTGCTGCTACCACTGTTGCAGCTGCTACTGCTACTACTACTACTACTACTACTACTACTACTACTACTACTACTACTACTACTACTACTTTTGCATAGTACAATACTAATCAGTGGTCATAGATCAAAGAACACCAAACGGGTACGATGTAAAATGACCAAGAATTGAAAGACATAATAATAGGCAGACAAAGCCCAAATATGTATCAAGCACGCACTCACACGGGGAAAAGATGGAAAGAATGCATAATTTTATGAAAACAAACAAATTAAAAAAACCCAACTCAACAAAGAAGCCTTAGTGATAGACCAAAAAAAAAAGACTACACGAAAAAATGAGCAAACAAATATGCTATGAGGAATTTTAGAATAAAGAAAACCACAGAAAACTTGTTGAGTGCACAGTGACGGTAAGAAAGTGCCACGATTTCACCGTTAAACTAGTTCTATGTCAGGCCTCTTCTGCCCATCTCTTCGGGATAGTCAAGGGGTTAGAGCTTTGCGCACTGCGCTCATGATCTGATGACCCGGGTTCGAATCCCGTTCAAGGGGATTCACTCCTAAAAGTCCTTCTGATGAAACTATAAACCAAAGTTCCGTGTGCGAACGCACGCAGAACATCTTACAAACACGTTAGAACCTGTTCTGCTTTTCAGAAGAGTAGGCCATCGTGACCCGGTGGGAACGGATGAAAAATATACAAAACTGCATACACACGGGGACTGAATGTAAGGAAAAGCACACAAGCGCTTATTCTATGATCCTCGAAATAAAAGAATAAAATAAAATGGATTTCTTCTTTTGTCCTGTTGAAAAAATTCCCCTAGGAATGACATGGGCTGTGGATGGTGGCTGAATCAAAAATCCAAAGGCGTGAGGTAGGCTTATAAAAATCAAGTTGTATGCACTTTTGGCTTTTTAGAGTAAAGGTAAAGGTGTCCCATAACATGTAAGGTCGTAGGGGAGCGAGGCGTCAGAGACATCAGCTTCTCTAAGGGCCAGCACATTGAGGGCGGCGCCCATCTCCCCTCCCTCGCTGCTTTACCTTCCCTGACCCTAAAGAGGCAGGTATCCATTTACAGCTGGAGTGCTCCTCAATTATTCCCTCATTTGACTGACCCCTAATCTTTTGCAGATAGATATTGATTTTTTTTTTCAGTGTGAAAACGGAGGAGAGATAAGTGAAGGAGGAGAAGAAGGGGGAAGGTGTACAGGAAAACTTTTCTCTCATTCATAAAAATGACGATTTCAAAAAATACTTTGGTATGAAAATGTAGTAGAGATGAATGAAGGTACAGGAAGGGAGGACAGAGTACAAAGAAGATGTTTCTTTCATTCATAACATGGAGACGCTAAGGTTTGGCTTTTGGCTCCTCGCGGCCATTCGTGGCCATCCATGTTCTGAGGGAATAAGTGTGACAGAAGGCAGTGAAAAATCAGACTCATACTTTCCCCCAGGAGCCTGTCAGTATAAAAAGCATCCCCACATTCTGGAAATTCTGTGCTAGGAATTCCCTCTTTTCTATTCTTCTCTTTTTTTTCTGCCTAGTTGCTTCCTGTCACCTCCTTCTGTCTATTTTCTACTTTCTTGGTCCATTCTCCTCCCTTTCGTCCGGAAAGTCTTACAAAATAATTTTTTCCCACGACGAAGTCAGATGCGCTGGGCCTGACATAACTGGGGCTTCACGGCAACGCAACACATTATCGCTCACATGACAACAATAGTTTCTGTCTGAGCGTTCAACGGCGACGACGACGAAGAAGAAGACTCCTGGTGCAGGCATGGGAGGGAGCCTGTATAAAGAGGTCTAGCAAGGGTTTCTGAGAACTGTGGAACTAAAGAGAATAGCGAGAATGGATCTGCACACAGTAGCTTCACTGAATTAATTCCGGATTCACATGTCCACCTGTCGGCCACATCACTGTTGAAGGCAGCCGCTGATGCATGTCCTGCAAGCTGTCTCCATCCCCTTCTGTCTTCAGTCCTGTAGATTTTCATCTTTCAGCAACTCCGTCCACCTGGCTAACTATCTAAGTAGGAAGTTGGTGGCCTACATTGTCATCTCTTGCCTTGCATCCTTCATTTAATCAATCCAAACAATAAAAGAAAATGTGGTGAATGAAACAATAGAAACAACAAAGACGAAAGACAAGATGGAAAAAGCAAGTCCTGGAGGAGTACAGGTAAAAAGTAACAGATACATCAGTAAAGAGAGACAGACTGGAAGCATAGAGATAAAGAGTAACAGATACATCGGTAACGAGAAACAGACTGGAAGCATAGAGATAAAGAGTAACAGATACATCGGTAACAAGAGACAGACTGGAGGCATAGAGGTAAAGAGTACCAGGTACATCAGTAACAAGAGACAGACAGGAGGCATAGAGATAAAGAGTAACAGGTACATCAGTAACAAGAGACAGACAGGAGGCATAGAGATAAAGAGTAACAGGTACATCAGTAACAAGAGACTGACTGGAGGCATAGAGATAAAGAGTAACAGGTACATCAGTAACAAGAGACAGACTGGAGGCATAGAGATAAAGAGTAACAGATACATCGGTAACAAGAGACAGACTGGAGGCATAGAGATAAAGAGTAACAGATACATCGGTAACAAGAGACAGACTGGAGGCATAGAGGTAAAGAGTACCAGGTACATCAGTAACAAGAGACTGACTGGAGGCATAGAGATAAAGAGTAACAGATACATCGGTAACAAGAGACAGACTGGAGGCATAGAGATAAAGAGTAACAGATACATCGGTACAAGAGACTGACTGGAGGCATAGAGATAAAGAGTAACAGATACATCGGTAACAAGAGACAGACTGGAGGCATAGAGATAAAGAGTAACAGATACATCGGTAACAAGAAACAGACTGGAGGCATAGAGATAAAGAGTAACAGATACATCGGTAACGAGAGACAGACAGGAGGCATAGAGATAAAGAGTAACAGATACAACTGTAAAAAAAAAAGAACAGGCAAACAAACGAGAAAGAGATACGCGTGAATGAGGAAGGGAGTAACTGAACAAAATAGAAAAAGAAAGAAAGACATTAACTTAATAACAAAGTCAGAAAGAAAAACAACAACAAAAAGACAAAACAACTACGTTGAAGAAACTACATAAAAGAAAGATTGATAACATAAAACACCCCCAAAAAAGAAATCCACACCAAAAAGAAAACTATAAACAAAACAAAACAAAAAACAACAACAAAGAAAACACAGAGAAAGAAAGAAAAAAAGTAAAAAAAAGAAGAAAGTTAGACAGCCAGGGACCAGCACACACACTCAGAGACCAAATGGATGTCATCTGCCTACACGATGGCGCAGTTGATGATAAAATGAAGCAGCAAGCAGATGAAATAAGGCTTTCAGGCAAGCACAGGGAGATAACCTCCATCAAACACTCCATACTGCTGACACATCACACTAACACTGTTATTTCTATCTTTAGGAACCACACAAACAAGCATGCAAGTAAGCATCTATGGATGCACACACACATACAATACGCTCATGCACGCACGCACAGACACAAACAAAAAGACACAAACACACGCACACACTCACTCACTCACACACGCGCGCACACACGCACACACACAGAGCAACCCACCCAACCCCACCCACACACTCGCACCCCCTCCTTTCCCACACACAACGCACAACCCCTCCACACACACAAAAACCACAACACACACATCACCACCCACCAACACCCACCCACCCAACACACACACTCACCCACCCCCTCACTCCACCCCCCCAAACCCCCCCCAAACAAAACAAACAACCAAAACAACACACACACAAACACACACACCGTGTCCCATCCGATCGTAACGCCATCAATTTGGCTCGTACATCCCGGAGAGGACAGGGGGAGATAAGTGTATCTTAATCCGGCCAGTGTCCGGCTGTCCATGGACAAATGATGGCCAGACCTCTTCAACCCCCCATCAGGTCAGCAGACAGACAAGCAGGACGCCAGGCACCGGACACGACAGTTCTTTCACCAGAATATGTTGTTGTTTTTTTATTCCAAAAGAAAGAAAGACCTCAAAGAAGAACGCTGCTGATAAAAGGTAAAAATATACGGAAAATAACGAAAGAGGAACAGGGGGGAAAACGAGAAAGAAATATCGAAAAAATACGCCAACCAAACAAAAAATAGATACACGAGAAAGATGATAAAAAGAAAACCGAAGAAAAAGTTTTTTCATTCTGCTAATATTAGAAAAAGGAAAATGATTTATCAATGACGAAGAACTCTAGCAAACAGAAAACTGTTTTATAAGGCAAATATGATTATGCGAAAAGGCGACCCCCCACCCCAACCCCAAACAAAAACAAAATCTGCGTATGGAAGAAAAAAATATGCCTAAATATAGTGAGATCCATGCAAGAACTTTTGAATAAACAAAAACAAAAGAAAATTTTTAAATGAAACTTGACTAGACATAAGCAAATTAACAAATAAATCACTAAGTAATGATAAGAAGAAATGGAAGTATATAGCGCTGTATCTTGCAGAGACAAATCAAAGCGCTTGCACTCAATTCATTCTTGTACAGTCATACAACCAGACAATTAATAGTTCCAACAAGTCCAAATGTGTACACACACACACACACACACACACACAGGTCACACATCCTGGCAGGGTGATAGATTCTCGGCTGTTGAAGGCAGGGGAAAGCTATGAGATGAAGCAGGAGAGGAAAATCTTAGGTTTGAAATAACTATGTCTTGAGACATAGTGTAAGAAGTAGTGTGTATGCCCCAAAAGTGAGGTTCCCGCTAAACACCACATTGTTGTAAAAATAAAGAAATAATGAAGCCATAAATCAGCTACAATACTGCAGGTCTTTATCTCATTTTTAACAAATAACAAAATTTCTTAACATCATGAACACTACTATTTTGTCGTTTGGTGTATACTTATTATCTCTTACTTTCCGTGCTTCTGTATATAAGTTTAGGCCATAAAAAATTGTAACTTAATACAAACACTTAATTCCTTTTCATATGCATTTAGATTTAGAATGAATATTTTAGCCATAATAAAAACATCACAGTGATCGAATTCTTGGCACCTTGTGCAGACATGAGCGTCACAAGAAAAATAACTCACATCCCGTATTTTATCCACCAGGGATCGTTTATGGCGTTCATCTATCCACAGGGAAATGTCAGTCTCATCTTAATATAATTCTTGTAACTATCTTCAGGGAAATGTCAGTCTCATCTTAATCTAATTCTTTTAACTATCTTCCTCCAGCTTTACTTCCAGCAAAGGTCAGTAGGAATAAGGAAAACAATTATCAATAATTGAGCGCTTGGGATTAACTAAAAGAAGCCAGAAAACAAACACACACACATAACTTCAAATGAAACAAGCAAAATTAAAAAAAAATCTTATTCCCGAAGACGGAATTGGCTACCTTCATGGTGGGCAAAAACGGCCGTATACGCAAAATCTCGCAATTGGTGAACCTCGGAGCTCTAGCTGAGGAACAACCCCTTCCCTAACATATTCCCTAATGGTAATAGAGAAACAAAATCAGGGATAGTAAAAAGAAAAAGGGATATTTTATGAGCGTATCACATCCTAAAGAGAAGAGACTGAGACACACAAAACTCTCATCTAATGAACAGAGGCAGCATCATCAACAGAGACAGCACCTCTCGTCTCTCTCCCCTATGACCACCTCACTCGTCACAAGACCCAGAATCGTTTACTCCCCCATTAACTCTACCGAGCTAAAGAGAAACAAAACGTTAACACAATATTAGTAAATGAATGACGGGCATAAAGAGGAAGAGCGAAACACAGATGTACCAGATACAGAAAGGGGAACAACTGGCAGGGCTCCTTTCTTGCCGAGTGATGTGCCATGATGCCTTATGACCTGACTCTTAATGTAACTAATGATCGCAGCACTCCATCTGCTCGACACTTGATTGGCTGATGGTGGTGATGATGATGGTGAGACAGGCTGTGCTGATTGTCTGCTTTGATGGCACAACGTGCTGCGGTGATCGGGATTGATGAGGAGGCATTAAATAATAATAATAATAATAATAATAATATATGGAATTTATAGAGCACTGAATCTTGTAAAACAAACAAATCGAAGCGATTCTATTTATATTTATTTATACGAACAGACCCCGAGCAAAAGGACAAAGAACAAAACAGAAAGAAAGAAAGGAAACATACGAGGCTAAAAGATAACAAAAAACAAAGGAGAGAAAACAAAGTAAAAACAAAGAGAGGAAAGGTAGAAAAAAAAGAAGAAAGAAAGAAAAAGAGGAAGAAAGAAAGAAAGAGAAAAAGGAAGGAAGAAAGAAAGAAAAAGATGACAGGAGAAAGAAAAAAGAAAAAAGAGGAAGGAAGAAAGAAAAAGAGAAAGAAAGAAAAGGAAGGAAGAAAGAAAGAAAAAGATGACAGGAGAAAGAAAAAAGAAAAAAGAGGAAGGAAGAAAGAAAAAGAGAAAGAAAGAAAAGGAAGGAAGAAAGAAAGAGAGAGAGAAAAAAAAGGAATAATGAAAGAAAGAAAAAGGGGGTGGGAATAAGAAAGAAAGAAAAAAGAGGACGGGAGAAAGGAAGATGTAGATGGAGAAAACAATTAGCTCACACACAAAAAATCAAAGAGAGAGAAAAAAAAAAGGGAAAAATGAAATACGTATATTTTCCCTATGGGGATGCCGAAAGCCTTTTAGTATAAATAACATCCCCACCTTTTACAAATACTGTGTAAGAAATTCTTTTTTCTGTCCATCTCTTTGTTTCTACCTCGTTCCTTTTCTTCACGTCACCTCCTTCTTGTCTATTTTATGCCTTCTTGCTCCATTCTCCTGCCCCTTTTCCAGAAAGATTGAAACGATCACAATTCTCTTGCAACAATATTTGCTGTCTGAACATTCAACAAAGAAGAAGAAATACACACACACATATCTATCTATCTATCTGTCTGTCTGTCTGTCTGTCTGTCTGTCTGTCTACCTGCCTGCCTGCCTGCCTGCCTGCCTACCTACCTGCCTGCCTGCCTGCCTGCCTGCCTACCTACCTACCTACCTACCTACCTACCTACCTACCTACCTATCTATCTATCTATCTATCTATCTATCTATCTATCTATCTATCTATCTATCTATCTATCTATCTATCTATCTATCTATCTATCTATCTATCTATCTATCTATAATGAAGAGAGAGAGATTACCCCAAGAATAAGAAAAGCCGAAAGAGAGAAAAACAGAAATACTACACACAAAAAAACAGAAGAAAAATGCAAAAAGCAAAAAAATCAAACAAACGAAGAGACATGAAAAAAAAAGCTACAGCCCCAAATGAGACAACAAGGACATTTCCCGCAGGAAAGATGACCCAATTTCCTCGGAAGCAAAGCAGCAAGCAGATATACCATTAGATCAGAGTCACGGTGGATGATAACACTGGTCATACAGACAGACAGACACACACACACTTCACACACACACACACACACACACAAAACACACACACACACACACACACACACACACACACACACACACACACACACACACACACACACACACACTTCAAACGCACACACATAGACACACAAACACACACACGCACGCACGCAAACACACACTTCACACGCACACCCCACCACACACACAGATACACAGACACAAACACACACTCACACACACACCCGCACACTCACACACACATAAACACACACGCAAAACAACACACATAAACATACACACATTAATGCACACAGATATATGGAGACACATGCAGCACAGAACACAGTGACAAATACGCACACAGACATACAGACCGACCGACAGACACAGACAAATAGAAAGACAGATAGAAAGACACATACACAGCAACAAGGACACGTGAACACACAGATATAAAAAACACACAACACACACACACACACAAAACACACACACACAAAACACACACACACACACACACACACGCACGCACGCACGCACGCACAACACACACACACACACACACACACACACACACACACACACACACACAACACAACAACACACACACACACACGCACGCACAGAGAGGAGAAAAGAGAGAGAGAGAGAGAGAAGAGAGAGAAGAGAGAGAGAGAGAGAGAGAGAGAGAGACAGACAGACAGACAGACAGAGACAGACAGAGACAGAGACAGAGGCAGAGTTCCATCTTATTGTAAAACCATCACTTTTGCTTGTGCATCACGGAAAGGACAGGGGAGATAAATGTGTCTTAATCCTGCATCTAGATGGCTAGCTGTCCACAGAAAAAAAAAGAAAAAAGATGGCATTCCCTCTTTAACTTTGCATCAAATCAGCAGGAAAAGTAACAAGAATTTCTATAACATGGGCTGGAAGATTCTTTCACCAAACCTTTTCAGAACGAAAGAGAAACAGAGAAGAATACACAGAATAAAAATATGAAAAAGGATAGGATGAAGAAGAAACCTCTCTATCTCTCTATCTGTCCCGTAGTCTGACGACCGTGGGGGCACCCTCAAAGACTCAGCAACCAGTTCCCTCCATTCCTCTCTCTGTTCTGCCTTTCTCAGGGTTTTGTTGAGTTCTAGGCCTGTCCATTCACTGATGTTATCCTCCCAGCTCTTCCTTGGTCTGCCTCTTCTTCTTCCTCCTTGGACAGTGCCTTGCAAAACTGTCTTTGTAATTCCTTGGGATCTTGTGACATGCCCATACCACTTAAGTTTACGCTTTTTCACGATCGTTAAAAGGTTCTCATAGGGTCCAATGGTTTGCTGGATTCTGTTATGCACGCTTTCGTTGCTTATGTGGTCTTTGTAGGAGATGCCAAGGAGTCTCCGAAAGCATCTCATCTCCACTGCCTGTACTCTTCTCTCCAAATCTGCAGTCAGGGTCCATGATTCACAGGATACGAAATAGGTATGACAAGGGAGCGCATTAGTCTGATCTTGGAGATAACGAATATTCTTCTCATCCAGATGGTTTTAGTTTTGACAACAACTTATTGTCGTGCAGTCCTGCATCACTACCTGGCTTGGATCCCGTCGGATACAATGGCTCCCAGGTCTACGAAGCTTTGAACTGTTACCAGCTCTGCATTAAACACACATTCACAGCCATGCGTACTACTAGTCATCATTTGGTCTTCTCTGACACATTTCCATCCACTTTGGGCACTCACACACACTTATCACACGCAACCACATCAACACACATAACTACCATAAACATAACCATTATCACGCAGAGTATATGGAGATAAATCCACGACAGACATAGAGACAAGTACCACACAGACATACAGACACGTACATACAGACCGACGGGCACAGACAGATATACAACAGATAGAAAGACACAACACAGCACAGACCTTGAACCAACAGATTAAATACACATACACACACCACACAATACCGCACGCACAGAGATGAGAGAGAGAGAGAGAGGGATGCTGAGAAGAGGATAGAGATGATAGAGAGAGGAGAGATGAGAGTAGAGAGAGAGTCGAGAGGCGGCGAGACACAGATAGAGAGACAGAGAGACAGACATCCAGGACAAGAGCGAGCAGAGTTCCAATCATTAAACCATCACTTTTGCTTGTGTACGAAAGGACATGGGAGATAATGTGTTAATCCGCATCTAGATGCTATGTCCACAGAAAAAAGAAGAAAAAATGCAGTTCCTCTTTAACTTGCATCAAATCACAGAAAATAACAAAATTCTATACAGGCCGGGAAGATTTTCACACAACCTTTCAGAACGAAAGAGAAACAGAGAAGAATACACAGAAAAAATTGAAAAAAGAAGGATCGAAAGAAGAAACCAAAAGTAAAAAAAAAGAACGACGATGAATACACAAAAGAGGAAGGTGAAAGAATCAAATATAAGCCTTACACATGCATATATCAGGGAATAAAAATGCTTTTTCTGATGAAAAAGTAAGTCAGAAAACAAAACAAGCTGTATATGGTAATCTAAATTTAAAAAGTCAAGGAAGCAGTTTTGCGTGGGGAACAAAAGTAAATGCTGAAATCCACCAGCCGACATGGTGCAGTGGTTAGAGCCCTGGGTTTATGGATAGGAAGGTCGCAGGTTCTAATCCCAGGAGGCATACGGATTTAATAATAATAATAAGATATGGAATTTATAGGGCGCTATATCTTTGGATATATTTTTGGACTCCGGCCGGCTCCTGCCCAGACAGAGTTTGCCGTGGGTTTACAATCGAGCTTCATCCACTGTGCGGATGACTTTTTGAAAGTGTTGCTCTAACTACCTAGCCAGCACTTGTATGTGCCTCTATCTCCCAGGCCTGGTTGATGACGGGTTAACTTATAATAGGAAGCGTCGAATGCAGCCCTGCCATGTAATTTCAAAGCACATGCAGCACCTTTACATCCTCCTCCTCTTCGTTCTCCTCCTCATGCAATAAAAGAAAATGGTTTCTGATTCGGTTGCACTGGTTTCGTGGTAGCCCAGTTTTGGTTTCCCATACACCTCTGTCGTGAGTTTGTGTCACAGTTTTCAGGGCTGGAGGTTCACAGGAGACGTTCAATGGAGGGATTTTGGTGTGGTCGGCACCCCGGGTGGGCGTCACACTCAGGCTGGTTCCGCAACTGAGTTATTATTGTCGTCAGTGGGGGGCTTTGTTGGTGGTGTCCTTCGTATGTTCGCTCAGAGCAGGCACCTCTAAATACCACAAAAATGACATAGCAGCAATGCAGGGCCCCTCTGGCTGGTGGCCCTTTAGCAGCCTGACATACCTCTAAATACCTCAAAAGTGACCTAGCAGCAATGCAGGGCCCCTTTGGCTGGTGGCCCTTTGGCAGCTTGATATTGATAGGATCCCTGGGTAGGTTTGATCTTGAGGACACAACAGAACACATATGGGTATGGCTGGGGTGGAGAGATTGAAAATATGTGGCGTGGGAACAGCAGGACAGGAACGTCACAGAGGAGGAGGCGGCGAAGAAAGAAGTTCAAATTCATCAGAACACACGAAAGCAAATTGTTCTCAGAAGATGTTGCTGGGTGGAATTTGGCTGACAAATAAACAAATAAAAACCAACAACCCTACAACAGACAAACAATCCAACAAACACAACATGTCATAAGATCATACAGAGTGTTGTCCACACTCAGACAAAAACAAACTTATATGATATGGTATTCATATGCGTACAAAAATGTATGTTGGCAAAAACAGTATTCTTTCCTCGCCTTTGTCAATGCTAGCAATGTAAAAATCTCAATCAAGTCAAGTCAAGTCAAGTCAAGTCAAAAACACTTTAATCATCCCATGAAGAGCAATTACAATACTGACAGGCAGATTGATACGCATAAAAAAATCTCAAAGACACAAAAAGCTATATTTCATATTGGTTAAAACATTCCAAAATGACTTCAAATAAAATGTCACGAACACACACACACACACAAACACACACGCGTGCATGCGCGCACACACACACACACACACACACACGCGCGCACACACACATCAATTGTGAACACAATGTTAAACCCTTTGACTATAAGACATAAAAACTTATTTTTTACGCACGCATATACGCAGCACGTACAAACGCACGTACGTGCGTGTGCGAACACACCCACGCACACCCACACCATACACCAATATATGAATTCAATGTTTTAAGACCATTGACTAGAAGACAGACTTATTTCACACACCCACGCACGCACGCAGGCACACACGCACCCCCCCCCCCCACCACACACGCACACACACACACAATTATATTATAATCAGCACATGATATCACAATCTTGTATTTCTGTTGTGGTGGGCAAACACGGTCGCATACGCCAAAGCCTCACTGCTGGTGAACCTCGGAGCTCTTGCCAAGAATCGGGGCAAAAATCGTGTTTGAAAAAAAGAACCCAACTAGAATGTTTACACCATGGACCTCATTTCCTTTTAATTCAACGTGCATTTATTATCCCTGGCAATGGCACTTGTTCATACATAACTTCTGACGAAAAACGAACAGTTTTGGGGTAAAGTCTTTGAAGCTTCTGGTGATAACACAAACAAACAAACAACATGAACAACAACAAAACACACCCAAAGTAAAAAACAACAACCACCACATAGAGATCAAACTCTTGACAGGCTGTCTGAAAAATAAATTTGCAAAAATTCCCAGAAAACACCACCCACCAAAACTCCCCAACCAGCAGCTCATATCTGTAGTGGCGTTTCATCAGAACATGCTTGTAATGTTCACATATCCGTGGAGAAAAGGCCAGTCTCATCTATCACCATCCCCTTAAGCCATCTTCATCCCCTCACTTCCCAGCAACCGTAATAGGACTCAGGCAAAATGTGTTGATAAACAAACTCTTTGACAAAATTAAGTAAAGAAGCAAACAAACGCGCAAGCAAATTCCATAACTCAAAGAGCAACATTAACAACAAGGACGGTATGAGGGAAAGAAAAGAAAGATACATTATGATGGCGCCACCCCCCAAACAAACCACCCCCCCCCCCCACACACACACACGCCAAAACACGCACCACGCAAAGCACCAACGCACCCCACACACACAACACACACCCCACCCCACACACACACACCTCATTTATCAAGAAATGGGTGCATCTCTTCTCGCTCTCTCCCCCCTCGACTATCACTCTTTTGCCGTCAGAGATATAAAAAAAAGGGGGGAGGGGGAACAACTGGCATGGCTCCTTCTTGCCGAATGATCTACCATGATGACCTGTGACCTGACTCTTGATGTCACCGGTAATCACAGCGCGCAGTCTGCCAGACTGTTGATTGGCTGTTTATGATGTGACGTCACAAGCTGTTCTGATTAAATGCTTGATAACACAACATGAGGCTACTTTGATTGATGATGATGATGATGATGATGATGATGTGTGTGTGTGTGTGTGTGTGTGTGTGTGTGTGTGCATTGATAACACAATATGCTGGGGGTAATATGGATTGATGATGTGTGTTTTGATGATACAATATGCTGTGGTAATATTGATGGATGATGTGTGTGCTTTGATAACACAACATACTGTTGTTACCCTGACTGATGAGGAGGTATGCTTTGCTTAGGACACAGACACACTGATAAATCTAACTGTTCTGTGTTAGAGCAAAAATCAGAAGAGAGAACACACACACACCACACACACACACACACACACACCACCACACACAACAACACACACACACACACACCAACACACACACACACACACAAAACACACACACACACATATTTGAAGACACACACACACACATATGATGTATGTATAAATGATATATGTAATTATATGTATAAATGTACAGATCTCTAATCAAGTTTATATGGAGCTAGAAAGCTGCAACAGGCACATAGATAAAAGAATATACACTGAACACCGAGACACAGACAGAAATCATGTAGTCGTGCGTGTGTGCATGTTTGTGTGTTACAAGTGCGTGCAAGTAAGTGAGTGTGTATGTGTGTGTGTGTGTGTGTGTGTGTGTGTGTGTGTTCATTTTTGACACGGTCTCTTTCTTTACATTTCCTGCTAAGAATATTGTATTGACCAAAAAAAAATCATGTACACTTAACTGAAAGAATAAGGAAAACAAGAGAGAGAGAGAGAGAGAGAGAGAGAGAGAGAGAGGAGAGAGAGAGAGAGAGAAGAAGAGAGAGAGAGAGAGGGCAGACAGACAGACAGACAGACAGACAGACAGAAAAGATCTCAAGGAGTCCCTTCTCATGTCTAGACACCCTCTGACTAGTAAGTTGGTTAGTCCTACTTTTGTTGAGTGTATGGACTCCATCTTGTCCTCGCGTTTTCGCTAGCAGTTTTGCTTTGCTTTTCTACATACATAGATTCACTGCCTCCAGCGTTTCTTGTCCACTTAGTCATGAGTGCGTTCTGTACAATCACTGAATTTAGCTTTACCTCCCTGACTCTCTTTGTCTGGTAGTCTGTGTCTGACTGTGTGTCTGTCTGCGTATCTGTTTGTCTCTGTCTGTCTTTTCTGTTTATCTGTCTCTGTCTCTTTCTCCACTACAATCCATATATTTATATAATCCTCTGCTGTCTCTTTTGATCTTTTTATTTCCTTTTTTAATCTTCATTGGCAGCGGCAGAACAAAATGACAACAACGACGACGATAAGAACATTATTAACAGCAGAGATAATACAGCAATAGCAACAATAACAACAACAGCAGCAGCAGCAACAAGTTTTATGTATTTAATATGTGACATTATAACAAAGCAGATGCCAATGCTTTGAGAGGATTGTCCAGGTTGTTGTACTTCTATTTAAGTAGCGTACACTCCAAGTGAAACAACTATGAAAAGTCAGGAAAACAGCTATATTTTTTGCTTATTACGACACATGGTTTCCTGTGGAAAAAAACAGTAAAGCAATGTGAACATTTTAAGTCACCATTGGCAAAATAATGGAGAGTTAATTTGAAGGCTTTTAAGAAAAATTGTCCTTGTTCCTAGATATAGATGGTTTTATGAAAAAAAGCAAAAGCATCGCTTATTCACTGTACCATCTGGAAACAAAACTTTCATAATAATAATAATTTATGGAATTTATATAGCGCTGAATCTTGTAAAGCAACAAATCAAAGCGCTCAGATGACTGAAAAAAAATATATCGAGGATAATGGAATAAACACTCATGTGCTTTTTTACATCCAGTCCCCGTGTGTATGCGGTTTTGTAAATTTTGTCATCTGTTCCCACCGGCACACAATGGCCTACTCTTTCGAACAGCGGAACAGGATTTAACTTGTGCGCAAGATGTTCTGCATGTGTTCGCACACGGGGCCTCGGTTTATAGTCTCATCCGAAGGACTTTGACCTGCTTTGAATTAAAGGGTTGTGTGAGCGCACACACCACCGTAATTTTCTCCAGGATCCTGCATACTTTTCTGGCGATTTGTCCAGACATCTCACAACATGTAAGACGCTATCTATTTTCCCTGCCATGTCCTTTTTATGGTGTAGATTCCGGTATCACTGACTTACAGCACACTGCCAGAGGTTGGCAGAAGAGATCTCTCTTGTAACCTGTGGTTAATGGAGGGCACGCAGGGGAGAGTTTTGGGGTGAAATGGCTTAATGGTTAAAACATCAAACTTGTACTCTGATGGAAATCTGATGGCATGGGTTTGACTCTCTGCAGAGCGAGTCATCGTAGGGAATGTGTTTAGGTTGTCGTTATGTGGTTTTCTTGTCGTTAACTGGATCAAGATATTCATCTGCACAAACCTGGTCCAAATGCGACAGACAGTTATTTTTGAATTGCTGATTACATCGACTTTTATCAACACAGATAAAAACATTACCCAAAATAACAGCAATGAAAATAAATAGATTAATATAAAATTAGTTGGGATTGTGAACGTAAAACATAAATTTACCGGGTACATCCGTAGAATATGAGGTGGTTCGCACGCTCGTTTGCTCTACAATTTGCATAGGCAGCTCCCCAGTGAAGGAAAGGAGACGGCAAGAACAATCATTTCATCTCTGAAGAAATCGAAATACATTCAGCATAGGACTAAATGATCTTCATCGTAAATAGAGCATTAAGTAAAGGTAAAGTATCCCATAACATTAATAAGGTCGTAGGGGGGGGGGGGGGGGGGGGGGGGGAGGGAAGGGGGGGCGGGATAGCCTAATGGTTAGAACATTGCACTAGCAATCTGACAACCCGAGTTTGATTCCCGTTCAAGGGGATATTTTCCCCTTGAGTTAACATCAGTGCAGACTCCACTCTCCCCCAAAGTCCTTCGGATGAGTCTATAAACCGAGGCCCCGTGTGCGAACGCACGCAGAACATCTTGCGCACACGTTAAATCCTGTTCCGCTTTTCGTAAGAGTAGGCCATTGTGTGCCGGTGGGAACAGATGACAGAATTCACAAAACCGCATACACACGGGGACTGGAAGGAAAAAGCGCATAAGTGCTTATTCCATTATCCTCGATATAAAAGAATAAAATATAAAAAAGTAGGGGAGGGAGGCGTCTACCAAATACAGTGCACAGCATTTTACATGAATTTTCCAGACAAGGGGGCCAATTCTGATCTTTTTGCAGCTTGTCCACTGACCAGACCTGAGGGGAGAGAATAGAATGCCATCTTGTCGTCTTTCCCATTCTGCTGCCACCTGTACCCCCATGGCACACAGCCCACACCTCTTGGGTCTGAAGGAGAACAGAAAATTGGTTTGAACAACTCAGCCCCTTGTCCGCTCATCACTGGGATTATGTCCCCCTTTGATCTGCCTCTGCCTGCTTGTTCAGGATGGATTTAGGAGGGGGCTGTTAAAAAAAGAGAAATTTGCTGTCGATTCCTCTGCTTTGAAGACCGTGAGTTCTGTGTTGTATGAGACAGTTTACACTGACTGTAACGTACGAAGGGGGCAGTTTACTTCAGAGAGCATCTAACACTTCCTAGTGGTACGTGTTGAGTTTATGAAAGACCTGTTTTTAGAAGTAAAGAAAAAAATATACCAAGGGTTTACACGGAAAAGAGTGGCTTCTGACGGGATAGCTCAGTGGTCAGAGCTCTCGCTTTTCCCAAGCTAAAGTAAAGTTGGCTTCAGAACAGTTACCCAGTTTAACTAGCAGTAAACTGGTACCTGCACTCTTTAGGGCCAGGGAAGGTGAAGCAGCGAGGGAGAGGAGATGGGAGCCGCTCTCAATATGCTGCATCCTGGAGAAGCTGTGGCTTCTTCTGATATCTCACTCCCAAACGACCGCATAGGCTGTGGGAACACCTTTACCTTTAAGATTGGTGTCTGTACACGACTGGTGTCTTTCTTTGCTTTCTTTAGGGAAGGTTTCGGAGAGTCACAACAGTCATTAGCAAATTGAAAAATATGTTTTAAATAACTGGCGATTCCTTTTGAAAGAAAAATCACTGGTTGTTTCAAGTCAGACGCTGTGTAGAGGGCCGGATAGCCTGGTGGTTAGAGCGTTGCGCTTGTATTTTGACGGCCGGGGTTCGAGCTACCACCGAAGAACCCGTTTGAGAGGAATTTTACCCCGGAATTAACATCAGCGCCGAATCCACTCTCCTAATAGTCCTTTGGAATGTGACCGTAAACTCAAGTATTGTATGCAAACCCGTGCAGATCATCTTTCCCACAGGTTAAAACCAATTATGTCCTTTGGAAGAGGAGGCCATTTTTGCTGACAAGATTTACAAAATAACCGCATGCACGCTGGTGTTACGTTTAGACATTATCTCCGAAGCCGAAATGTGGCTACCTTAATGGTGTGTAAAAACAGTCGCATACGTGAAATGTCACCGTTGATGAACCTCGAAGCTGTAGCCGAGGAACGAGGAATTAGCAGCTTTGTAATTTAGCCAGTGAAGAATGGGTGCCTCCAGGTGCCCAAGATTTCCTACTTGAGAAATTCACTACAGAAGTACAGTGACTCCTTAAGAAGATGTCAGAGTCGAGATAAAAGTTTTGATTTATGTGTGACATAGAGATAAGCGCTTCGATTTGTTTGTTTTACAAGATTCAGCGCTATATAAATTCCATATATTATTATTATTATTATTATTATTATTATTATAAGGAGAAGATACGGAGCGAGAGAGAGAGAGAGAGAGAGAGAGAGAGAGAGAGAGAGATGAGAGAGAGAGAGAGAGAGAGAGAGAGAGAGAGAGAGATAGGGGAAGGATAATTATTAATGAGGATTATGACAGCCTTTATTCATAAGTGTAACAGAGAAGCAGGGATAAACTCTTTTCATCTGGTCCATGCCAACAACAAAAAGGATTACAATTTATATCACGATGCATCCCTAAAGTCGGAATGCAGCTACCTTAGTGGGTAAAAATGGTCTTATACACAAGGTTCACAATAATTTTATGGTGAACCTCAGAGCTCTAGATGAGGAATGAGAAAAGATGAAATGACAAAAACATCTAAAGGAAGAAGAAGAAGAAGAAGAAGTAAAAGAAGAAAGAAGAAGAAAAAGAGAAGAA
>CM054147.1:14603640-14631140 GCA_028751875.1 Rapana venosa
AGTACAGTCATGTTCTGTAGTCAATTGAATCTTCTAACTGTACACATCTTTAATGAAGTCAAACATGGGGTAATACACATTTTCGCTCCAGTCGTAGTGAGTGGTATTATTATTATTATTATTACTACTACTACTACTAGTAGTAGTAGTAGTAGTAGTAGTAGTAGTAGTAGTAGTAAGAATATCAAGTGCGACTAATCTTTCGTTGAAAGCCCTAAGCGCTTACCAAACATTATGGTGATATTGCATCCTCAGACACATTAACTGTGCTAAATGACGAAAACTGACCATCGTACAAACTACAACAAGAAATAAACACAGACATGCAGGACAGGGATCTGCCTATTCACCATCACCACCCCTCTTCCCCTCCCTCACTGGAGGCACTGGAGGCTTGATTCCATCCTCTAGCAGGCGCCGCCAACTCATTACCATTCTTACTCCTCCTCACCCATTCCAAGGACGGGATAGCCTGGTGGTTAAAGCTTTGCACGTAGCGCTTGTGATGTGACGGCCCGGGTGCGAGCCACCACCGAGAGGCCCGTTCAAGGTCTGGTTACCCTGGAGTAAACACCAGTGCCCTCCCACTGCCCCGAAAGTCCTTGAATAACTATAAACCCAGGTCCCATGTGCGAACGCGCGCAGAACATCTTGCGCACACGTTAAAACCTGTTCCACCTTCGGAAGATAGGCCATTTGTGCCGGTGGATACAGGTAAAAAAATTCTCAAATCACATGCAAACGGGGACTTAATGTACAAAAGAGCACACGAGTGCTTATTCCATTATTCTCGAAATAAAAAGAATAGATAAATAAATACACTCCCAAAACTCCCGAGTAGAAAACAGCCAAGAACAGATGCACGCTGTAGACAAAAGAACGGTTTTAGATTAAGAATTGGTATTCATGATAAAAGAAGTACGTTTTGAAAAGTGGACTTGGAGAATCGAACACTGTACGAGGATTATGCTGGAAACATCTGGATTACATACTAAACGTTTGGAATTGTACATTTAATAAACACATTTCTTTCTTTAGTGATTTTTTACATTGTTTTTATTAACAAGCATACTTAATCATCAGAACAGACAGGTTTTCCTTTTTATAGTAGTAGCGAATAGAATTCAGCTTTATTTTCACTTAAACCATTCCCACGTGGTCCTCCCAGCTGGTCTTCATTCCTGGATACAGCTGATGGATATTGATGGGGTTTGCAGGCGTTGCAGGCATGCATGTTAAATTGCAAATATTTCTGCATGTTCGTCAGTGGGTCGTTTGTCAATGTCTTCTCTTTTCGTCTGGGACATAGCATATAGTTGTTTTTTTTTCTCAACAGACAAAAATGGCAAACCTTCAGACACTCCGAACGAGAGATGGATTGCGTTGGCATTCTTGTACTGATTTTGATGAGATGAAATGTGTAGTCAGCAGCCTCAAAGACATATCATTCATTTTCAATTTGACAACCCTCCCTACTAGTGTAAGCAGTTCCGAATATAATAAAAGTTTATTGTAATGCAATTTGTTCAAAAGGTTAGGGTTTATCTTTTAATTATTACATCATTTGAGAGCATTTAAGCGTTTACTCAGAAACGTAAGGAATCAAACGTGTTTCTTTACCTACATACACACATCCTATATAGAAGGAATAGAAGAAATACACATTTCAACAAATCTATGTACACCACAGTTTTGATTGTTAAAGAATTGTCTTGATAAGAACGTCTTAGGTATACTTGTGATGCATTTCCAAACACGCCCATATTTCTGTTTATGTCTTAAAAATTCCATACATAATTATTATTATTATTAAATGTGGTATGCATAAAATGCTGTGTCTTGTCTGAAATATGTATTCGCATGCTCCTGTTTCTTTTCTAAAATGTGTATGTCTATGTTTGTATTTACTGTTTCGTCCATTGGAACAATAACAGGTTGTATTTATTTTTTATTTTAATTTTCTTTAAACCGAGGATAATGGTATACACTTTGTTTATTTTACATCCAGTCCCGTGTAGCGTTTGTAAATTCTGTCATCTTCCACCGGCACCAAGGCTACTCTACGAAGCGTACAGGATTTAACAGTGCAGATTTCTGAGTGCGTTCGCACACAGGGACCCGGTTATAGTCCATCCGAGAACTTTTTGGTGAGATGCAGTCTGCAATGATGTAACCATCCAGACTAGTTTTCCACCTCCTCGTTTGCTTTATCTTAGCTCCTGACAATACGTTCTGCACTACCACAGACCAGGCAATACCAGATGGTACAGTCATACAGTCAGACCGAGTCCACTAACGCGATCCGCATGTCCCCCGACAACCATCTATTCATGGAGCTCTGCTGATGCTGATGATGCCAGTCTTAAAGCTGTACCATCCTAGGTGTCTTTTCGTTTGTTGTACTAGACATTTAGCAGATCTTTACAATGACAAATGATTACTTGTAGCACGTTTCAATTTTTCATTGCGAAAGTAGTTCCTGAGATACTCCGCGAACAGAAATTACGGCAATCCTGTTCTCAGCTTAAAAAGGTATAGCTCAATAGTGCAGATACATACATTTATTTTGTATACTGGCTTCCAATCTGAGAAAAATATGAATTTATGTATAAAAAAGATTTAGCATCAGCATTCCCCTCCCAACGGTAATGCCAAATTATAGCCACTACACGGAGTAACAAAAATGTGGTACTGCACACCATTGAAAGAAAAAAAGTTATGAAAGACATGTCAGTGCATCAAGCTAAACATCCTGCCTTAGTTGTGTTACGTAAAGAATCACATCATGATTGCACCACACACAGCCACGAATCAAATTGTGCTTGTGTTATATACTCACAACGTAATCATGAATGTGCTATTGCATATAAAGATTAGCCATGGTCGTGATATTTCCAACAGTTCAGATTGCATCATACACAAAAAAATTGAAGCTGTTGCATGCTGTGCTACACAGAGAAAAACTAGTTTATGGTTGTGATAATAATAAAATATCAATTCATGCTATTTACATAAATGCATTCACAAAATTGTGTTTGAAGGATATCAAATTAAGATTGTATCCTTTCCCGCGGGAAAAATAAAGTACGGTTGTTGGATCTTTTTCCCCCCCGGGAAATAAAGTCACTATCATGCTGTGCCAGAAACGGTGACATAAAGACACGATCAACTTAGGTTTCCACGCTACAAACAGGACATTTGCTATGGCTAGATCCCATTTTGCTGTGATGTAAGAGACATATGTCCTAAGATGAACGATGACCATGATGATGACAGATCTTGGCAGTGATATAGCAGAGAGAGCTTAGCAATGATATGGCAAAGATCATGGCAACAGTATGGCAAAGATGCAAATAGGGATGGGACAAAACACAAAAGCTCTTTTGTAGCATTGTGCAAGCCTTCAGTGGTGAAAAGCAGAACTGAAAACGCCAGAGAGCCATAAAACGCAAACTGATGTGGGCTGGCCAAGACTGTCCTACAGGGAACAACAGTACAAGGAGGGAGACAAAGAGGCAGACACAGAAAGCGATGTGAAGACAATATCAGAGAGTGGACTGGCCTTGAGTGGAACGACATGCTACTACGGAAAGCTGAGAACCTAAAGGAGTGGAGGAAGCTGGTTTGCAAAATCTTCAGTGGTGCTCCAACGGTCTTCTAGACTACGGGATAGGTGAAAGTGAAGCCTTCAGGGTTGATAACAAAATAGGAAAAAATCGCTCTTTAATAATAATAATAATAATAATAATATAATAATAATAATAATAATAATAATAATAATAATAACGATACGGAACTTGTATTGCGATAAATCTTTTAACGGGAACAAATCAAAGCATTCAAAGCATTCACACGCATGCAGCTGTTCACAAAAAATAACCGATTTTAATTTTACGGACACGCACGCACACGCACACACACGCATGCACGCACGCACGCACGCACGCACGCACACCCACACACACACACACACACCCACCCACACCCACACACACACACACACACACACACACACACACACACACACACGCCGTGCTCAGGCTTAGGAAAACTATTTTCTGTTTGTTTCTGTCACTCCTCTGATGAGAGTGCTTGTGTCGGGAAGTAGATAAACAGCACGTGCTGTGGTTCACAGCCTATCGTAGTCTCTGATGGGCTTCTTCTTCCCCCTCCTTTTCTTCTTCTTCCTTCTCCTCCTCCTCCTCCTCCCCTTCTTCTTCCCCCTCCTCTTCTTCTGTTCTTGTTCTTCTTCTTTCTTCTCTTATCTTCTTCCTCCTATTCTGTCTGTTCTCCTCCTCCTCCTCCTCCTCGTCGTCTCGTCTTCTTCTTCTTCTTCTTGTTCTTCTTCTTTTGTTCTTCTGTTCTTGTTCTTGTTCTTGTTCTTCTTCTTCTTCTTCTTCTCCTCCTATTCTTGTTCTTGTTCTTCCTCCTCCTCCTCGTCTTCTTCTTCTTCTTCTTCTTCTCTTGTTCTTGTTCTTGTTCTTCTTCTTCTTCTTCTTCTTCCTCCTATTCTTGTTCTTGTTCTTCCTCCTCCTCCTCTCCTCGTTCTTCTTCTTGTTCTTCTTGTTCTTCTTCTTCTTCCTCTTATTCTTGTTCTTGTTCTTCCTCCTCCTCCTCCTCGTCTTCTTCTTCTATTTCTTCTTCTTCTTCTTCTTCTTCTCTTTTTTTCTTCTTCTCTCTCTTTCTTTCTTCTTCTTCTTCTCTTCTTCTTCTTCTTTCTTCTTCTTCTTCTTCTTCTTCTTTCTTCTTTTCTTCTTCCTTCTTCTTTCGCAATTCTTCCTCTTCTTCTTCGCAATTTTTCTTCTTCTTATTCCTCGCAATTCTTCTTCTTCTTCGCAATTCTTCTTCTTCGCAATTCTTCTTGTTGTTCTTCTTCTTCTTCGCAATTTTTCTTCTTGTTCTTCGCAATTTTTCTTCTTGTTCTTGTTCTTGTTCTTCTTCTTCGCAATTCTTCTTCTTCTTCGCAATTCTTCTTCGCAATTCTTCTTCTTCTTCGCAATTCTTCTTCTTCTTCAAACTGTGTCTAACTGCTCCTCCTCCTCCTCCAGAAGTCTTCGAGACACTGCACTGACTTCTTCAGGCCGTATCTCTTGGGAAAGATGAACCTGACAGAGCCCATCCCTCTCCAGGTACACGACACATGCTGACACTTGGGAGGTTTATGACTCTCTAAGCCCAACGAAACGCGGTAATGAAGTACAGGATCTTTAACGTGCATACTTGATCCTCATAATGCTGCTATACGCACAAAGAAAACTATGGCACTGGTACGTTTGCGCTGTGACTTGACCATGTCATTATTGATCGTTGTCTGTTGATTCCCCAGACGCCGCTGCCCAGCCTCTGACCCCCGACTTCCTGAACCCACATGACTGAAGTCAAACACTCTTAGCTGCTCAGTTATGGCATCTGTGTTAAGCTGAGCTTGTACTCCAGTTTCAGTCGTAAGCGGCAATTATCAGATTATCATCTGAGGATACCAGAGAGCAATGCCGACATGTTGATTTGCCAGTCTCTAGCAGAAGTGCTGGATAGAGCGGTGGATGGTAACGTGACTGACGTAAGTTCTGTACAGCTGTCATTGGTGCCACTGCCTTGACTGTTCCTGTCTGTTACACAGCGCTGGTTCTATGATAATTGCGTAGGGGTCTGTCTCCCTGTGTGAGGCTTGGTCTGTCTGAGTCTACTCTGACCTTGTTTTTTCTCTTTGTGGTTTGTCTGCATGCCTCTGTTTCTAACTGTTGTTTCTGTGAGTCTCTCATGTCTGTCTGTAAAGTCTGCCTGTGGGTATGACCTTCTGATTGTCTGTTTGCTTATCTAAGTGTCTCTGCTTGGCTTAAAATCTGTATCCTTGCGTAATGAAGATCATTCATTCATTCATTCATTCATTCATTCATTCATTCATTCATTCACTCATTCATTCATTCATTCATTCATTCATTCATTCATTCATTCATTCTCTCTTTCTCTCTCTCAGTAGCCGCCTGATGTGTGCGCTTACTTCTAAATGATAGTTCAAAAGGTGTTCCTTGCAAAAAGTCACTGCTTATACTGTTCTCCCATCACCACTCATTGACAATACTTATGTAATCACTTTAATCGCAAAGTCTTTTCCATACAGTAGACACATTTTTCCATAGCCATTCAATAATTGATTTCAATAATTTTTGGCATGATGAACTTTTACAACGGCTGCATGATGAAAAACAAAACAAAACAAAACAAAACAAAACAACCCAACTTCTGTTGAACGTAGTTGAACTACTGACAACTATCGGGTCAGTGCAATAATCTGAAAATGATACTTCTCTAGTTCTCACTAACCTATTACACAGTCAATCAGCTCCACATTCTCCCATGCCCACACTTTCAGACATAGAGCACCACGCACCTTCCCTCACCACTGCTAATCTACTGTTGATCCCAGTAGTGTCAGCTGACAAGGACAGCTGTCAGACGATCCTCGGAATCCCCGCTGCTGCACTGAACATGGGGTTACTGCAGACATCAGCTAGTCGGTAACAGACTGCAGCACACTGCTTCACGAGTGATCTGCCCTTCACCCCTCAGGTCTGATGAAGTGTCGCCAGACATGGGTACCCTAAGGGAGGGGAGAGCGGGAGAATGGAGGAGGGGGGGATGGAGGGTGTCAGAGCAAGGGGAAGGAATGAGGTAGGTACTTCAGCTGAGGACAGGGGACAAACATAGCGGGACTGATGGGACAGTGTGTCTGCACGTGCAATGCAGTAACAGACACAACTTATGGGATTCTCTGTCTAGCCTAACTTGCACACAGTTGTCTTCAAACAACCCCCCCCTCATCTTCTTTCCTTCTCCTTTCTCTCTACTTATAAAAGCTGTAATTGCAAACTTTAGTTGGAGTGTAATATATCAAAGTGTTCGGTTAAAACGCAGTAGTTTAAAATACGCACAGAACATTATAAATTCCAAGCACCTTTCATCAATCAAGTGTGAAAAAAAAACAGGGATAAAAGAGACAGGACTTAATGCATAAGAAATAAGAAATAGTTCTGTGAATATTGAAGGGTGCGTTCCACTATTATCTGTGATACATGATTTCCTCTTTATCATTTCCATGTGTGGTTTCTCTGAAATTTTCTGCTTTTGAGAAAATAAAGTATCTAGATTTTTGAGAACATAAACAACTATGGACCGAGAATTGTCTTCACACGGCTATCACAGTGTAGCAGTGTACTGATCCATTAGACAGTCATTCAGCGGTGAACACTTCCATTTCTACAAGTTCACGAAGCACCATGCAGCCATGCAACTTCTCTAACGCTGCTAATCTACTGTTGATCGCAGGAGTGTCAGCTGACAGGACAGCTGTCAGACCATCCTCGGAATCCCCGCTGCTGCTGCACTGAACATGGGGTTACTGCAGACGTCAGGTAGTCGGTAACAGACTGCAGCACACTGCTTCACGAGTGATCTGCCCTTCACCCCTCAGGTCTGATGAAGTGTCGCCAGACATGGGCACCCTAAGGGAGGGGAGAGCGGGAGGATGAAGGAAGGGGGTATCAGATTAAGGGGAAGGAAGGAGGTGTTCTGGAGGAAGAGGACAGGTGTCAGACATGGCAGGGATGATGGGACAGTGTGTCTGCACGTGCAACGCAGTTACAGACAGGAACTGTGTCATGCCCTCCTGCCTGTCCAAAGTTTTCTTCTGAATAATTATCTTCCAAGCAAGAGTCTGTCTGTCTGCTTTTCTGTCTGTTTGTCTGTCGATCTATCTGTGGCTGTCTTTTCTTGTTAGATTGGATTTATATTCTTTAAGTTAATTATTTTCTTACCTTGAGAGGTGGATGAAAAATAGCTTTTGCACCTGCTTATTCTCTCCTTCAATTTTGTTTGTTTGGTTTAAATAAGGTTTATTCATTAATAAGCATGAAACAAGCATACCATAATGAACATAATCAGCATAGCAGCAACAAGCAAGTAGCTTATTTTGTTTGTTTATCTCTCTCTCTCTCTCTCTCTCTCTCTCTCTCTCTCTCTCTCTCTCTCTCTCTCTCTCTCTCTCTCTCTCTCTCTCTCTCTTTCTCTCTCTCTGTCTGTTGCAAACGCGTGCACGTATACACGCATCACAATCCCGACTCAATCACAAAAGTTCTTTGTGTGTGTGTATGTGTGTGAGTGTGTGTGTGTGTGTGTGTGTGAACAATTCAACACAATGAACATAACATCGAGTTAACATTGATAGTGACTCCACTCCCCTGAAAGTCCTTCACATGAACTTATAAGCCAAGGTCCAGTTTGCAAACACATGCAGAACATCGTGGTCTTTCCTAGAAGTGTGTTCTTATAGCTATGGTTGATGAGATGGACGTCACGAACATACCCAGCATGCAGCCTACTACCTTGAAAAAGATGAGCTCTACTACTAGGTTCAACTTTCCCACAACACATTGCCTGAAAAAAATTTCATGCAAATCCTGAAAAAGAAAACCTTTCACGATGCTAAGAGAGCCATCACACCAAGTTACCGGTGCACACTGCATTTGAAGCCGAACAGTAACCAAGTTTATTACATACAAATACTACTACTGGCTTGACCACCTTCGGTGCACATTTTGTGTGGGGGCAGATTTGGACCGTTTTTGAAGCGCTGCCTTAGGTGCTCTGGTCGCGATAATAAAAAACCCAAACAACCCACGAGCGCTTAATTATCTAATCACCTACAGGAAGGTGAGGCAGTTTGAAGCTGTTATACTGTCTGTAGTAGTTTCCTTGGACTAAAAATTGAGCCCTTTTGAGGGACACTTCACTTCCCGCAGAAAAAAATTACACTGGGTGATGAGTTTTTTTCTCTTTGAAACAAAATCAATAAAACTGAAACGTTATATCTGGGGACGGGATAGCTCAGTGGTCAGAGCACCTGCTTTCCCCAAGCTAAGGTTAAGCGGTGTTAAGCGTGGTTACCAAGTGGATGGGTGGCTGTTTGTGTGCCTTGGCTTTAGTGCAGTTCCCCAGTTCACTAGGTTGTAAATGGCGGCCCTGTCCTCTTTAGGGTCAGGGAAGGTAAAGCAGCGAGGGAGAGGAGATGGGCGCCACCCTTAATATTCTGGCTCTAGAGAAGCTGAGGTCTCTGACGCCTTGCTTCCCAACGACCACATAGGTTATGGGATACCTTTACCTTTTACACTGCCTGTAGTAGTTTTCCTGGACTGAAAATAGAACCCTTTGAGGGACACTTCACTCCAGGCAGAAAAATGACTCATGGTGATGAGTTTTTTCGCTTTGAATCCAAAACTCAATTGAAGTAAAACGTTATATATTGATGTGTGGGTTGGTTGTGTGAAGTACCAGCACAGACATGGTTGATTATGGTGCCTTCAGTAAGTACTAGTACTAATCTCTTTCCTGCTTTAAGGAATTAGGTGATCACTTTTGGCAACTGAATTATTTCGTTCACTGCGTTAGGGTAATTGGTGTGTGTGTGTGTGTGTGTGTGTGTGTGTGTGTGTGTGTGTGTGTGTGTGTGTGTGTGTGTGTGTGAGGTAGTGTGTGTGATGGTGGCAGGAGGCGGGAATTTCCAGAAAATGAAATAAACAATATATTGAAAACTAGGACACACAATCAACAAAGAGACACCCTGAAATAAAAGACAATGCAAACCCATCTGTTGTATGATGAAATGACGTACGTTTTGCATTTGGAACAAACAGAACTTGTTTTTCCTCAGCTTCAAATTCAGATTAAATTGGAAAAGTCTTCTTTTATATCAAAAGAGAAATTTATGATGTGATAGGTATACACATGAAACAACAGCAACGTTAGATAGCATAAGGAATAGGAAAAAAGCATAGAAGCTTCGGTGATTGTATATAACTTTTAAAACTTCAAATCATTTCATGTTCTCAACTGTCTCCAACGCCGCTATCCACAGTACAGTAGGTCATTGTAAAGCCACCAGGTTAAAACACACACACACACGCACACACACACACACACACACACACACACACACACACACACACACACACACACACACACACACACACACACACACACACACACACACACTTCCTTCTTGTTCAATTCGGCTTGTTTGTTCAAGGCTATTCCTTAACAATTGATCAAAATTCCTTATATGTTTTTTTACATCCTTTTGCATCTTCAACAGGACATGAGAGAGAGAGAGAGAGAGAGAGAGAGAGAGAGAGAGAGAGAGAGAGAGAGAGAGAGAGAGAGAGAGAGAGAGAGAGAGAGACAGACAGACAGACAGACAGACACAGACAGACAGACACAGACAGACATGTTTATCATGGGAAATTAAACGAACTATGGTTGACTTGACTTACCAGCTGTGATGTCTTCTGCTTTTTGTCTCGTCTATAGATACAAAGTTTTCTGTTGACTGGCCACGATCTCTTGGGAATCTGTTAACAAACAAAGAAAGAAAATGCTGTTAGTCTTCTTTCCTCAACCAGTGATGTCTTCATGGTTTTTAACACACAGCCAGACACCTTTTCTTTTCCCGATAAGTGAACGATTGATTTCTAGAAAAAGTTTCAAGAGTATCATGGATTGTCTTGATAAAGCAAAAGTAAAAGTGTCTCCATAACCTGTGTGGTCGCTGGGGAGCGAGGTATCAGAGACCTTAGCTTCTCTAGGGGTCAGCAAATTTAGGGCGGCGCCCATCTCCTCTCCCTCACTGCTATTCCTTCCCTGACCCTAAAGAGGGCAGCTGCCCATTTACAGAAACCCATGTAAAACTGGGGGTCTATACTGCGGCAATGGCGCAGGAACGGTCACCCATCCAAGAGGCAATAACGAGGGGCTCAACGTTGCTTTTAACCTGAACTTAGGATGAGCGAGTGCTCTGACCTCTGACCTGTCTTGTCCTTGATAAATACATAATAATCTTGAAATTAGACACACAGAACACAGTTACAATGCAGGAGTTTTGATGAATAAGATTACTCAATTATTCGAGTGAAGAAAAAAATAAGATGCATTTTTAATGTCATCAAAGGCTTCTTGATGTTATTGTTGTTTTTGCTGGTTTACATAGTTTTTATTCATAAATGAGAATGAATATTAAAAACAAAAAGCATTTTTGAGTCACAGCGACAACAAGCTTGTAGCTTACGGTGTGCTCAATTACACAATGCAAATTAACATGAACTTGACGGCTGCTGAGCTGCAAAATGTAAACCACCACCAACAAAAACGTTCATCGATTGAAATCTTTGCTGGTGTAAAAAAAAAAAGAAGGGGAAAAAGTCAAAAGGAAAATGACACAAGTAAACACATCTACTTGTAAAATCAGAGTGGCTCATGCCACAGGTAAGGAAGCTGACCTACTATTCTACAACGATGAATGGATCTTAACAGTGCGTGCAGGCTGTGATGCGTGTGTTTGCACATTTAGCCCTGGATTTATCATCTTACCCCCAGGAGGTGCTGGGGACTGTAGTCGGAGGCTATGTTAGCTCCGGGAGAAAAAAAAAGGTCCGCTGAGACGGAAGACTGTAGGGTAGGTGGAGCCCTCGCACTGCGATCACCGACAGATAAAAGATCAGAGGCTGCAGTCACCCGCTTTTCCCTCAGGTAAATCAGGTCAAGATATCAAAATCCTCAGGGGATTAGGGGGGGGGGGTGCATGCAAGTTTACAACTGTTTGCATTCAGCCTCTTCAAAAGATAGCAGTACGTGATACATTAAAACACGCAGTTTTACTTAATGATGTATTGGAAAGCCACGCACATAAACTTTTATCATTATCAGTTTGTGATCAGACGAAAGCTACAGCCGAGTGGTTAAGCCGTTTGAATTCATTCTCATGGGTCCATGAATGCGTAGGTTCGAATCTCGGCGGCGTCTGGTGAATTAAGGGTAGGGATTTTTTCACGATCTTCCTGGTCAACTTTAAGTGCAGACCTGCTCGTGCCCTAATCCCTTCGTGTATATACAAATGCAGAAGATCAAATTTACACGCTAAAGATTACATGAATCCTGTCAGCAATCGGTGGGTTACAGAAATCCGAACATATCCAGCATATCGGAATGCGGCTACCTTCACGACGGGCATAAAAAGGTTGCATATGCAAAATCTTACTATTTTTGAACCTCAGATCTTTAGCCTTGAAAATAAAAATATGTGATCACTGTATCAAAATGAACTAGGTTTATATTCCATAAAACGTTGTTAGATAGGCTAAAATGCGATCTATTTTATCTGTAAGGAGAACGATCGCAATCAAATGTTTACACCCAACGCTCAATTGCACCTGGTAAATATCATAAAAGTTATTTCCATATATCTGGTATGCCAGGTAAAAGACGAATATGATTTCCATTTTGGCAATGTTTATAAGCTTGTTGATTCTTTGCAGTGGATAGCAACCTAAAACCTTTCTTCTCTATAACTGATTGATGAATTGATTTATTGATTGATTCATTCTACCTACATTTCTCTGTCGCTGTCTCTCTATGCCCGTCTGCGTGTGTGTGCGGGAATGTGCGTTCGTATGTGTGTGTCTCTGTCTCTCTCTGTGACTCTGTCTCTCTCTGTCTGTGTCTGTCTGTGTCTGCCTGCCTGCCTGCCTGTCTGTCTGTCTGTCTGTCTGTCTGTCTGTCTCTCTCTCTCTCTCTCTCTCTCTCTCTCTCTCTCTCTCTCTCTCTCTCTCTCTCTCTCTCTGGCCTTTGAAAAAAAAATCCAGGACGCTTTCAGTAAAACAAACAAACAAAAACAACCCTGAGACTCTGACCTTGAACTCAGCATAGCTGTGTCTATATTCAGTTTTAATGTTCACCCGCTACTGACTGTGTCTAAGTGGCCCGGCAAACACTGCTGAACACTCTTGGCTCCCGAACGTTAAGTTTGAAGGACAGCAGTTCAAGACACGCATACTGTAGACAAAATAACAAGGGAGTGCTTTCTGCAGAAAGGCAGACTACAAGCTTCTCATTGTGTGGCTGATGTCAGTTGGTCAATGTTTGTGTGGGCAATGGCGCGACGTTACAAAAAGAAATCAAGTTATTCACAAGAAATGAGATAATTAGCCCTAAATTTTGGGTACTTCGTTTTAGGTGCAATGTGTATCTCTCTCTCTCTCTGTTTGTGTGTTTTATCTATTTAGTTCATTCCTTTATTTCAAGGATAATGAATAAGCACTCATGAGCTCTTTTACATCTAGTTCCTGTGTGTATGCAGTCTTGTACATTTTGTCATCCGTTCCCACAGGTACACACTGTGTGTGTTCATCGCTGACTTGTCAATGTGTAAACGTGTACATAGATGGAAAATGAAGCGGAGAAGAAGGGAAAAGAAGAAGAAGAATGAGACGAGGTAAAAGTAGAGGAAGAGAGAGAGAGAGAGAGAGAGAGAGAGAGAGAGGAGAGAGAGAGAGAGAGAGAGAGAGAGAGAGAGAAGAGACAGAGACAGACAGACAGACAGACAGACGTCTAGAAAGTCAGTCAGAGGCAGAGATTATTCAGTTTTTGAATGAAATCACACTCCGCGACCTATCGAGATTTACAATACCAGGGTCTGGTTTGAGATAACATTCGTTGCTGAACTATAATTACTACACTAAGTTGTGTTCGAACAGTGGATTGCAGCCCTAGATCAGATGATTACCTTCCCACGTTGTAGCGACCCTTGAGACAGCCCGGGATGTCTTTTCTTCAATGTTTCATTTTCTTGATACTGCTGCTGCCACTAGTGGCGGCGGCGGTGGTGGTGATGGTAATGATGATGGTGGTGATTGTGGTTGTAGTGGTGGTGTGGTGGTGGTGATGGTAATGATGATGGTGGTGATTGTGGTTGTAGTGGTGGTGTGGTGGTGGTGGTGGTGATGATGATGATAATGATGATTGTGGTTGTAGTGGTGGTGGTGTGGTGGTGGTGGTGGGGATGATGATAATGATGATGATGATTGTGGTTGTAGTGGTGGTTTGGTGGTGGTGGTAGTGGTGATGATGAAGATGGTGGTGATGATGATGGTGGTGAAGATGATGACGATTGTGATGGTGGTGGTGATGATAATGATGATGATGATGATGATGATGAATGTGGTTGTAATGGTGGAGTGGTGGTGGTGGTGGTGGTGATGATGATGATGATGATGATTGTGGTTGTAGTGGTGGAGTGGTGTTTAAAGCCTTGGTGGTGATGATGATGATGATAATCATGATGATGATTGTTTTTGTAGTGGCGGTGATGATGATGATTTTTGTAGTGGTGGTGGTGATGATGATGATGATGATGATGATGATTGTGGTTGTAGTGGTGGAGTGGTGGTTACAGCCTTGGTAGTAATGATGATGATATCAGTGGTTGTAGCTACGGTGGAAATGATAATGAAGATGATGATGATGTAGTAATGATGACAGTAGTTCGTGCGGTGATAGTGTGCTGATAATGGTCATGAAGGTGGTGGTGGTGGTTTCGGCTGCAATGGTGATGGTGATGATGAATATGATGATAATAATAATGATGATAAAAGATGATGATGGTGGACATGATGACTGGGAATGTTGTGGGTGGTGGCGGTGGCGACACTGACTATTGCGGTTTTAAACCTAATAAACGGGCCATACAATTTCAACCAGAGTCAAAACAGGCCTGAGGCTTATACAGCACGTTGAATTACAGTTCTTCCAACGTCTTCTGGGTGGATCTGTGGCCAGATGATTATAGCATATAGCCTATTTCTATGAAAACACTGGAAACGGAAAGCTAGAATTGTACTGATGGATTGTACAGTTTATGAAACGATGGTCTCTTATATCAGTTTCAGTGACGGCTGATTTCTCTATGGGAAATTCGGGCTGGAGTCCATGGGGAGACAGTGTCGCCTCAAGAACGGCGCCACATACTTTTTTTTAAACGTTCTTGTCTGCGTGTGCTTTTGTTTTCCTATCCAACAATGGAAATATGTCTGTTGGTCTTTTTGTCTCTCTGTCTGTGTGTCTGTATGTATGTCTGTCCCTGTCTCTATCTCTCTCATGTAAAATGTAATGTGTTGACAAGTAGTATTTTGTTTTTGTTGTTTGTTTTTTGTTATATAAACAGTATGTTATGGGTGGCGCTGTTCTTGTGGCGACGCGCTCTCCCCGAAGAGAGCAGCCCGAATTTCATGCAGAGAAATCTGCCGTGACTTAAAATGGTGTGAAAATGAAAATGGTAAAATGAAAAAAATGTTTCAAGGCATTGGTGTTTGATCTTTGTGAATTGTTTGATCGTTTGTTTTGATTTCTTTCATCTTGTCTGTTGTGGTGGGCGGTTGAGTCGGTGCAATTTTTATGATTAGATCACAACAAACCCTTTGAGACATGGACACAACCTCTGATGATGGAAATCACCTTCGCTTGATGACAAACAACAGCACACTTTAGGGAAAAATGCTTGCAAAACAAACTGATGCTGCAATAAAGATCCACATTGTGTGTGTTGTTTCTCTGCAATTCGTCTTTGCTTTATCAAGAAATTCAATGTTTGAATGAAGAGGGTTTTAGTTGTATAATGGTAAAAGTTAAAAGCAAGTTCAACAAAAAAATCTTAAGAGACAAAGACACACTGATTTCAAAAGATGTATTGGAGTAAAGAAAATGAATTTACAGCTAAAGAAGACACGCACAAAGAAATTTTTATTAAAATCTCGCAGAAACCCCCCACCAACTTTCAAACCTTTGGAAATCATGCATACACACATACACGCGCACACCGCACTGCCCACACAGGCAGAGATGGGGTAAGGGGGAGGAGGTGGGTTAGGGGATTAGCAAACATTATTCCAAAAGTCGTTTCTTTTCTGAACGTTGTAGGCCTTTTTCTCTGTACCTGTCAACAGAGATCCATTCATATTGCACCAACACCCCGTGGAGTGGCTAAATCACTATTGATGTTCGGTGGTCAAGAAACTGTGGAGTGCAGGCACAGATCACTCTTTCGCAGGAGGATTCCTAAATCTCTGGATGACGCCGTCCTCCATTTCTTCGCTCTTGTTGATAGTTTTACTTTTTTTTCTCCTTTATGAGACGGAACAGTCGAATTACCTTACCGCATGCCATTTGATTGTTGTATATAGTCCTAAAATCAAACCAGTCAGCAACGTCGTTAAAAATCCATCATTTTCTTCTTCACTTCTTTTTTTGAGTAGAGGAAAACAAGTACAGGAAACCCCTTCATTTTTGTGTATGAAATGTTGGGGAAATTGACCTGACTGAGCCTATCCCTCTCCAGCTGGAAGATTGCATGCTGGGTACCTCCATAGAGGTCGCACAACATGTGTTCATACATACATGTTCTTCTTCTTCATGTGCCAGGTCTGTTGCAGACATCGGCGATCATGGCCTTCCATTCCTCTCTGTTGTCAGTTCTCCTGATGAGTTCATTGTTGGGGGATTCTTTCCTCGTTGCGTAGCTATTCAGACTGTCTGTGTATTTTGTGCGTTGTCTTCCTCTGTCTTTGGTACCACAAATCTTTTCACACAATATTTGCTTTTCTATTCCATCAGCTCTGTTTATGTGCCCAAAAAATTGTAGTTGTCTTTTTCTGATGGCTTTGAGTAGGGATCTTTTGTACCCGGCCATTTCCATTACTTCTTCGTTTGACTTCTTTTCAGTCCATGATATTCTCATAATTCTTCTGATATACCACATTTCTGCTGCTTCAAGTCTTCTTTCGAGGTCTTTTGTCAGCGTCCAGCATTCACATCCGTACAGAAGGATGGACCATATGTAGGCTTTCAGAGTGTTGATTTTGGTGCTTCGATCTGTTTGCTTTACAAGATTCAGCGCTATATAAATTCCCTACAATATTAAATATTGTAAGCGAAACAAGTGTGACCATCCGAATGAGTAATTTTGTGAAAATCTATCAACAACTTAAAACGCACTTTGAAAAAGGGCAAAGAATATGCAGATATATCATCAGAATTTATATTTTATATATTTTTTTTTATATCGAGGATAATGAAATAAGCACTCATGTGCTTTTTAACACCCAGTACCCGTGTGTACGCGGATTTGTAAATTTTGTCATCGCTTCCCACCGCACACAATGACCTACTCTTTCGAAAAGCGGAACAGAATTTAACGATAGAGAGAGTATTGAAAATTGAATTGAATGAATTTTATTTAAAGAGGGTTATGGCGTAAGCAAACATGCTTTTTTTACCGCCAGCCCTCTGGGCAAAACAACACAAAGAGAGAGAGAGAGAGAGAGAGAGAGAGAGAGAGAGAGAGAGAGAGAGAGGGGAGAGAGAGAGAGAGAGAGAGACAGACAGACAGACAGACAGACAGACAGGCAGGCAGGCAGGCAGATAGACAGAGGTGAGGGGTTTTTTCATGGATCATGTTATTACTTCATTTAGGTTGTTCTGATTAAGGGCACGAAAGGTATAGAGTACGTGGGTATTTGCAGCGTTAAATTAATGAGATGATGCAGAACTATTTTTTTTAACTAAAACTTCTAATTGAAATGAGAAGTTCACGTAATGACTCAATCTGTTTTTCTTTCTATTTCTATCAATTAGAAGAGAAAAGTGTGGTGTTTATTTTAGCTATTGCTACGAAAATTCTGGCGAGACAGGAGTCTTGGTATTGGTTGTCAGCAGATTTGTTTTTAGCTTGCAAAGATGTGTTCACGAATCACGTGACGGCTAAGGGAGGCGACAAAATTGTCTACAGAGCCTATCAGCTGAAAAAAGGCTGGACATTCGACTCATTTTGAAGACTGATTTGCTTCCGTACAACTTATACACTTTGTCTACCCTACCTTTCCTCCATCCCCATCTCATTTTCCTGAACTTGACTAATTTTTGGCTGTACTTGGGTTCTATAGCCAATTTCTGTTGTCTCCCTTAAACGTCACGTGTTTCGTGTACAGAGACTTGGTAAGCAAGGAAATAATTATTGCTTGCTGATGACAAAGCCCAGACCAGCCAGAATTCTTATAGCAACCCCCCTCCCCTTTCCTCTTCCTTTAAAGAACACAACTACACAATTAAAAAAACCTAAATTCAGTACATGTATTACCTATTTTAACCAGCAGTTTTAACAAAAAAACCCACCAACAACACATGATTCAATCAATTCAGCATTGCACAACACACACATACAATACTTTGCATGCCACCTTGTTGCAACCCCCCCAAAAAAAAACACCCCAAAACAAACACACCCAACCCCCTCCCCCCATTAATTCCAAAAGGCCATAAGGTAACAAAGAAGGCAGCTCTTTCTCTGTCTCCATCTCTCTCTGTATGTCACTCTCTCTCTTTCTCTACACACACACACACACACACACGCACGCACGCACGCACGCACGCACGCACACACACACACACAGGTTCTTGACGTTCATCAAATTGTACAAAGTGAGAGAGAAGAGAGAAGAGAGAGAGAGAGAGAGAGAGAGAGAGAGAGAGAGAGGTGTGTGTGTGTATGTGTGTGTGTGTGTGCTTGCGTGCGTGCGTGCCTGTGTGTGTGTCTGTGCCTGCGTACGAGCGTGCGTGCGTGTGTGCAAAATGTGTGTGTGTGTGCTTTGCAATGAGTTGAGAGAATTTTTTTCCATGAGATTTTAATCAAAATTCTTTGTGCGTGTCTTCTTCAGCTGTAAATTAATTCTATTGGCTCTACAGCCTCTGGTCAAATTACTGTGTCCTTGTTGCCGGTCTTTTTCGGTGTTGCATTGCTTTCCATTCTTTTTCTATCAGATATATTCAACAAAAGCCTTCGTCACTGACAAAGCAAAAGATCAACAACAAAAATGAATCTTTGCATGTAAACGTAACAAGGAAAAAGGAAAATAACACAAGACAGGTTTTTCACCGATCTTTATCACAGCACTTATTTTGTCTTTTTTGCAAGAAATCGTCAAAGAAATTTATTTGTTGAGATTTCAAGACGAAAATTGTTGAAAAATACCTGTGGATGAAGACAGCTGAAGTGACAGATGAGAAGAAACGTGAAGAAAAACAATTTAAAACATAACCTGTTCATGTTCATGTTAAAAATTCCATCATCCGCGTTGTTGTTTTTTTGTTCTTCAAAAGAAACCTTATATCAAAATGTTATGTATAGGTAGTGAACTATTCTGTCCTTATACATATTAATGAATGAGTCAGTTGCTTAACCACACCAAAGTTCAAAAGAACGATTATTGATTTCCTAAGATATTTCCTTGTTATCACAGTTCTACCATATAGACAAACGTATTCACAACAGTCATCAGTCACTGAAACTTTTCCCAGCAGTCTCAGAGGCAAAGTTATCTCCCCATCAGTCAGTCAGGCCCACCAGTCAGGGCGGTGCTGTGGTATGAAGGAAATGGCCCAGTGCAGCCTCTGACCCCTCACCCTCACACAGCGTGTGGCCATCCCAGTGCTGTGCTGCACTCTGCCAGACAGGAAGGGTCAGCTCTCTGGCCGGCCATCATCACACGTCACTGACCATGCCCATGTCCTGTCAGCCGTCACACAACCTGACCCTTTCCCCTCCCCTTGCCTCTTCTCCTCCCCCTCGCCTCCCCTCCTTTCCCACAAGTGTCAGTATGTCAGGGCGATTCACAGGGAAGAGACAGCATCGTGTCGATAACGTGACTGGTTTGCACTGGGGATACTTCAGTCTCCACAGAGGCTGGCTGAAATGATGAATTCACACTGTAGCTAAGACTGTGAACTGCCCCTTTTTGACCCAACCCTAATTAAATGTTAGTTTGTTAGGGGTGTAAAACCTTGATGCTTCGGACAATTTCTTTCGTGTTTCAAGAGTGCAGTGGCTGAGTGTAATGCCGCTAGATGAGGCTGGTTCAGGATGCATGCAGAGACAGTTGCTTGTGTTTTCTGTTTTTTTCTCTCTCTCTCTCTCTCTGAACCTTCACTTTATCTCTGTGGTACGAATCTAACTGCTGGTTAGACACGTCTGCTCTATTCAGCATAAAAATGCTGATTTTTCTGTCGAACATTTCAAAGTAAACATTAGAGTAGAAATATTGGATCGGTGGTCTAGAGGTAACGCGCCTGTCTAGAATGCGAAAAGTCCGGGTCGGGTGTGTGCGTGGTTCGTACCCCGTTTGGGCCCGAAATTTTTCCCCATCCATTAGACCATGAGTGGTGGTCTGGGCGCTAGTCTTTCGGATGAGACGATAAACCGAGGTCCCGTGTGTTACACAAAATTTTCAGCGCACGTAAATGAACCCACGGCAACAAGGGAGTTGTCCCTGGCAAAATTCTTAGAAAAAAGCCACTCTGATAGGAAAACAAATACAGTTGCAGACAAAAAAAAAAAGGGTGGCGCTGCTCTTGTGGCGACGCGCTCTCCCCGTGGAGAGCAGCCCGATTTCACGCAGAGAAATCTCGTGACTTAAAGTGGTATAAAATAAATAAATAAATTGATCAAACAGGCGTGTTCATTATATAAATAGTGTTTGTTCCGATTTTGTTGCAAAGTCTCATCAGAAGAACCAAATGGCATGTAAGGATATTCTAAAACAGGCGTCTGTTTGTGGTGATGTTGTACACTCTTCATTAGTGTGTAAAAATACCCCGTCACCTGCACATGTGATCTATAATCCGATGATGATACGATTTGACAAAATCTCTGAGACTATGTGGATTTAAAAAATGTCTTATTATTATTGCAGTGTTGTTTGCACTAAGAGGATTTGCTATGGCTGATTAATGTTTTGGAAGGATTTCTGCAAAACTGAAGTGAATTCAAGTAAAGAAATAAATCAGAACACACGGAGAATCAATTCAAATTTTTATTAATCTAAATAAATAATTCTTAAAATTCATTTATTCACTTTCGTGTTCATTCATTTACGATATTAGTTCACAAATCAATTAATAAATAGTCACAATTTTCAAATATTTGCCCACAATGACATGCAACTACCTCTGTGCAACAAACCCCACTAAACCCGTGGGGTACCTTTCAGGGTAATACCAACAGAAAGGTTTGATGGGATGGACACAGACACTGGCCAGTTCACCCGTCCACCTGTCGGCCACATCACCGTTGATGGTAGCCACTGATGCATGTCCTGCCAGATGTCTCCATCCCCTTCTGTCTTCAGTCATTCTGTAGATTTTCATCTTTCGGCAACTTCGTCCACCTGGCTATGTTTCTCTATGTAGGAAGTCGGTGATCTTCCTTGTCATCTCTTGGCCTTCATTATTCTCTGGGTAACTGTCTTCTTCTAAAACTAAATCTCTGCTCTTGTCAGATTCTTATAGTAGAGACAAGAAGACTAAATTATTTCTTTTTCTATTTAAACAGATGTAAAAGACAACGTATAGACTCATTTCTGGAATGAAAGATTTTGGTTAGGGGTTTCAACATAAAAAATGTGCACCGTATAGTTAGGTCAGAGCTGCCATGTGTAAATTAAGACTGTGGCACTGGTGTACACAAAAGGACATTCTCCGTCTCTTTGAAAAACTGAAAATTGTGCATCCTACCTACGTTTGAAAACTAGTTTTCTTCTGCACACCTTCCTAACGGTCACAGTCAGTAATAAGCCACCCCCCTCTCTCTCTTCCTATTTTTATGAGAGCATGGTGGAAAGAAGCCCTGTACCTATCCATTTACTCTCAATAAAAATTTCGAATTCTCGAGTTCAAATTCTCTGTCTGTCTGTCTCTTCTTAGTTTTGTGAGAGCATGGTGGAAAGAAGCCCTGTGCTTATCCATTTACTCTCAATAAACATTTCGAGTTCGAGTTCTCTCTCTCTCTCTCTCTCTCTCTCTCTCTCTCTCTCTCTCTCTCTCTCTCTCTCTCTCTCTCTCTCTCTCTCTTCTCTCTCTCTTCTTATTTTGGTAAGAGCATGGTGGAAAGAAGCTCTGTGCTTATCCATTTACTCTCAAAAAACATTTCGAGTTCGAGTTCTCCCTCCCTATCTCTCTCTCTCTCTCTCTCTCTCTCTCTCTCTCTCTCTCTCTCTCTCTCTCTCTCTCTCTCTCTCTCTCTCTCTCTCTCCCTGTCTGTCTGTCTGTCTGTCTGTCTGTCTGTCAATCTGTCTGTCTGTCTGTGTCTGTACCTCCTCTACATTTGGACGTGTCCATTGTTTCGCCACAGGTTGGCCCTCTAGCCAGTTTCTGCCGTCTCCCCCAGCAGCAGTCACGAGTTTCGTGTACAGAGCATTGGCAAGCTAAGAAATAATAATGTCTGCTGATGCCAAGACTGGTGTCACGACAGACATCTCAGGGCAACGAATAGAAGAATACAGTCTTCTTCTTTCACTTCACACAAAAAAGTAAAGGTTAACAAACACGTTCATTACATAAATGATCCATTTTAGTAAGAAGTTTTGATGTAAAAAATACGCACAGTTCATTTAAGTCGGCTGTTTTTAAAATATGTGAATGTACACTACTTTCTGTGCCCTTTGTCTCAGTGAAAAAAAAAATGTGATGGCGAGAACGAGAAAACGAAATCTCTCTCTCTCTCTCTCTCTCTCTCTCTCTCTCTCTCTCTCTCTCTCTCTCTCTCTCTCTCTCCCTCTCTCTCTCTCTTCATTCCTTTGTAAAGCTTTTGAGTATGTGTGTGTAATGTGTGTGTGTACGTACGTGCGTGGATGTACGTGTGTGTGTATGCGATTTAAAAATATAATCATAATAAGGGCTGCAACTGGATGACAGACCCCCCATCCCCACCCCCCAGACCATTGATGCTATTTCATTACCCTCGAAAAAAAAAAGCTTTGGTTCTCTCTCTCTCTCTCTCTCTCTCTCTCTCTCTCTCTCTCTCTCTCTCTCTCTCTCTCTCTCTCTCTCTCTCTCTCTCTCTTTCTCTCTCTCGGGACAGCCTGGTGGTTAGAGTGGTGCATTCGTGATCTGCTGACCCCGGGTTTGAATCTCGTTCAAGAGGAATTTTCCTCTGGAGTTAACATCAGTGCCGACTCCACTCTCCCCAAAAGTCATTCGTATGCGACTATAAACCGAGGTCCCGTGTGCGAACATACGCACATCTTGCACACACGTTAAAACCCGTTCCGCTATTCGGAAGAGTAGGCCATTGAATGCTTGTGGGAATGGATGACAAAATTGACAAAACTGCATACACACGGGGGCTGGATGTATAAAAGCACATGAGTGCTGATTCCATTAAACTCGAAATAAAAGAATCTCTCTCTGACTCTCTCTCTGTGTCTCTGTGTCTCTCTCTGTGGGCGCTTGCTTTTCAACAATTTTAAAGTGTTCTTTTTCCTCTGTGAGATTCTAATTAAGTTTCTTTGTGTGTGTCTTCTTTAGCAATAAATGAATTCTATTGGGCCCCAATACCTCTTTTCAAATCACCGGGTCTTTGTTGTTACTTTCTTTTATTTCAATCACAGTCGCTTTTCATTCTTCTCCCGTAAACATATACAGCAGAAACCTTCGTCAGCCATCATGCAAAAGTGAAGTTCCTGATTCAACAAATCAAGAAGGGATGACAGAGAAAATGAGAATTTAAATGTTAAAGATCTGATGTTTATTCCCGCATTATTTTGTTTTGCCTGAATCTTCGTTTTATAATGTGTTGCTATTTCTTTTGAAACGAATGCGATTTCTATCAGAGATTGTTGTGAAATTTCATTGCCACAATATTGTTGAGGAATCCAGGCAGAGGAACGGAGGAAGCTGAAGTGACAGATCAGAGGAGGGGGCGGGGTAGTGGTTAGAGCTTTGCTGTGTTCCTGATCTTTTCCCCCGGAGTTAACATCAGGTCTCAACTCCACTTTCCCGAAAGTCTTTCTGAGTAGACTATAGATTGAAGTCCCGTGTACTTACGAACGCATGCAGCACATCTTGCGCACACACGTTAACAACCCGCTCTGCCTTTTGGAACAGCAGGCTGTTTTGTGCTGGCAGGACTGGATGACAACATTTAAAAACCTCATTCACACAGGTGTTGTGTTTAGACACCCTCCTTGAAGTCGGAATGCGGCTATCGTCATGGTGGGCAAACGGTCACACACGCGACATTTCTCCTCCCCATTGCTGTAACTGAAGAAGACAATACAGAATCTAAGGAAAAGTGGAAAAAATGTGATAAATTTACGATATGCTAATTTTTCCCTGTGGAAATTCTCTCGTCTGCTTGTGGTTTTGATAAATAAAGATAGAAAAGGTATGCCCATGAAGGAGATATTTAATAGCTTACCAACATTAAAGTAAGAACGAATAAATTTTCACTTCTTCAAAGATGGTTTTCACATGACACAGCTCAATTTCGCAAGCTTATCTGCAGCAGTCATCAGTCAGCAAAACTTTTCCCCAGCAGCCTCAGAAGCAAAGTTATCTCCCCATCAGTCAGTCAGGCCCACCAGTCAGGGCGGTGCTGTGGTATGAAGGAAATGGCCCAGTGCAGCCTCTGACCCCTCACCCTCACACAGCGTGTGGCCATCCCAGTGCTGTGCTGCACTCTGCCAGACAGGAAGGGTCAGCTCTCTGGCCGGCCATCATCACACGTCACTGACCATGCCCATGTCCTGTCAGCCGTCACACAACCTGACCCTCCCTCACCTCACCTTGCCTTTCCTCTTTTTCTGCCTACCCCTCTCCTCTCTGAAAGATGTCAGTAGGTCAACGCTATCTGAGGGAAGCGATGTTTTCTTGCTGATAACGTGATTGGTTTGCACTCGGTAAACTGAAATTTTCAGACGTGCTCACTGAAAGAAGCGTAACTTCACGCCATGGCTCAGACTGTAAATTGCCTCTTTGCCCAACCCTGGCTAAACGTTTCGTTAATCAGGAACCTAACGGGTAAATCATGCTGACAGTTTCCTTCATGCTGCAAGAGATAAGGACTGTGTGGAATTTCACTTAGTAAAACTAGATAAGCTAGCATGCAGAGAAATGTTGATTTAAAAAAACAAAAACACTTTCGTTTATCTGTGCCAAGTTTGCATCTGTTGTTAAGATGAATTCATACCATTTATTCATTCATTTATTTATTTATTCTTTTGTATCGAGGATAATGGAATATGCACTCATGTGCTTTTTTACATCCAGTCCCCGTGTGTATGCGGTTTTGTAAATTTTGTCATCTGTTCCCACCGGCACACAATGGCCTACACTTTCGAAAAGCGGAACAGATTTAACGTAGCGTAGAAGTGGTTGTTTAGCTGTCCAGGGTTTCATAATGACTGTTTATACAGAAATATACACCAAAGAGGAGTGTTCCTTGCTGGCTGACACAAGCAGAGTACTGCTTTAGGAATAGACTCTTAACAAGACACAGCCCTACAAATGCTGGATCCATCTTCATTTACTATATCTAACATCACACAGACAGCAGAGACCTACCTAACTCAGCACAAACTGCATTAATGTTCAGAATATTTTCATTCCAATCATCCACCATTTAAACACCATCTAGTCAAGATCTACCCGACCTGTTTGCGCTCTGATGTCATAACAGATTATTTCAAGAACTAATCATGTCGTTTTCTGAAGCAGTTGACTTTGAGTTATGTGCAAGGCACTTTTCAAGTAACAGCACCCTAATTGCACTGCATCACGTATTTGTCTTAATTAAAATACATCAGTTGTTGGTTTATTTATTCATTTATTTATCTATACATTTATTTGTTTATTTATTTTTTATTGATGACTCTTTGAACTGAACTGGTCCTTTGCTACTCCTCTTTCCATACAATCGATCATTTCTTCGTTCACTCATGCAGGCATATATTTATCAGAACGTTATGCACAGTCATTAGTACAATTACTTTATTCCCTCACTGAATCATTTATTTTGTGTTTTCGATATTTTCCCGTCTGCATTTTCTTTGCCTGTGATACTTTAGTAACATCTTATGAAAACAGAATTACTGCAAAGAATGATGGTAAGCAATACAAAGCACCTTGCTACTTATGCAGTTCTGATTCTACGGCACACACAGAGACACATCCCTGTCTAATATCACAACTTGTGAAGAGACGTAAAATGAAATCGAACACACACATAATTAAAAAATTGTCCTTTTTAGCATGTGAGTATTGCACTCTGATGAGAATTTATTCACAGGTAACATCCAGCCTATGGACGAAATCTGTGCAGGGAAAACTGATGATGAGTTCTAAAATTCTGTTTATTCATCTTTGTTTACCTTCGATATTTGTCCATCTTGCTGAAAATCCCCATTACAGGAGGGACTTTTAGCTTGTCAAGTTACTGGGACACTGCACTGAGTTTTTCTGGCGGTGTACCTTAGACAAGATAAAACCAGGCGGAGTCCATTCCTCACCAGGATAAACTGTGCATGCTGGGTGTGTTTGTGTCAGCTATACCGCGGAGCGAAGTTGGCCTACTCTCTAGCAAAAGATGGATGGGTCTTTAACATGAGCCAGTGCAGTTTGTTCTGCATGTATTTGTTCGATGGATAGCCTCACATAAAAGACTTAAGCGCACGTAGATACTGCTTCTTCTTCACGTGGTGGTTAGTCCGTTCATTGTGAAGCTGTACACTCTCCATTGGTTTGTGAAAGCTGCGTCACCTGCATGTATCACACAACATCAGACGAACCGTGTGTATTGGTGATTGCCTTTCCAATGCACCATTCCAGTGACGTGGAAAGGGAGGTCTGCTGCATGGGTAACAGCTTGCCCCCCATACTTATTTACCCAGGCTTTGCGCTCTGGAGTATGACCACCTAGAGCGCAACTCCATAGTCTTCCGGGACTGACGGATGCCTACACCTACCATGACGATCATATCTAAACACTGTCTGGGGCCATGGGGCTCAAATTGTCTTTGACATCTTAGCATCCCAGTATTTTTGGTTGTGCCAAAGGTTTATTTTGCATCTGCTGAAAGTTTTGGAAAAGGTTTCTGTAAGATTGTATGAATGAAAAGTAAGTAACAAAACATAAAATACAATACATCAAAGTAAAACTGAAGTAACGAAGATTTAAATCCTTATTGTACGTTTCATTCATTTACTCGTTCACTTGCTTACTCCATCAATCAATTAATTAGTAAATCAACAGACATGGTTTTTAGATTTCTTTCAACAGTATCAACGATTTCCACTATGAAATAAGAAATATTTAGTATCGTTAGGTGTAAAACTAACAGAAATGGTTTATGCTCTGTGCATTGGCTAAGAAATATTTAGTATCGTTAGGTGTAAAACTAACAGAAATGGTTTATGCTCTGTGCATTGGCTACACAATTATAAACGACTAGACTCTCTTTCTGTTTAAAGATTGAACATTCTTACGTTGGCAGGTTGATTTTTTTTCCATACATCTTTCCAACGATCAGTGTATAGAATTTACTCCCCACCCCCCTTCCATTATCCCACGTCGCCCTTCTCATTGCTTCAACGTGTTCAATCTTTAGCTACATTTTGACTTTTTTTGTGTGCCAATTTCTGTTGTTTCCCTTAGACATCACACGTTTCGTGTACAGAGCATTGCAGTCAAATAAGTTTCTTCAACTGATGCCAAGACTCCAGTCACGCCAGAGTGTTCATAGCAACGTCAAAAGAATACAATTCTCCTTTTTTAATCAATAAAGATAAAATATAGT
>CM054147.1:14636140-14673640 GCA_028751875.1 Rapana venosa
TATTACTGCACCACTGCCATCACCATTGATCGTGGTGTAGAAAAGAAAGTTTCTGATTTGATACTCCCTGGCTGCTCTGGTCTCGTGATGACCTCAGTTTTGGCACCTCTGTGCCTGTGGTGAGTTTGTCAAAACTCTTGAGGTTGGAGATTCACGGGAGAAAGTTGTTGGAGGGACGTTGTGATAGTCTCCACTCCGGGTGGATGTCTCACTCAGTCTGGTTCAGAGACTGAGCTAACACTGTCGTTAGTAGGGGACTTAGTAAGTGGTGTCTTGCATATATTAGCTCAGAACAGGCGCCACTGAATACCACCAAAGTGACCCAGCAGCAGGGACAGGGCCTGTCTGGCAGGTGGCCACACAGTGGCCTGACATTGATGGGTTACCTATGGACTTCTGACCCTGTGGATACCACATAAGAATCTGGTATGGCTGAGGCGCAGAGATCATAATGAGCGTCATGGGAGTAGCACACCAGAGACGTCACAGGTGAGACAGCAAAAATCAAAGTATTGCTGATTGATGACTTCTGTAGATCAACTTGTCTGTAGTCTATGTAGCGAATCTGTGACTACATGGAAGGTATCTTGATGGTATCTAACAATCCTCCGTTTGCAATTTGTTTGCAACGAAACATACAGTCTCTTCCTCAGACGCACAAGGACAGGACACTGGTTTTGTACTAGCTTACTTCTTTTTCAACACAACTTCTTAAGGAGTTGTTACGAAGTGCTCTGACTTTTTAGGCAGGTTGCCTTGGACAAGGTAAACCTGGCAGAGTCGTTCCCTTCCACTCAAAATCCTAGATATGCTTTCTTTCAATTTTCTGCTGAAAACTCACACAGATGAGGGTATTATTGCAAGAAAAAAGAAGGACGCTGATAATTATTTTGCCGATTTTTCTTTACATTTGTGATTTCCTTCTGATCCGTTAATCTCTCTCTCTCTCTCTCTCTCTCTCTCTCTCTCTCTCTCTCTCTCTCTCTCTCTCTTTATATATATATATCTCTTTCTTTCTCTCTGTCTGTCTGTCTCTTCTCTCTCTCTCTCTCTCTCTCTCTCTCTCTCTCTCTCTCTCTCTCTGTCAATTCCCGGCGTCCACTTCCCTACCACACAGCTACCTCCCCATCCTCCTTTCTCTTTCCACTTCAAAGATTCCTTGCCGCCAGTCTTGAAACCCATCAATCCCCCAGGCCCGCCATGTAATTGTCCTTTCACCTTTTGTCTTCTTTCACCTCCTTTCTCCTTTAGGTCTGCTTTTCCTTCTTTATCCTGTTGGTCTCTTTCCATTCCTTTGGTCTCACTTCATTCCTTTGGTCTCACTTCACTCCTTTGGTCTCACTTCACTCCTTTGGTCTCACTTCACTCCTTTGTCTCCCTGCTTTCCTTGGTTTCCTTCGCCATTTACTTCTTTCCCTTCGCCCACACCAAAAGCTATCTCAACTTTTGACCTAAGCTAAATGCTGAGGCTGACATTAAAACGTTGTTATGTTGTAAAATGCTATGTTGAGATAGTCTTCAGCCATGACATGCTCTTGACATAACAACCTGCACTCTCCTTAAAAAGAGGAAAATATACATATAACAAAAATCACCAGGTTACAAGCATAGCTAAAAACAACGAACAAGACATTTATCAGTTCGGTTCGTTTCCAAAAATATTTGATGCCGACATGGTAAAAATTACGGGGGGGTCAAATCACGGGGCTTGTTCACTGAAGATTTTATGCTGTTCACCTTTCCATGGAGTTTTTCTTTCTTCTGGGCTCGTTTCTAAAATGGCAGCAGTAGACAATGTCAAGTTTCTGGGTAGACTTCTGTTTCTTTATTACATCCAACCATTTCTTGTGGGTGTAGTAATCATCAGTACATATTGATTTTAATGGACTGGGTTTAGAATAGGAAGAAAGAACAACACTGACATGGCCACGGGACTGCGTTGTGCTGTGCGAATGCTGTCACGCCTTACAACTTTCTTGGTCTTCTCTCTTTGCAACAGACATGCACAATAACGAAACTGACTGCCCCTGGTAGTGCTAACAAGCTGTTATACGTCAAAGATTGCGTTCTTTTATAATTTTGAAAACAACCATCACCCAAAACACAATAAAAAGAACGAAAAAAAGAACAGAAAACTTCCAGCAAACTGACAACTAACTACGCACACGAACGTGCGCGCGCACGCGCGCGCGCGTGTGTGTGTGTGCGTGTCTGTGTGCGTGCGTGCGTTTGTATATAGGTGTGTCACATCTTCAATTTAACACCAACTGATTTTAGACCCAAAAAAGATGCCTGTGTCTGCGCGCACATGTGCATGTGTGTGCGAACATGTCTATGTGTATGTACGTGCATACATACATGCATACGTACGTGTGTGTCTGTCTTTGATTTTACGTCTGTTCACTCTCAGTGATATATCAAATGTGTGTCTGTGTCTGCCTGTGCATGTGTCTTGTCTGTGTTTATGCTAGGTAAAAGAAGCAGGAGGAGGAAGGGGAAGAATAAGAAGAAGAAACATGGCTACAGTATCATATCAAGCACCTGATTGAGGAGGTTTGGTGGAAAGTCTGAGAGATGATGTCCTGTTTCTGGAGCACAGGTATAAGAAAGATTGCTCCTTATGAATGTTTGAGCTGCACCTAGATGCCAATGTGACGGAAACAAGAGCGAAAAGTCAGCAGAAATGCCGGAGGGGGGCGGGGGCGGGGGGGGTGCTGTGGTGGTGGGTAGTGGGAGCAGGGGGGGTGTGTGTTGGTGGTGTAAAAGATTTTAGAGCAGAGAAAGAGGGGTTGCTGGTGGATGGTGGGGAGCGGTGCTTGAGGTTTGTAATAATTTTTATTTTTTTCTTTATTTTATTTTTTACATCAGGATAATGGAATGGCACTCATGTGCTTTTTTTTTACATCAGTCCGTGTGTATGGGTATTGTAAATTCTATCATCTGTTCCAATCCAGCACACATATGCCTACTCTTACGAAAGCGGAACAGGATTTAACGTTGTGCGCAAGATGTTCGCGTATGTTATGAGTATGTTAAAGGGTTGGGGGGAAGAAGGGGCGAGAGAGAGGAGAGAGAGAGAGAGGGGGGGGGGGGGGGGAACAGAGGTAGGCGAGAACAGGGGAGAGAGAGAGAGTATATGTATTTTTTTTGTATTTTATTTTATTTTATTCTTTTGTATCGAGGATAATGGAATAACACTCATGTGCTTTTTTTACATCCAGTCCCCGTGTGTATGCGGTTTTGTAAAATTCTGTCATCTGTTCCCACCCGGCACACAATGGTCTACTCTTACGAAAAGCGGAACAGGATTTAACGTGTGCGCAAGATGTTCTGCGTATGTTATGAGTATGTATAGAGGTTAGGGGGGAGAGGGGGCAGAGAGAGGAGGAGAGAGGGGGGGGGGGGGGAGGGAGGAGAGAGAGAGGGAGAGAGAGAGGGGGGAGAGACAGAGATAGAGACAGGACACAGAGAGACAGAGAGCATGTGTGAGTGGTGATGTGGTGTGTGTGTGAGTGAGTGAGTGAGTGTGTGTGTGTGTGTGTGCGCGCACCGCGCTTGTATGTATGTATGTATGTATGTTTGTATGCATGTATGTATGTATGTGTGTGTGTGCGTGTGCGTGCGCGTGTGTGTGTGTGTGCGTGCACCCGCGCACACACATGTGTGTATGTAATGGATGCACCAGTGTTTTGCGATCGTGCGACCTTTAGTCTCTGTGCTTGTCTATCTGTGTGTATGAGTGCACCTGTCCCTGTGTTTGTACCTAACCACACTTCTCATAAATCATACAATCATCTAACATCAGCCTATATCAAGTTCTCGAGACATGATTTACTGTCCATCTATCTCTGTCTGTCTGTCTCTGTCTCTCTCTCTAACTAGCTAGCTAGCTATCTGGCTATCACAGCTGTCAGTTACCCCAACTTTTCGATACTCTCAGCTGCTATCCATTCCATCCCATCTCAGCTGGTGCTGATTATAGCAGGAATTGACCACACCTGGACTTGGTAACAGGATGGGACGCGCTGATTTTAGCACTGGACCCTTGACTGAGTTATGCCGGGTTTGCTCTGTCTGTCTGTCTATCTGTCTGTCTGTCTGTCTCTCCATCCCCCCCCCACCCCCACCCCGTGTGCATATCTTCTTCTTCTTCTCCTCCCCCCTCCTCCTCCTTTCTTCTTCTTGCTATCTTCTTCTTCTTCTTCTTCTTCTTCTTCTTTCTTTCTTCTTCTTCTTCTTCTTCTTCTTCTTCTTCTTCTTCTATTGTTGTTGTTGTTTTGTTCTTCTTCTTCTTCTTTTCTTCTTCTCTTCCTTCCTTCCTTCTTCTTCTTCTTCTTTTCTTCTTTTCTTCTTTCTTCTTTTCTTCTTCTTTTTCTTCTTCCTCCTTCTCCTTCTTCTTCTTCTTTCTTCTTCTTGTTCTTCTTCTTCTTCTTCTTCTTCTTCTTGATTCTTCTTCATTCTTCTTCCTCCCCGTCTACTTTTTCTTTCTTCTTTTCTCCTTGTTCTTTTCTCTCGGCTCCTCTCCCATCTTTGGTTTCTTTGTCATGCACTTCTTCTCTTCTCATTCATCTCTTCTTCTCTTCTTCTAACTCTTCTTCTTCTTTCTTCTTCTTGTATTCTCCTCTTCTTTTGGCTTTGTACACATTCTTCTTTTTCCACGAGTACTTTTTCTCCTTCTTCTTTTCCTCCTCTTTGTTCATCTGCAGGAGCTCCAAGTGTCACCATTTGTGAGATTTTGTGTCAATGCAACCGTTTCTCCACCATTCAGATCATCATAGCCTGACTTCAGGAAGGATTCTAAACACAGTGTCAGTGTGCATAAAATACTGTTTTCATTCTGTAATCCTTTCTTTTGGCATGAATAACACATTCTTCTTGAAAGGAGGAATATAGCATTCACTCTGCCTAAAAGTTTTGGATTTCGGAGACGATGTAAACGTTATATGACAGCAGAATGGAATCACACCATCACTACGAAGCGAATGAGCAACAGTGCAGGGTTTTTCTGGAGGGTGGCCTCATGTCGACCAAACACTAAATCAAACAGTTGTCTCCATTTGGACGCTTTGTAGTTCTTGTTGTTATGTTGTTATGGTCGTTACTCCTGCTGTAGTTGCTGCTGCTGCTGTTGTAGTTGTTGTTGCTGTTGTAGTTGCTACTGTTGTAGTTGTTGTTGCTTTAGTAGTTGTTGCTGCTGCTGTTGTTGTTGTTGCTGCTGTTGCTAGTGTAGTTGTTGCTGCTGCTGTTGTTGTTGTTGTAGTTGTTACTGTTGTAGTTATTGCTGTTGCTGCTGCTGCTGCTGTTGTTGTTGTTGCTGTTGTAATTGTTGCCGCTGTTGTAATTGTTGCTGCTGTTGTTATTGCTGCTGGTGTTGTAGTTGTTGTTTTTGCTGCTGTTGTTATTATTGCTGCTGGTGTTGTTATTGCTGCTAGTGTTGTAGTTGTTGTTGCTGCTGCTTTTTTGTATTGTTTCGTTTGATCTCATGTATCTAAATTCAGATCAGTTCCTTTTTTTCTTTTTAATCAAAGATAATTTAGGACTATTTGTAATCCAGAGGAAGAGCTCCACGAACTTGATTTGCATCGCAAGTCTCTCCTCATGCTTAGGGTTTGTCGTCTGTTTGGTTTTCTTTGGCTTGCTTTGCTGTGGGTCTTTTTTGAAACCAAAACAAACACTTTTCTTCTGTTGGCGTTTTGTTTCTTTGTTTCTTTTTTTAAAACTTATTTTGTTGTTGTGTACTTGCTGTTAGGTTGGGGCTTTTTGGTGTGTGTGTGTGTGTGTGTGTGTGTGTGTGTGTGTGTGTGTGTGTGTGTGTGTGTGTGTGTGTTGAGTGTGTGTGAGTGTGTGTGTGTGTGAGTTTGTGTGTGTGTGTGTGTGTGGTGGTAGTAGTGTGTGTGAGTGTGTGTGTGGTGGTAGTAGTGTGTGTGAGTGTGTGTGTGGTGGTAGTAGTGTGTGTGAGTGTGTGTGTGGTGGTAGTAGTGTGTGTGAGTGTGTGTGTGTGTGTATGTCTGGGTGGTGGTGGTGGTGGTAGTGTATGTGTGCGTGTGTGTGAGAGTGTTTTGTGTTGTTGTTGTTGTCTTCAATTTAACGTCTGTTCACTCTTAGTGATATTAGACAAAGGATGTGGAAAATGTAGTGGATGTAGTGGAGAGGGGAATGTACAGAGAAAAGACTGATTAGGTAACATGTGTGTTGGTATTTTCATGCAATTAAAGGGGTGGGGGGAATCTTAAACATGAATAAACATTTAAATTCAACAAATTGTTAACATGAAACATCTATAAAATAACTACAACAAATACTCTAATGGGCTGTGCAATAGACATTTAACAATGGCAAAGGCTAATTTCGGATTTTTAAAAACAGTTTCCACAGACTGCTCACAAAATGTGGGTAAAAAAGGTTTTACAATTGAACACTCAAATATGATGTGAGTGTTGGAAATATGTTCCCCACAGAGGCACCTCACATTTTTACAAAATTTTGTTGTAAATGCATTTAATTTTAATCTAAAATATAGTGCATTAACTCTTCTTGTGGTTGCAATACTTAAATGTGTTTGAGAAGGAGTCATGTAACATGAAATAAGGCCATTAGTCAGGCAATTCTTTAAAGATCGTTCCTTGAATTGATCTGATTCTCTCCACTTACTCCACGACGTCTGTTCTAATAAACTGTATCCCTCCTGTAGAGATAATGGGACATGCAGTTCTATTGATTCAAAATGATGTCTTGCCCCCCTTTTTGCAGCTCTGTCAGCCCACTCATTTGAAAAAACTCCAACGTGCGAAGGTACCCAACAAAAGGAGACAGGAATACTTCTTAAACTTAAAAGGTGTATGACATATTTAATTTCAAAAATGATTCTGGATACTTTCCTGGAATTTGGGGATTTGATAGCATACAGTACCGACTTAGAATCTACACAAAGTAAGATAGGAATGATGGGGAATGCAAAATCAAGAATATAGTTAAGAGCCATAAGAATTGCAATAAGTTCAGCTGTAAATATTGAATGATGTTTACCAAGATAGTATGATTTCTCTGTTTTTAGAGCTGGTATGACGAATGCTGAACCAGCCTCATTATTTTCTAAGACTGACCCATCTGTATATACTTTTAAGTTGTCAGTATACTTATTTTCAATATGTGATTGGATATCTGCAACCATGATATTTTGGTTTTCGTTCTTTTTTTCATTAGTACATTCTATATCAAAATATGCTTTATTTATTTCCCACGAAGGGCATGGCAAAGCTTCTTTGTGCACTTCTAATTCATAATGATTAAGTCCTGACTTTTGAAAAAGGTCTGATACATAAGTACCAATAGGCGTTAAACACGAAATATGTCTAGCCCTTTTAGGATAATTTGTTTTTGCTTCGACTGTTATTTCACTAGAAACAAAGTTTTCATTTGTTGTGCTGCGTAAAACATATTTGGCACATGAAAGTTGTCGGTATTCGGCTAGGGGAAGTTCCCCAATTTCGTTATAAGTTCCTATGGTGGAGGTGTGGAATGGTACACCAAGTGCAAGTTTATATGCTTTACAGTCTACACTTTGGAGTTTTTTCAGTAAATAATTGGGAGCACTAAAAAAGACTTCTTGTCCATAAGACAGCTTGGACCGTATAAGTGACGTAGCTAAGCATTTCAGAGTGACTATATCTTGTCCCCAAGACTGTCTGGTAACCATTTTAAGAAAATTAATACATTTTCTAGCTTTTGTTAAAATGTATCCAATATGAGCATTCCAAGTCAATTTTGATGTAAGTAATATGCCTAAAAATTTGACAGTATTTGTGTACTGAATTAGCTCCCCTCCAATCTTAAACTGTGGTAGTGTATCTGGATCACTGCCATTGTTAGAAAGCATAATGTGCGTTTTTTCTGTTGAAAATGTCAGACCATTTTCAAAAATATATTTATATAAATTATCTAACTCTTTTTGATAGATTTTTCTGGTATAATGAATCATCCTCTTTGTTGTACTGCGCTTCATAGTGTTTTGTGTGTGTGTGTATGTGTGTGTGAGTGTTGTGGGGTGTGAGTGTGTGGTGTGTGTGTGTGTTTAAATTCTTTTATATCGAGGATATGTGGAAGTGTGTGCGTGCGTGTGCGTGAGTGTGTGTGTGTGTATGTGTGAGTGAGTGTGTGTGTGTGAGTGTGTGTGTGAGTGTGTGCGCGCGCGTGTGTGTGCGTGCGTGTGTGTATGTGTGTGTGTGTGTGTGTGTGTGTGTGTGTGTGTGAGGTCTCCGTACTGAGGGATTTTACAACAATTTTTTTTAATTTCCTTCCTTCTTAATGTTGGTGTTTTTTTTTTTTTATCTGCGTGTTTATCTAGTTATTCATCTACACATTTATGACCTTATTCCATTACTTTGAAGATAATTCCCTAGTATCCCGAATGGAATAGTCTGTTTATCTACTGTTTTACGGGGTTTGTTGTTGTTGATTTTCAGGTCGCATGAAATTCATTTCAAATTCAAAATTAATTTATACCAAGTTCTTAATCTGCATAATCACGGACACAAGCAAGCGCGCACCCACTCGCCCATCCCCCCCCCTTCCCCACAGGGTTGTGGAGGAAAACGAGTACTTTGTATGTATGTATGCATGTATGCATGTATGTATGTATATATGTATGTATGTATATACGTATATGTATGTATGTATATGTGTGTATGCATGTATGTATGTATGTATATATGCATGTATGTATGTATGCAGGTATATATGCATGCATGCATGTTATGTATGTATGTATGTATGTATGTATGTATGTATGTATGTATGTATGTATGTGTGTATGTATGTATGTGTGTATGTATGTATGTGTGTATGTATGTAAGTATGTATGTATATATGTATGTATGAATGTATGTATATATGTATGTATGCATGTATGTATGTATGTACATATGTATGTACGTATGTACGTATGTATGTATATATGTATGTATGTATATATGTGTGTCTTTATAATAATAATATTAATAATAATAATGTATGGAATTTATATAGCGCTGAATCTTGTAAAGCAACAAATCAAAGCGCTCAGATGACATTTTTTGTTTTTTATCAAAAAATTATTTTTATATCGAGGATAATGGAATAAGCACTCATGTGCTTTTTTTTTACATCCAGTCCCCATGTGTATGCGGTGTTGTAAATTTTGTCATCTGTTCCCACCGGCACACAATGGCCTACTCTTACGAAAAGCGGAACAGGATTTAACGTGTGCGCAGGATGTTCTGCGTGCGTTCGCACACGGGGCCTCGGTTTATAGTCTCATAGGTTTATGTATGTATGTATGTATGTATGTATACATGTACGTATGCATGTGTGTGTGTCTTTATGTATGATGTATATATGTATGTATGTATCATTGTGTGTCTTTAAGTATGTATTTATGTATGTATGTGTGTCTTTATGTATGTATGTATATATGTATGTGTGTATGTATGTGTGTATGTATGTGTGTGTATGTATATATGTACGAATGTATGTATGTAATGTGTTGTATGTATGTAATATGCGTATGTATGTATGTGTGTGTGTAATGTATTAAGTATGTATGCATGTATGTATGTGCTGTTTATTTCTGTTTCCGTTGCTATTGTTGTTGTTTGTCTGTTTAATAAGTTTCTCTATTATCTATCTATTATCTATCTATTAATCTATCTATCTATCTATATTATCTATCTATCTATCTATTATCATTATCCATCATCCTCCGTCTGCCTTCTGTCTGTCTACTTGTCCTTCTCTCTCTCTCTCTGTATATTATATATATATTATTATATATTATATATATTATATATTATTCTTTATATATATCTTATATCATACACACTAAATGTATGGACATATCTACCCAAGCACACACATGCACAGTATTTGGTACAAGCAGGCACACATAGCATAATGCTCAGACGATGCATACAATCAAACGCATATTCAGTCCACACGATGCAGCTCAAAGTCTGAGCAATACAATACGTTATAGGACGTTTCATCATGATTCATTGCCTAACCTTTGGCAATATCCCTAGCAGACGTGGAGAACGTATATTGAATATTCCGAGTGCATGGCACAGACAACGGCAGAAACTGAATCCGATATTTGATCATTTAGCCAAAGCTTCCGTTCACCACAGCGTCCTTCTTTTTGTCCACTTTGATGGAAGTCGTGCACAGCCTCATCACTCCTTGTTGACCACACGGACAATTGATGACCATTTGTGTGAGCAGGAAGGCATGGCACGACTCTGCTTTGTCGCCCACTTTTGTTTTGTAAATCTTCCTCGGGCTGCGTGATTGGGTCGTTTGTTTCGCCTGCCCACTAAGCCTTTGACACAGCAAGGGTTGTATTTTTTTTGTGAGGGGGGGGGAGGGGTATTGCTTTGTCAGTGAAAGGCAGTAAATTGCTAGCAGGCGGGCAGGAAGCTGATAGCCATGTCAGCCGCTTCTTTGTGTGCTGTTTGTTCAAATTAACTCTTCATTAACCTCTTGTTAACGAACGTTTGAAATACGCGGAAGAAGGTTCGTCGCATAGAAGCTGTCTCCAGGAAGGCTGTTACATTCCTTTCTGACAAAGTTATCCATTTTCGGCAGACGTTTGTTCCTGCTTTACGACATGGCTCAGCTACACTGTCAAATGCACGTGAGTAGTCTTAGTTTAAGCTGGGTATAGCAATAAATGGTGACAAGGGCTGAATTAGCAATGTAACAACAGTAAGATCTGTCTCTTTTAAAAAGCGCCGGAAAGAAGACCAGCAAAGGGGAATTCAGGATATACAGCACAATGGTAAGAAGCTGCAAGATGTTGTTTGACGAATAGTGTAGTCCCTGTTCAGCAAAAGGAAGCTTTGTAAATATCATTTTCCATATAGATTTGCCTTCATATGATGGCCCTTAGTTTAAGAGTCATTGCTAACACAGGCTTAAGGATTTTAAATTTATCATTAGATTTCCTGAACAAACGTTGACTTTTAAGAACAAAAGCTTAAGGTTAGTAGTTTGTAACGAAAAAAAGTATTCCTTGAAAGCGCTGAGAAAAATACAAAAGAAACCCCCATCACCCAAAAGTGCTGATAGAGTTAACAAGAAAGATCACATGAAAGTGCTGATAGTGCAGTTAGAACTAATGAAATATACCACACATTTCAATTTTGCAGTCCCAAAACTGTATAAACTTATCACACAGGAGCTCTAGAAAAGATAAACAGAATTTCAAAACACGCAAGTGTCACGGTGCGATGGTTACCGTGTTGGGCTACTGGCTGGAGGTCTCAGGTTTAAATTCCATAAGACTCATGGTTTTCTTTTCGGACTCTGGCCAGTTTCTCCCCAGAGTGAGTGTGCTGTAGGCTCATTGGGAAGGCTGGCACCAAACAGTCGAGCTTTATCTACTTTACGGATGCTATTTTTGGATGTTGCACAAATTGCCTGACCAACACTGCAGGTGTCTGTGTCTCTCGGGTCAGGTTGATGCCAGAGTTTGTATTATGACAGTATGAATAGAGTACAACCCTGTCATCTAAAGATGATAAAGTATTTGAATTCCTTTAAATTGATGAACGCTCGGCTACTTTTTCTGTTTTATTATTCCTATATGTGGTGACTGAAATGATAAGCATAATGTTGATGACATAATAACGATGGTTTACAGCAGGAAATAATCCTGATCTAGCAAACAAGGAAAGAAACACTGACAATGCAACGCGTCTGTTTTGCAGTTGTCAGCAGTGGCTGCCAGTGATCACCAAACAGAAACCATGCTTTACTGCGTTAGAGGCTTAAGAACAGGAAGTGATGAATGAGCCAATCACAAACCTGCAGAGGAATTTGCAACACAAATGAGGCCAGTGCCCAGCTTCTTGGGATCGCCAGCGGCCATAACTTCTCTCCCGACAAAAATCTGCTGGTCTGAGGGGTCTGTCGCTTTCAAAAACACTCCAAATTTATTAAAAAAACATACAAAAGAACAACACAACTCACGGTATTTATACGCTTTTAAAGCTGAAATAGCGTAAAATATAGTGTGTGTGCGTGTGTGTGCGCGCGCGCGCGTGCGTGTCCGTGTGTATTGCTCACCACCAGTCATTTTTCTCTTTTCCATTCCCTTTATTTACTGTTTTATACATGCAATTTGTAAATAATTATTGGATTCATCCATAAGGTAAAAGAAAATCAATGGTACAGAGTAGTTACATATTTCAAAGACACAAATTTCCCCAGATCATTTCTAATCATTCTGGGTTGTCACAAAAATCATCGTCATGTAGATAACGATAACCTACAAGACAGATATACATCAGTCATGCAAATTGAAGCATAGATCCTTTGGGCACGCCAGGCAGAAAAAACTAAGCGTAAAATATGCAGAAACGATAACGAATTTCTGATAGCAAAAGAATGCACAAGGGACAAGGAGCCAGCCAAGGGTGTGACTCTGGATACCAAACGTGACACTGGGGCCTCTTGAAATGACAGCCTTCTACGGTAAATCAAATGCTGCACGGTAGTCCAGGCCAGAAACGAGACATGCCTCTTATTCACGTTCCTTATTACAGAGGTCAGAACGTTCAGCACAACAGTCTTCAGCTGTTTTCCGTAATGGACATGGGTAGAAGACTTTCCCTATGGGAAATGGTTACCAGACATGTGCAGTAATTATCAACAGCGTTGAGAAATGTATCACTGTGTAGTTGAAAGTGATTTTAGTAGCAGGCACATTCATTACAAGGAGAGGTCGGTCCATAAACCTCAGAAAAAAAACACACAAAAAATGAACAGTTATATAAAATGGAATAATACAATAAAAAGTAATAAAATCATAATAATGATAACTACAACAATAACAATGACAATAATAACAAGAACACCAGTACGCACGCACGCACGCACGTACACGCTCGCGCCCGCATACACACACACACACACACACACACACACACACACACACACACACACACACTTGTACGCACGCACAGAGAGAAGAAGGAGCAGAAAAAAACAAGGGTTTGCTACATCGTGTGATGACCAGTGAAGATCAATAGAGATGATTGAGATTGGTACAACAAAGAGCCTCCCTCATTTAATGGAGTGAACAACGGGATAAAAATTTATCATCTGCAGGAAAATCAAACAAGGTTTGAACGTGGTCTTTTATTGGATAATGAACAACTTTTCTCTCCATTAATCATGTTTGCGAATGGGAAAAGAAGAGAGTCAAAATATCGAAGACAATGATATCTAAAATTTGGAATCCACAGCTTTCAATGAGGGTTTATAGCAAGGTCATGATTTTTACTGACATTGCCCAGGGAATACTTCATTTATGTCACAACCACTCCTTGATGCTTCGTGGGTTATCTTTGCTTAATTCAATCATATTTCAGTAAATTCAGAATCTGCCCCTGTCCGTGTGTTTGTCTGGTTGCCTGTCTGTTTGTTTGTCTGCCATCTTGTCTGTTTTTGTAGAAATATCATGAAATGAATTTTACATTAAATTTTCCGTATGTATGTCGAGTTTTGTGCTATTTTAATACTTATTCTGTAGTTCGTGTTATTGCTGCCAATAATCAGTAGTCAAATTATGGCTATGCGTGGATATTATTCTTGCCTTCTTTCTTGCTCACACACTTCTTTTTTGTAGAATATGTGATCTTTTGATTAAATTTCGTATAGTCGATTTTGTGCTATTTTTACATTGTTATTATATTCTGTCAGGTAAGACCAGATTTTTAAAAAATGCAATAACTTATATCACGGAAATCACTATCTCATCATCCTCATCAATCATCCATATCAACCACCACCATCATCATCATCATCATCACATCTTCTCATCCTCATGTCTATGTCACGTCAAGTCATTTCATCATCAATCATCTTTCATCATAACCTAATGTCATCACATAATAATCATAATACACATAAATATCATCAATCATCTAGTCATCATCTCATCCTCTCATCCTAATACAACTGACACATCATCATCATAACATCATAACGTCGTCGTCTCGCTCGTCGTCGTCCGTGTCCATCAATCATCATCAATCATACATCCATCCTCCTCCCCCTCTCTCCATTCCTTGTCTCGTTCCTCTCCCACTCCCCCACCTCACCTCTCTCTCTCTTTCTCTCACCCCTAAAGCACGCCTACGATGCAGAAAAACAGACTAACCAAGCATGCATCCTGCTATAAAAAGAAAGCTGACAATCGTAAAAAAAAATTAAGCACAACGATTTTAGCACTCAAGTCCACATCTCCTCTCACTAGCAACCACTATCAATTAATGATTTTAAAAAAATACGGCTTAAACCCTCGACCCTCAAGCAAAACAAAAACACGACTAGGGAGATCACCCAAATGTCCTTCTGCTCTCACGGGGGCGAGGGCTCTGTGTGGAAACCACCAATCAAAAATCTTCTCCTGTCTTTTAGCGCTCCGATTTACCAGACTAATAAATGGTGAACGTAATTACCGTGGCGTGTTCCGTGTGTGTGTGTGTGTGGGTGGGTGGGTTGGGTGGTTGTGGATGGCTACACTGTGTGACCTCCCATTCTCTAACGCCGAGCGCTTGTTATATTGCTGGTTTATTTATTTTGGTTGTTCTCTCCAGGCTACAAACGCATTGTGTGATGGGGGCGGGATAGCCTAGTGGTTAGAACATTGCGCCCGCAATCTGACGACCCGGATTCAAATCCCGTTCAGGGGGATTTCCCCCCTGGCGTTAACATCAGTGCAGACTCCACTCCTCCCCAAAAGTCCTTCGGATGAGATTATAAACCGAGGCCCCGTGTGCGAACGCACGCAGAACATCTTGCACACACGTTAAATCCTGTTCCGCTTTTCGAAAGAGCAGGCCATTGTGTGCTGGTGGAAACGAATGACAAAATTAACAAAACCGCATACACACGGGGATTGGAATGTAAAAAAGCACACGAGTGCTTATTCGATTATCCTCGATAGAAAAGAATAGATAAATAAATGAAATAAAAATGAATGGCCAGTTTTTCTTTCTGTACGTTTTATGCTGATTTATCCCTACTTTGGTGTTAGCCCGACGTGTTTAGGAACGGCATTTTGTTCTGTTCTGTACAGACCTGAATGCTTGCTTGCTCGTGCGCGCGCGCGCGCGCGCGTGTGTCTGAGAGAGAGACCCAAGACTCAATAATATTTCATTATCTCAGTTACATAGACATTTTAAGACTTTGCACGCACGCGCACGCACGCACACACCCAAACCACCACCGCACGCATGTGCGCACGCGAACACGCACATAGAAAAGAGAGAGAGAGAGAGAGAGAGAGAGAGAGAGAGAGAGAGAGAGAGAGAGAGAGAGAAGAGAGAGAGAGAGAGAGAGAGAGAGAGAGCAAATAAGCTCAAATTCAACACATTCCAAGATGAAGGAGGAGAAAGAGGAAGGGGAGGAAGAAGAAGAAGGGGGAGGAGGAGGAAGTTCTACAAGAAGAACAGCAACAATAACAACAACAACAACAACAACAAATGATTCAATCAGTTTTTTAAATTGTGTGCCTAAATTGGATATGTTATTTTTGCTTCAGAAACAAAATCAACCGGATACGTACATCTGCAGCGTTTTTGGGTTTGCTTTGCTGAAAATAAAAAAAGATAATCACATAAGTATGGCCCTTATCATTAATAACATTATATAATACATTTTTCTGCTGCCCCATCCCTTCTTCTTTCTGATCTCAAACCTGCCACTAATGATATGGTTTAAAATATTTAATAAAGTTTATTGATTAATAAGTATGGAACAAGCGTAACACGATGAACGTAATCAGTATAGCAGCAGCAAGCAAGTCAGGAGATGAAGCAGAATTTTCAATGATCACCCCCGAAGTCGTTTTCCTTGACTCAAAATCAAATTCTTGATTCGTGTCATTTACATCACATTAAGGGGGTAATTAACTAGGGGATAGCATCAAACTGTTTATGAAAAAGGACAACAAAAATCTTCGCCTTTTTTAAAAATAGTTTTTAATTTTTTATTGCAGTACTGCCTGAAATACTTTTCGTTGCATTAAAATTGAAACTGCTTTTACTACTTAATGTTGCATTCCATTATCAAAAATCAAAATTGTGTGTAATACACACACACACATACACGCACGCACGCACACACAGAAGTATTCCCAGACAAAACAAACACATTCGGAGATAAGAAGGAAGGGGGGGGGGGGGGTGAAGGAAGAAGAAGACGACGACGATGATGATGACAATGACGACGACGACAAAGAAAAAGAAGAAGAAGAAGAAGAAGCAGAAGCAGAAGAAGAAGAATTATTGTTTCAAGAACTATTTTGAGTCTTGTGTCTCAATAAAGTAAGTTGTTGACGAAATGAAATCATATACTCAGCGTAAGCCAAGGACCTGAAAATCAGTGAGCAACAAAATGTGGTTGTTTCTCACAACAACAACAACAACAACAACAGCAACAGAAAAACAAAGTATCACATTTTTCTTTTGTTCTTTGGCTAAAGCTTTGTGGTTGACCATTGATGAAATTCTGCGTTCGCGACCGTTTGCCTACCATGAAGGTAGCCGCACTCCGACTACGGAGATGATGTCTAAACACGACCCCGGTGTGCATGTGTTTTATCCTGTTATCATGCCACCCATTCCTTACCGGCATGTAATGGCCTACTCTTCCGGAATGCGGAATGGGTTTTTAAGTAGCCCTAAGACGTTCTGCGTGCATTGTTACACTGGACCTCGGTTCATAGTGTCATGCTAAAGACTTTCTGGAGAGTGGAGTCGGTATTAATGTCCACGGTAGTGGAAAATCAATCCTCTCAAACGGGTGTCTCGGTGGTGGCTCGAACCCGCGCTGTCAGATCACGACCTCAACACTCTAACCACTAGGCTATCCCGCCCCCGTTACAAACTTATGACCTACATTCTTCTACCGCAACCTTCCTTCTGGTCCAGAACTTGGCATTTCTGATTTAAACGAAAATTATTAAGTCACACACCCAAAAAATATAGTTTTCCTAGAGGCTAAATCACTTCATTGGTTAATGTCAACTGCTTCACATTAAGTAATATTTGAGTTAGGCAACATCTTCAGGCTATTTATAAGAATTTTAAAAACCCAAACAAACGGCAAAGAACTCGTTACCTTGATGGGAAGTATTGCCCTAGATGCTTTTCGTTCCATCAAAATTGAATCTGCTTTTTTTTAGTTGGTGATGCACTGCAACATCAGAATTGTAAGAGAGAGAGAACGAGAGAGAGAGAGAGAGAGGAGAGAGAGAGAGAGAGAGAGACAGACAGACAGACAGACAGACAGAGCCAGACAGACAGACAGACAGATAGAGACATAGAGACAGACAGACACAGACAGAGAGAAACAGACAGACACATACGAAGACAACAGGGAAAGAGAGACAGACAAAGACAGACACACAGAGACAAAGAGGTAATCCTAAACAAAACCAACCATCGGGAAAAAAAAAAAAAAGAAAGAACAAGAACAAGAACAAGAAAAAAGGAAAAGAATGCGAAGAAGAAGAAGAAGAATGCGAGGAATGCGAAGAAGAATGTGAAGAAAAGAAGAATTTGAAGAAGAAGAAGAATTTGAGGAAGAAGAATGCAAGAAGAAGGAGGAGGAGAAGAAGAATAATGCAAAGAAGAAGAATGCAAAGAAGAAGAATGCAAAGAATGCGGAGAAAATTTTGAAGAAGAAAAAGAGGAAGAATGCGAAGAAGAAGAAAAAGAAGAAGAACAACAACAAGAACAAGAAATCGGTGTTTAAATCACCTTGATTATGGTGTTTCAGTTCAAAATAAGCTTTTAGGGGAAAAAAACCCATACTGAATGTGAGCAAAAGCCATGAAATCCTATCTGTGGGCTGCAAAATAAGCTTGCTTTATTTTTTGCAATGGAAAAGAATTCAAACATTACCAAAATAATGACCTAAATTCTTGTGTTGTCTTTTCTTCAAACCCGGCTCATTCCATCTAATCCCCGAACCTGCCAGTTCTAATTTAAAAGCCAAATTAGCTAGAGTTACCAAAAAGCCAGTTGTAAATCATTTCTTTGATTATTATTCGTATCTACATCACATTACAGTGATATCAAGTTAGGCATCATCATCAAGCCATTTATTAAGGGGGTGGGTGGGGGTGGGGGAATCCTCTTGCTACCTTGATCAGTGCATTGCCCTTGTTTTTTGTGGTTTTTTTAATTTTTAAAGTCGCATTATATTTAAATCTGCTACTCTTTTAATAAGCTTATCCCAGATCAAAATCCGTTGTAATCTTTTTTGATTGATTATTCGTTCATCGAATTGTGATGTATAGTTAGGTCATCATCAAGCGTTATTAGGGGGTGGTGGTGCGGGGAATCCTCGCTACCTAGACATCAATCCTTATTGGTGCTAGTTTCTTAAAGCGCATGACAGATCAAATCTGCACTTCTTTTTTTGTGTTGTTCAGTCATAAATTCCGTAGTGTAGAGTTGTCTGGTGTCACATGTCGTGCTGAAATTACTGCCCGCGTTAACCTAAGACTAACATACAACACAAAGGACCCCAGACACAAACACCACAGAGGTATGTTGTTGTGTTGTTGTATAAACTGCAAGTTAACAACTTCCGTTCCGATCGCAATCTAAATCCGCCCAAACGTTTACCTTAATCTGCTAACATCCCTCTGCCCTCCATGCCCCCAGCAGTCTGCTACTTTCCCAAAGACTGCTCTGCCCTATACACTCTCCATCCTTCGTAAAGTAATCCATCCCTGCTACCTTTTCTTCTCCTCTCTCTCTCTCTCTCTCCTCCTCTCCCTCCCCCTCTCTCTCCTCTCTCTCTCTCTCTCTCTCTCTCTCTCTCTCTCTCTCTCTCTCTCTTCTCACGAGTGCTCCGAAAGACGTCTTTAGGAACTCTTCATCAGTCTTTGTAGTAACTGAGCAGCTGTGTGTTGTCTGAGGCTGAAAACATGTATCGTTTGAATAACGATAGTTTGGAAGTCAATGACTTCATCAAGAGAGAGGTACGCTCTCTTTTCTGAAGGCTAGGGGTGTTTCGCTTTGTCATGGAATACCACAGTGTATGTTAGTCGTAATTGTTGTTGCTTTTGTTGTTATTTTTCTTCTTTTCCCTTGTTTTTCTTCTTGTTGTTCTCCTCTTCTTTTTTCTTTTCTTCTTCCTTTTCTTTCTTCTTCTTCTTCAAAGTCGTCGTCGTCGTCGTCGTTCTTGTTCTTGTTCTTGTTCTTGTTCTTGTTCTTCTTCTTTCTTCAAGTCGTCTCGTCGTCGTCGTCTTCTTGTTCTTGTTCTTCTTGTTGTTGTTGTTCTTTTCTTCTTCTTCACTTCTTGTCTCTTCTTGTTCTTCTTTTCTGTTGTTGTTGTTGTTGTTGTTGTTCTTCTTCTTCTTCTTCTTCTTCTTTTCTTTTCTTCTTCTTCTTCTTCTTCTTCTTCTTCTTCTTTCTCTTCTTCTCTACATTCTTCTTCTTCTTCGTTCCCTGGCACCACCATACTTTGGAGAGTCTCTCTGCATAGCCATACTACGAAGGACGAGCAGTGCCTGGTCTTCTGCCGTGCTTGTAGCTGGGCAAGAGGTCTGCCCGACACGCTCCCACTTCAAAACAGCTCATGACCAGTTTAGCAGCCTGCGACCCATTTTGGGTGGAGGATCCCCCAGAACTAGCTTCGCTGGTCGTCCGCGCCTGTATAGCGTTTCCCACAGCTGGAGGCCGTGGCCAGCCTGTTCCATGTCATGTCTTCACCAAGAGAACAACCACATCAAGTGGAGGTGTGACATGAGAGTTCACTCCCGACCCAGAGAGTGGGAGATCCTCGCAGAGCGTTAGTTCAGTAATTCACTATAATGGCCTGTGGGAAAAAATGGTAAGCTGCTGCCGTTAAAAAATGTTGATATGGCGAGGACTGAGGTATCATGTTTGCTGTTTTTAGATATCACCAAATGAAGGGTTAAACTCACTAGACGTTATTAACCCTACGGTCATAATTATACCCCCCCCCTCCCCCCCCCTCTCTTTTCGTCCCCTGCCCTCGGCCCTTCTCTCTCTCTCAATGGTTTAATAAAAACTATTGGAAGCAACAGAGAAGAGAGAGAGAGAGAGAGAGAGAGAGAGAGAGAGGAGAGAGAGAGAGAGAGAGAGAGAGAGAGAGAGAGAGAGCGAACAAAACGGTAAATCGTCTTTAAAACGATTTTAAAGATGGAAATCAGAACGTAATGAAAATAGGAGAAAAAGCACAACTCTTCATTATCTAGAGAAGAACATTAGGAAATAAGAAAAACAAAGCAAGTTAGTTTAAAAGAAGAACAAACGTACAAAGAAGTCAATTTTCAATCAATAATCGCAAGGTACATTCTGGTCTGTAATAAGATTAGTTCATAGGACAGCCTTCCCAAAGACTGGCATTCCTTGGCTAAAGTGGCATGATTGACTCTTCAGGGTTTCGACGTTTTCATAGATAGTTTTTCACAGGATGTTACAGGGTGAGTTTGAGCCATTGTTCAATGAATGTCTATTTTACCCCGTGGGGATGCCGTGAGCCCGTCCGTATATAAATAGCATATCCACTTTCTGGAAATTATGTACTAGGAATTCTTAGAAAAAAGCCACTCTGATAGGGCAACAAATACAGTTGCAGACACACCAAAAAAAGATTGCACTGCTCTTGTGGCGACGCGCTCTCCCCTGGGAGAGCAGCCCGAATTTCACGCAGAAAAATCTCGTGACTTAAAGTGGTATACACAAACAAATAAATAAATAAATCTCTTTATTTCTGCTTTGTTCCTTTTCTTCTTATCACCTCTTTCTTGGTTATTTTCTGCCTTCTTGGTTCATTCTCATGCATTTTTTCCCCCAGGAGGACTTAAAAGATAACAATTTTCGTCAACGCCATAGTCAAATGCTCTGGGCTTAATAAGTATTTGTCAGGGGCTTCACGCAGTGCGACGCATTTTTGCTTATATGACAAACAACAGTAGCTATCTGAGCTTCCAAGGACGACGAAAAACTAGTGTATATTTAAAGACAAGATTTTCAATCCACCACAAAATTTAAAATCAGGAAAATGTGCAGGTCCAACCAATTGTTGGAGATAATTATGAGGAGAATGCGAATTCAGGGGTAGCGAGTTTCGATACACGTTGTAAGTAAACTAGTTTTTTGAAATTGTATTGTTCTATAAGAATAAGTAAAAACTGAAACTATATTTCAATCTATTAATAAGGAATGTTAAAAACTCCGATAAATACCATGGCAAAACACTCACTAGCATTCTACGTATAGTCTGTGATCACTCGATGAATACAAAATGAATTGGAGGGGAAAAAAATCCAAAAACTAAGATAAATTAATGGGCAGGCTTTGGATCTCGTTGAAGCCAAGCAGGCCGCATCGTTTCAATTGAAATAGCTGGAGCAAGATGTCTTTTTCTGTCGTAATTCAGAACTTAATTTGATTTTTGTGAACTGCGGAAGCCTTTGAGTCTGCGCATTGCATTGCTTGTCAGAGGATACAAAGTGCACTCTCCGAGGAGGCTTTTGCAGTATCTAAATGGAGTGACACAGGGCTGCCTACTGTGACAATAGACGTTTTCTTTTCTTATCAAAATATTAGTTTTAAAGCTGTTAAGAAAATAAAAGCGTGGTATGATGCTTGATCCTGAAGCTGCTTAAGGTATATCTGTTGTTGTTTTCAGATTTTGTTGTGCGCTATTGTCTGAGTTAGTTACAATTCTGCGAAAAAAAACCCTAATCCTATAACATTATTTGAAAGAAAAGGATACCTTAGTTAATTCAGTTTAAATAAAAACAAACACCTGTAAATGTATAAATATGGACCTTCAGAATAATATCCGTAATGGTGATATTAATAATAAAACATAATAATAGTAACATTATAATAATAATGATGATGATGATAACAACAACATAATAAAAACAAAATCAACCATTAACAACAATAATAATAGCTATGCATCAGTGATGTCCCTTTTCAGCATTGAGAAACGGAGCAAACCACACCTGTCATGTTGACATCAAAAGGCTAAACTGGTTGGTACACACACACACACTCACACACCACACACAAGCGCGCGCGCGCGCGAGCTGTTAGTAAGGACTAAAAGGTTCTGACATTGAAAGGACCTCAAAAGCCCAAACCGAAGCCGACCAACCGTCTGAGTTGTTTTCTTTTGGGAAATTTTCTAGGAAGGGATGTGGGGTAGGGAGAGGATAAGAGGAAAGGGGCTCACTTTCTGTCCTGACCATTCCAGCATAGACGCCGGGAAAGAGAGAGAGAGAGAGGAGAGAGAGAGAGAGAGAGAGAGAGAGAGAGAGAGAGAGAGAGAGAGAGAGAGAGAGAGAGAGAGAGAAGAGAGAGAGGCTACGTTCAAGTGTACACCCACCGTTTCCGCACACGCGCGCACACACTCTCTCTCTCTCTCACACACACACACAACACACACACACACACACACACACACACACACACACACACACACACACACACACACACACACACACACACACACATACACTCTCTCTCTCACACTCACACGCACGCACGCACACACACAGACAACACACACACATACTTTCTCTCTCTCTCTCTCTCACACACACACACACACACACACACACACACACACACACACACACACACACACACACACACACACACACACACACACACACACTCTCTCTCTCTCTCTCACACTCACACGCACGCACGCACACACACAGACAACACACACACATACTTTCTCTCTCTCTCTCTCTCACACACACAACACACACACACACACACCCACACACACACACACACACACACACACACACCACAACACACACACACACACACACACCACACACACCTCCTCTCTCTCTCCTCTCTCTCACTACACACGCACCACGCACACACACAGACAACACACACACATACTCTCTCTCTCTCTCACACACACACACACACATACACACACACACACACACACACACACACACACACAACACACACACACACACACACACACACACACACACACACACACACACACACGTGTTGTGTGTGTAAAACAATGCAAAACAAAGCTGAAGGCTAAGAACAGACGCACACTTCTCTTCTTTGTCAAGATTGTTCCTTGTGTTTTTCTTGCAAGCAAAAGAAGCATACGTGTAAAAAAATAAAAAAAGAAGAAAATAATGTTGTTGTTTTTTTGCATTCACATTCGTTAGTTATCACTGAAATATCAATCTTTTTACTGTTTATGGCATTGTTGTGGTTGTTACCCGTATGTCATCTTAAACTACTTCGTGTTATTATATATAAAATTGAAACACACACACACACTCACACACGCACGCACGCCCACTCACGCACAAACATATACACTCACACTCGCACGCACGCCCACTCACGCACGCACACAACACACACACACTCGCGCGCGCGCGCGCACACACACACACACACTCACACACGCATTTACATATTATATATACACATACATATATTATATATACACGCATTTATAATATCACTGAGAGTGAACAGACGTTAAACTGAAATTGAAGACACACACATTTGTTATAAACTATATTAGCAATTGTCATGTATTTCTTTGTTGTTATCTGTGCTTAGCCCTTTTCTGTATACTGTCTACATTATTTAGGATTAAATCCATTTCACTTCATACATCCATCAACTTAAGTCCCCCCCCCCTCCCCCACCCCCTTCCTATCGTCTGCTATCACTTTGAGTGAACAGACGTAAAATCGAAGCAACAACAACAAGAAAATAGATCAAGAAAAAAAAAAACCGAAAGAAAGAAAAAGAAATAAGAGGAACAGAGAGAAACAAAGAAACAGAGAGAGAGAGAGAGAGAGAGAGAGAGAGAGAGAGAGAGAGAGAGAGAGAGAGAGAGAGAGAGAGAGAGAAAACACCTACAAAAATAAGATAGACATGCTTCGGGGACTGCGTGCAATTATAAACTTTTCCCCGTCTTACTCCTCCCAACCCCCTCCCAGCGAAACAAAAAAAAAGTAATATAAAAGTAAAATAAACAAACAATAGCAGTGAAGAAAAAAACTGTCCAAAGTTTTATAACGTACACTTGGGTATGTCAACAAAAAACTAGCTTGTTTTTGATATGTAAAATGTTGGTGACATATAGATATGTGTATTTTTTGTTTGTTTTTTTGCTTGTTTTTTGCTGTTGTTGCCAACTTCTGCTGTCTCTAAGATTTGTTTTCTTAGTTTTTGTTTCTGCTTTGTTTTGTTTGTTTGTTTGTTTGTTTCGTTTGTTCGTTCTTTATTTCTTTCTTATTCTTGTTCTTCTCTTCATCTTCTATTCTAATTTTTTCTGTAGATCTTCCCCTCCTCTTCAAAGTTTCTTAATTTTACTAATATACTGTAATGTACTGTACTGTATGGTGTACTATACTATTCTATACTACTCTACTCTACTTCACTCCACTCCACTAACCATACTATACTATACCATACCATACCATACCATACCATACCATACCATACCATACCATACCATACCATACCATACCATACCATACCCTACCCTACCCTACCCCATCCCACCCCACCCCACCCTACCATGCCATACAATAGTATAGTATAGTATAGTATAGTATAGTATACTATAGTATACTATACTATACTATACTATACTATACTATACAGCTATTGCTGCTACTGCTGCTGCTGCTACAACTACAACAACAACTACTACCACTACTACTTCTACTACTATCTATACTATTGCTGTTACTGCTACAACAACAACAACAACAGCAACACCAACCAACACCAATAACAACAAACAAACAAACAAACTACTACTACTACTACTACTACTACTACTACTACTACTACTACTACTACTACTACTACTACTACTACTACTACTACTACTAGTAGTACTACTACTATTTCTTCTTTCACAGACCACAACTACAAATACTCCTGATGCTATTAACTATTTACTACTCCTACTATCACTACTATTTCTTGACCTGAACAATAAAATTATATTGATTTATAAAGTTTTTGCTCTTTCTTTTCAATAGAATGAATTGGTAACTGGAAAAAAATAGGCTGAAGATTAGGCATTGGCTAATGGTAATTTAAAAAAAAAGATTTAGAGTTAATGAACCTTAGGTACACCCCACTCCATCTCCCTCTGTCTCTCTTCAGCTGTCTCTGTCTTCTCCATCTTTGTCTTTATCTCTCTCCATCTCTCTTTCTCTCTGTCTGTCTGTCTGTCTGTCTCTCTCTTCCTGTCTCCCCCCCCCCCCCCCTATCTACCAGCCAGTCTAAAGCAGTTTCAATCTGTTTACCCCTTGCGTGCTAAAGTACCTTAAAACCACTTACAATTTAGCTTCATCTTTATGCAAAGCTTTTGAAAGGAGAGACATTATGAAGTCGTTAGGATTCTTTCTCCTGAGCTTCTGACGGTCGTTATGTTTCGTATTTTCTTTGTTATAGGTATTCTTTACCGTGTATGCTCCTTGTTCAGTATTAGTTAGTTCAGCAAAACCCTTTCATGTATAGGCCAAATGCCTTTCTATGAATAAACCATTTCAGAGTTCTTCTCTCTCTCTGTCTGTCTCTGTCTGTCTGTCTGTCTCTAAAAATAAATGATTTCAGAGTTTAGAGTTCTCTCTCTACCAAAAGTAAAATTTTTTTTTTATAAATCCTGCCATTTGTATGGCATTCAAAATTCAATGCATGATGCTCTCTCTGCTCTCTCTCTCTCTCTCACTCTCCTGAAGAAAAGCAGTTTTAATTTACTTTCTAATGAAACGAAGTTCCAGTAATTACAGTGATGAGGGTAACGGGCGTTCTCGATATAGACTGACCGTTTAATGGTGTTGTTTAATGAAGGACTTTCGTTCGGTCATACCTGCAGCTCACTTAGGGAGGGTCTAGATGAGGCATATCAATCAGGGGCTGAGTTAGACACTCCAGGGGCAATCCAGCTTTAAGTGATCATTACCAATGTTTATGTGGGAAGGAGCAGAGGTGAATCATGTCGGGAAATAAACTAGTTCTATTTTGTTGTTGTCACTTTCCGTTCTCTGTCTGTCTGTCTGTCTGTCTAACAACAACAGTTAGCCAATTGCAGAGTTTTCTTAGTTAGTTAGTTGGTTGGTTAGTTAGTTAGTTGGTTAGTTAGCTAGTTAGTTAGTTGGTTATTTAGTTAGCTAGTTAGTTAGCTAGTTAGTTCATTGTTATTTGGATAGTTTAACTCACAAAGACTTACAAACTTAATGAACCACAAGAACATTACCAAGCTATCTACAGATTCCCTCATATTCGCCCTCTGTCTCTCTGTCTGTCTGTCTGCCTATTTCTGTCTGTCTCTCTGTCTGTATGTCATACTGTCTTTGTCTATCTGCATGTCTATCTGTCTCTGATAAAAGCAGCTTAAAAAAATTTTCTTGCTAATTGAAAAAGCGCCAGTCATTACAGTGATGAGGGTAACGAGCGTTCTCGATATAGTCTGATCGTTTAATGGTGTTGTTTAATGAAGGCCTTTCGTTACTGATCTGGTCATACCTGCAGCTCACTCAGGGAGGGTCTAGATGAGGCATATCAACCAGGGTCTGAGTTAGACACTCCAGGGGCAATCCAGCTTTAAGTGATCATTACCAATGTTTATGTGGGAAGGAGCAGAGGTGAATCATGTCGGGAAATAAACTAGTTCTATTTTGTTGTTGTCACTTTCCGTTCTCTGTCTGTCTGTCTGTCTGTCTGTCTGTCTCTCAAACAACAGTTAGCCAACTTCAGTGTTTTTTTTAGTTAGTGAGTTGGTTAGTTAGTTAGTTGTTTAGTTGGCTAGTTAGTTGTTAGTTAGTTGGTTAGTTAGTTGGTTAGTTAGTTAGTTAGTTGGTTAGTTGGCTAGTTAGTTTGTCAGTCAGTTGGTTAGTTAGTTAGATAGCTAGTTAGTTAATTAGTTAGTTCATTGTTATTTGAATAGTTTAACTCACAAAGACTTACAAACTTAATGAACCACAAGAACATTACCAAGCTATCTACAGATTCCCTCATATTCTCCCTCTGTCTCTCTGTTTGTCTGCCTGTTTCTGTCTGTCTCTCTGTCTGTCTATCTGCATGTTTGTCTGTCTCTGATAAAAGCAGTTTAAAAAAAAATTCTTGCTAATGAAAAACGCTCCAGTCATTACAGTGATGAGGGTAACAAGCGTTCTCGATATAGACTGACCGTTTAATGGTGTTGCTTAGTGAAGGCCTTTGGTTAATGACCTGGTCATACCTGCAGCTCACTTAGGGAGGGTCTAGATGAGGCATATCAATCAGGGTCTGAGTTAGACACTCCATGGGGAATCCAGCTTTAAGTGATCATTACCAATGTTTGTGTGGGAAGGAGCAGAGGTGAATCATGTCGGGACATAAATTAGTTCTATTTTGTTGTTGTCACTTTCCGTTCTCTGTCTGTCTGTCTGTCTGTCTGTCTGTTTGTCTGTCAAACAACAACAGTTAGCCAACTTCAGTGCTTTCTTAGTTGGTTAGTTGGTTGGTTAGTTAGCTAGTTGGTTAGTTAGCTAGCTAGTTAGCTGGGTAGTTAGTTAGTTCATTGTTATTTTGATAGTTTAACTCACAATGACTGCCAAAATTAATGAACAGCAAGAACATTACCAAGCACATCTACAGATTTTTTTCATATTCTGCATCTGTCTCTCTGTCTGCCTGTTTCTGTCTGTATGCCTGTCTCTGTACTTGTTATGTCTGTCTGTTTATCTATCTCTCTTTCTGTCTCTCTGTCTGTCTCTGTCCCTCTCCCAACATTTATAGAAGTGATTTCGATCTTGCACCAACAGAAAGCGTACTGGCCATGACTGATTCCGGTAATGAGTTTTCCAGAAAGGCGGTTTAACGATGTTTGAGGGAAGGCTTTCAATTATGTAATGTAGGTTTAATTGATGACCTTAAACCATGTTTGACTGAAAACCTTCAATGATGCTTAACTGAAGACCTCAAATGATGTTTGACTGAAAACTTTAAATAATGCTTAACTGAAGACCTTAATTGATGTTTGACTGAAAACTTTAAATGATGCTTACCTGAAGACCTTAATTGATGTTTGACTGAAAACTTTAAATGATACTTAACTGAAGACCTTAATTGATGTTTAGTTGGAGACTTTAAATGATGTTTAACTGTATACCTCAAATAATATTTATCTGAAGATGTATAACGACGTTGTTTAAGTGAAAACCCATAATCGCGTTCTTCTTCTTCTTGTTTTTCTTCTTCTTGTTCTGCTTGTTCTTCTTCGAACGCTCAGACAGCAACTATTGTTGTCTGTCATATGAGCGAAAATACGTTGCACTGCCGTTAAGCCCCTGACAAGTCAGGCCCAGCGCATCTCACTTCGGCGTGGGAGAGAACGGTTATCTTTTAAGTCTTGCTGGGAAAAAAAATGCCGGAGAATGAACCAACAAGGCAGAAAATAGACAAGAAGGAGGTGACAGCAAGAAAGGAACAATGCAGAAACAAAGAAAGGGATAGACAAGAGGGAAGTTTTAGTACAGAAGTTTCAGAAGATGGAGATGCTATTTTTACTGAGAGGACCCCGGCATCCCAACAGAGGAAATGTGTTGTTCCATTCCACACCTTTGATGATGTTGCTTAACTGAAGACCACTTGACCATTCTGTCTTTTTTCTTTTATTTCGAGGATAATTGAATGAGCACTCATGTGCTTTGTTACATCCAGTCCCCGTGTGTATGCAGTTTTATAAATTTTGTCATCCATTCCCACCGGCACACAATGGCCTACTCTTCCTAAAAGTGGAACAGGTTTTTAACTTGTGCACAAGATGTTCTGCGTGCATTCGCACACGGGACCTCGGTTTATAGTATCATCTGGACTTTTGGGGGGAGTGGAGTCGGCACTAATGTTAATTCCAGAAGAAAAAATCTTCTTGAACGAGATTCGAACCCGGGTCAGCAGATCACAGGTGCATCAATCTAACCACCAGGCTGTCCCGTCCCCAGGCCCAGGGTCTAGATGAGGCATTTCCAATATAATTAGGATGCTGATCTGGGCACAAATGGAGATTCCTGCTTCTTGCAGTCATGGACTGATTTCATTCTTTGAAAATTCTAGTGAAACCTATTTTGAAAAAAAAGAGGAAAAAATATTAGTGTCATTGCTCTCGCCGTTTTCCTCTAAAATCAAGAATGATCTAACCCAGAACTACCTTCGTTAATTTGGGGGGGGGGGGGGGAGGTTCGTGTTTCTTTGGGGTTTTTGTTTGGTTTGGATTTTCGTTGTTGTTGCATCAGTGCAAAATTGCGACAGCCCACAAAGATTTACAAACTTAATGAAATGATAAAAAAAACAAGACATAAAGCCGTCTTATGACCTTGCTGCTTTAATCTGATTTTACAGTTTAAGGAAAACTGAAACAAGTTCTTTATTCAAAACATACATAAATGAATTAAAGCAGGGAAGGGAACAAACATCATTGCTCAGTTTGCGGGTTCTCCCTCTCTTCTGCTCCCCTCCCCCCCCCCCCCCCACCTCGCCCTGCATTCATATCATCAAAAGTTGCGATGTTAAAAAGATTGGGGTGGTTTTTTATTTGTGCATTTCAAATGAATTGAATTTTGCTTTGAGGAGGAATTGTTGGGATGATTGGAATTAATGTGACGAGTATAGAGAGAGAGAGAGAGAGAGAAGAGAGAGTGTTTGTGTGTGTGTGTGTGTGTGTGTGTGTGTGTGCGCGCGCGCGCGTGCGTGGGTGTGTTTGTGCGTGCGAGGTTTGAAATGCATAATTGTGCGCAAGTATCCACCTTTTCTTCATGTATGCGCATGTGTGCATGTATCTAAGTGCTGTGGCGCCCACATGATTACTTCCAAATAATGTCGCGTCGGGTGGCTACTAATCACTTTAAACAGTCTCCCTCCCCATTTTTCCAATACTTCACCCTAAGATCTCTGTCTGTCTTCTATCTGTGTGTGTGTCTGTATCTCTTGTCTGTCTGTCTATCTCTTTCTTTCTTTCTCTCTCTCTCTCTCTCTCTCTCTCTCTCTTCTCTCTCTCTCTCTCTCTCTCTCTCTCTCTCTCCTCTCTCTCTCTCTCTCTCCTCTAGTCATCCTGAGATTGTGCGCAGCCTTGTTTATATTTTGTGTAAAACCTTTAGAATAAGAGATATCTTGGTTTCTTAAGTCATATGTTTTGGAACTGATTTTTATTGTGGTGGTTGTGGTTATACAATAACATTTTGGTTTGGGTTTTTTTTGGTGCTTCCTTATTTTTCTCACTAAAATACTAAGCAGCTCGGCAATCCCCCTTCATATATGGGCCAATGGCCTTTTTGTGAATAAATCTTTCGATTTCTCTCTCTTCTCCTCTCTCTCTCTTCTCTCTCTCTCTCTCTCTCTCTCTCTCTCTCTCTCTCTCTCCTCTCTCTCTCTCCTCTCTCTCTCTCTCTCTCTCTCTTTTAGTAATCTATGTACTTGATTTTGTTTTGTACCACTCTGGAGACTGTATACTTCCGTTGTTCAATTTTTTTGGTGTTTGACATGATTGCTTTGCTGGTTTTCTTTTTGTGTATATGCAAATTTTAAACGTTTATGTGAATTGTTAACCTTTCAGTACATAGATGTTTCTGTTTGTTTGTCTTAGTGTTTTGTTGGTTGACTGGCTGGCTGGCTGGTTGGTTTGTATGTATGGTGGTTTGCTGTTGGTTTGCTTGCTTGTTTAGTTAAAATTGCGCGGTCGTTTTGTTTCACTGCATAGTTTGGTTTGACAGATTGTTCTGTTTATTGTTTGATCGTTTGCTTTGTTTGTTTTGTTGGTTTGTGGATTGGTTTTGGCTGCTTGTGATAGATATAATATGTAAGCCAAAAGCTAAGAACATACTCCATGTGTATTTTACACCGTTCTACCACATCTTTTTTCAAGTATTCTTCGCATTTTCAGAACTGATCTTTAGTTCTGATTCTTGCTGATATTGTTTTCTGAATGACCTGCCAGTCCTAATACCACCACCGAGTTTGGCAGTAGCAAGGGACCCTTGTTTCAATGGTTCCATTATCCCCGAGGTTGGAATGCGGCTACCTTCATGGTGGGAGGCAAAAACCGGTCGCATACGCAAAATCTCACCATTGATGAATCTCGGAGCTCTTGCCGAGGAATGAAAAAAATGTGTGTATTTCTGCCGGTTTCTCTGCTCGTGTGCTTGAGAATAGCAAGTTTCGTTTAGGCCTCGTCAGAACTAGAGTGAACCTAGCGTTTGATGGTGATTAAAAAGAAAGCATGAAGTATCCCTCTAGGAAATTAGGGAGCAACATTTAGAGAGGGAGCCATTTTTTTAGTTGACATTTTTCTTTCGGAAACATCTTGTAAAGAGTAAGAAATAACGAACACACACACACACACACACACACACACACACACACACACACACACACACACACACACACACACACACACACACACACACACACACACACACACAGAGAGCTAGACATACAGGTAGACTCAGACGCAAACACAGAGGCAGACAGACAAACAGACATACACGCATGTACTCACGCAACCATGCACAACACACGCATGCATGTACGCGCGCACACGTGTACACACACACACACGCACACACTCACTCACACACACACACTTACACGAACACACATACGCACGCACCGAGTGCTAAAACAGAAAGACCATTAAGAAAAGCCAAACAACTCTACAAAAAAGGAGAGAAACTACATAGACAAAACGAAATATTACAGAAGTAAAGACTGAGTTGAAATAGTTAAAAAATATAACCAAATAACCAACTCTGAAACAATCACAACGAAAGACAAAAAGAACACACACACACACACACACATACACACACACACACACACACTTACACACACACACACAACCACTCTCTCTCTCTCTCTCTCTCTCTCTCTCTCTCTCTCTCTCTCTCCTCTCTCTCTCTCTCTCTCCTCTCTCTCTCTCTCTCTCATGAGACTGATGCGTCAAGTCATTGAAGGGAAAGGCAGTTATCTCCCGTCTGTTTGGAGTCTCAGGGGAACAAACTGTCTCTTTTAAAGTGGTCTCCCTTTGATTTTAAAGAACCGCTGATGTCTTCTTTCTTTCATTTTCTTTGTTTATTTTTTATTTATTCCTTTTTGCTACCTCATCTTCTCTAACGTTCCTGTCCTGCTGTTCCCACACCGCTCATTTCAATCTCTCTATCCTAAACATGCCCAGATTCGTTATGTCACATCGTCACGGTAAGAAGTTTACAGGGAGCTTATCAATGTCAGGCCGCCGTTGGGTCACCAGCCAGAGGGGCTCTGCTTTGCTGTAGGGTCAGTTTGGGGATGTTTAGTGGTACCTGTTCTGAGCCCCCTAATAATTGCAAAAGTCTCGGAGCCAGACTGAGACAACCACCCGGGGTAGTGACCGCAACAACGCCCCCCCCCCTCCCCCCCCAACAACGACCTTTTTCCGTGAACCTCCAACCTCAAAGGTTTTGTCAAAAACTCACCACAAGTATATGGGAAACCAAAACTGAGGTCACTGTAAGACCAGAGCAACCGGGACCACCGATTCCGAGACCAGTTTCTTTACTGCATGCTGGTCAGTGATGATGAGGATGATGTCAAGATGCTGCTGTGGGAGTGCATGTGCTATGAGACTTCTTGACAGGGATGTAGTCTACGAGTCCTATCATAATTTTAATGTTAATAATAATAATAATAATATATGGAATTTATATAGCGCTGAATCTTGTAAAAAACAAACAAATCGAAGCGCTTGCACTCAATCATTTACAGGCATGCAACTCTCCTTAAACATAATGAGAAATCCATGCGCGCGCACTATGCACGCACACGCACGCACACACATACACACACACACACACACACACACACACACACACACGGAACAACACTTAGACGGTGAAAGATGCTGTTGAAAATTAGGGACAGATATGTGGGGAGAAAGTCTCAGGTAGGAAATAAGTGTGTTTTGAGGCTGGATTTGAAGGAATCAAGTGAAGGCTTTTGACGAAGTGAAAGAGGGAGGTCATTCCAGGTGGATGGACCAGAAACAGAGAAGGAGCGACGGCCAACAGTGGTTTGTTTGAATCTGGGTGTTCGAAAGCACAAAGTATCTGCGGCTGAACGAAGGGAACGGGATGGAGTGTACAGGTGAAGACAGTTACAGAGATAAGAGGGTGCAGATTTGTGGAGACATTTGAAACAGAGGGTATTGATTTTATACTGCAGTCTTTGTGAGACAGGCAACCAGTGAAGAGATCGCAGAAGAGGAGTGATGTGTTCAGATTTTTTCTTTCTTAGGACCAGTCGAGCTGCAGAGTTTTGTATGCGTTGAAGAGAGTGGATAGATGATGCTGGTAGGCCAGCCAAAAGAGAATTACAGTAGTCTAAACGTGAAAGAATAAGAGATGTGACAAGCTTGGAAGTTGCATCAGTGGACAGATACTTGCGAATCGCGCTTACGCGCCGTAATTGATAGTAGCAAGACTGGCAGGTCTGGGTGATGAATTTTTTCATAGAGAGTGTGTTGTCAAGAACTACTCCTAAATACTTCACAGAGTTGGACAAAGGAACTGACGTATTGCCGAATTCTATTGAAGTTTTTGTGATAGAGGAAAGTTTATGTTGGGTCCCTATGAGCATGGCTTCGGTTTTATCGGCATTAAGTTGTAACTTGTTCTGAGTCATCCAGTTTTGAATGTCTTGAAGGCAGTAGGACATATTTGTCAAGAGAGAAGGCAAGTTTTCAACAGTATCGCTGCACTGAAGTTGAGTATCATCGGCATAGAAATGATGATCAATAGGGTGGTTGTTTATTATATGTGAGAGTGGAGCAGTGTATAGAGTAAAGAGAACAGGGCCCAGGACTGATCCCTGCGGGACTCCACATTCCATTTTGACAGGTTTTGATTGAATTTTGTTTACAATAACTTTCTGGAACCGGTCTGTGAGGTAGATGTTAGATGAATGTGTGTGTGTGTGTGTGTGTGTGTGTGTGTGTGTGTGTGTGTGTGTGTGTGTGTGTGTGATTCAGATTCAGGTTCAGATTCAGAATATTTTATTGTCATTTAAGTCATGTAGACTTATTTGACACAAGAAAAACATCAATGATAATTATTATCTATTTTGGCTAAAAGTGATGTACACTAAAAACATGTTGCATTCTATTTCTCATTTTCTCTTTTATCAAAACACTCATACACATATCTGATGATATCTGCTTGATACATATCAACTGCGATTATGTCACTTAATTTATGTAGGCAGTTTTTGCATTGTTTGTCTTTTGTTTTGATTTTTAATAACAAATTATTTCTGAGTTCATCATATAAAATACATTCATCGAGTAAATGAAATTCATCTTCTATTATGTTACAGTATCTACATTTTCTGTCCTCTCTGGATATATTTTGGTGCCTCCCTTCCTCTATCATTAAATTGTGAGAGCTTGTGCGAAATTTACAATACGTCTTCTTATGGGTTTTGTTTTCATAGTTTATTAAATATGGTTCCAGTCTGTATTCTTTGGTAGCATAATCATAAAATTTTAGTTTTGCAAACTCTTTCTTCTGGTAGATCCAAAATGTTTTATACATGTCCTCAAACTTTCTTCTAACAGCATAACTCAACCGATGGACATTAAGAGTACTTTGTGTGTGTGTGTGTGTGTGCGCGCGCGCGCGTGTGCGTGCGTATGTGTGTGAATGTATGTGTTTGTGTGCATGTGTTTCGTGCACGACATGCTCTCATACCCCAGAATAGGCCTGTTTATGTGTGCCCACGCATGCCCTAGTTTGTTTCTTGTCTGTGGTTTACGACTCCTTCACAAGGGAGGTTTTAGAGCAGGAAGCTACGCCCACATTGTGAGAAAAACAAGTCCAAATAGGTACGGCTGCTGACAGGTGAGGTCACAGCAATGTTGTGACTGTCCAAGGACTCACTGATTTCGCCTGCATCTGATGTTGATATGGCGCAAGGTTTTAGACAAAAAAACCATTCCTTCTGATTTAGACTCTCTCACAGTTGCCTGAATACTAGCAATGTAAGAACTGAAACATCCCCCGTAGTGATGTTAAGGGCCTATCAGTATCAATGCCATCCTCACCTTCTGGAAATTCTGTGCTAGGAATTCCCTCTTTTCTATCCCTTTGTTTGTTTCTACCTTGTTCCTTTTCCTCCTGTCATCTCCTTCTTGTCTATTTTCTGCCTTCTTGGTCCATTCTCCTGCCTTTTCTCTCTCTGTCTGCAAAAAGACTAAAATGATAACAATGCTCTCTCATGCCGAAGTCGGATGCGCTGGGCCTGACTTGTCAGGCGCTTTATGGCAGCGCAACGCATTTTCGCTTATATGACAGACCATGGTGGCTGCTGTCTGAGCGTTCGACGACGACGAAGAATTGAAGCAAGAAACTAACAGACGACACTTGGGCACGAATAAGCTCTACGCTTGTTAATGCTCAATATCATGCTTTGCTTTGTGTTGTTCAAGCATGTCGTCTCTTTCGTTTTCTTTCCTTTTCATTTTCTTTATGTTTCTTTCTTTCTGTCTTTCTTTCTTTCATTTTGTCAATTTTTTGGTCAGTTCTTTCTGTCGTTTTCCCCCCTTTATCAGCCCTTGTTTAAGCTTTCTCAAATATGGCAAAGAAGTCAAAAAGGAAAAGTAACAAAGAAACGACTGTAACAAAAGACAAAAAAAGTAAAGAGATTCTCACGTGACTGATGTCAAACCACTGAAGACAAAGCAGTTACCGCCCATCTGTTTGAAGTCTTAGGGGAGCAAACTCTAGTTTGAAATGGTCTTCTTCTGGCCCCTGATATCTTGTTCTTCTTGTTCTTCTTCATGTTCTTGTTCTTGTTCTTCTTGTTCTTCTTGTTCTTGTTCTTCTTCTTCTTCTTCTTCTTCTAACTCTCTTTCTTGGTTCTTTCTTCTTCATCCTCTCTTGTCGAACCTCTTTTCTTCTTCTCACTAACTCATAATGTGTATGTTCGTACACGCAAATTTGTGGATATTTCACATCAAGTTACAGAGCCAAAGTACTGAAAAACCAAAGTAACCCTCAAGAGGTTAGGTGAAATTTCAAATCAAGCCGCACAGCCAAAATACTGATAACCCAATGTAGGAGTAACAACAAACCAAGACATCTGCTTGCACTCTGTCAGTGAGAAAAACAAGCAAAGAAAAAGAGAAAATGCATTCCGCTTTCTCTGCTCGCCTGTATCTCTTTCCCTGCCTGTCTCTGCCACATAAACCTGCATACTATTATATATGTTATATCATTTATCCAAATAAAAACTGACAACACGGTTAATGGTGTACAGGCATAAGTTTGGAAGAAATGTAGGGTGAAGTACGTTTACTCTTCTTTATTTTCTTAATCTTTCTTTTGTTTTTATTTTTTCTCTCTTCCTTTCAGTTTTCTCTTTTATTTCTTTGTGTTTTTTCACATACTACTCTCTTTATGCCATTTTTTAAATCAGAATTTTGATTTTTTTTCAGAAATAAAACCCTTTTTCTACTCGCGATTGCTTTTTTTTTTTTAACTGCTCTAGTTTTATTTTTTCTCTTGCTATGTCTGTGTTGTCTCTCCCTGTTTATACTTAAAAAAAAGACATTGTTTCTATATCAATGTTTAAAAAACTGTTTCAGTTCAGTTTGGGTTTGGGTTTTTTTTTTATACATTCCTACCCCTCTATCTTCATCCCTTTTCTCTCTTTCTTCTTTTTTGTGTTTTTATGTTAGCTTGAAGTTTTTCAGGGTTTTTTTCGTACCTGCTTTTTGGTTTTATCTTTTATCTGCATATTTGCTCTTTGTTTTCACTCTTTTGTAAAATGTCTGTGATGCAAATTATTAATCACGTTTGTTTCTATGCATTCTGTACAGGAACTTGTGCCAGTGTTATCTAGTTTGTGTGACAGTTTTGCATAATGTCAGCCTTTTCCATGTTGAAACATGACCAAACGACAATTTATTCTTTTGATTTTCTCTCTAAGCTTTGTTTCTTTTTTACCCTGCTTTTTGTTTTGGTCTTTTCTTATTTTTTGAGGGGGTGGTTTCTTTGTATGAATGCTTGTCTTCTGTGCCTGTAGCTTTAGAACCAAGCTTGTATGTATCTTTCATGACAACTTTTAAGAAACTTATATGTTTTGTTGTCTGCATAAAAAAATGTATGCTCATTCATGTTCTGTTTTTTTCCTATATGCATTTTGAAGTTCAGATGTAAGGGCAGCCGTTTCTTTGTTTGATGTCCACATACAGTCAGAATCTACATTATCTGTGAAAGAGACATTTAAGTTTTTTTGTGTGAGGCTGCCATACTACATCAAAGTCTAAAATTTTTATCCATTAAAACTTGAAACCAAAGTGTCTAGTGTCTTTTACGAAAGCAGTGTTATATAGATTTAGAACAAATTGTATGTGAACTATGTT